>CM065701.1:41056767-41129267 GCA_017654935.2 Phymorhynchus buccinoides
ACTGACCATTTTCCCAAACCAGGCATCGTGCCGCATGCGGCTAAAGTCGGTCGTTAAACCCAGATGCAAAGGCACAAGTAAAGGAACGATAACTCCTGGCACAAAAAGCGAAAGTAGACAAACAGCGATAATCGCAAAGTCGGCTCCCTTTGTTGATTTGTTTTGTTATTCCATTAAAGGTTTTAAGGGTAGAACCAATTTAAAAGACCCGTTCACACATACTGGCGACTAAAAAAAATATATTTTGGCGACTTGTCAAAATTGCAAAACTTTCACAAACCTCTGGGAAAATTCCCAAACTTTCCAGGACTTGAAAATGGTTCCTCATTTTCCCCAAACTGTATGAACCCTGTAGGAACCTCTACCAATCGCTTAGAAGACCCATCGCTCGGTAAATGTTAGCGTTTTTACACTGGGGGTAAAAGCACAATTAGTTTTTTTAAAATAAAACCTATCTAAGTCCAGAAAGAATCCCAAGTTAGAATCCACTTCTTCCAAGCACTCTGTTACTCACCACTTACGTTAAAACCTAACAGATTGCAAAACACCAAAGTTATATCGCAAGTTTGTACACAACGAAAATGGTGTTTTACGTCCTCTTGGTCTGAATCAGACACATATGGGACATTTGTAAATACAAATATGGTGGGAACAATACTGGAGGCAATGCCCGGAGGCAGTACGAAACCAGTAAAGTCCCGATTTTTTAAAATTAATACAGATAGGTGTAGCGGTAACCACGCCTCGGTTAAACCTCATCGGCTGTGGTACTGGTACCGCCACAAGTATGCGTAGTGAAGTACTTTTGCAAGTTTGTACAACTCTTATCAACAACACAACAAAGAAAAACATTAACACAACTCAGACTTAAAATATTTTCTAAAATATCTTTGCAGTAACTAAATATGAACATTTCAGTGCACTACGTCATTGACTATTCACAACAAAATATAAACCTATGCAAACAATGTTTTGAATCAGAGTAAAACATTTTTTTTTAAACAGGAGAGGGAGAGAGAGTGGGGTAGCTTAGAAATCAAGAGATTCTCAAAATGGTAGCTTTCATAATTTTGAATGCAACTTTATCGTTACTTCGCAAAAAATCTTTTAAAACCTTTTTTTTTTTTAAGGACATATCTTATAAATAATAATACTCAAAGGGAAAAAATGGAGGGTTGTTGAATGAAGAGAACAATAGGAAAACAGCAAATAATTATGTTAATAAACATCACTGATCAACTTGAACTACTTAGATTTTAAACTCTTATGGGTAAAGGTAAAGATGTGTCCCCCCCCCCCCTCCTCCATTTCTCGGTTGTTTCCACTTTTTCAGTCTTGCCTTTCTTACTGCAGACTGAGTACTTCATCCTCTATCGTTTGCTATATTTAACACTAATTTGTATCCATTTACATAATGAAACATATGCATTCAATAATAGTAGAAGATAAAGGCAAGACGGAAAAATGCAATGAACCAGGACTGTGACAAATGCTCCGCGGTACTGCACTACATAGGGGGGGGGGGGTCCCATTAGATAATGGCCTTTATCATGACTACGATTAATTATTCAACAAAGATAATTAGCTGAAAAGATTCATTAAATACAGCTTAATGTTTGGTAAGAAAGGCAAGTGTGAAAATGCTAGGAGAGCTGAGAAATGTAGGGGGGAGGGGGGGGGGGGGCACATCTTGACCTTTACCAAAGATTTATTAGTACTCAAGCGGCTTTGGAAGTTGTCTGGTACTGCAGAATGATTTAAAAAACAAAACAAACAAAAACTGAAATGTAACTTATGCACTTTTTTCCCTCTGGAAAACTTGCTTGGGTTTTGAAAACTATTGACCTCACACTAAACTGATGAATACAAAGAATGAAACAATGAACTCATCCTCAATCTACTTTTCTCTGAAAATACAAACCCACCAAATCACCTTAAGATATAAACCCACCCTTATCCAAATAATATAAAACCACCCTTCTCCTAAGAATACAAAGCCATCCTTCTCCTAAAAATAGAAAACCACCCTCATCCTGAAAATAGAAAACCACCCTTCTCCTACAAATAGAAAACCACCCTTCTCCTAAAAATAGAAAACCACCCTTATCCTGAAAATAGAAAATCACCCTTATCCTGAAAATAGAAAACCACCCTTCTCCTAAAAAGATAAAACCACCCTTCTCCTAAAAAGATAAAACCACCCTTCTCCTAAAAATATAAAACCACCCTTATCCTGAAAATATAAAACCACCCTTATCCTAAAAATATAAAACCACCCTTCTCCTAAAAATAGAAAACCACTTTTATCCTGAAAATATAAAACTAGCCTTCTCCTAAATATAGAAAACCACAATTATCTTGAAAATATAAAACCTTTCTCCTAAAAATAAAAAATAAAAACCACTCTTCTGCTAAAAATAGAAAACCACCCTTCTCCTAAAAATAGAAAATAAACCCTCATCCTGAAAATATAAAACCACCCTTCTCCGAAAAATATAAAACCACCCTCATCTTCAAAAAGGAAACCACTGTTAGAGGACTTATTTCAGAAAAAAAACACAAAACCACCAATTCATCGCCAAAAATGGAAAACGGGCCAACTGACCCTGGTATTGACGAGGAAGCCCGAGTCCAGCAGGAATCCCACGATGGGAAGATGACCGTTAAAAGCCGCCAGGTGAAGAGGCGAGGGCTGACCGGGCACGTGGGACAGGAGCTCGTGCCGGCCGTTCACCAAGGTTCGAACCACGCTTGTCTTGCCATACTGGGCAGCCAGGTCCAGAGCCGACCGCTCGGTCAGCGTGCGATACGTTGGATCAGCTTTGTTCTTCACACACACAAAAAAGGGGGGGGAGGGGGTCAACCTATCAAATTGGTCAATCTATTACTTCTTCTTCTTCTTCTTCTTCGATTGCTCAGACAGTTTCCTGTCAATTATGAGCGCAGATGTGTCATGCTGCCATTATGCGCCTAACTAAGAAATAGCTAGGCCCAGCAAGTCCGACTTTGGCTGGAGGAAATCTTTTTGAAAAGTGTTTCGTGAAAAAAGGCAGGAGAATGGACCAGTAAGGCAGAAAGATAGATGACAGTAAGCAAAGGGAAAAGGCAGAGTCAAAGAGAGTGACAGATTAGAGGAAGTTACAAGCACAGAACTTCCAGAAGGTGGGGGAACTATTTACACAAAAGCCCCCCCCCCCCCCCGTATCCCCACGGGGGGAACCTATTACTGAATTTTTGGGACTATAAGGCGATACTTTTTTCCTCCCAGATTCAGACCCTTGCGCCTTATGATATGACTGATAAAATAGTAAAAACAATATGACAACAAAATCTGAAATTTGGGTAACATTTGGGTGTTGCGCCTTATAGTCCCAAAAATATGGTTAGTAGCTGTATGTTGTGAAACTAATCGCCTTCATCTGAATATGTTTTTTCTCTTCTTCAAACACTTAAAGTCAATACAGTGGTACCCCTCTAATAAGATGCTCGCAAATGCGACTTCTCCTCACATACGACTGATTTTTTTCTTTCCCGAACACATTCCACTATATATCCTATGCCGCAAATACGACTTTTCCCGAGTTCCGACCCGATTTCAGGGGTTGAGATGCGACCACAATCTTATCTTTTTGCAGTCAAGTTCATGCAAATCGACCTACCTACTAAATACTGGATTATGCACAACGACACAACACAACACAAAACATGACAAAGTAACGCTCTGGCAGTTCATTTTTAGTCACAGTTTGCACACACAGAACTTTTACCGCGCATACAACTCGGCTGACAAAATGGCGCCGCATACACAGCATATACGAAATCACGGCAAACGCTAATGCGCCAGCTGCTTTCATTTATCGGATTTTGTTGTTTGCATTCAGCGAGAGTTGTAGTGCACACACTAACGCCGATTTATCAGTCTGATAGCGGAAAGGAGCTTGGTCCTCTAATAAGACCACCCCTCAGATAAGACTTTTTTTTCACCGCACTTTCAAGGTCTTATTAGAGGGGTACCACTGTATTCATGTTGGATCAACTCAATTCAGTTCAAACAAACAATAGAAAAATGTGGCTGGGTAGTTAAGGCGTTTTTGCCTGCCAATTCATTGCACAAGTGCTTCTGGATCGAATCCCAGCCTCTCCCTCTCTTTCCAGTTTGACAGAAAAAGCGAACTGAAGTGAACGCTGAATCCTTTCAATGGGGACTTGAAGCAAGTCTGACCCATGCGCTTACTTCACACACATAAAACAACAACATGGCAGTGGAAAGTCAATGCAACAAATGGATAACCAAGTTTCCCTAGTAACACCATGATTTTCAGGAACATGGAAAGAAAATACAGTTTACAAAGTTATTATGCAGGGCCTGTATTCACATTGAGATAGCATGAGACTTAGCATCATGCTAACTTAGAAGCTCTTCCAAAAGTCCTATTAAATCCTATAGGACATTGGAAGAGCTTCTAAGTTAGCATCATGCTATCTCAATGTGAATACAGGCCCAGGTGGGTTTTTTGCTATGCTGAGTCACATGAGCCAGGTTTACAAAATGTATGGTGAAGTTTTATGTTTTCATTCCCTAGTTTGATGAACGGCCCTTTAGCATATTTAATTTATGGTTACTAGCGCAACGTCTAGTACTGGCAATGCACCGTACTGGTAACACCTGGTAACGGTAACGCCAAGTACTGGTAGCGCTGAGTACAGCAAATTTGAAGCGATTCGGTTAAGAAACGGCTGAGTTATAAGGCCCCGTTTCCCGTTGGCGCTGCTCCGAGAGAGACGCGCTCTCCCAATTTGCTGCCAGGCTTTGCCCGGGCCATAGCAAGCCTGACAGCAAATTTGAGGCGATTCGGTTAAGAAACGGCGGAGTTATTTGTGAAAAGGTGAAGCGGCGTGTAGCGCGCGTGTTTCTGAACCGATTCGCTTCCGGTTTGGCACACCAATAGTCACCTTCCCTGGTCATGTACCTGCCAAATTTGAAGGCAATCGGTCCAGAAATGCCGGAGATACAGGCACCGAGAGGCCGGCGGATGCGCGTTTCGTGCATTTGCGAAACCGCGCAAATGATACGGCCGCCTCGGTTGCCGTTGTTAGGGCTCACAGCAAATTTGAAGCGATTCGGTCGAAACACGGCTGAGTTATAAGGCCCGTTTCGTGTTTCAGACACACAGACACACACACACACACACGGACGGACACTTGGCTTTTTACTATATGACTTAACAATTACTTTCTTCTTTAGTGCAGAAATAAAATGCAAGCTATCCAGTCAAAACTGCCGTTCAGTTCACTATTCGATTACATCTTTGAAGGCACAGTATTCAGCAGCAACAACAGGAAATGCAGACCTGATTACCCCTATTTTACAAAGTTGTAATTTTTTAAAACAAAAAAACGTAATTTGGAGGAGAAAAAACTGTAATCCAACGCGTGATCAATGAACGTCGATACAGTACTGACCTGAGTGTGCAATACTAATGTCCGTCAAGCAGTAGACAGAACACATGCTCGTCACCTAGTGCTGAACGACGTATTCCTGGAATTTTGAGGTAACTTTCCCGGAATTTATGTGCCACTTTTGATGTCTTTTCTTTTGATTTTCGACCAGAAGATACAGAAGCTTCGGAATGCACTCGCTTGGACGCCATTTTGAAACAGAAAAGGAAATGGCGCGAAATGACTTTTCACCGCATCGTTTCAAAAGTTTTGCTTACAGACGCAACTGTAGTGTTTTTTTGATTTTTTTTCCTCATATTTTTTTTCCATAGCCGTAATTTGACTTTTTCCCCGTAGAAATAATGGCAAAATTGGGATGGTCAGACCTGTCTACTTGGAATTTTCCCAATCAGTAGCCCAGCCATCAATTTCCAGTAGCATGGCAAATTTTTCCGTAGCATCCACAAACAACGGCAATCGATTTGTTCTCTTCCTGAGCCGAAACGCACTGCTTATGTTTCGCCGATTGAACGTGTTGACGGCAATCGTCACTACCGCCATGATTCACAGAGAAGTCCGCATGGCAGAGGTTGCAGTGAGCATGGTTCGCACCGAGTCAACTTCTGACGATGCAAGGCCACTCCTCCGTGTAAGCTATTTGAAAACTTGTGCGGCAGGCCGATGTTTTTTCTTAGAACAAGATGGTGTGGCAGATGATTTTCGGTTTCTGGTTTGGGTTCGTTTTTCTTCGTTTGAAACATCTCCCGAATCGCTACTGCTGCTGGAGTCCGCCATTTTTTTCCAGAGAAAGTAATAAGAACGCATGCGCAGTCACTTTGATAAAAACGGAAGTGACTAGGTTATTGCGCGTGACACGGCGTCTGCTCTTAGAAACAGACAAAAGCGGGAACGGCATAAGCAAAAATAAAATGCGGCGGCAATTTTGTTTTTTTCGTAGCAACGATAAGGTTGCCGTAGCTCCGTAGTGAAGCTTTATTTTTCGTAGTTGCTACGGCCAAATCGTAGCAGTAGGCAGGTCTGGATGGTAAACAGGTCTGGAAAAGGCATCAACCAATCCAACTCCTCATAATAGCTGCAGTCCCCAATTTCAGCAGTTTCAACTTTCATCACTTTGGTGATTTTCGATCCGCTGGAACATGCGTAGCACAAAGCAATATTTTCGAAACATCGCCATAGATCTTATTTTCAGGGGCTATAATACTTAATAATAATAATAAAGTGACTTTATATAGAGCTCTTTCTCACATGAGCTCAGTGCGCTTTACATCTAGAACAAGAATTAAACGCAAACAAGTAATAATTGACTAGAAAGTAAAATACTCACGATGCTTGCACGCAATGCTCTCTTTACTTCTCCCTCACACACACACACACACACACTCACAATTATGCAAGAATAAAAGAGTTACAATATGAAAATTCTAAGAAGAAACATAGCCCACATTCACCTCCTCAATCAAGCTTAGATACAATAGTGGAAATAAAATCATACTGCCATCGACATACCATACATGTGCCATAGTCATCTGTTTTACTTACCTGGAGTCGCCTTGGCTTAAGGCTGTGTCAGACCAATTGACATGGACTAGAACACCAAGGCTACATCAAATGTCATTATGCTCTGCATAGTTATGAGGGGATTGCCTTTAGCCATGACAAGCTCTTAGCATAACATCATCAGTCTCCCAAATCCCCCGAAGACGGAGTGTGGCTGCCCATGTGGCAGGGTAATCAAAACCGGTCACACACGTAACGTTCCCATCCGTAGCTACTGCACTTGTACCACAGCGTTCAAGTACTTCTGCTGTTGGGATGATCCCTGGAGTCTTTTAGCCAGGGTATGCCAACAACAACAACTTACCTGGAGTAGGAGAGAGACAACATCGTGATGGCCGTGTTGGGACGCAAAGTGAAGTGGAGTCTCCCCTTCGTTGGTCTGTAGGACACACAACGCAAAAACAGTTCATCTACAAATTTACCAGAGAAAAAAAGACAAAAATATGGTGACGCAGATATATTTACTCACTTAGGACTGTCTTTGTCAACTCACTTAGGACTGTCTTTGTCAACTCACTTAGGACTGTCTTTGTTAACTCACTTAGGACTGTCTTTGTTAACTCACTTAGGACTGTCTTTGTTAACTCACTTAGGACTGTCTTTGTCAACTCACTTAGGACTGTCTTTGTTAACTCACTTAGGACTGTGTTTGTTAACTCACTTAGGACTGTCTTTGTTAACTCACTTAGGACTGTCTTTGTCAACTCACTTAGGACTGTCTTTGTTAACTCACTTAGGACTGTCTTTGTTAACTCACTTAGGACTGTCTTTGTCAACTCACTTAGGACTGTCTTTGTTAACTCACTTAGGACTCTTTGTTAACTCACTTAGGACTGTCTTTGTTAACTCACTTAGGACTGTCTTTGTTAACTCACTTAGGACTGTCTTTGTTAACTCACTTAGGACTGTCTTTGTTAACTCACTTAGGACTGTCTTTGTTAACTCACTTAGGACTGTCTTTGTCAACTCACTTAGGACTGTCTTTGTCAACTCACTTAGGACTGTCTTTGTTAACTCACTTAGGACTGTCTTTGTTAACTCACTTAGGACTGTCTTTGTTAACTCACTTAGGACTGTCTTTGTCAACTCACTTAGGACTGTCTTTGTCAACTCACTTAGGACTGTCTTTGTTAACTCACTTAGGACTGTCTTTGTCAACTCACTTAGGACTGTCTTTGTTAACTCACTTAGGACTGTCTTTGTTAACTCACTTAGGACTGTCTTTGTTAACTCACTTAGGACTGTCTTTGTTAACTCACTTAGGACTGTCTTTGTTAACTCACTTAGGACTGTCTTTGTCAACTCACTTAGGACTGTCTTTGTTAACTCACTTAGGACTGTCTTTGTCAACTCACTTAGGACTGTCTTTGTTAACTCACTTAGGACTGTCTTTGTTAACTCACTTAGGACTGTCTTTGTTAACTCACTTAGGACTGTCTTTGTTAACTCACTTAGGACTGTCTTTGTCAACTCACTTAGGACTGTCTTTGTCAACTCACTTAGGACTGTCTTTGTTAACTCACTTAGGACTGTCTTTGTTAACTCACTTAGGACTGTCTTTGTTAACTCACTTAGGACTGTCTTTGTTAACTCACTTAGGACTGTCTTTGTCAACTCACTTAGGACTGTCTTTGTTAACTCACTTAGGACTGTCTTTGTCAACTCACTTAGGACTGTCTTTGTTAACTCACTTAGGACTGTCTTTGTTAACTCACTTAGGACTGTCTTTGTTAACTCACTTAGGACTGTCTTTGTTAACTCACTTAGGACTGTCTTTGTTAACTCACTTAGGACTGTCTTTGTTAACTCACTTAGGACTGTCTTTGTCAACTCACTTAGGACTGTCTTTGTTAACTCACTTAGGACTGTCTTTGTTAACTCACTTAGGACTGTCTTTGTTAACTCACTTAGGACTGTCTTTGTTAACTCACTTAGGACTGTCTTTGTTAACTCACTTAGGACTGTCTTTGTTAACTCACTTAGGACTGTCTTTGTCAACTCACTTAGGACTGTCTTTGTCAACTCACTTAGGACTGTCTTTGTTAACTCACTTAGGACTGTCTTTGTTAACTCACTTAGGACTGTCTTTGTCAACTCACTTAGGACTGTCTTTGTCAACTCACTTAGGACTGTCTTTGTTAACTCACTTAGGACTGTCTTTGTCAACTCACTTAGGACTGTCTTTGTTAACTCACTTAGGACTGTCTTTGTTAACTCACTTAGGACTGTCTTTGTTAACTCACTTAGGACTGTCTTTGTTAACTCACTTAGGACTGTCTTTGTTAACTCACTTAGGACTGTCTTTGTCAACTCACTTAGGACTGTCTTTGTTAACTCACTTAGGACTGTCTTTGTCAACTCACTTAGGACTGTCTTTGTTAACTCACTTAGGACTGTCTTTGTTAACTCACTTAGGACTGTCTTTGTCAACTCACTTAGGACTGTCTTTGTTAACTCACTTAGGACTGTCTTTGTCAACTCACTTAGGACTGTCTTTGTTAACTCACTTAGGACTGTCTTTGTTAACTCACTTAGGACTGTCTTTGTTAACTCACTTAGGACTGTCTTTGTTAACTCACTTAGGACTGTCTTTGTTAACTCACTTAGGACTGTCTTTGTTAACTCACTTAGGACTGTCTTTGTTAACTCACTTAGGACTGTCTTTGTTAACTCACTTAGGACTGTCTTTGTTAACTCACTTAGGACTGTCTTTGTTAACTCACTTAGGACTGTCTTTGTTAACTCACTTAGGACTGTCTTTGTTAACTCACTTAGGACTGTCTTTGTTAACTCACTTAGGACTGTCTTTGTTAACTCACTTAGGACTGTCTTTGTTAACTCACTTAGGACTGTCTTTGTTAACTCACTTAGGACTGTCTTTGTTAACTCACTTAGGACTGTCTTTGTTAACTCACTTAGGACTGTCTTTGTTAACTCACTTAGGACTGTCTTTGTTAACTCACTTAGGACTGTCTTTGTTAACTCACTTAGGACTGTCTTTGTCAACTCACTTAGGACTGTCTTTGTTAACTCACTTAGGACTGTCTTTGTCAACTCACTTAGGACTGTCTTTGTTAACTCACTTAGGACTGTCTTTGTTAACTCACTTAGGACTGTCTTTGTTAACTCACTTAGGACTGTCTTTGTCAACTCACTTAGGACTGTCTTTGTTAACTCACTTAGGACTGTCTTTGTTAACTCACTTAGGACTGTCTTTGTTAACTCACTTAGGACTGTCTTTGTTAACTCACTTAGGACTGTCACTTAGGACTGTCTTTGTCAACTCACTTAGGACTGTCTTTGTTAACTCACTTAGGACTGTCTTTGTTAACTCACTTAGGACTGTCTTTGTTAACTCACTTAGGACTGTCTTTGTTAACTCACTTAGGACTGTCTTTGTTAACTCACTTAGGACTGTCTTTGTTAACTCACTTAGGACTGTCTTTGTTAACTCACTTAGGACTGTCTTTGTTAACTCACTTAGGACTGTCTTTGTCAACTCACTTAGGACTGTCTTTGTTAACTCACTTAGGACTGTCTTTGTTAACTCACTTAGGACTGTCTTTGTCAACTCACTTAGGACTGTCTTTGTCAACTCACTTAGGACTGTCTTTGTTAACTCACTTAGGACTGTCTTTGTTAACTCACTTAGGACTGTCTTTGTTAACTCACTTAGGACTGTCTTTGTTAACTCACTTAGGACTGTCTTTGTTAACTCACTTAGGACTGTCTTTGTTAACTCACTTAGGACTGTCTTTGTTAACTCACTTAGGACTGTCTTTGTTAACTCACTTAGGACTGTCTTTGTTAACTCACTTAGGACTGTCTTTGTTAACTCACTTAGGACTGTCTTTGTTAACTCACTTAGGACTGTCTTTGTTAACTCACTTAGGACTGTCTTTGTTAACTTTGTTAACTCACTTAGGACTATTTTATCCATACTACCAGTACTTCATATAATAAACTTTCTGCGTGTGCATGTCTAGTTGCAGCAGGCAGTCAATGCAGATAGAGTAGATATCTGCGTGGTGCAAAAGCCTGTGCAACTCCGCTAGAGGGGGGTGAGTAGAAATGAGCAAACAGCCTAATCCTGAGACAAGCCAAGCGAAGCAGGCTAACATAGCTGCTAGTAATACATTTTACAGACTATAACCTTTTTTTACCTTTTTTTTTGAGCCGACTATAACTTAACCCTTTTATCGCCACTGTCGCCTCTTGGCACCACGATGATTTAACACCCATGTCACTGAAAGGCATCAAATGGGGGTCTGGTATCCAGTGACCTTATGTTCTTACTTATGGGAGGTCAGGACAGGCCCTATGTTATGCATGTCACAGAGGAATCCCCAACATTGCAGACAGAATCTTTTCTCTACCCAGGTAAGTTTAATGGAAATGTTTAGCTGAAAAATGGCTGGTGTTGAAAGGGTTAAGGCGATACTTCCCCCCCCCCCCCCCCCCCCCCCCTCCCCTGAGAAACGAGACCCTGCATCTTATATAACAAATAATACAGTACGAAACAATAACAAAATACAATTCGGGGGAGTGAGGGTGGGGGGGGGGGGGGGGGGCCTTATAATATGAAATGCCGAACAGGAGAACGCCAGTCAGGACCTAATTCCCAGTATTCTCGGAACCGAGGTTTCCGAGTCTAAAAACTTATCTAAATCCATGTGGGGGTTTTTAAATCCAAACCACGTTTTCAAATTACTTTTCTTCTTTTTCATTCTTCCAGCTTTCGCTTCACTTACGTTTAGCACTTCCATTTCAATCTTTAATCAGGGATGCATCTAGAAATTTCTAAACTGGGGGGCATTGCCCCCCTTGGTGTGGAAATTTGGGGGGATCTGGAAATAGTTAGGGGGGCGGGGGTAAATCAATGCCAGTTAACGTGTCGATCAAGGGATGTAGTGCGGAAAGTTTTACAACCTGTGGTGAACGCATTGTTCTTTTTGCTTTGTAAGCACCAGTCACAAAACATTGCTTTTGATTCGCTGTCAAATTCTAGCCAAGGTCTGCTTTTTTTCCAACTTTCCATGAACTCATGCTTTCGCTTTTTGAAAGGTGGTGGAGCGACACTACTAGTAATGGGATCGTCGGTGACATCACAGTCCTGATCCGATGCTTCGTCATTCGATGAACTTTCCCCGTTGTCATCACTAACTCAGTAACTGCTGATGAGGAACAACAAGGTTGTTGATCAATGTTGCACTCCACAGTCGCACTGTTTTCATTCTTTTTAGAAGTAACAGTAAAATAATCCAGAAGCGATGCCATTTTTTAGCTGGCTCGCTTACACTGCGCCCGGAAATAGTAAATGAAAGAGAAAGCCGTTGATTGGCTATGCTATTTTTAAGACCCAATCAAAATGCTCGATCTTTACTGTCGAAAGGAAATGCAGACTCAGTGTAGCCCACGCAGCCATGCAATCTAGGCCTAGTGCCGAACAAGTTATTTTCAAACGATTTTTTCATTTGCGGGATTTCACAAAATTGGGGGGGATTTTCCCGCAGCATATTTTTATTTTTGCGGGAACATGAACAATTTTGCGGCAATGCCGCAATGCCGCGCTCTAGATGCATCCCTGTTTAATGATAAAAATGTGCAAAACATCGGCCCTACATTAGCCTAAAAATATACTCCAATATAATTTCATTACCAGCGATAGTAATAAGGAGTGAGTTTTGTTGCGTTTCCTATTTTGTTATATTTCTTTCTAGGCAACCCCAGGCCAGTAATGATGTTTGTCTAAGGCAGACCTGTTTACCCCCTACACAAGTCTCGAGTAGTCTGGACAGCTGAAATGAGTAGTTTGGGCTCAAAATGTGTAGTTTTACTCATTAAACCACCAATGTTCACTGAAAATGAGTAATTAGAGCATTATTTTTCAAATTTGAAGAGTAGTAGAGGTCCAAATTGAGTAGAACACTACTGGAAAAGAGTAGAGTAAACAGGTCTGCAGTAAGGCAGTGATATCTTGAAGGGGTTAAAAAAATAAATGAGAAAAGCCGACCTGAGCGTTGACGATGGATTTGTCGGCGGCAGACTGCAGGAGCAGATCACAGATGGAGGTGTGTCCGTTCCAGGCGGCCAGGTGCAGGGGAGTGCACCCTTTACTGTCCACCTCCGTCAACGACGCCTTTGCTTCCAGCAGGGAAATCACAATCTCCCTGAAAAGATTATTCAGGGACACAAACGTTTTTGGATATTGGATATAAAAGGACACAAACTTAGGAGCTGTGCCGGTCGGGGCTTGCCCTCGGGGACCGCTACGGTAGCCGGATTGGTCTTGCCTGGATACTGCGAAAAAGGTCTATGGTCCATAAACACACACACATACACACATACACACACACACACACACACACAATCTAAGATAGGACAGGTGTTTTGGTGTTTTTTTAAGTAGTATTATACGCATTGCACAGCCTCCAAGTCACTAATATTCTAATTAGACAGCGTGACCAAAACATTTGAAGACTGAAGATTGAAGAAAAGGTGGGTAGTTTGAGATAATAGGGTTAACGTAATCCAGTAAGGCTCCTTATTTTCTGATGATAAACACTTATTCAGGACTCCGTGTCACTAAGACCTGATGTATCACTTGTGATACAAACACTAATCTGGACATTTTTTAAGATTTTAATAAAAAATGTCATTGGAAATGCATTTCTTGCAATGGTCTGATGTTATTTTGTCCAAATACATAGTTTTCATATCAGTTTTTATATGTTCAGGTTCTAGAGGGTTAACATTCTGTATTTTTTTTAAAAATGCAATTTATAAACAGGCATCAGAATAGTCTGAAGTCCGATCCTCTGAAAATTGCGGCACAAGTACAAGGGCCACCAAGGCCCCAGACTGTAGAGGGACAGCACTGAAATCAGTTCCCAACATGACCGAAAAGGCTTAACCCCTTCACTGCCAGAGGAAAACATAGAAATTATCGATTTTTTTATTATAAAGTTTAAAACAAATCTGTTAGACTCAATCTGAGAACATGGTCTAGAGATATATCCTTTCTGGTTTATCTAAGCCAAAAACATCATCCCAGGCTTATGACATCATAAGTTATGACATCATCAATGACATCATTAAGTATGAAACCATCTCGTAGCCAGGCAGGGAAGGGGTTAATGCATGTAGAGAAATCACTTTAAAATGCTATTTAATAGACATTTAACCCTTTCGCCGCCACCCATTTCATTTCTCAGCAAATAAATTCCATTATACTTACCTGGTAGAGAAAAAATAATCATCTTCAATATTGCCATTATTGGGGATTCTTCTGTGACAAGCATCAAGTAAAGCCTATTCTTACCTCCCAAAATAAAGAAAATATGGTCTTTGAATAACAGACCCTGGTTTGATGCCTTTTAGTGACATGGGTGTTAAATTATTGTGGTGCAAAAATGCGACGTTGGCGGCAAAAGGGTTAATAGAAAACTCGATGAAAAGGTAAAACCTCTGACAGCAGAAACCAATCCACTGTCAGTTTTTAATCCTCTGAAATTAGCAGATCCTCTGATGCCTGACTTCCCAAAGCTTGACTTCCCAAAAACATCCACCTTTTGGCTTCCCAAAATCAACATTTTGGCTTCCAAAAGTGATAAACATTTCAACTTAGCTTTTGAACTTTACAGAAGAAAAGGCAATAGGTATATTCATTTTAATTTTGTCAGCATTTATTATGATCAAAGACTGTCTAATGCCACAACTAAGCTTTTCAAATTATAATTTTATTTAGAACCCCATGACAAATTTAAAACCTGCTACGAAGTCGGAGTGTGGCTGCTCACGTGGTGGGGTAATCAAAAACGGTCACACACGTAATGTTCTCATCCCTAGCTGGTGCATTTGTACCATAGTGTACAAGTGCTTCAGCTGTTGGTATGATCCCTGGAGTCTTTTAGCCAGGGTATGACAGGTCACACACACACAGTGACACACACACACATATATATGCATGTTCATGTATGCACTAGAAAGACACACACGCACATGCACACACACTATGTAATGCATACAAATTCCCTACAATACAGCACAGAGTAGATACAAACACCTCCTCAGCAGCATACATGTTAGGCAGGCTGGCTGGGTGCCAGACTGTATTGACTGAAGCCACTGGCAGGAGACAATTAGATTAGTGGAGGTCTATTGAGACTCCTCCATATTGACAGAAAACAAAACAGGGTAAGAGAGAGCAAGGGGAGAATTAGGTCTCTCACTCTGGGTCATGTTTCCCAATTTTATTATAAAACCAATTTGTTATTTCCGCAGGAAGAATATATTCCTTGAAACTTCTGTAGACTAGCATTGGCAATTAATCAATAATAATAATTTTAAAAAATCAATTATCTAATGCCTCTTTCAACTGCAGTTCCACAGTCACCTAACCTTCTGACACATACATCAGTATTTTGAGCATTGGACCGAAATTGTGAGTGTTTGTCACTATCAGAGAGAGAGAGAGAGAGAGAGAGAGAGAGAGAGAGAGAGAGAGAGAGAGAGAGAGAGAGAGAGAGAGAGAGAGAGAGAGAGAGAGAGAGAGAGAGAGAATGCAAATCGTTTATTAAAATAGGCCAAGGCCCCTTATGAAGGGGAAGTGAACAAAGATCAACAGCCATAATAAACTTAGCAATCCATTAAATAATAAAAAAGGAATACATATCATCATCAATAATCAATACACATGATACTAGTGTCGCTACATTACATATAACAATTGCTTCAGTCAGGTGGCAAATAACATCCAGTCAGAACATGGCAGAAAGACTATAAAATAGCAATTTATCTAAACTTGAAAGCTTTATACATAAAAAGGGCCAGACTCCGAATATCACTTTCTTTCTTCGAAGCTAACAAGGAGGTTAATTTAAGCGCACATTGATTACGAATATATTCCTTTATCAAACAAAACATTGAATAAATTTACAAAGAGAGTAACAACCTGATCAGAACAATGTGTGTACAATTCACCAATAATACCATCAGGTCCTGCAGCTTTACGGTTTTTAAGTTTTCTAATGGCAGACAACACTTCTTCTTCAGATATTGGACGGTTCATAAATTCATCACCTTCTTCAGAAATATCTTCATTTGAAATATCATCATGTGTATTATTTTCTAACAAAGATTTAAAATGTCAACAGTAATATTATTTCTTGACTGTGATCTTTTAAATGAAGCTTTACGTACCACACCCCAAAACTCTTTCTGATCATGTATTGCATAGACATTTCCAGTTTATCTAATAACAAATTATGAAAACTCTTTTTCTTTTCTTTCCAGTAGGTTCTTGTATTCATGCCTAGCTATTCATTCCCTACTGTAGCTTCAATTTGTCTTTGGGTGGGGGGGGGGGGGGGGGGGTTGGGGGTGGGGGGTTACTTTAATACAGTTATACACAGTGTGTGACAGACAGTGTCTATACATTGTGTGTTTTCTCCATGGCTTTGTCTGTCTTCAATTCAATGCAAGTTCATCAATGGTCTAAAATATTAGACAGAGTTGCAAACCTAAAAGAAGAAAAAGTCATACCTGTGTCCATTTAGTGCGGCCAGGTGAAGGGGGGTCTCTCCGCTGGTATCAGTGCAATTTACGTTGACCGACTTCAGAGCCAAAATACTGTGAAAGAAAACATAATATATGCTTCACAATGAATTATCTGTCAAATAATACAATGGGTTTTTTCTTAATCAAAATACAGTGAATATCGCATACGTCAAAATTGAAGGGACTGAAATTTTATTTTGAGATAGCCAATATTTTGAGTTAAAACGATATTTTAGCATAAAGATTGTTAAACTGGGACCAGAAACTTATCGTGAGTTATCCAGTGTTTTTGAGTAATCCATTTTTGAGTTATCTGATTTTGAGTTACATGTATCAGGATTCCACTGTAGATAACTACAGAGGAGAACTAAAATGCTGCCGAGCACCTTGCATGATAACATTTGACCTAGTACTAGTAGGCTCAAATTTTGCATGCATATATATAAGGTATGCGCAGATAGGTACTTTGGATATCTAGGCCAGGTTTGAAAATGGTCAAAGGTCAAGGTCACAGGAGCCGAAAATGCTGCCGAGCATTTGGGCCTTTATTCACATTGTGATAGTATGAGACATCATCATGATATCTTAGAAGTCCTGCTAAAGTAGTAGGGTTTAAATTAACTTTAATAAGACTTCTAAGATATCATGATGATAAGTCTACCAACTGCGAGGAGAAGCACTGCAGCCGAAAATACCGCCGTGCGGATGGTGATCTAGTGTCTTAATGCTCTGGTTATTTATAAAATCAGATCACTGATCAGTGATGTTCTTGAATCAGAAGACATTTTTTATTTACAACATCAAATAAACTGCACAGTGGTTTAATGGTTATGGTTACAGGGTTGTTGCACCACTCCACCATGTTCATGGAGTATAGTAACTCATGCAAGTCTAAATGTTCGTCATTCAGGGTTCCCAGGGCTTTCAGCTATCCCCAAGTAAGGACCTTGTAAGGACCTGTAGGCCTAAGGATAATCTCCATCTTTTAGCCAACAATCTTGAAAGGAACACTTTCCCAGCATTGTGAACAATGTCTAAGCAGATAGAAAAACTATGGCTGACACAGATATACGCGTTTTCTCGCAAAACGACACCAGGATAAAGAACGAGATTTCAGTCCAATTTCTCTTGACAACTCGCGGTGCATCGTTCGTCTGCTAAGCAGTCAGTTGAAATGGGAAGGTGGGGGAGGGGGGTAAGGTGGAGTAGGTGCTGAGCGATGTTTCTCAAGCGTAAAAGTGCTGCTTCTGCGATCTATTTTGAGTATGGTCCTGTTGCTCAGGGCAGTTTTTGGCAGCCGTCAGGACTTGTAAGGACCTTGAAGTGAATGTAAGCACTTGTAAGGCCTTACTTGGAGATTTCAATTTGTCAAGACTTATAAGGACTGGTAAGGCCCCTATGAACCCTGACAAATGCATTTACTTATTTTGTTATAACGCATCAAGGTTTTGCTAAAATAAGGAATAGGGTTAGGGATAGGGTTAGGAACATGTTAGAGTCAATGTTAGTAGTGTTTCAAAACACTTGCACAAAAAAAAAGTTGCATACAATTTCATGATGAGTCCCCATAATCGTAGCCTGGGCCTGTATTCACGTTGAGATAGCATGAGACTTAGCATCATGCTAACTTAGAAACTCTTCCAAAAGTCCTATTAAATCCTATAGGACATTGGAAGAGCTTCTAAGTTAGCATCATGCTAAGTCTCATGCTATCTCAACGTGAATACAGGCCCTGGAGAATAAACTAACATTTCAATGAAACAATCAGAGCTTCAGATCGTTTTCAAATTTCATGGGTCGTATGACCCCTGATTACAGAAAATAAGGGGTCAATTTCCAAACTACAGGGCAAGTAATAATTATATTAAGCTTCAGATTGTTTTCACACTTAGTTTAGTTAGTTAGTCTGTTATACTTATAGTCCCGTCAACAGCTATGGTTATCTCAGGACTGTCACCGCATAAAGTTCTGCCACATATAGCAAAACACAAATCCATGAATCTTAACAACGAAATGTAGTACAATTCATAACATGACAATTCCATCATTATACCCTAAGTCCACACAGTGCTGGAAACGTGGAGCCACGCTACTCTCATTTATCGAATCCAGGTTAAAAAAAACAGTAAAAAAGGATAACAAATGCATACTAGTAAGCTAAAATACATAAAAAAGGCTAATTTTTTTTTTTAATTATAAGCAAATATGCACTGCAGAATGGACAACAGGTGCCGGATCACTCAAGTGCGCAATTATCACGCGTGGACGCCAGTGTACAATAAAAAAAAACCTGGCATGTCATAAATTGTAAAAAGGAAAAACATGGAAGGGTTTTACAGAAAAAATGCAGGTGAATGGACCAATAAGGCAGAAAGAAGTAGACGCCAGAAAGCAAAAAGAAGAGAAAAGGCAGAGTCAAAGAGAGTGACAGAGTAGGGGAAGTTACTAGGATAGAACTTCCAGAAGAAGGGGGAACTATTTCTGCTGAAAGACCCCCCAGTATCCCCACGGGAGGGCCCTAACCACATAAGCCAGCCTAAGCCGTAGCCCGCCTCCTACGACGAGGACGTGTGGTTGGACTTTAGGAGGCTGCTGGGCTACTCTCCGTAAGCCCCCCCCCCCACCATGATAGGTGGTCAAAGCCCGCCGGGGAGGAGTTTTCACACTTCACGGGTCATATGACCCCAGGCTGCACAAAATGAGGGGTCAATACAGGTCACTGATCCGGCCTGACAAAGTAAAGCTCTGGACAATTTAGGTTAAATAAAAGACAATTTTCCTCGATAAGTATAATGTCAGTCTTTTTAAGATTTTATCACTAGATTGACTACATCGACTTGATCAAGGTATTTTTTCTCAGTTTCTTCTTTTCCCCTGCATTTTCAAAATAAAGGGCATTAGCAGAAACACTTCTATTGGATGTGTTTCCTCCATTTAGAGTGTGTGTGGGTGTCACTCTGTCTGTCTCTGTGTGTGTGTGTGTGTGTGTGTGTGTGTGTGTGTGTGTGTGTGTGTGTGTGTGTGTGTGTGTGTGTGTGTGTGTGTGTGTGTGTGTGTGTGTGTGTGTGTGTGTGTGTGTGTGTGTGTGTGTGTGTGTGTGTGTGTGTGTGTGTGTGTGTGTGTGTGTGTCTGTGTGTGTCTGTGTGTGAACATGAGAATATAAATTGTATGCACACATGCACCTGCAAGCATGAACAAAAAGAGAGGAAAATAGGGAAAATGGAGTAGGAAAATAGCCAAGTGCTGCCTGTACCAAATTTAAAATTAAAATAAAGGAAGGTTTTTTTTATACAATCACATCCAAATGAAAAAAAAAAAATCAGTTTCATAAGGAAATATTAATTCTATTCATAAAGCAAGCACACTACTATACTCTGATCACAATAAACTAGATGTGTGGGTGGATGTGTTTCCTCCATTTAGAGTGTGTGTGGGTGTCACTCTGTCTGTCTGTGTGTGTGTGTGTGTGTGTGTGTGTGTGTGTGTGTGTGTGTGTGTGTCACTGTGTGTGTGTGTGTGTGTGTGTGTGTGTGTGTGTGTGTGTGTGCGTGTGTGTGTGTGTGTGTGTCTGTGTGTGTCTCTGTGTGAACATGAGCATATAAATGTTATGCACACATGCACCTGCAAGCATGAACAAAAAGAGAGGAAAATAGGGAAAATGGATTAGGAAAATAGCCAAGTGCTGCCTGTAGGTCTACACTTTTGTATATCCAGTGGAATCTCCCACCTTGGAAAACCATCCAAAACAAGGTCTTAAGTGGGAGGGAGTTGCTTAAGGGAGGTAATTTTAATACTTTAACTTAACAGAGAAGTAGGTCTTAAAGATACACAGACGCACCACGATTAAGTCCCTTGGGTTTTTTTCTGAGTAGCTGTAGTGTAACCCATATATAATTTTTTATAAATGTCCCCATGTTCAAATTGAGGCTATCGCTTTGAATTTGGGGGCATTTGTATGATAGTGAGACCTGGTCAAAACAAGATTTCTTTCCAGCGATAAGAGGGAAAACACGTGAAACCCGTGATTTTGACACGTGATCTGGTGGGTCTTTAAGTGGGATGGAGTCTTATAAAGGGGGGGGGGGGGGGGGGGGTCTTCTTGGTCTTGGTCATAGTATAAATCACCACTCTGTGGCATATTATATCGACGAACTTAGGGAGAGCACATAGATCTTAAAAACAAAACCTATTCTAATTGGAGTGACCTGGCCAGCCAGCGCCCAGCGCCAGCCAGCAAGACACCAACATGATGCCACATCCAGCAGCACCCTAATCTAGTCCTAAGTTTGGTTTGAAAGGAGGGGAAGTGTGGGGTGGGTAGATGGGGGGTAAGCAGGAGAAATGGGGCTTGGGAGGGAAGTGTGGGGGGGGGGGGGGGGGTCTGGGTGTCTTATAAGGGAGGTTCCAATGTAAATAATGTCATCAGAGTGCCATTTATTCCTCAACACAATATCAGATTAAGATTCTTAATTCAATAATTCTGTTATTCATGCAGTAACATTGTCAGTGACCATGCATGAAACACAATTCCATTAGGTAATCGATATCAACAAGCAAACATGAAAATTTAACTGCATAAACCTTGTCCTGGGAAAAAAATGTCTGATATTGTTATTTTATGTTAACGATGGGACTGCATGAAAAGCTTCACAGCTTACGAAGCAACATTCTGTCTTGCTCAGGAAAGGAATAAGGTTAGTTCCATGAAACTGAAAGAACGGCACATTGAAATTGAAAGACATAAACTTGAGGTGGTTAAGTTAACTAAAGCGAAACTGCACCTTTAATGGCTTTATTACCGATTACTCAACGTTAGGCAGAAGCTCGGGGTACAGGCCGGTATCCCACATTCTCCAGGCTACAGGTACGGCACTCAATCACGGGACACATAAATTGTGCGCAAATGTCTTAAAAAACGACTTAATATTAACTCTGACATGTCTTCTTCTTCTTTCACAAGGCATCCGCCATCATCTTGCTGACGACAATGATGCACAAAACAAAACAAACGGGTTTCCGGTATACTAATCATCAGTACTGTGCGGAGGAATAGCTAGCAGGAGGAAAATCTGATCCAGAAAATGACCTGCATTTCAGCCTCACTTGATAATTGATTTACTTGCAAAATTTTAGAACAATTTATTAAATAATAAAAAAAATAATGGATAGTATTTCTATAGCGCCTTTCTATAATTATTTTACACTCAAGGCGCTTCCATTCACTGATACACCCGCAATCGCACAAAAACATTATCACCCATTCATTCACCCAGGTACAAGATCAAGAAGGAAACATTTACAAACCGAATGAGCTTTGAAAGTAGTGTGTCTTGAGTTTAGCTTTGAAAGTAGAGATAGTTGGTTCATGGCGGAGATCGACTGGGAGGGAATTCCAAACAGCAGGGGCACTGAAACTGAAACTGCGGTCACCAAATGATTTTAGATTTGTTTTTGGAACTTTCAGAAGTTTTGTGTTTGAGGACCTGAGTGAGCGGGAAAGAGTGTAGGTGTGAAGAGCTCTGGAGAGGTAAGGCGGAAGGGTCTGTTCAAAGTGACGGAAGGATAGAACAACCAGCTTATACTGAAGGCGGAACTGCAGGAAAGGATTAGATATTAGAGATACGGTTGTGGCCCACATGACAAATTTTAACCTGTACTCGGAACGTCAACATGGCTTTAGGACAGGAAGATCTTGTATTCATGACCCAGTTGACGGATGTCATGGACAATTTTACTAAGTTTTTTAGACGAAAAGGAAGCTTTTGATGTGGTATATCTGGATTTTCGCAAGGCTTTTGACTCCATTCCACATGAAAGCTCTAGTCTTATGGCATTACTGGAAACATTTAAAATGGATAGAAAATTTTCTTACGGACAGAACACAAAAGGTACGAATAAACGGTAAATAAAATATTCTTCCGAAGCAGCAGTGTTGAGTGGCATTCCACAAGGTAGCATTCTAATATATAGCCCAAAGAAGGAATATCGGTTATCAAGGTCAAACTTCAAGGTCAAGGTCAGCAGTCATGAATATGACACTTTGATAGCAACCTTCCGTTTCAAGATGTGTACCCCTCTGCCAAATTTGATAGAAATCCGTCCAGTAGTTTTTAAGAAAATCAATACACCGACAAACAGTACACGATTTTGAATTGTCACACTATACTTGTAGCGGTGCCATAGCCGATGAGGTTTACCCGAGGCGTGGTTACCGCTACACCTATCTGTATTAAAAAATCGGGACTTTACTGGTTTCGTACTGCCTCCGGGCATTGCCTCCAGTATTGTTCCCACCATATTTGTATTTACAAATGTCCCATATGTGTCTGATTCAGACCAAGAGGACGTAAAACACCATTTTCGTCATCGACAAACAGTACACAGACAGACCAGTCACAAGACCTGTCCCCTGGCCGGGTAGAAAAGTGCAACAGTAGTTAGAAAAGCAGGAAGCCTTTAACTAGGATGGTTATAACAAAAATTTTAATATTTACTTTTAGTCAAATCCTAATGAAATTTATGTCATTGGAAAGAGCCTGACAAGACCTTTAAAATGATACCCAAATTATCAAAATCGGTCGAAAATTAAGAAAGTACGTTTTAAAATGATAGCTTTTTTAACATAAGCTATATAAGAAAAAGTTGATCAAGGTTACCAGCCCTTACCGTATCAAGGCTTGGATGAATAAAACAGCCATAACTTATTTATTTTTTTACCAATAAACAAAACATTGGTGCCAAAATAAAGCTTATTCAAAGGGGCAACATCAACCCCAAACATTAGACAGGTTAGGCCTAAGCTTTTTGTGCGACTCACAAGATCGCAACATCAACATGAACATGACAGAAACCAACATGTCGGACAGGCTTCGACGTAACACCTCCCGACTTGTGGAGACCTTGAGCAGCATTGAGCTTTATTCTAGATGCACCAAATTTGATGTATTTATAGAAAAATAATTAAATGTAACTAAGTATTTGTTTCAAAAAAGCAAGTAGTTACCGTTCAGAAATGGTAAACAAACGAACTGGACCCAAATATTGGATCACTTGTCTCTCGCGATCGGCCGTCTTTGCGTAACAATTGATCGTTCCCGAATGACCAGGTAGGTGTCTGCTTCCACAAAGAAAAAAACTTGGATGGTCAGCGCCATGAATAACCATCAATAAAAACAAGCAAAGGAAGTGACCGTTTGGCACATGGCCAAAATCGGGGCTCGGGATTTTGACAGGAAAAATCGTTGCAGTTTGACCTAACTTGGAAATGACACACAGACAAAGTGATTCAAGAATACCCCTACCACCTACCAAGGAAAGCAGGAGTATAATAAACCTGCGACACATTGATCCTCATCCCCATAAACAGCGGGGCCATTTTGGTTGTTCTAGGGCAGTTTTTGTTTTTGTAGGGCAGTTTTCGTTATTGACAGTAGGGCCGTTTTCGTATTTTGAGTAGGGACGTTTTCGTTATTGACAGTAGGGCCGTTTTGGTTTTCCGAGTAGGGCCGTTTTTGTGGGACAAAGGCCGTTTCCGTCAGGGGCCGTTTTCTCCGGTAACCTATAGGGTCAGGGGGGAGGGCCACTGGGAGACTAGAAAACATGGGAGGGGGGCATGGAACTAATCCTATCCCTAACCAAGATGCGCTATACAAAATTAAAAAAATGCATTTGTTGACGAAAAATTCGACTAGGAAGAGTTACTATCCCTGAACATGGTCTGAGTGTTGCAGCAACGCCGTACCTCTGACTCTCACTCTATACTTGTTAAGTTTAAGTTGTTAAGACCAGATTAAATTAACTTGCACACCTTCTCCAGCCTCCACTCCCATGTCCTGAGCGAGGTAGTTTCCCTGACAATATCGTTTTCACGGTCTGCAAGCTACCGGTTCGTGCTGCTTCCAGAAGTTCATGATCTTTACCCATTTTTATGGGATAAAGATCTTGCAGTCCATGAATTGAAGCACTTCCGTACTTTGCTCGTGCTTTTCGTCTGCAAAAACATCAACTTCCTGTTTCTTACTCTAAAGCGCCATCTGTTGGCAAAAATAAACATTTTCTCGTAAAAGATGGAAAAGTTTCTCTGATTGGTTGAATGTCGAATGTATCAACCAATCACATTAGGCTATTGAGGGGGCTGTGTCCGTCTGCACTGAGGTCAAATGGTATGGGGCTCAAACGTGATAAAATACCAGTTAATAACTTAACTGGCTTTAATACACCAGTTAAGTAGTTAAGTGGACTTTCTTATTCCAGTTAACTAGTCAACTGATATAATCAACTTCCGCTTCCGCTTTTGTCAGGAAAACCAACTCCTTTACTGTTTTTTGCAACACGAAATCCCATTGGATATACTGCAGATCATCAATTGTTTTCCCATTTACACTGTGAAAGAGTTACATACCTTCAATATCATTTTTTTTATTAGCAATTTTTATCACGGATCGGACAGGCTCAAAGCAGTACAACGGCGAGCAGCAAGATTCGTACTTCGCCGCTTCAGAAACACATCAAGCGTGTCATCTATGCTCGAGCAACTGAAGTGGCCCTCACTGCAACAAAGAAGAGAAACAGCAAGAGTTGTCATGATGCATAAACTCCATCACGAACTCGTTGCCATGAAGACCATGAAAGACAAACTGACCCCGGCACCACAACGCCAGCGTCGAGCCCACACCAAGCAGCTGGTCCAGATCTACTGCCGCATACAATACAGACAGGCCAGTTTCCTGCCACGCACCATCAAGGCATGGAACAACCTCCTGGAGCAGGCTGTTGAGGCGGGGACCTTGGGCACCTTCGTGTCCTAGGTCTCCAAATCACAATAACTTACCCCACCCCACCTCTCTTTTTTTCCCCCAATGGCGCGGCATCACGTTGGGACCCGATTAGCGGAACCTGGCTGGCTGGGTCATTATCTCGCTTGGCACGGCATCACGTTAGGGGCCGATTAGCGGAACC
Source organism: Phymorhynchus buccinoides (assembly GCA_017654935.2). Lineage (NCBI taxonomy): Eukaryota > Metazoa > Mollusca > Gastropoda > Neogastropoda > Raphitomidae > Phymorhynchus > Phymorhynchus buccinoides. The sequence goes on from CM065701.1 coordinate 41,082,301, forward strand.
TGGCTGGCTGGGCCAGGCTTTCTGTCTTCTTCTTCTGCTGTCAACTTTTTTTTCTTTTTTCTTGGTAGTACCTCAGTGCGCATCTCCGCAGATTCCCCTAAAGTTACAGCGACAGAATAGTCAGAAGTGACTGTGGTTGCTCTACAGGAAAGAAGAAGAAAGCCGGAAGACATGCAGTACCTCCAGGATCTGCTCAGAGCTTCGAATGATGGTTGGTTGATAGTTCATCCCATATGTGCTGTTTTGCAGCCGAGTTTACGTTTTTCAGAGACCATATTTTAACCACAAACTAGTAAAAATAAATAAATGAATAAAATAACAAAATAAAAAGCTGAACTTAGAAGCAGTGTTACGAATGATAAGTTGAATTTAAACAAGAGTGTTGATTATGAAGGGGGGGGGGGGGGGGAGAGAGCGGAGGACAGGATGAAAAAAGAAGGGAAGAGGAGCTTATATGGAGATGGTGAGACCAGCTGTAGGTATAATCAGGATAAGTACCTAACTAACCACATGATGTGACGAAGGGGGGGGGGGGGGGGGGGGGCTGTAGTATATGGTTAAGTGAGACATAGTTGGGTCAAAGGTGAGGGAGAGATGGTGGTGGATGAAAAGCGAAAGGAATGGCGGTTCTAGGGGGGGGGGGGGGGGGGGGGGGGGGGGGGGGGGGGGGGGGGGGGGGGGGGGGGTGTTGAGTAGGGCAGAAATTGGGAGGAGTCAGAGGGAGGAAAAAGAAGGTAAAGGAGCATGTTCCAGTCTGAATGCCAGCAAATATATCAGCAGCATCACATTGTGCATTTCAAAAACCACCTGTTGAAATTCAACCTGACGGATATAATCTATTCACTAACTGTGGCAATGATAAATATATACTTTTTGATGCTATTTGGGCATGGGGCTTATTTCAGCTACTAAAACGTATTTGGAGCAATTTCTGGGAAAAGATTGCTGATCTGCATTATCCAATGGGATTTCGTGTTACACAAACCAGTTAACTAGTTGGTTTTCATGATAGGATGCCACTTAAGCAGTTAACTGACCGGAAGCGGAAATTGATAATATCAGTTAACTAGTTAACTGGAATAAGAAAGTCCACTTAACTACTTAACTGGTATATTAAAGCCAGTTAAGTAGTTAACTTGTATTTTATCACGTTTGAGCCCCATAAAATGGCTCGTCCCGTGACGTCCACAGCTCTAAAAATAGGTTCCTCCTGATGTAAACAACATGTAAAATAACCCGCATCTGTACCGGACCAGAAGCCACGACCACCAATCCGTTCCTGGGTGATCGATCCCAAACACCCAAAATGACGAAACCTTTCAATGTGGTAAGTTTCTCTTTCTGAATCTTCTCATGAAAACAAGCCATTTCTTGTCTCTCAACCGTAGGTCTACATTCATTATCCATTGCTGCAATGATACTCCAATGATTGCACAGGGCAGGCTACGCCTACGTCATCAGTAACTAAGATAAGACTAAAGATTGGAGCAGTCTTAATTGTTAAGGCCCTTGGATGTTGAGTATAACAAATGGCATTTAAAAATATGACCAATTACACATTCTTTCACTGTTTCAGTTAAATAGTCAAACATTCACTATGATTCAGTCATTCACCATTAGGCCTACACTACAGATTACTCGTAGTCGTGCTGGCATGCCAGTGACACTGTGTAAGAAACGGTGTGGCTTTCTTATTAATAATCGGCAAAGGTTAATTCAATTTTTCCGTTTTTGCCTTTCTTACCAAACATAAAGCTGTATTTTATTAACCTTTTCAGCTAATTATCTTTTTGGAATAATAACCCTAACCCTAACCCTACCCTACCCTACGTACCCTATGTACTGCAGTACACCGCACATTTGTCACAGTCGTGGTTCATTGCATTTTCCCGTCTTATAGAGGGGGGGTAGGGTTAGGGATAGGGTTAGGGTTATTATTCCAAAAAGATAAGTAGCTGAAAAGGTTCATAAAATACAGCTTTATGTTTGGTAAGAAAAGCAAAACGGAAAAATGGAATTAACCGAGAAATGTAGGGAGGGGGGGTGGCATATCTTGACCTTTACCTAATAATCTTAAAATGGATTTGTTCTCAACATGTCAGCGCATGTGTGAAGAGTTAGGGATAGTGATAAGGTCAATTTAGTGTCGAATACACAAAAGATCAAATTTGATGGTACGTCATGATCGATTTCGCGCAGTCATGTTGAGAACAAATCCATTATGAGAATGCCACAACTGGTCAACACAAGTGACAGGACATGTACACAAGTGACACATGAGACGAATGAGCGTGAGTTAGTGACATTTTCTTTCTCAGCAGCACAATAAAACATGATAATGTCGGTATGTACAGTGTTCCCGATGACGCAAATATGTGTGTCAATGACAGATTACTGATTTTGACGCATAAATTTTTCACTCAGTGCGTCAAATGTTGTGACGCACAGTTTTTCTTGGCCTCCCAGCGACTCAAACAGTCAACAGTGTTTGTGTGTGTGAGAGAGAGAGAGAGAGAGAGAGAGAGAGAGAGAGAGAGAGAGAGAGAGAGTTGATTAGATTTTACTCAAAATTTAATGTCAGTTTTAATTTGTAAGATTGAAATGCATAATTTGCATAATCAAGCTATCTCAACATGATTACAATTATTATGTAAATGTCATGACCTTTTCTTTAACCCTCAGAATTTGTGAAATGACCCCCAAAAGTTTGAGGCAAAGGATCATGCTGACCCTAGAAAATTTAGGTGCATGGGGAACACTGATGTAGCTGACCAAGGAGCTGAGCTGGAAGAAACATGTTGAGAACATCTGCGCGCAAGCCAACAAGGCTAGGCTTCCTGAGAATTTTGAAAGTCAGCTCCCAGACCATCAGGGAGTTGGCCTACAAATCATCCGTCCATCCTGTCCTAGAGTGTGCTTCATCAGTGTGGGACCCTCACCAACAACAGGACATCGACAGACTAGAGGCAGTCCAGCGATGTGCAGCCTGCTTCGTCCTCAGACGTTTCCAGAATACGTCCAGTGTCACTTCCATGCTTTAAGTTGAACAGCTTGGATGACGCTCACTGCAGCAGCGTCGACTTTCCACAAGGCTTGCAATGCTCTTCAAGAGCTCTGCAAGAAGAAGAGGTGTGCATGGACACTGAGACAAAAACTCACCCCACCGCCAGCGACGCACTCACTCACGGCAGCTCTCTCAAAAAAGTCCAATGATGTGAAGATTATGGTATCAAGAAAAAGTTTCACTTTTCAAGGCCAAACGTCAAGGTCAGCATGTTTATATTTTTTTCCATGTGACACATGACCTTTGCCAGTCTACCAATCTGCCGACAATGAAGCCTGTAACTGCAAAATGTTAAAGATTTGGCTAAAACACCAATTTCATACCTCCAAGGTCTATGCCCTTATCCTTGACCTTCATCGGTACCCAATTGTCAGAATCACCATTAGCCAATCCAACCCCATGCCAAGTTTGAACATTGTAAGTCAAAGGATATGAGAAATATTGCTTCAAGATCAAATTTCGTTTTTCAAGGTCAAACTTGAAGGTCAAGGTCTGCGCGGTTATGGGTTTTTTTTTACGAGACCATTCCTGCAACGTGATGCACAACCACACAAAATTTGAAGCCATTCTGTGCACCAGTGCATGTGATACAGCTCGGACATCAAATATATAGTGTACAGAAGAAAAATTTGGTCTTCAAGGTCAGACTTCAAGGTCAAAGTCAGCATGCCAATATTTTTATATTCAGGTGTCTTCTACTTTAGGTGATGCATCACCACACAAAATTTAAAGTGATTCTGTCAAGCAAAAGTGTGAAAGATATGGTTAAAACATGAATTTATAGACACCACCCATTTTCTTCTACCGATGTCCTTGATCTTAATCGGTACCCCATATTTAGAACTATCATAAGCCAGTGCACATACATACCAAGTTTGAAGTCTGTAACTTACAGACTGAGTTACAGTGTAAGTTCAATGGTGTAAAAGATATGGCCCGTAAATGAAATTTAGGTTTTCAAGGTTATACATCAAGGTCAAGATCAGCACGGTCACAATTTTACTATGGGACCATCTGTGTACCATGATACACCACCACACAAAATTTGAAGCGATTCTATTTACTGGTTCATGAATTACAAGTTGGACACACACACACATATACAGACTTTGAATTTTATTATGTAGGTATAGATAATGAAATCAAGTTCATTATTTTGTGACTGTATGCTATGTATGAATAATTGTGAAATCAGGTGCCTATTGAGCAGCTGTGTGGGTCCAAGGTCTGTTTCCTTTTTAACACAAAGCTTGTGACAAACACACAGCAGGCAGGGAAATTACCATGATTCAGTTTCACCGTGAACAGACTGAAGTGTTCCCAACACAGTCATGCAAAAGGCTGCTATCTTTACAATCTGTCTAGAGTATCTTTAGAGTAAATGAATAGTAATAATATATAATGTAATGACTTTTGTTTTCAATGACTATGTCATCTGATTCCTATACGTTTTTCCATGTTCTTTCAGCTTTCCACCAAATGCATAGCATTTTATTTATGTTAACCCTTTCACCGCCAATGTCGCATTTATGCACCACAATGGTTTAACACCCATGTCACTAAAAGGCATCAAATCAGGGCCTGTTTTTCGAAGACCCTATTTTCTTAATTTTGGGAGGTAAGGATAAGCCTAATGTTAAGCATGTCACAGTAGAATTCCCAAGATTGCAGATACATTTTGTTCTCTACCCAGTTAAATTAGATGTTATATTTTTTATGAAAAATGGCTGGCGGTGAAAGGGTCAATAAGTAGTGTTAAGCTAAGTTGGCAGATGTTATTTTACTTGCGATTTACAAGTTGTATTATATATAATTTGACTTAAGAGTTACACACACACTCTCTCTCTCTCTCTCTCTCTCTCTCTCTCTCTCTCTCTCTCTCTCTCTCTCTCTCTCTCTCTCTCTCTCTCTCTCTCTCTCTCTCTCTCTCTCTCTCTCTCTCATGCTCGGACAAGGGACGCCTCGATTCTCTCTCTCTCTCTCTCTCTCTCTCTCTCTCTCTCTCTCTCTCTCTCTCTCTCTCTCTCTCTCTCTCTCTCTCTCTCTCTCTCTCTCTCTCTCTCTCATGCTCGGACAAGGGACGCCTCTCGATTGATTGGTGTTTGAGATATATATATTGCTTTCTTAACCTGTATAGTGGAACCTCCCTTATAAGACCTTCAAAAATCATCCAAAATGAGGTCTTAATTGGGAGGGAGTTGTATAAGCGAGGTAATTTTAATACTTACAAAGAATGGCAATGTCTCAGAGAAGTAGGTCTTAAAAGGGAGGGAGTCTTTTAACTCTTACTAGCGCAACGCCTAGTACTGGCAATGCACCATACTGGTAACGCCTAGTAACGGTAACGCCAAGTACTGGTAACGCTGAGTACAGGAAATTTGAAGCGATTCGGTTAAGAAACGGCGGAGTTATAAGGCCCCGTTTCCCGTTGGCGGTGCTCTGAGAGTGATGCACTCTCCCGATTCTCTTCCAATTTTCTGCCAGGCTTTGCCCGGGCCATAGCAAGCCTGACAGCAAATTTGAGGCGATTCGGTTAAGAAACGGCAGAGTTATTTGTGAAAAGGTGAAGCGGCGCATAGCGCGCGTGTTTCTGAACCGATTCGCTTCCGGTTTGGCACACCGATAGTCACCGTCCCCGGTCATGTATCTGCCAAATGTGAAGGCAATCGGTCCAGAAACGCCGGAGATATGGGCGCCGAGAGTCCGGCGGATACGCGTTTCGCGCATTTGCGAAACCGCGCAAATGACACGGCCGCCCCGGTTGCCGTTGCCATCGCCCCGTTAGGGCTCAGCAAATTTGAAGCGATTCGGTCAAAAAAACGGCGGAGTTATAAGGCCCGTTTTGTGTTTCAGACAGACACACACACACGGACGGACACTTGGCTTTTTACTATGTGATAATGTGGGGTCTAATAAGGGAGGTTTCACTGTTGGTTTTTTTTCAGTTTGTGGTTTGATCTTGTATAGACGGTTTTGAACTTAGGTTTAATCTTTTTTCTTTCTTTCTTTCTTTCTTTCTTCTTCTTTTTATAACAAATTAGCAAAGTGTGTTCCTATTAAGAGCAAGTGGGGTGTTCATACGTTTCTCTGAACATGTGTTTGAAAAAAACATGATAATATACAGTGACACTTAAAGCTAACAAGTCACTGGGATTCGGAGTAAAATAAGTGTTCTGCATAACAAGCATGCATGTAGCATATGTGTTTAGCATATTTGTTTTCGTTAAACCATTTTTTCATGTAATTACTTAGGGGACTCTTAAAAATTTGAAAGGGACTCTTAAAATTTTACACAGGGAGTCCCTGGGACTCTCACATTCCACCCTAAGGCCGTGTACACACACATGCGGAGATTCTGTGCGGAAATACCATGCGCAGTCCCTAAATAAGTAGAAGAAAGAAGGGTCAAAATTTAAGGATTAGGTGAAATTTGGACACGTGCGCAAATCTTTTCCCTTATCTGCGGATTGTGCAAGGGGTTCCGCACGGAATATGTGTGTACGTACCCTTATGGGAAACATTGAAATGGATTATTTTTGGTTCATGCCCCACACCCATATTATATAACCTCCAAGAGGGCATTTGCTGTGGGCGTTCATACTGCAGACTCGACTATACCTTTGCCCGCATGTTTTGCCTGTATCTACAAGACTTCCGTGAAATTCAAGTTTGCCCACCCATGGCAAATGCCCTATTGCTTTGGTTTAAACAAGATTTATTCAAAATATTGCTTTCCTTTCATTCCCACATTCATTCATTGAAGTCCTTTTAGTTTATGTCTATTTTTAACACTCACCACATGCAGAACCCAATGTAAAGTTTTTATCCTTAGCTGTGTTGTGGTATGGCTGGTACCCATGTGTCGTCATATCCGGCCACAAGGAGCGCCATATTATGGGAGACCGCCATCTTAGTCACTAACTTTGTTTGAAAAATGCCAGATCGATGCTGCGTATTTGGCTGTTCCAATTCGAAACTTACCTAAATTGTATTTATAACATCTGGATGTTTTCTTTACACGTTTAGATAACATTTTCACTTTGCTTACACACAAATAAGGACTAAGATGGCGACACTTCCATTGGAAGGGTCGAGATGCGCACACAGGTGGGTTGGAGCCATAGCACTTATAAGGTCTTTCCCTACCCCTAGCCACAGCCAGCAGAAACAGAACCTGTACATGTGAAAGGAAAGAACCTGAGTTGTCATTCCGCCAAATGTTTATACTGTGTCATTCGTTTTGAACTGAGCACGCCATAAGCTCTGCTTGTTGTTGCTTCAGTGATGTCATAGTTGTTGTTCTTGTTGATTTGGAAAATAAACCATTTAAACCAGATAAGTACCGTACTTTACAGACTGTAAAGCGATACATATGCTTTTCTTCCCAGACCGAGATCCATGTGCCTTATATTATGATGAACAAAATAGTAAGAAAGTGTAATAACAAAATCTGAATTTTGTGTAAACTTTGGGGGGTGCGCCTTATTCATAGTCTGAACAATGTGGTACTTGGTCCTAGCTATAGACTAACCTATGTGGAAGAACTTTGAGACAAATACTTGGTCTTAGCTATAAATACCATATTTTACGGACTATAACTGACTCAAGAACACAACTGACTCAAGAACCCGTAACAGTGATTTAAAAATACTAACCCAGTAGAGCCGAACTAATATTAGAAAAAATTTTCTTTTCTAACAGAGTAACAAAGTTTTGGAATACTCTTCCTGCACATATTAAACGAGCACAGAATCTAACACAATTCAAAAACCTCCTTGGTGGATACACCAACATATCAAAACTACAATACGAGCAATTGACTAAAAGGCATTTTTGCCGAAAACAAAATACAAAAACCTCTCAGCTGTGCAAAAGTTCAAACAAAAATGACAGGACAGTGAAGAGGCCGCGAGGCCTAATGTCCTAACTACCTGACCTGACCTGATAAAGCGCACCAACACAAAATTCAGTTTCTGCTACTCTATTTTTTTTTTACTATATTATCAGTCACATTATAAGGCACAGGGGCCTCAGTCTGGAAAAAAAAAAGTATTGCCATGTAGTCCGTAAAGTACGGTAGTTCAAAGTTGTCTGGCAAAACTTAAAAGCAGCCAGAATGGAGGGAGAGTTCATGCGAGCACTGTGAATTCCTGCAGGCATCAGAATTGTCAGAGGATTAAGAATTTCTGACAGAGGATTGGCTTCTCTTGTCAGAGGTTTTGCCTTTTTATTGAGTGTTATATTTTCTGTTAAATAGGATTTTACATGGATTTCTCACTGCATAAAGCCTTTTTGGTCATATTGGGAACTGATTTCAATGTTGTCCCTCTTCAGTCTGGGGCCTAGATGTTCCTTTTACCGCGGTTTTCAGAGGATTGGACTTCAGACTATTCTAAATGCCTGTCCTGTTTCAGCTGAAGAGCGTGGGCCCCAAGCTCGTGCCCTTCTTCAAAACAGTGGCCATTTTCTTCGTGCTGTACGGGAGCCAGGAGAGCACCTCCTTGCTGTTCTGCGTGGCCAAATGCCTGCCCATCGTGTCCCTCATCTTCTTCGTGTTGCTGCACGGGATGAGCCTCAACGAGTACTACCGCTACTCTCGCCTCATCCTCATCGGCCTGGTCTTCTCAGCGGTGGGCGACGCCTTCCTGGTGTGGAAGGCCAGCTACCTGAACTTTGAGTGTGGGGTGCTGATGTTCGCCATGGCCCAGGTCAACTACGCCCGTGCCTTCGGCTTCCGCCCCTTCAACGTGTACGCTGGGGCCGCATTCACCGCTCTGGGCTTGGTGTTCTACTCTTTCTTGAGCCCAGGTATGGTTGTTTGTGTGTGTGTGTCTCTCTTATTTTCCGTGTGTGTGCATTGTGCGTGCTTTAAGTACTGAGGTATTTTTTGTTTTCATTTCCATGTATGTGTGTATCCTCCGAAGTCGGACTGCGGCTGCCCATGTGGCGGGGTAATCAAAAACGGTCACGCACGTAATTTTCTCATCCCTAGCTGTTGCATTTGTACCAAAGTGTTCAAGTTTTCGGCTGTTGGGGGATGATCCCTGGAGTGTTTATCCCAGGATACGACAACAACATCATGTAGGGGTGGGGTGGGGGTTGTTATGTTTGCATATAGGGGGACAATTTTAACCAAGCTTGTTTTTTGTCAGCTTTTTGAATGTTGTATGTATGTATATACAGACAAACCTCTATTTTACGACCCTCTGTTAAGCGACCACCTCTCATTTGAGACTGGATTTGTTGGCACAGATGCATTTGACTATGTAAATGACCTCTCTTAAACGACTTCCTCTAAAACGCGACATACGACCGCCATTTTGTTGGTTTCTACGACCGTTACTGTCGTCTGCATAGACTTCGAGCAAAGGGAAACAACCACGGTCAAGGGACTGAAAGCGGAGTCACTTCCCTTGTTGTAGAAAAGATGGCGGAGAGCGTAGGAAAAGCACGAAAACCACTGACTTTGAAAAAGAAAACCACTGACTTTGGACGAGAGTGGAGGTGATTAAAAGAAGTCGGCAAAGTGAAACTGTAATATCGATTGCACAATCCTGTGGAGTTGGAAAGACCCAAATCCAGTTTTAATATGTCATTGTATGTGTGCATGAAGAAGAGAGTATGAACTGTGCTGAACTTTTTCTTTCTACGGCTGCCAGTGAAAACCTCCGTCATACGACCCCTCCAATTTACAACCGATTTTTCCGGACATTTTGGAAGTCTTAAAATAGAGCTTTGTCTGTAAAATACTGTAGTGTTGTCTTTGGGAACTTACGTTCTAGTTTTAGTGTTGGTATATTTTTATGTTGGTAATTTTCTTTGATTATAAATATCCTAATTTTGTATAACTTGGACACATTTTCTTTCTTATTAACTTATAGTTGTACTGGTGTTGATGTTAGTCGCGTTTCAATTTTTAGTAATTTTGTAGGGATAACACTAGACAGATTGATCGTACTTTATTTTCTACTCATGTGTGATTTAGTAAAAACTTTCGTTGTTTTTGTTTTGTTCGAGGTATATCCATGCGTGCATCAGTTCATCCATCCTTGGCCAACCTTGTTGTGTTTTGTTTGTTCTGTGTTTTTTTGTTTGTGGCTCAAGCCACAAACCTATAACTCACTTTGTCGGTCTGTCAGTCGGTCGGTCCAAAATTGTCGCACTTCAAATCGAGGCTACAAAATTGTCGCACTTCAAATCGAGGCTGCACTTCAAATTGAGGCTGCTCTTTAAAATGATGTATTTTAAAGCATACAAAATAATAAACATACGTAATACAGACACTGCAACAGACACAACGATTATGCAGTGCTTCTTTCAATGAGTATAAGTAGGATAAATAGTTTTCAATGTTTTCCAAAAGATATAAAAAGTTACGAAATGGTGCAGAGATAACATTCTGGTTTACAGATTTAAATTATTGAAAAGCCAGGGGAGGTGACTCATGATTGGAGTGGTAAAAATAGACCGCATGCCACAAACTATTGCAATTCCGCGCTTGTTTGTTTGTGCTCCTCTAACATTATGTGTGGTTTGGAGCTGTTTAAGTTTGTTCAAGCCTGTTTGTTTCTTTGGCCTTGGTTTTGTTTTTGTTTTTTTGTTTACCAGCCGCGAACGAAGAGAGCGAAGCTGGTAATGTTTTCATCGATTTCCGTTTCTTCCTGGCTATCTATCTATGTGACTATGTTGCCACAATAACGTTTGAAAGGAGGGACTTAGGACGTTCAAATTTTGCATACAGAGAGAGAGAGAGAGGGAGAGAGAAAGAGCATTTAATATTATAGAAAGTGTTTTCTGTTTTGTGTGTTTTTTCTGAGCTTCCCTCTCTGTTGCCTCTCGCTCTCTCTGTTGTGTCTCTGCCCCTCTCTCTCTCTCTCCCCCCCCCTCTCTCTCTCTCTCTCTCCCTCTCTCTCTCTCTCTCTCTCTCTCTCTCTCTCTCTCTCTCTCTCTCTCTCTCTCTCTCTCTCTCTCTCTCTCTCTCTCTCTCTCTCTCTCTCTCTCTCTCTCTCTCTCTCTCTCTGTGTCACCGTTGTGAAATAGAGGTTCATTACCAGCTGTGAGCGAAGTCGTGAGGGAAAGCTGGTTAATGTATTCAAGTCTGTCTGTCTGTTCCTGGCTGGCTGACAAGCCGTGTTACCACGATAGCGTTTGAATGGAGGCATGTAGGATGCTGATATTTTGCATACAGGTAGGTAGTTAGGATATCAAGGGCAAGTTTGAACATGGTCATTGGTCGAAGGTCAAAATCGCTGGACCCGAAAATGCTGCTGTGCGCTCTAGTGTTGTACTTGTTTTTGTGTGTCTGTCTATGTATCTCAATCTGTATAATAATAATAATAATAATAATAATAAACAGACACTTATATAGCGCTTTTTATCGAGCACAAAGCGCTTTACAATCAGCATTGAAACACTCACAGACATACACACATGCACACACACACACATACATACACACACAACATACACGCACGTATGTGCACGCACGTGAGTGAACGCGTTCTTGCACACAGACATACACACACATTTCATCAACCACACAGAAAACACATTCTTACTGAAATGCACACACACACTATCACAAACATGCACCTGTACAAAACATGTGCATGCACACGCACACGCACACACACACACACAAACACACATACACTCACACTCACAGACACATACTCACACACACACACTCTCCCTCTATCTCTAGCCGAACACAATCTCTCCTGCGCACACATATATTTATACTCATACACATGCAAGCACACATACCCACACAGCACACTCACGCACACACAAACACACACCTGCTCGGAAGTGGAGCCATGGGCACACACACTCACAGTATCTCAAGAATCGCTCAACGGAATCGCTTCAGATGTTGTATGATTATGTGTTACCTAGTACATGGTGCAGAGTGGCACAGTGGTAGCGCGTTCGCTTCGTGTCAAGTAAACCCGAATTCGAACCTGGGTACAGGGGGATTTTTTCCTCTCATTCTGCACTAGGCCTTAGCGGTCTGAATGTGGAGTCTTTCGGATGAGACGATAAACCGAGGTCCCGTGTGCCCATGCACTTAGCATACGTTAAACCCAATGGCAATGAAAAAGTTGTCATTTGGTCAAAATTTAGCGGGCGGCCCCCCCCCCCCCCCCCCAGTGACAAAAATCGCATGCAAAAAAAACCCATAAAAACAATTGGGTGGCGTGCCTCTGGCTACGACGCGCTCTCCAGGTGGGAGCAACCCGAATTTCACAGAGACGCCTCTGTGACTATAAAGTACCTAATACCTAATAATACCTAAGTACAAACTGGTCCTGTCGATAAGCCATAGCCATAACCCTGCTGACCTTGACCTTGTTGATGTTTAGGATTGCAGGGGATGATGGAGTACCTGGTGCCGTTGTACCTGCTCCTGATTTGCATCATGGGGTGGAGAGCGGTGGCGCGGGTCCAGTTTTTCGACGAGCTGTGGACCTGGACCAAGCTGTGCGGCTGTGCAGGAGCCATCTTCTTCATGACCTCCGACCTGCTGATTGCTATCGACACCTTCATCATCAAGGTGACTGGCTTTGCTGCATGTCTTTTCTTGTTTGTTCTTTTGTCGTCTTTGATGGACTAGTTATAGGCCTCTGCAACTAGGGTCATTGGCGAGAGTTATGCCCATGTTTGGTCAGCACTGAACCATGTTCCCCCCCCCCCCCACCATGGGCATTCACTCTTGCAAAAGGTGTTCGTTGCAGACCCCAATAAGGTGCATCATATAATAAGGCGCACCCCCCAAATCGTACACAAAATTCTCATTTTGTTATTTTAGTTTCTTACTACTGTATTTTATGGATTATAAAGCAATACTTTTTCCACAGACTGATACTCATGCACCTTATAATCTGATGAACAAAAAAGTAGTAAAGTATGATAACGAAATCTGAATTTTGATTAAAATTAAAATCCACCGTATACCGTGGATTTGAATTTTAATCAAAATTCAGATTCTTCAGATTCAGATACTACTATCATACTTTACTACTTCGGTATAGTCCAAAAAATATGGTACTTTATTTTTCGGACTATGCGGCGGATTCGGACTATACCCGCGGATTTGAACTTTAATCAAAATTCAGATTTCGTTATCATACTTTCTTACTAAATTGTTAGTCATATTATAAGGCACAGGGGTGTCAGTCTGAGGAAAAGAAAGAAGTCCATCAAATATGATATGCTATTACAGACAAAGCTCTATTTTAAGACTTCCAAAATGTCCGGAAAAATCGGTCGTAAATTGGAGGGGTCGTATGACGGAGGTTTTCACTGGCAGCCGTAGAAAGAAAAAGTTCAGCACAGTTCATACTCTCTTCTTCATGCACACATACAATGACATATTAAAACTGGATTTGGGTCTTTCCAACTCCATAGGATTGTGTAATCGATATTACAGTTTCACTTTGCCAACTTCTTTTAATCACCTCCACTCTCGTCCAATGTCAGTGGGGTTTTCTTTTTCAAAGTCAGTGGTTTTCGTGCTTTTCCTACGCTCTCCGCCATCTTTTCTACAACAAGGGAAGCAACTCCGCTTTCAGGCCCTTGACCGTGGTTGTTTCCCTTTGCTCGAAGTCTATGCAGACGACAGCAATGGTCGTTAAAAACCAACAAAATGGCGGTCGTAAGTTGCGTTTTAGAGGAAGTCGTTTAAGAGAGGTCGTTTACATAGTAAAATGCATCCGTGCCAACAAATCCGGTCTCAAATGAGAGGTGGTCGCTTAACAGTTTAGGGGTTTGTCTGTACTAGTCATGTTACAAGGCCCAGGGTTCTCAGTCTGTTAAAAAAAAAATACAGTTAAACCTCCATATTAAGACCTCCCTTAACCTTTCACCGCCAATGTCGCATTTTAGCACCACAATGGTTTAACACCCATGTCTCTAAAAGGCATCAAATCAGGGTCTATTATCCAATTACCCTATTTTCTTAATTTTGGGAGGTAAGGATAGGCCTAATGTTATACATGTCACAGAGGAATTTGCAATATTGCAGATTTTTTTTTCTCTACCCAGTTAATTTTAATGGTATTTTTTGGCTGAAAAATGGCTGACGGTGAAAGGGTTAAGACCAAACAAAATTCGCCAATTTTTTCTCCTTCTTATCCGGACAACTTAGTGTCCACCTCCCTATTACAGACCTGTTTACCCCCTACACAAGTCTTGAGTAGTCTGGATAGCTGAAATGAGTAGTTTTTGTGTGAAATGAGTAGTCCTCTTCATTAAACCATCAAATAATGTTCACCGAAAATGAGTAATTAGAGCATTGTTTTCAATTTTGAAGAGTAGTAGAGGTCCAAATTGAGTTTAGAATACTGCTGGAAAAGAGTAGAGTAAACAGGTCTGCTATTAGGACCCCTCTCTTTGTAGACCTTTTGGGCCAATTCAAGGTCTTGACAGGGAGGTTCCACTGTATTACTCTATAGTCTGCACTGTACAGTAATGACTGCGTTGGTCTGTGCTGTGGTCCAGGTGCCGTTCTCCCACCAGCTGATCATGGTGACGTACTACGCGGCCCAGCTGGGCCTCTCCCTGTCGGTGGTGGACAGCCCCGTGGAGGAGGTGATCCGCATCCAGACCTGGGGCCAGGAGCCGGACGTGCTGGACAACGTCAAGGGACACCTCAAGACCGTGTCCACCCACCTCAACAAGGAGAACGTGCGCAACCAGCTGGAGAACCTCTCCAACCGCGTGGACAACGTCAAGGAGAACATCTCCCACCGCGTCGATCACGTCAAGGAGAACATCTCCCACCGCGTCGATCACGTCAAAGAGAACCTGTCGCAAAGGGTCGATTACGTCAAGGAGAACCTGTCCTACCGCGTGGATTACGTCAAAGAGAACCTGTCCAACGGGGTGGAGCACCTCTCCCATCGTGTGGACAGTGTCAAGGAGAACCTCTCGCACCGCGTCGACTCCGTCAAAGAGAACCTCTCGCAGCGCGTCGACTCCGTGAAGGAGAACCTGTCTCAGGGCGTGGACAATGTCCGCGGACAGCTGGGCAACATTTCAGACCAGATCACCAACCATTTTGGGGGACAGAAGCGAGATTAAAAGAGGGAACCGGATGAGGGGTGATGTGAAACGCAGCTGTTGAGCAGGAGGTGAAAGACCATGTGTTATGGTACAACAAATGCTGTTTTAGTTATCTCCCCAGTCAATGCATGCCCACGAGCGTGTGCGTACCCTACACGTTCTCTCCATGGTCTCTTATTAGCATATATGCACAAATACACATGCTTGCACACAATGTTTACGTATGTATACACTTTGCAGTCCTTAAGTCTTAACACAGGCCTGTCACTCCGTTCCCCCTTTTCCCCTCCTCATTCCTTGAGTGTAGACTTCTGAAACTAATACTGCTCTGTTGAGTCACATGCATTCATGTACAAATCCTTGCAAAAAGTGTGGTTGCATCTTTGTAGCAAGTTAGGGTTGCTTTCTGTTGCTGTGTGATTGTCCCAGGGATGATAAGGAAATAGTATTGTATTTTTGTGCCAGTAAATGGACTTGTGTGTGTTCTTCTTTTTTGTGTGTGTCTGTGAACATGTAAATTTCTGCTGGGCACATTTTGAGCGGGACTTTAGTGGCCTGTGAAAAGAGAGTGTATGAATTTTGTAGTCAGCAACTTATTGTTGGAAACTGAAGAATGTATCAATGCTATCAACTTAAGTGTCATAAATTGGAGCTGAAAATATCTTGCCAAAAAAATCTAGTCATGTATATATATATGGTGCTGCTTCTGCACACACGTGCAAGCATGCATATGCGTTCATGCATGTGCACCCCCCTCACCCCACCCCCCACCCCCACACTCCATACACAGTAAAACACACATTTATATTCACACACACACTCTCTCTCTCTCTCTCTCTCTCTCTCTCTCTCTCTCTCTCTCTCTCTCTCTCTCTCTCTCTCTCTCTCTCTTTCTCTCATTCTCAAAGAAATGCAAACACACCTTCATACTATAGTGTTTATATTTTCCTTGAATGATGAATTTGCTGTGTCTAGTAATAATTTGCATTAAACTGCAACTTCATGAGGTATGTTTTATTGGATTTTAGTGTAGGGTCAAGTAAATGCATTGATTTAGAAAAGCAAGACAATCAGTCTATTAGTTTTAAGCAATCATGGAATAGTTAAACTAATTGTATGTTATTAATTATACAACTTAAGTTATTCTCACTCCCTTTGTCTACCCCCCCCCCCCTTCTCTCTCTCTCTCTCTCTCTCTCTCTCTCTCTCCCATCGTGTGGACAGTGTCAAGGAGAACCTCTCGCACCGCGTCGACTCCGTCAAAGAGAACCTCTCGCAGCGCATCGACTCCGTGAAGGAGAACCTCTCTCTCTCTCTCTCTCTCTCTCTCTCTCTCTCTCTCTCTCTTAGCAGTACATAAACTATGATTATTAACACAGCAAGTGTGCCTGTGATGAAGAATTTGAACAACGAAAAGAAAAAAGGGACGAGCAATGTTTTGTTGTTGCTTTTCCTGTCAGAATAACTGTATAAAATCTTATGGGTGGATACAAAATAATTCCAAACAGCATTTCTGCCTCATTGAGGTACAATGTATACTGTGTGTCCAGTTTGTGAACATTTCCAAAATTCAGTAATGTTACTGCTGTCACATATGTCCCATGTCCTGTCTCTTACCGTATTTATCGGACCATTAGGTGCTTGTGTGTGTATCAGGCGAATAGGGCAATTTTTAAGGACAATTAAAAAAAAAGTCAAACTCCGAAGCCCGTGCTCGTGCAGCAAACGCTTGCCGACCGCCATTATTGCTGTCATTATAAACGAGAGTTTGGCTCCCCTTTCAAATCATCGAAGTTCCGTTTGTGCAACTTCCTGTTGTGTTTGCACTTTTCTTCGTGAAAACTGGTAGAATGTTGCCATTTTAAGCTCTACAACGATGCTTTTTTCATCCTATGAAGGGTTATGACATCTGTTGGACGGTGTCTCAGATAATAATAGGGATTTTGAAGCATTTTAACGTGAGTATTTGTCATATCAGTGACTTGTGACCATTTTTGATGTCTTGACTGCACTGAGAACGGCAATCTTTGCCTCTCTCTTCTCATGATTTTGTTCACTAAGAGGGCGCTCTCATTTATTAGGCGCATAGGTCGAAATAGGAGAAAAAAATATCGCCTTATAGTCCGAAAATTACAGCAGTTTCTTTGTCAGTTGCACAATGTGACGGTGTCTAACGTTGCGTAAATGTTCTGAAAGTGGTAACCCAAGAAGCCGAGGATTACCAAGATGGAGGCTCAGCTTCAAAAACAAGTCAACTCAAGTACAACAAACCTGTTTCTTCTTCAATGAGCGCTTCTTGACGCCCCACAAGAGATAACTCTACTGGCTTATGTTACTTCCCTTTGTCAAATAAAAGGCATGTTCTATTTTTGCTGCACACGGGCAAGGGAGAGAAAGAGAACAAGTTTGTTGTTGCTACAGAAACTGCCTTCAACTGAGACACCACCTGGTGTTCGGGACCATAACTCCACCTAAACAGCCCTTTTGATTTTTTAATACCCAGCATAAAATTGGCCTTTTCGCTGCCCTTCCAGCTGTAGTGTACTCACTGGCTGCGACCCCCTTTTTCATAGCATGTTCGCTATTATCTTTGACTATGGGGCATATTTAACACGAAGCAGAATGTTTGTAAGTAGCTCCCCCCCGCCACCCCCCCCCCCCCCCCCACCACCACCCTCCTTCATATCTGTATGCTAATTTCAATCACATATGACGAACCGGTCATGGATCTTCTGGCAGATGGTGAATGTGGCCGGCCGTCTTTCTGAGTTTCTCAAGAAGATTCGTGATTTACATTTAGTCTTCTCTTCGTCTCCTTCTCTTCTGTTGTCTTTTGCCAGTACGAGTAGCTCTAAATGTCCAGCCATGTTTACAACAGACTCTCATCAAGCCATGTGTTTCTGATAGCTTTCTTCGATTGTCCGATGCCTTGTTCAGGTTTGCTGGTGAGCAATTTGTTGTGTACGGTTTGTGCGGGTTGTCTGGTACCTGAAGTCTTATGTTAAAATAGTAGAAGAATTTTAGCCACAAACACTCGAGCGAATTAAATAAGCTTACTTCGGAACTTTCGGGGGCATATCGCTCCCGTCGTCAGCGTCATCTGCTGGGAGGCCACTGGCGGTTCAGTGCACGCGATCGTGAGTACAGCTCAAGGCTCACGGCGAATGACTGAACCAGGGAAGAGTATGCTGAGGGCAGGATATGTCTCCCACAGGTCCATTTATGTTAAAATGTTGGCATTGTGAAAACCAATTTCATAATGTAGCCCCTGTATGTTCAGATTGTTATCAAACTGCTGCTACTCTCTACAAAACATTTTGATGTGGGAGAATGTTTTTGTTTATTATTGACCTCTGTCACATTCAATCTTGCTCACACACACACACACACACACACACACACACACACACACACACACTCTCTCTCTCTCTCTCTCTCTCTCTCTCTCTCTCTCTCTCTCTCTCTCTCTCTCTCTCACACACACACACACACACAAACACACACACACACACACACACACACACACACACACACACACAAAAAAAAACTGTTATACACTTTAAATATTTTCTTCCATTTCATCCAGATGTTTAAATCTTTTCACATTATTTTGGGGATAAAGAGCAGTTTAAATTTGCAAAGAATGCAATCAAGAATTTTCCTAAACAACATTCAGGCATGGGAATTGTCAGTCTTTGGGCTGATTTCAGCTTTTGTGATGGTCCTCTTCAGTCTTTTTGTGCAAGTTTCAGCTTTTTTGATGGTCCAAGAGGACATTTATGAGACCAAAAAAAGAGGCCCAATGAGTAAAACTTAAGTTATTGGTTATAAATGAATGCAAAATGAACTAAATATATCAGTCTTATCTCTAATACTGTTTTTAAGGCTTAGATAACAGAAGAAGCTTCATTTTCTGGGGGCTGTATCCCAACACACACGGCTTTCAGTTGTTTTTTATTCATTGTTCCTATGCCTGCTTCCAGACCCCAGTTTTCAGTCTTTTTTGTCTTCTCTAATTCCCATGCCTGAACGTTTTATCACACACAAAAATTAAGTAAAGAACAAAAAAAAATGTAACGGACAGGCAACAAAACAAGTGCAACAGACAGGCATGGTTTGAACATACAGAGTAGTGGCAGATTTTGAATACTAGCAACACTATTCAACCATACTTTACTGTCTCATTTCCACTTTCTGCCCTTTCAGGTGTAACCGCCATTTTACTTGTTTATAATTAAGTTATGTATTTATTATGACGGACAAGCTGCACAATACAATTTGTTTTTCTCTGTCTCATCACACTTTTCCCATTTTCGACAGTTTCCCTCCAGTTTTGGATCACGTCTGTAGAATACTATTCTTTATGCTCATTCTTGGCTGATTTTTCTGCCTCTTTTTCAATCAGTTTCACCATGACTTACATGTATTTTTCTTTCTTTCTTCCACTCTAATCTCTTTCCACTTTTACATTTGTTTTTCTTGGATTCAGACTTTAAAAAAAATTGACATAACCAGTTTTACTACAAAAGGGAAAATACTCTTGTGATATTTTACCCAGCTTTACGGAATGTTCATTTTCTTTTACGTGATTAATACTAGTGTGTATTATTAAATCACTTGTTGGGGGCTTTAATATTCAAACCATTTGATGTGTAAATAGCTCGTCCTTTTTTTAACATGCCTGTAAATTAAGCTGGTCAGTTAATGATTAACCTTTGTTTAAAGGGGTATTTTGTATCATTACATTTTTATTGTATGTCAATTGAATCCTGGGTCGAGTTTCTCTAGATAACGGTCGCCGCGCGAATAACGCTTACAGCACAGAAACACTTTAGAAAACGTTTGTAGAAGAATATTACAAGCTCTTGTCTGATTGGTAAAAAAAAAAAAAATTTTAAACAAACTGTAATGAACCAATCAACAACAAGAACCGTATTCACCCCCTACTACTAGTTCCGGATAGTTCGCGGCTTGCTCAGTGTTTGGTAAGAACAAAACGCCACGCGAACTATCGGCAAGCGAAGGGTGTTTCTTAGACCATTTTCGCCGATTTGAGCGAGCGCGACGAAACGTTAGCCCTTGTGAAACTCGTCCCTATTTTCAGTCCTGATCATTGTGTATCAGTTTCTTCTTCTTTTTCACATATAGTTGTTGCTACCCACAAAAAGACTAGTAAACATGTGTTCATGCACACTAGTCTTTTCAAAGATCTGCTTGTCACAAGTGACTATGAGATTATTTCTGTATTGTGTCGTTGCGGGTTGAAAAGGGTTCCTTATTCAATCCCCAAAAAATAATTGTGATTTTTTTCTGATTTGCTATTGTAGAATTCTATGTGTTCACAAAACCATATTTTGTTCATTGATGTGATATTTTATAGCAAAATATGTGCAAAGATTTGATTTGATTTTTTTAACATTTTGAAGAATTGTGTTTTAATTGTTTGGGTGTGTGTGTGTGGATTATGTTGTTGGTTTTGGTTGGTTTGTTGTTTTCTCTTGGAGCTGGGTAACTTTTGTTTTCAAAAGTATTTTGTGCATTGTTGTAAAAAGTTTGATGATGACAAAATTAAGGTTGATGACTCTTTGCGCATGTTTCTGCGCATCTCATGCAGCAGTATGTTTACTGTATGTCGCAATTTTTAGTTGTAAAATAATCTGAAAGAAAAGACGCTACAGCTCAACAAACATACTACTTTTATACTGAAGGTAATATACACACGCTCACAAGAATATAACAAACGAACAAGTTGCTTGTAGTCGGATATTTCGTGCTTACGAAATAAACTTCAAATAAACTTCTTCAATGACACAATAGACAAAGACGTAATCAAAATGATGTCATGCAATGCCTCAGTGACCCACTTTGGGCCTATGATCTATCCATAGTGCTCTCTCTCTCTCTCTCTCTCTCTCTCTCTCTCTCTCTCTCTCTCTCTCTCTCTCTCTCTGTCTCTCTCTCCCCGTCACTCTCTCTCTCCCTCTCTCTATCTCTCTCTCTGCCTCTCTGACACTGAGTTTGTTTGTCAGACTGTTTCTTTTAGTCAAGGATGTTGAGTCCTGTTGATTTTAGATGGGGGTGGGGTAAGTATTTCCTCTTTATTTCAAAGCTAGCAGGGTGACATGCCTTGATTGTTTGTTTTATATGAAAAGAAGATATTAAACATTATTCCTGCAAAGTTTTAGGCAATTGTCATTACGTGTAAGGGACTTGTGATGATTTTAGTCTCTGATCGTGGTCAAAATCTTGATTTTAGATGGGGGGTGGGGTAAGTATTTCGTCTTTATTTCAAAAACGAGCACAGTGACATACCTTTATTGTTTGTTTTATATGAAAAGGAGATATTCGACATTATTCAAAGTTTCAGCAAATTGACAATTGTTTTTCAGGACTAATTATGAGTTTTTGTCAGTTATGGGAGTCAGAAATGAAAGTTTTGTTGATATTAAAAACCTGTATTTTTCCCAAAATGTTAATGTTCAATAAAAAAAATAATTAAAATAACAAATTTCACAAGGACTTCCTTCCGCTATATTCTGAATGAATGACATATTGAAATGTTTACTTTTATATAATTTTACTCTGCAAGTAGCTATTTTGAGTACTCATAAATCTAAAAATCTCATGCTCATTTGAAAATGAGCACGGCAACACTTACTTTTTTGGTATTTTTTACATTGTCAGGCTGTTTGCTTTCCCAAAAATATAATTTAAGCAAATCCTCAATGCTTTCATTTTGAAGTAGTCATCAACCTTTCATTTTGAAGTAGTCATCAAATATGAATCTGTGTGAGGTTTAGGTTTTGCTTTGGGGGTTTTTCTTTGTGTTTTTCAAACAAGGGTGCAGTTTGTTGTACAGTGTTGTACATTAAATGCGTTGTTGCTATCATGTCCTTAATTGCTATTTTATATTATTGTCATGTTTTGTGAAGATTGGTGTGGATCACAGTTTACACTCAGGTCCAGTAAAGATGTGTTTTTGTCTTTCTTTGTTTTGTTAAAGTATAGAGTTAAAGGGGGGGGGGGGGGGGTTGCGTGCCCCTTAAGGCATTATCGTAACATGACGTCAATTTGTGGATCTCCACTTCGACATTGGAAAAGATTTAGATCACCAGCGTCTGTTAAAATGTTTCTGCTTCCACCGTATCAACGCTCTGCTTTGTAACTGAAAGTATTTTCTAGAAGCAAGCGGATTTCTGAAGACTGTGACAAATTGGTCATTGCGTACCGGTACGGGTCAGTGCGCACCCTACATACGGGTGTTGCGTTTTTATCCATAGTACACTTATATGTAACCCATAGCAACTTTCACCCCACACCAAGTGA
Source organism: Phymorhynchus buccinoides (assembly GCA_017654935.2). Taxonomy (NCBI): domain Eukaryota; kingdom Metazoa; phylum Mollusca; class Gastropoda; order Neogastropoda; family Raphitomidae; genus Phymorhynchus; species Phymorhynchus buccinoides. The sequence goes on from CM065701.1 coordinate 41,104,757, forward strand.
GGAAGGAAACCTTAACGTAAAAGGAGTAGATTCAAATTTTACCTTCAAACTGGCATGAAAGTTGATCTCTTTTGGTTGAAAAATGGAAGCAAGAAGAAATAAACGTCAGTGCAATAAATGATGCAAAGCATGACGTGATTTCTTTACGATTTCTACGATTTCAAGGGGGGGGGGGGGGGGGTACGCACGGACCCAACCAACGCACAGACCTGTTTCTACTCTAGTTTTGTTTTGTTTAATTTTTTGTTATGGTCAGGCATGGGAATTGTCAGTCTTTTGGCTGATTTCAACTTTTTTGATGGTCCTCTTCAGTCTTTTGTTTTTGCAAGTTTCAGCTTTTTTTGATGGTCCAAGAGGACATTTATGAGATAAAAAAAAAAAAAGAAGCCCAATGAGTAAAACTTAAGTTATTGGTTATAAATGAATGCAAAAATGAACTGAATATATCAGTCTTATCTCTAATATTGTTTTTAAGGCTTAGATAACAGGGTAAGCTTCATTTTCTGGGGGCTGTATCCCAACACACACGGTTTTCAGTTGTTGTTTTTTATTCCTTGTTCTACAATGCCTGCTTCCAGACCCCAATTTTCAGTCTTTTTTGTCTTCTCTAATTCCCATGCCTGATGGTATGCTCCCCCCCCCCCCTCCTCCCTCCCCGTTTAAAAAAAAAATCTTTGCCATACAAAAATGTTGATATGTGTTGATGAATTTTGTTTTGATGAATTTGTATGTAGCTTTTGATTTTGCATAAGTTTATGAATAAACAATTTTGTTCTGTAATAATTAATATTTGGTTTCCCCCCCACCCTCACTCTCTTTTCACTCCCTCCCCCTTCCTTGACTTTGTTAAATACTGGTCCTTTTTTTGGTAACTTGAAGGTTTTGCATTCTTTTACAAAAACATAGCAAACTTTTATTCTTGTCATCTGAATAAGTAGATCTCACACATGACAACACTTTACCGTTTACGGGCAATTTGATTTCTATTAGGTAATGCTATTGCTAAACTTGCACTTTATTTTTTTGTCGGTTGTGTCATTTTATTATTGAACGTTATGTTTTCCCTGCTGGTAAAGTTATTACACAATTGAACAAAAAGAAATGGCTGGCCGTCGTTTACAAAAGAAAACACCAGTTCTGAGTTTGAAAAAAAAAAAAAAAAAAAAAAAAAAAGTTCTGAGTTGTGTTGGCACTTAGTTTTTGTGTCAAGAAAACAAATGAAGTTTTTTTGTGAAAGTGAGTAAAACAAAAACATTTGAGTTTAGCAAATCGTGTGTAAATTTGCATTAACACAAAAAACACTATGTAATGTTTAGTTAGGTTCACGTATTCAGTATCATATGCTCAGTTCAATCAAAGATATTCTAAAGGGGAAGATAAGCATCCGGTCTCTTTTCCCTATATGAGTAGTATATGAGTAGTGAGGACAGTTCAAAACACTGGTTACTGTCTAACCTTCTATCAAGCTCTTAAGGACACACCCTTTTTATACAATATTATGTCGATAGGCCAGTTGAATTCTCCGTTCAACATTCCAGTCTAGAGTTTTTTTGGATATTTGCATCCTCCATTCTGTGTCAACATTCTTATTCGTGTACTGTCCCCACATAACGATAACTCTATCATACCCGGTCATCGCCGAGCATTCTTAAGTCATACATTCTTATTCGTTAGTCATACATTCTTACCCTTTTAGAATATCTTTTGGTTCAATATTATGTCATACATTCAGTTGAATTCACAGATTCAATATATAATAATATGCACTCGTTAGTCATACATTCTTGTGAAAACATTACTTTGAACTGTTTCTATCAACACAACCCTTCAACATTCTTATTTTGACATTCGTTGTAAGCCAGTCAAAACATATTCTCGCCACCATTGTGTTGGTTAGTCACATTCTTATTCGTAGATTCGTTAGTCATACATTCTTATTCGTTAGTCATTTCTTATTCGTTAGATCATTCTTATTCGTTAGTCATACATTCTTATTCGTTAGTCATACATTCTTAAGTGTTCACAATTTGCATCTTATTCGTTAGTCATACATTCTTATTCGTTAGTCATACATTCTTATTCGTTAGTCATACATTCTTATTCGTTAGTCATACATTCTTATTCGTTAGTCATACATTCTTATTCGTTAGTCATACATTCTTATTCGTTAGTCATACATTCTTATTCGTTAGTCATACATTCTTATTCGTTAGTCATACATTCTTATTCGTTAGTCATACATTCTTATTCGTTAGTCATACATTCTTATTCGTTAGTCATACATTCTTATTCGTTAGTCATACATTCTTATTCGTTAGTCATACATTCTTATTCGTTAGTCATACATTCTTATTCGTTAGTCATACATTCTTATTCGTTAGTCATACATTCTTATTCGTTAGTCATACATTCTTATTCGTTAGTCATACATTCTTATTCGTTAGTCATACATTCTTATTCGTTAGTCATACATTCTTATTCGTTAGTCATACATTCTTATTCGTTAGTCATACATTCTTATTCGTTAGTCATACATTCTTATTCGTTAGTCATACATTCTTATTCGTTAGTCATACATTCTTATTCGTTAGTCATACATTCTTATTCGTTAGTCATACATTCTTATTCGTTAGTCATACATTCTTATTCTTATTCTTATCTCATACATTCTTACGTTTCATACATTCTTATTCGTTAGTCATACATTCATGATGAATCACATTCTTATTTTAGTAGCATTTGTTGTACACCTTAATCTTAATTACTTTCAAATATGACATGATGAATCACACTTTTGTAGTGCTCTCTCTCTCTCTCTCTCTCTCTCTCTCTCTCTCTCTCTCTCCCTCCTCCCTCTCTCCCAGTAAACATATGCCCAAGAGTTTATGAGAAGCTGTGCAATATCTTGTATTTATAATTGTCACAGTTATGAGATAAGTTATTGGGTCATGCTGCCGATTTGTGTTCAATGGTGCCACGAGTCATATTTTTCAGGCTTATGTAACAGCAACAACATCATGCCTGTGCATCTGTATGCTGGTTCACGTATATTCTATAGTAACTATCCTTTCTTGTTATAGTATTTACACACATTTAATTTTAAGTTTTCATATTCGTAAGGAAAGCTTCTTTTATATGTTTCGGCTAGTATACACAGTTTCTTATAAATATAATCCTGTGGTTTTATTATGAATAGCAAAAATATGAGGAGCTGAGTAATTATAGTAGGTGCTATTATTATATGGAATTTCAGATTTGTGGAATGGGATGACATAAAATATTATTGCAATTTTGTGTCTGTTCTTTTTTTGCAACCTCAATGCAAAGTGGTGAGTATTGCCTCGCAAGGACCAGGTGAGTCAATATTCTGTTTAATTATTGATTTATTTTGTTTCAAAGGATCATACTGGAAAGGAGTAAGCCAGCTTTACTCCCTTACCATGTGCAGTTCAGACGTTTTTTCCTTATTTTTATGTTGACATACTACTAAAAACATTTAATCTCATGATTTGAATCAATGTCTCAAGTGTCTACATATTAACAAAATATAAACACAAATGTTTGTGTTGTAAACTACTTTTTTCATGTTTTGTGTAGTTTGGGGCATTTTTGTTTATTGTTCAATTCGAAGTTATTTCACTTTTTTTTTTTTTTGTTGTCTCATGCATTTGTCAAGATAATCAAAATTCTGAGTCTGAGAGCTTTCAAACTAAATAATAATTAATAATGCTTTTATTACGCATAATCTTGCAATGAATGAATGAAAAATGGTGTTTTACGTCCTGTCGGTCTGGAACAGACACATATGGGACATTTGTAGATGCAAAGATGGTGGGAACAATACTGGAGGCAGTGCAACACCAGTAAAGTCCCGATTTTTTAACAATACAGATAGGTGTAGCAGTAACCACGCCTTGGTTAAACCTCATCGGCTATGGTACCGCCACAATTAATATGCCATTTTTGTTTATTGATGAAATTTGAAGTTATTTCACTTTTTTTCTTGTCTCATGCATTTGTCGAGATAATCAAAATTCTGAGTCTGAGAGATTTACAACAACATTCCAACTTTTTTGTTCAAGCCACAAACCTATAACTCACTTTGTCGGTCGGTCGGTCCAAAATTGTCGCACTTCAAATCGAGGCTACACTTCAAATTGAGGCTGCACTTTAAAATGATGTATTTTAAAAGCGTACAAAATAATAAACATACGTAATACAGACACTACAACAGACACGACGAGTATGCGGTGCTTCTTTTGATGAGTATAAGTAGGATACATAGTTTTAAATGTTTTCCAAAAGATATAAAAAGTTACGAAAGGGTGCAGAGATAACATTCTGGTTTACAGATTAAAATGATTGAAAAGCCAGGGGAGGTGACTCATGATTGGAGTGGTAAAAATAGACCGCGTGCCACAAACTATTGCGATTTCGCGCTTGTTTTAATAATATTACGAAGCACACTGCATTTGTCATCATTGTCAGTATATTCTTGTAACTGTTAACAACCAGCTACAACTAGGTTTTTTTAAGCAAATATGAAATAGTGGGACTAAGAGAGAGGATATAGTGAAAGGGGAAGGAACTTCTCCTAATTAACTCCCTTTTAAAAAAAAATTTTTTTACCAAAGTTATTTTGGTAAACTTACCAAAGTTAAGTTATGGGTTTTTTTTAGTTGCCAAAAAATGCATTTGTTTTTCTTCTTGGTCTTCTTTTGTTCTTCTTCTACATTTACTACTACTCTTTACTCTTTATTATCATGATCTCCAATCTGTTTAATCACTTTTTTCTTCAAAACTTCAGAGATCTGTCTGTTGCTCCTTGTGGTCAGTTTTATCATCGGTCAGTTCATCTTCGGTCAGTTCATTTTTCTCTGCACTTCGTCCATCGGTCAGTTCATTTTTCTCTGCACTTCCTCCATCGGTCAGTTCATTTTTCTCTGTACTTCCTCCATCGGTCAGTTCATCATCGGTCAGTTCATTTTTCTCTGTACTTCCTCCATCGGTCAGTTCATTTATCGGTCAGTTCATTTTTCTCTGTACTTCCTCCATCGGTCAGTTCATTTATCGCTGTACTTCCTCCATCGGTCAGTTCATCATCGGTCAGTTCATTTTTCGCTGTACTTCCTCCATCGGTCAGTTCATTTATCGCTGTACTTCCTCCATCGGTCAGTTCATCATCGGTCAGTTCATTTTCCTCTGTACTTCCTCCATCGGTCAGTTCATTTATCGCTGTACTTCCTCCATCGGTCAGTTCATCATCGGTCAGTTCATTTTTCTCTGCACTTCCTCCATCGGTCAGTTCATCATCGGTCAGTTCATCATCGGTCAGTTCATCATCGGTCAGTTCATTTATCGCTGTACTTCCTCCATCGGTCAGTTCATTTATCGCTGTACTTCCTCCATCGGTCAGTTCATTTTTCTCTGTACTTCCTCCATCGGTCAGTTCATCATCGGTCAGTTCATTTTTCTCTGTACTTCCTCCATCGGTCAGTTCATTTATCGCTGTACTTCCTCCATCGGTCAGTTCATTTTTCTCTCTACTTCCTCCATCGGTCAGTTCATCATCGGTCAGTTCATTTTTCTCTCTACTTCCTCCATCGGTCAGTTCATCATCGGTCAGTTCATCATTGGTCAGTTCATTTTTCTCTCTACTTCCTCCATCGGTCAGTTCATCATCGGTCAGTTCATCATTGGTCAGTTCATATTTCTCTGCACTTCCTTCATCGGTCAGTTCATCATCGGTCAGTTCATTTTTCTCTGTACTTCCTCCATCGGTCAGTTCATTTTTCTCTGTACTTCCTCCATCGGTCAGTTCATTCATCTCTCAGTTCCTCCATCGGTCAGTTCATCCATCGGTCAGTTCATCATTGGTCAGTTCATTTTTCATCGGTCAGTTCATCATCGGTCAGTTCATTTTTCTCTGTGCTTCCTCCATCGGTCAGTTCATCATCGGTCAGTTCATTTTTCTCTGCACTTCCTCCATCGGTCAGTTCATCATCGGTCAGTTCATTTTTCTCTGTACTTCCTCCATCGGTCAGTTCATTTTTCTCTGTACTTCCTCCATCGGTCAGTTCATCATCGGTCAGTTCATTTTTCTCTCTACTTCCTCCATCGGTCAGTTCATTTTTCTCTGTACTTCCTCCATCGGTCAGTTCATTTTTCTCTCTACTTTCTCCACTCGCTGTCTGGCATCAGTTTTTATTCACTACTATTGTGGCACATTATTTGTTACCAATACAGTTTAAAATGTTTCAAACTGCTGGACAAAATGGACAGTGTTTTTGTATATGTTTATTTTGTGTCTGCATTAGTGTGAATATTTCTTTTCCTTGCTCTCCGTTTCCCTATCCTAATCCTTCTAGCTCCCCCCCCCTCTCTCTCTCTCTCTCTCTCTCTCTCTCTCTCTCTCTCTCTCTCTCTCTCCAAGGACAGAATGGAAGAATAGGCCCAGCCTAAATTCTTATCCTTGTAAAATAAAGTGTCTGAGTCTGAGTCTCTCTCTCTCTCTCTCTCTCTCTCTCTCTCTCTCTCTCTCTCTCTCTCTCTCTTCGATTGTTTTTATCCTGGTTAGATAACATTGTTATCATTTTGCCCCCCCCCCCCCCCCCCCCCCCCAGCAAATGTTATTTTTGATTTGTTTCTGATTTTTTTTTTCTTAAAATGATGGGCAACAGAATTTAGAAAGGGAAAAAAAATGGAGACATATCAGAACTTAATGTGTATTATTAGATGCAATTTAAATTATTTATCATCTCTGTTCTCATTATGACCGTATTGATTGTTAAAGGAGTTTTATATTTATTTATTTTTTATCATTAAAGTGTTTCTATTATTTTCTTTTATGAGTCAATAATTGAGTTTTTTGTTTTGTTTTTGTTTTTTTAAAAACATGCTGATTTTTTATTTTAATGATTTGTAATTGATCGTTCATATATGTTATGTGCGTGCGTGCATGTTTGTGTGGTAGATCATTATATTTTGTGTTAAAAAGAACTAAAGACGTTTTTTCTTACAACGTAGCAAAGTGTTTTTTCTCAGAAATCATGATTCATTTTTATGTAAATAATTACTTCTTTTTTTTTGGGGGGGGGCCACTGTGCACAGACTCTTTCATTAAGTTTTCAACCTTGTTAAATTACTTCCCTTTTCTTTTTGTGTTTCTGCTCTCTTATACATTTTCTCCCTTTTTTCTTGTGAATAAATCATCAGTTAAAAACAATATTTTCGTGATTTTATCTCGTTTATGTGTGTGTGTGTGTGTGTGTGTGTGTGCATGTAAGTGTGTGTGTGTGTGTGTGTGTGTGTGTGAGAGAGAGAGAGAGAGAGAGAGAGAGAGAGAGAGAGAGAGAGAATATATGTGTGTGTGTGTGTGACATCAGACCTGTTTACTCTACTCTTTTCGAGTAGTTTTCTACTCAATTTGGACCTCTACTACTCTTCAAAACTGAAAATAATGCTCTTTAATTCTTGATTACTACTCATTTTCAGTGAACATTATTGGATGGTTTAATGAATACAACTACACATTTCGCACCAAAACTACTCATTTCAGCTATCCAGACTACTCGAGGCTTGTGTAGGGGGTAACCAGGTCCGGTGTGTGTGTGTGTGTGTGTGTATGTGTGTTTTCGTGTGTGTGTGTGTGTGTGTGTTTTCGTGTGTGTGTATGTGTGTTTTCGTGTGTGTGTGTGTGTGTTTTCGTGTGTGTGTGTGTGTTTTCGTGTGTGTGTGTGTGTGTTTTCTTGTGTGTGTTTTCGTGGGTGTGTGTGATATCTGGATTTCACATTTCGTAAAGAGAAAGTTTGGGTTCAAAAATACTCATGGCACACCATTTTCGTTTTAATCAATAAATTATTGTACGAAAGAAAAAAATACTGAGAATGAAAAATAACCAAACAAGAAGCACTGCGTCAGTGCAAACCCGGCCAAACTTTAATCTGTTGCAACCAACCAGTCAGATACATTAACCCTTTCGCTGCCAGCCATTTTTCAGCCAAACAAATACCATTACACTTATCTGGGTAGAGAAAACAGTATCTGCAATATTGGGAATTCCTCTGTGACATGTATAACATTAGGCCTATCCTTACCTCCACAAAATGAAGAAAATAGAGTCTTCCGATAACAGGCCCTGATTTGATGCTTTTTAGTGACATGGGTGTTAAACCATTGTAGTGCAAACATGCGACATTGGCGGTGAAAGGGTTAAGGCTTCCGTACACGTTAACATATTTCGCTGTTTCTCCATGACAGCACAATGTTAATGCTAGTATCATCGAAATATTTTAATATCAGAGCCTCTAGTCTGACTATTGTTCGTAATAGAACACCGGGCAAGGCAGACGGACACACGGGCAAGGCAGATAGAAGCACGGGCAAGGCAGACGGATTTGTTAAGTTCTTAGTAAATGCTACAAAAACACTTTGTAATTCAGTATTTTTAATCACGACTAACTATAAAAATATATGAATGAAAGAACATATTCTGCACATTGCAGGGCTGCCAATCTAAGGGGTATTTGTCCCTGGAAACAGTAAAAACGGCACCCTGTCCCTGGAATCCACTTTTCTGTCTGGTGTCCCTGGAAACTGAGTAGAATAAAAAAAAATTATAGAACAATCACTTGTCTTGTTTGCTGGCCTTGCTATTGAACACAGGAACACCCAACACAACACATAGGTTACTGAACAGCAAGGGACCTTGAATATTGAAGCACATTGGCACCAAAAAACATCAAGAATACAGAAAAAACAGTGACAGAAATGTTGCTAGATCATGAAATAATTGGAAGTTAATGCTCGTTTTGACCCTGATGCATGACATTGCGATGTTTGTCCCTGGAAATAAGTCTGCGTCCCTGGTTTGTCTGCAGTTTGTCCCTGGAAACTGCAACAGAGGGTTGGCAACCCTGACATTAAAAAACAACAACAGAAAAACATCAAAATACATCCATGTACAGAAGCGGATCAGCCAGGCATGGAAGAGGGTGGGGGCGGGGTAGTTCCAAGTGCTCAGTTGGGGTGAGGGTGGGGGATCTGACGATAATTTGAATGTAAAGGATGCAATCAAGGCTTCTCATGGGAGAATAAGCTAAAGCTATAGCATGGGACTACATTAAACCCTTTCACCGCCAGCCATAGTTCAGCCAAGCAATTCCATTAAATCTACCTGGGTAGAGAACAAAATCCATTTGCAATATTGGGGATTCCTCTGTGACATGCATAAAATAAGGTCTATCCTTACTTCCCAAAACTAAGACAATAGGGTCTTTGGATAATAGACCCCAATTTGATGCCTTTTAGTGACATAGGTGTTAAGTCACTGTGGTGCTAAAATGCGACTTGGGCGGTGAAAGGGTTAAATTTCTCTCTTTTTCTTTTCTCTCTTTCCTTTTTTAGGGGAAGACGGGGTAAAAAGCGCATGGGCGGGTAAGAAGCCCACCCCAATTATCTCATGAAATAAAGAAACTTTCAGTCACATTTGCCCATGAGACGAATGCTAGACATTAACGCTCGTCTCATGGGCAAAATGAGATAATTGGGGTGGGCTTCTTACCCGCCCATGCGCTTTTTACCCCGTCTTCCCCTATTATTTTTTCTGACATAGCAAAGGGAGCAATTACTATTTGGGAGGACTGGGCACAATGTTAAAAAGTAAAGTGAAGTAAAGAAGTCTTGTCCAAAAGACTGGCCAAAGAAAATTTAGACAGCTGGTGTTGGGGAAGGTCCCCAAAGGCCAATATCCTTTGCTGTAGTACTAGTCAAACCAATGCAAAATGCCTCCAAGTTTGGAATACACTGTCATTAACAACAAATTAACAATTTACCACGATTTACCATTTCAAAATTCAAAATGTGGCATAGAATTTGGATCAAAGGTAAACCTATAATACCTTTGATAACAAAGTAAGAACCCGTGAAATCGGGCTGAACCTTGCAGGCCCGCAACTCTAATGACATTAACCCTTTCGCCGCCAGCCATTTTTCAGCAAAACAATTCCATTAAACTTACCTGGGTAGAGAAAAATATCAGTCTGTAATGGTGTGGATTCTTCTGTGACATATTTAAAGTAAGGCCTATCCTTCCATCCCAAAATTAAGAGACTAGGGTCTTTGGATAACAGGCCCTGATTTGATGCATTTTAGTGACATGGGTGTTAAATCATTGTGGTGCAAAAATGCGACGTTGGCGGTGAAAGGGTTAAAGAGGGCTTCCAATTTCAATCAAATTAATTCCCCATCATCAGCGAATTCTAAATTAGGATGGATTCAGCTGCCACTGGTATACTACCTACAACATTTGAAGAGATTTTCTGCAGCGATTCTCATGCGGGCAGAAGCCGCAAACCAACAGCAAAGAAGGTACAAAAATAGCAACCAAAACCTCACCATTGTGGAATAAAGGAGAGGGCTAATAAAGCAATCTGAAAACAACACACAACTATGTCCCTATAAGTATAATACAAGCTTGCAAGTCTCTCTCTCTCTCTCTCTCTCTCTCTCATTTTCGCTTGCTGGCTTGCTCGAATTAAAACTATATAAAAAATGGGGGGGGGGGGGGGGCGGGGGCAAGAATACATGTCTGCCCCCCCCCCCCTCCTCTGAGCCAGGGGGGGGGGGGGGGCAGCAGCCCCCCCCCATTCCTACGCCACTGCCCGTCTCTGCATGTGTGCCTGTCTATATCCCCGTCGTCACTATATGCGTGTTCCCGTCATTGTGTCCCTGTCTCTATATATCCATGTCTTTATATATCCCAGTCTCTGTGTCCCAATCATTGTGTCCCCATCTCTATATGTGTCCCAATCATTGCGTCCCCATCTCTAAATATGTCCCCGTCTCTGTGTCCCCTTCAAGATGTGTTCCCGTCATTCACTGTGTCCCTGTGTCTATATATCCCAGTCTCTATATGTCCCTGCGGAATAGGGTTCATGATGGGATTAGGGTTAAGGTCAGTGTTTGGGTTAGGGTTAGGGCTATAAACAGAGAGGCAGAAATATAAGACTGGAACACAGCAAATCAAGACAGTACTTGTGGCGGTGCCATAGCCGATGGGGTTTGGCCGAGGTGTGGTCGCCGCTACAGCTATCTGTATTAACTTTAAAAAATCGGGACTTTACTGGTTTCGTACTGCCTCCGGGCATTGCCTCCAGTATTGTTCCCACCATATTTGTATTTACAAATGTCCCATATGTGTCTGTTCCAGACCGAGAGCACCATTGTTCCTTCCTAAGACTGGAACACATTGAGGTAGGGACACATAGTGACAAAATTGGGGACATATAGAGACAGGGACATATATCACAGACTATAATTATAGTCTGTGCATATATAGAGACACAATTGGGGACAAATAGAGACAGAGACATATAGAGAGACACAATTGGGGACAAATTGAGACAGAGACATATAGAGAGACACAATTGGGGACAAATAGAGACAGAGACATATAGAGACACAATTGGAGACAAATCGAGACAGAGACATATATAGAGACACAATTGGGGACAAATAGAGACAGGGACATATATAGAGACACAATTGGGGACAAATAGAGACAGAGACATATAGAGAGACACAATAGGGGACAAATAGAGACAGAGACATATAGAGAGACACAATTGGGGACAAATAGAGACAGAGACATATAGAGAGACACAATTGGGGACAAATAGAGACAGGGACATATACAGAGACACAATTGGGGACAAATAGAGACAGGGACATATATAGAGACACAATTGGGGACAAATAGAGACAGGGACATATATAGAGACACAATTGGGGACAAATAGAGACAGAGACATATATAGAGACACAATTGGGGACAAATAGAGACAGACATATATAGAGACACAATTGGGGACAAATAGAGACAGACATATATAGAGACACAATTGGGGACAAATAGAGACAGAGACATATAGAGAGACACAATTGGGGACAAATAGAGACAGAGACATATATAGAGACACAATTGGGGACAAATAGAGACAGGGACATATATAGAGACACAATTGGGGACAAATAGAGACAGAGACATATATAGAGACACAATTGGGGACAAATAGAGACAGAGACATATAGAGAGACACAATAGGGGACAAATAGAGACAGAGACATATATAGAGAGACACAATTGGGGACAAATAGAGACAGAGACATATATAGAGACACAATTGGGGACAAATAGAGACAGGGACATATATAGAGACACAATTGGGGACAAATAGAGACAGGGACATATATAGAGACACAATTGGGGACAAATAGAGACAGAGACATATATAGAGACACAATTGGGGACAAATAGAGACAGGGACATATATAGAGACACAATTGGGGACAAATAGAGACAGAGACATATATAGAGACACAATTGGGGACAAATAGAGACAGAGACATATATAGAGACACAATTGGGGACAAATAGAGACAGAGACATATATAGAGACACAATTGGGGACAAATAGAGACAGAGACATATATAGAGACACAATTGGGGACAAATAGAGACAGAGACATATAGAGAGACACAATTGGGGACAAATAGAGACAGAGACATATATAGAGACACAATTGGGGACAAATAGAGACAGACATATATAGAGACACAATTGGGGACAAATAGAGACAGGGACATATATAGAGACACAATTGGGGACAAATAGAGACAGACATATATAGAGACACAATTGGGGACAAATAGAGACAGAGACATATATAGAGACACAATTGGGGACAAATAGAGACAGGGACATATATAGAGACACAATTGGGGACAAATAGAGACAGACATATATAGAGACACAATTGGGGACAAATAGAGACAGGGACATATATAGAGACACAATTGGGGACAAATAGAGACAGACATATATAGAGACACAATTGGGGACAAATAGAGACAGAGACATATATAGAGACACAATTGGGGACAAATAGAGACAGAGACATATATAGAGACACAATTGGGGACAAATAGAGACAGAGACATATATAGAGAGACACAATTGGGGACAAATAGAGACGGGGACATAGGCCTACATAGAGACAAAATTGGGGACAAATAGAGACAGGACATATCATAGAGACAGGAAGACATAGAGGCTGACATAATCATAGAGACGGGGACACATAGAGACAAAATTGGGGACACATAGAGGAAGGGACATAATGACGGGGACACATAGAGCATGGAACATATGCAGACGGGGACACATAGAGACAAGAATGGGACTGGGCAACAACGGGGTGCCACCGTCTAAACCAGCTTGGAACTCTCAAATATTTTCGGTAAAAATGATTCGATCTAAACCAAGAATGGGTCAAAAAGTATTAGTATTGTTCCCAGAGAAAAGGATTTTCTAAAACACGGCGATTTGATGCTTTAGTTTGTCTTCAAGTTTATTCTAAAACGTCTAAGCATCATAGCGCAATTGCCCATTCATTTGATGCTTTAAGAAATAATTTTTAAAAAGTGCCTTGAATTCATGAAATTAACAAAGAACTATTAGAAAATCACATCGACCATGATTTTAGATCATGAGTTAGACTAGACTATGGCTCTGTCACAACATGTGAAGATGAAAAGGACCTTGGAGTGACTTTTGACAAAGATTTTTCTTTTGACACACACATTCAAAACTGTATTAATAAGGCTAATAAAATGATTGGTCTAATCAAAAGAACATTTATAAGTATGAACTGTGATATTTTTAATAAATTATATAAAGCATTAGTAAGGCCACATTTAGAGTATGGCAATATTATTTGGTTCCCAAGATTTAAGTACCAGTCAAAATCAATAGAAAAAGTTCAACGCAGAGCTACTAAACTTGTAAAGCAGTGTAAAAATATGTCTTATGAAAATAGACTTTTGTATCTTAATTTGTTTTCATTAAAGGGAAGAAGAATTAGGGGGGATCTTATTGAAACTTACAAATTATTTAATGGCCATATTGATTTGTCATGGGATAAAAAATTTGAATCACCACAGTATAATCTGACAAGAAATTCTGATGGGAAGATATTTATCAAAAGGTGTAATACTAATATTAGAAAAAATGTTTTCAGTAACAGAGTTGCTAACATGTGGAATGAATTTCCTTTTGAGTTAAAATGTGCACCAAATACTAACATCTTCAAAAATCGTCTTGATGAATTTCCAAAATGTATTAGTATATTCAGAAGCTTTGATTAATTTATTTTATAGGAAAAATGTTTAGCCGTACAAACCTTGACCTATATAATACTTGCCAAAGTTTAAAACGATGGGACTCCTAAAAAGCCTCACGGCTTGTTCTGTCCCTAATTACTACTACTAGGTTTGTTGGTTGTTGTTTTTCTCACAAAAGTAGATCCCTTCTCTGTTACAACTGTTAATACCAACTGGGCTGAATCTGACAGGCACTATTAGCAACGTGAATCGACCTTGACCTACGAAGGAAATTCCAATGGAGAAAATCGGCAAAGTAACAGCGTGTAAGACAAACGTGCTAGAAATATCATTTGCCTAGAACTATCATAACAGCAAACATGTTCACGTGTAGATACTTGTTCAAGGGACAGTACTCTTGTTTTGCTGTTTACCCAAGTGGTTGTTTCCCTTTGACTATTGACAACATTTGAATGATTTGTGAATGGACCAACAAAATTCTTTAAAAATCAGCCTACTCACAACCAGCAAGGTCATGGCTATCGAAGGAAGCTTCCGTTTTCTCTTGCCTGCCCCTCTACCAAATTTGATTACAATCTGTCCATTATTTTTTTCCCTCAAGAAAATCGATACACAGACAGACCAAAAACAATACCTTTCGCAGACTGTCTAGCCAGGTAATAAAGCAGGGAAGGTGGAACAAAAAGGAGAGAAGCAGAACGGCCAGTGTTGTTTGAATGTACGACCAGGAGCTACGCGCAGTAGTAGGGGAAGACGGGGTAAAAAGCGCATGGGCGGGTAAGAAGCCCACCCCAATTATCTCATGAAATAAAGAAAATTTCAGTCAAATTTGCCCATGAGACGAATGCTAGACATTAACGCTCGTCTCATGGGCAAAATGAGACTGAAATTTGCTTCATTTCATGAGATAATTGGGGTGGGCTTCTTACCCGCCCATGCGCTTTTTACCCCGTCTTCCCCTATACTCTAAAATATCTCAAATATGCCGTGGAAAAAACGGTTCTTTTACCAGGAACCTTAAAATAAGTTGATGCATACGCATTGGGCTGATTTTTGTGGTCCTTTATTATCTTATTATTTTACTCATTAGATGCACCATATCTGATATACACTTACACAGATGATTAACACAGTTGATTAATTAACAAAAGTGAGATTAAAAAAGAAATCTACAAGTTCGTAACAGAACAGCTTCTTCTTTTTGCGCACGCCTGCTACGTACACGACCAGCTTGGTTGACAGCGGTGTGCTGATGGGACACACTTCTTCTCGTGCCTCCTTGTGAAGGGGACATCTCTGCAGGACACGTTCTGTTGTCTGGTCTTCCAGACCGCAGGGACAAACTGGTGATGGGCCACACTTCATCTCTTGCCTCCTTGTGAAGGTGACATCTCTGCAGGACATGTTCTGTTGTCTGGTCTTCCAGACCGCAGGGACAGACTGGTGATGGTGCCACGCTTCATCTCTTGCCTCCTTGTGAAGGGGACATCTCTGCAGGACATGTTCTGTTGTCTGGTCTTCCAGACCACAGGGACAGACTGGTGATGGTGCCAGCTTCATCTCTTGCCTCCTTGTGAAGGGGACATCTCTGCAGGACATGTTCTGTTGTCTGGTCTTCCAGACCACAGGGACAGACTGGTGATGGTGCCAGCTTCATCTCTTGCCTCCTTGTGAAGGAGACATCTCTGCAGGACATGTTCTCTTGTCTGGTCTTCCAGACCGCAGGGACAGACTGGTGATGGTGCCAGCTTCATCTCTTGCCTCCTTGTGAAGGGGACATCTCTGCAGGACATGTTCTGTTGTCTGGTCTTCCAGACCGCAGGGACAGACTGGTGATGGTGACAGCTTCATCTCTTGCCTCCTTGTGAAGGAGACATCTCTGCAGGACACGTTCTCTTGTCTGGTCTTCCAGACCGCTGGGACAGACTGGTGATGATGCACACTTTCATTGTCCGACGCATGTGGTTGTTGTGCATGGCTGGCGCGCACCAGGCCAGATCGAGCTACTTTTTGCTCCCGGGACAGTAGATGGTAACTGTGCATTTTAAAAAATCGGGACTTTACTGGTTTCGTACTGCCTCCGGGCATTGCCTCCAGTATTGTTCCCACCATATTTGTATTTACAAATGTCCCATATGTGTCTGATTCAGACCAAGAGGACGTAAAACTCCATTTTCGTCGAGAAGCTGACACAGTTGTTGATTTTCTCTCCTCTGGATCCCTCTTTTGCATAGACGTCCGCCAGCTCGTTTCCTGGAATTATACAGTGGGCCGGAATCCACCAGTAGGACTGCCCTTCTTTTTCTGGAAACCTGCTGTAGGCCGGACTCTGGACAGGTGAAGGAGCTTGTTATTCTGGTACGCCTGCTGAACAGAGAGGTTATCCGAGAGGTCGCCTGAACAGTGGGGACGGCCTTCATGAGCGCTTCAGTTTCGGCACGATAGTTGGTGCAGCGCATTCCAGTTGCCTGCTGTCGTGGTCTCAACCACTGACCTGGGAACAGAATGAGTGTGTCTGCCCCTCCATCGCGCTCGATCGGCCACTGCATTGTTAGTTGACCCATCAGTGTAAAACATGGATCCATTCTTCAACCATGGCCAGCGTAAGGGACTTATTTATTGCATTGGTCTATTCGTCTCCAGCAGAAAGATAAGGAACTGTGGTGCGGACCTTGATATCAGGCTCTCTAGTTTCCCAAGGCTTTGGCATATCTGCTGGATTCGGAAAGGGGAGTGTATCCTTGGGAAGGCTCCGTCCTCGTATTGATGCAATAGCCTCTTGCTTTCATGTACAAAACTTCCATTTTTGAGCCTGTTCTTGGTGAAGCCTTCCAGTTTGGTTGTTATGGGATGGTCTGGCATACATTACTTTTCAGCCAGTGTCAGTATTTTGGAGTCTCTCCTCTGGCTGAAAGGTTGGATTCCTGTAAGTTTCTCCATTTCTTTGATCGGTAACAAAGCAACAAGTTAGATAATAGAATACGTGCATGCACACATGGTGAAACTGTTCTTAGGGGAAGACGGGGTAAAAAGCGCATGGGCGGGTAAGAAGCCCACCCCAATTATCTCATGAAATGAAGCAAATTTCAGTCTCATTTTGCCCATGAGACGAGCGTTAATGTCTCGCATTCGTCTCATGGGCAAATTTGACTGAAATTTTCTTTATTTCATGAGATAATTGGGGTGGGCTTCTTACCCGCCCATGCGCTTTTTACCCCGTCTTCCCCTATTTAAAATATGCATTCATGAAAAAATGATTTAAAAGTTCATAACCCCCAGGTAGTTTAGAAGCAGAGATTTGTAGCTTGCAAAAACAATGCTGACCTAAACATTTCGGGGTAGAAGCAAACATCTAGTCTGAATGGCTTGCCTACATATCTATGAAGGTAACTGGGGTGGATGTTGGTTTTGGTCAGCCATTTCTTGGCCGCCATGACACTTTCAAAATGGCCGACGACATCAGCTTATTTTGGAACATTGCGAACAAATAGTTGCTGATGTATGTGCTATTTATGTGAATTATACCATTATTGAACGCAAAGCATTCATGCATATAATTCTCCATGCATTTGAAACCCCAATTCCCCCCCCAAAAAAACTGAATTTTAACTTCTTTTATTCTCAAAAAATACAGTGCGCGACACATACTATAAAGTGTATGCTTTTTGCTGAATCCATCAAACAAAAACATTGATTCCAAATCAACACTTGATGCAAAAAAAGTTAACATGTCTTAACATAAAATAAAAACTGAAGTATGTATCATACTTATAGTTGTGGCGGTACCATAGCCGATGAGGTTTATCCGAGGCGTGGTTACCGCTACACATATCTATATTGATAAAAACTCGGGACTTTACTGGTGTTGCACTGCCTCCGGGCATTGCAGCCAGTATTGTTCCCACCATCTTTGTATTTACAAATGTCCCATATGTGTCTATGACCGAGAGGACGTAAAACACCAGTTTTCTTCTCTTCTTCTTGAAATCATAATAAAACAACACATGCACTTTATTATCTATAAATGCAAATATAAGATTACCGATGGGATGTCACTGTATCAGCATTTTAAATCCGTAAATATGCACTTGTTATGAAAACAAATCTCTCAAAATTACCAATTGTACCTTATTGCTTGATGATGAAATCATTCCGAATGTGTCCAAACAAAATATATGAACAAAATGCATCAAACGCAGAAACGTTGATTTGGCATCTCAAAGATTTAACGTTATCTATGCAGAAGTAACTCCACATAAGTTTCCAATTAATATCAAGCTTGGAACGCTAGGTCAGACAAAAATACCCATCTTTATATCAAACATTATGTAAGTGTGTGTGCGCTTCAGTTATAATGTGTTTTCACTAATAAAAAGTTCATTGCAAATGTCCAACTTAATAGTTCACTTAAACTAAACTGTGAGAGAGTGTGTGAAAAAAGGAAGAAAAACAAACAAAACAGGACCGCCCCTCTTTCCCCCCAAAAAAAGAAGAAGAAGAAGAAGAAAGAAAAGAGAAGAAAAAGGAAAACAAAACTTCATCACGCTGTGCCATAGCCGATGAGGTTTAACCGAGGCGTGGTCACCGTTACAGCTATCTGTATTAATTTTTTAAAATCGGGACTTTACTGGTTTCGTACTGCCTCCGGGCATTGCCTCCAGTATTGTTCCCACCATATTTGCATTTACAAATGTCCCATATGTGTCTGATTCAGACCAAGAGGACGTAAAACACCATTTTCGTCGGAAAACAAACAGACAAAAAGAAGAAAGAAAGGCGGGGGCGGCGGAAAACTGAACAAAAAAGTTCACACTAAATCAATATTGCAGCATTTTAACAAAATCAGATGTTGTCACTGAACGAGTTCGCTGTAACTGCTATCCAAAGTAGCAGCTCTGCAGCAGCTTGGTTTACATTGACCGCAACAAAGCACATGGGCTGATCGTTGTGTCCTTTCCCTATGACCCGGAAGTTGATGTCAGTTGCTGATTTCGGACTGTCTAAAAATAAATTCAAAAGAAACATCACAAGTCAAATAAAGAATACGAATCTGGAAAACATTAAACAAAAATGTATGTCTATTATCTTGCATGTTTTAAAATTTCAAGGTACAAAATTTAATAAAAACCTGCTTGTGCTTTTGGACTATTTTGAACACCCACTCTTATTTCCGCTTGTGAGTAATCCGGTTGTGTATGGAGTGAGTTTCCATTTGTAGTCAGTGACACAAATCAGGCGACAAGGCAAGTGCGCTAGGCCTACACAACCTTTGTGTGACGGATTTATGTGTAAACCGCTGAAATTTGGAGACTCAAGAATAAACTCCTGAAGGCCAGGGTAAGACCTATCTTTAGAATATTATGATGATTTACAGGATGATGGTTGTTGCTAGTCAAATCTCGATTTGATTCGTTTGTTACTTTGTTGTATCGTAGCTAGGCTTTTGATTCATGATTGTCGTCTGCTCACCTGTTTTGCAGACATAACAGCTGAGTCGATTGTTTTATTTTTCAAACGTTAACTGCTAAGAATCACACGTCTGTTAAGTCCTGTCGTGAACGTTTGTCTTCTCGCGGATACCATGAATGATCTACAATAATGAATAAGCGTAGGGTCTCACATAGCCATATTCTAGATTATCATGTCCCACAGATCCTGAAGTTTGAACCGCCAGTGAAAACCTCCGCCAAGGTATGACTCACAAAACCGAAATTTCCTTCCTTCATGTCCGAGCTGTATCTCATGAACCAGTGGGTAGAATGGTTTCACATTTTAGAGTACTAGACTTGTTAGAGATAAGAGTTGAGGGACAGCCAGCAAGGAGTGAGTTACAATAGTCAAGGTGAGACAGAACACAATTTTTATGCGTAAACAACACACAAATCCACAGACATGCACACCACAGACACACACACACACACGCGCACACACACACACACACACACACACACACACACACACACACACACACACACACACACACACACACATACACACACACTGTATGTATTGAGAGAGAGAGAGAGAGATATCAGCATTGCAATTTTGAGAACTTGGAGGTTTGGATGATCAGTCTTTAATAGGCCTAACTGATTTTTATTTCATTCTAGCCAGGTTAGCTGCAGAGCTCTATATAATTATAATATTAGTTATATTTATTATAATATCAGTATCACCAATAGAGGGAACTGGGAAGTGATGCTTGACTCTTGACTGAATAATTATTTTTTGTTTTTCAATTTGTGATATTACTTATTAGGGGCAGAGTGAAGTTGAGCCCCCCCCCCCCCCCCCCATTTAATCAGAACATGATTACTGTACTACGGATATCATTTAGATTCAGGTGACTCAGCAGCAGTGCAGTGCAGTGTGATCTCCCGTGGTCCATGGGTTGTATCTTTATGACTACTACATGGAGAACTTTCTATTGATTGCTGCCTGCGAATTACTGTTCCAGTGCAGTGGCTGCACTCAGGGATTCAGATTGAAATTGATTGTCATACATTTGTGCTATGCCATTGCCACTCCACAGGATTGACATGAGCTTGATGAAGAGACTGACACTAGAGGAAGGGACAAAATTATGGGAAAAGAATTAGATTGAACAAGCGGATTGCCGAGCGGCAGATAAGTTTCCGAGCGGGCAAACTTGGGCACATTAATAGCAGCAGCGTGACACATCTGCGCTCGAGTGACAAGAAACTGGGCAATTGGCAAAAACCCCACCAACTGATCTAACAATGGCATCGCCGCGCAGCAGATATGTCCTTTACCTGTTACCTGCCCTGCCCTGTACTCCCCTCCCCTCCCCCCTCCCCTCACATCTTAGCCCCTCTCCTCCTTGCGTCCTTTGGGTGATATAACTACACACCCTTCACTGGAGTGCACATCCTTTACCGGGGTGCACACCCTTAACACGGAGACATGTCTGCCTCTCGGTGACATGTAAACCCCATGTGGCAACTGGCATAGTCCCCCTCACATCTTAGACCTTGTCCTCCTTGCATCCTTTGGGTGATACACTTTCACACATTTGACTGGAAGTGGAATACACATCCTTTACCGGGATGCACACCCGTAAGTGGTGGGGTGGCACAGGTCTACCCTATACATGGCACATTTTGTGCTTCAATGTTTTTACTCTTAATATTACACCCTGTCCTTCACTGGGATGTACATCCTTAATCAGTGGGGTGTACACCCTTAGCTCGGAGACATGTCTGCCGCTCGGTGACATTTAAATTCTACATGGCATAATTTGTACGGCAATGTCTTTTACTCTTATTCTTACAGTTACACCCACACACAAAATTTGGAGTGATTTCATGCATTATTTCATGAGATTTTTTATAAGACTAAGAGGGTGAAAAAAACCGTACCAATGTGTTGTACTCTTAGTCTCACACCTTCACACACAATTTGAAGGGATTCTATAGAGATCTTCTAGTTCACAAGATACAGCTCAGACAAGAAATATATTATATAATAGCGCAAAGAAGGAAATTTCGCTTTTCAATGTCAAACGTCAAGGTCAAGGTCAGCACGCCAATAATCTATACTCAGACACGCACACCACACACCACACACCTTACCACACCACACCACACCACACCACACAACACACCTCACCACATCACAACACACACACACACACACACCACACACCACCACACCACACACACACACACACACACACACACACACACACACACACACACACACACACACACACACACACACACCTTATCACACTACACACACACACACACACACACACACACACACACACACACAACACAACACACACACACACACACACACACACACACACACACACACACACACACACACACACACACACACACACACACACACACACACACACACACATGTTCACACACATACACACACACACACATACAGACAGAGAGTGGTAAGAAAAAAGTGGATGCTTACTCAAGTTACTAGGTACTAAGCAGGATTAATGTTGTGTCGCAGAATCTTGACTTATCGTTGTTTTTTGTGTGTGCCTGGTTTATGTCCAGGGTCCCCCCCACTCTGAGATGGCCACGATAGGAGAACAAGGGCCAGTGAGTGGTCACACCTTGGACAAGGTCACCAAGGCCAAAGTGACCTTGGAGAACTATTACACCAACCTCATCAACCAAAATGGGGAGCGGGAATCAAGGTCTGCTTGATTCTTTGGGTGCCTCTGTGTGTGTGTGTGTGTGTGTGTGTGTCTCTCTGTGTGTGTGTGTGTGTCACTGTGTGTGTGTGTGTGTGTGTGTGTGTGTCACTGTGTGTGTGTCTGTGTGTGTGTGTCTGTGTGTGTCTGTGTGTGTGTGTGTGTCTGTCTGTGTGTCTCTGTGTGTGTGTGTGTGTCACTGTGTGTGTGTGTGTGTGTGTGTGTGTGTGTGTGTGTGTGTGTGTGTCACTGTGTGTGTGTGTGTGTGTGTGTGTGTGTGTGTGTGTCTGTCTGTGTGTGTGTGTCTGTGTTTGGTGTTTGGTATATTATAGTCACAGACTCTCGTGAAATTCGGGCTGCTCTCCCCCAGAGAGCGTGTCGCCGCAAGTGCAGCGCCGACCCATTTTTTATTTTTTACTTTTTGGGGGGGGGGGGGGGGCAAAGGGTCAGGTGTGGGCACACTTGGAAAACCTAGCTAGCTCTATCAATTTGGCCATACCAGGCAGCGGTGTTTCTCCCTGCTCTTACTGACTTTCAACTGCAATGGGATTTTTTAGATGCGTAAAGCGCACGGGTCAGACTAGCTTTAAGTCCCCATCCGAAGGACTCGACGTTCAGTTTGATTTTCCTGTCAAACTAGAAAGAAAGGACGAGGCCGGGATTCGAACCCGGGTCACTCACGCTGCAGTCACGCATTGCTTTTAGCAGGCGAACGTCTTAACCACTCTGCCACCTTTCTTGTGTGTGTGTGTGTGCGTGTGTGCGCCTGTCTGTCTGTGTCTCTGTGTGTGTATGTGTCATTTGTGTGTATGTGTATCCCTGTATGCATCACTCTGTGTGTGTGTTCCTATGTGTGTGCTAGCTAACGTGTGTAAACTCTAATTTACTGATTAATAATAATATTGAAGATAACGAATAAGCTACTGAACTGAGAAGTCTACCTCATCAACCAAAACGGGGAGTGAGAATCAAGGTTTGCTTGGTTTACATCGTCGGGTGCCTGTGGTATGTGTGTGCGTGTGCACGTGTGTGTGCATGTGTGTGTGTCTCTGTGTGTGTGTCTTTGTGTCAGTGTGTGTGTATGCGTGTGTGTGTGTATTCCTGTATGCATCACTCTTTGTGTGTGTTCCTATGTGTGTGCTAACGTGTGTAAACTCAAGTCAAAATTTCCGGATTATTCAAGATAACGAATAAGCTACTGAAGTCTACCTCATCAACCAAAATGGGGAGCGGGAATCAAGGTCTGCTTGGTTTACATCGTCGGGTGCCTGTGGTGTATGTGTGTGTGTGTGTGTGTATCCCTGTATGCATCACTATATGTGTGTGTGTGTGTGTGTGTGTGTGTGTGTGTGTGTGTGTGTGTGTGTGTGTGTGTGTGTGTGTGTGTGCTCCAATGTGTGTGTGTGCTAACGTGTGTAAACTCAAGTCAAAATTTAATTATCGAAGATAACAAATAAGCTACAGAAGGCTTTTTTCCTTCTGCCCCTCCCCCCCCCCCCTCTCTCTCTCTCTGCCTGCCTCACAAGTCAAAGACTCTCTCTCTCTCTCTCTCTCTCTCTCTCTCTCTCTCTCTCTCTCTCTCTCTCTCTCTCTCTCTCTCTCTCCCTCTGTGTGTGTGTATGCATCATGTCTATCTCTACCTCTTTCAGATAACTTAATATTGAATGCACAAGTTTGTAAGCAAAGAATTACATCGTTGAAAAAACCCACCCAACCAAATATATATACTTACATACTATAAAACAAGATGCCTTTGCATTGTTATGTGTATGCTTACTAAGTGCTTTGTTATGTTTGATGATTACAGATATCGAACCCTTGAACGCTCAATGGATGATGAGGGTCTTAATGATGAGCAGGTAAGAATATCCTACATCAGATCTGAAGTCAGTGTCGAAGTGTGACAAATGTAAAACTGTCTTGCGTCAAAGCGTTCCCAGTGGTTTATTTCGATTTTAGCCTCTGCATCATTTGTCTCTTTCTGTCTTTCTCAGTCTTTCTGTTTCTTATTTCTCTGTCTCTCAGTCTCTGTCTAAATTCCCCCTCCTTCTCACTCATTCATTCTCACAATTTATTTGCAAACTGTCTCACCTTTGTTCAACAAAACTAAGGTAAATGATATTTTGTGTGCTTTCCCTGGAATC
>CM065701.1:41134267-41149267 GCA_017654935.2 Phymorhynchus buccinoides
TCAGTAGCTGCGCTTCTTAAAGAAATATGACAATTTCAGGTGTTTTAAATACTTCAACTATCATTGTGTAAACTTTTTGATAAAGTAATACTGTAGCCTAAGGAGCATTAATAAAGCTGGGCAGTGGGTGGATGCCTGGTGCCTCCATAATGGGGAGGTATGAGGCATCCACCCTTGAGCCCTTCTATGAATCTCTCCCCGTGGGGACACCGGGAGATCTTTCAATACAAGTAGACACCCACCTTCTGGAAGTTCTGTGCTTGCAACTTCCTCCTATCTTGACTCTGCCTTTTCCTTTTCATACTATCTGTCACCTATTTTTCTGACTTATTGGTGCATTCTCCCTGCCTTTAAAAAAATATTCAAAATATTTGTATCCTTTGAGCTCCTTCAAAATCGGAATGTGTCGGTTGAATGCAGCAGGGAGATAAGTGAAAACTGAAAACTGGACACAGGTATCAACCCCACTATGGCCACGGGGCCTGGGAACGCAAAAGAAGAAGATTAATAATGCATTGCTGGGAGACCTATTGAAACGGCATCAGGGGGTCTATGGAGCACTAAAATTCTAAAGGACCCTCTAAAAGAATGTCCCAGGGATGCACTAGAAAAGTTATTTTTTGCATTCACAATGTCCCTCTATCCCGCCTCTATGACCCTCTGTGCTGTAAGTGAAGGAGTCCCTTGGACCCCTTGTTTTGATTGGGAGCCCTGGGTATGCAAAATGTTCCAATGGGATGCATTGGCACTCTGTTCTGACAAGTTTTAAAAGATTAGTGCTCAGTGTCTACCCATGAACAGTGACTAAAACCACGCCCTTGAAAGTCTACCTGCTCTGTTCATTGTCGAGAAGAGCTAAAATCGGGCCCTCTGTCAATAATTTGGATGCGGATGATGACATACGAGAGGTTGGAATTGAAATTGGAAACAAATTCCCATCATACTCGATTTCTTCTAAAGTTTTACTATCACTGAGATTGCAGCTGATGCACCAGAATCATTTGGGATTCATGTTGCCGAAATGAGGCCAAACTGCCATAGTGGTCAGTCGTGATTTCTAACAGACCATGATCAGTAAGATATGCGGCTTTGCAGAGCTCTTGTCTGAAGACCTTGAACATGTCAGCACAAATTTATTTTCTGACAATACGTTCAGGAAATAAACTACACATTTTGATAAATTATCATACTGGTTTTGTGATTGGGCCTGATCACGTGACACATTCTTCCGAAATTCACTGAATTCATGAATCCACTTTCAATAATGATCATTATTGTTTAATTTTTTATATTGGTTTTCTTTAAATGAACAGACCTGTAGCTTGCATGTGAACAAATGTGTAGTTAATCCGCATATCGTTAACCATATTCACAAAGTATCACTATTTCCCCATGGCAACACAGTGAGTTGTAAGTCATATTATGAGTGGCCTAACGCTGTGTTGCTGTGGGGAAATAGAGATATTTTGTGAATAATGTTAACGTGTACAGAGACTTTTATCAAGGACAGCACGACACGACCAACGATCGGCGATAACTTTGCTCGCTCCTGGTAGAATTTCAGCTGATAACAAGCAAGATCTGAATTACAGTGGATTTGAGGCGTGGTTTTTGTTTGACCTCTTTATCTACTATATACCCTAACTATGAAAGAGTGGTTTGTTATTAATCTTCTGTGGCTCGTACGATAATAAACCAGTAGGGTAAGACGGGGTAAAAAAGCCCACGGACGGGTAAGAAGCCCATGCCAATTATCTCTTGAAATGAAGCAAATTTCAGTCAAATTTGCCCATGAGACGAGTGTTAATGTTTAGCGTTCGTCTCATGAGCAACATTTGACTGAAATTTGCTTCATTTCATGAGATAATTGGCATGGGCTTCTTACCCGCCCATGGGCTTTTTACCCCGTCTTCCCCTATATCATTTTTGTACACACAGTTCTTTAAAATAATACGAACGTGAGTGTTCATCCTGTTTTATAAGAAAGGGGGTTACAGTGAATCGGACTGATGGCATTCTCTCAGTATTTTTTTTCTTTCTTCAACTCAAGTGTACCCACGAAACCAAAATTTATTGCTAAGCATAATACTGTAATAGGAAGAACGAGATGTGCACCACATTTTCTGTTCCAGTGACCTTGACTTTTGACCTACAATCTTCATTTTTGAACTTGGCCTTGATATCCTAACAACTACCTATCCGCATGCAAAATGTTTAGCCTCCTAGGTCCCTCCGTTCAAATGTTATCGTGTTAGAATACACAAATACAAACAAACAAACAGCACCGAAAACATTACCAGCTTGGCTTCACAGCTGGTAAACATGTCCACTGTAGGATACTAAGCTCAGTTATCTAGGTGTAGAGTGGCACAGAGGTAACGCGTTCGCCTTGTGTCAAGTAAACCCGAATTCGAACAGGGGATTTTTCCTCTCACTTTGCACTATAGGCCTTATATATGCGTGGTATTTCGGATGAGACAATAAACCGAGGTCCCGTGTGCCCATGCACTTAGCACACGTTAATCCCAGTGGCAACGAAAAAGTCATTTGGTAAAAATTACCCCCTCCCCTTTCCTTCCTCATCAGTCACACAAAAATCGCATGCAAAAAAAAAAAAAGAATTGGGTGGCGCGCCTCTGGCTGCGACGCGCTCTCCAGGAGGGAGCAACCCGATTTTCACAGAGACGCCTCTGTGACTCTAAAGTACCTAATACCTAATGTTATTGCAAGAGTTCAGTGACCGACGAGGTTAATGCCCTCTTAGTGGCTGCTTCCATCTTCCTGCACACCTCCCCCCCCCCCCCCCCCCCTTCCAGCTGTTTATTGCCCCGTCTTCAGTTTGTACGATACCCTACCCCTCCCCCTCCCCCTTTCCACCTTTCTGCTTTTCTTGGGCTAACTCTTTTATTTTCTGCTTTCATCAAACGAGTAGAGGTCATTCGGATCAGTTTACCCCCTTCAGTGTGTGACTGTGACACGAAATCGATTCATGCTGAAGGTTTATATTATATTTCCCGCTACAATGGTTGTATATATATATGTGTGTGTGCGTGTGCGTGCGTGTGTGTGTGTGTGTGTGTGTGTGTGTGTGTGAGAGAGAGAGAGAGAGGGGGGGAGGGAGAGAGAGATGGAAAGAGAAAGAGAGAGAGAGGAAAAAGACAGACAGACTCAGAGAGATTTGAAATAAAACCACACACTCTACACACGGGCTTGACAATACTCCTTGTTCCCCCCCCCCCCCCCCACCCCCCAGATTATGTTGTCTACAAACTTAGCTCGCTTTCTTCTTCTTTTTTTTTATGCGCCAAAACTAAAATAGTTCCCGAAATTTCAGCAAGCAATTAACGCGCAGACAATGCACCCACAGACTAACACTGTTGTGGGTTAATTAACTGACTTCATTGTGCCATAGTTAATTACAGGGTTTTGCTGTCCTCGGCTCACAAAAGTGGAACGAGGAGTATGTTATTACAGTGTGTGTGTGTGTGTGTGTGTGTGTGTCTGTCACAGATTTTGTTTAAAAAAACACCTCCACTATAGATAAATTTGGTATAGTGAACGAAATGTCTCCTGGGAACTTTTTACTTTCAAGATAATCGGTGTTGTTTGTTACCAGCTCTTTCTAAGGGACTTTCTAACCGGTAGAATTCTACATTTTCATAAAATAAACTTGTTATAGTACAGTGGTCGCCGCTTTATAAAGCCATTTTGGGACCGACGAAAAATGGCTTTAATAAGCGGCGGATTTAATAACCGGCGGTCCAGGATTACGTCATTTTCGAACTTTGTTTTTTTTGCTTCTCTTTTGTTTACGTCAGTCACACTTTCACACTTTCTTTCGTCATTTACACTTGCTTGAATCTAAACAAAACTTCACAAGGCCTCTTAAACGATGTTGAACTTTTGTTTTGGTTTTTATTGACTGACATTCTTTTCTAAACTCAGTTACTTCGTGATACACGTGAAACGTGCACATAAATATGTCTTGAGTGACACAAGTGACAAATTTTCACGCCCCCCAAAAAGAAAAGAAAAGAAAAAAGAACAAAATCGTGTGAGTTTTAGTCACAAACTACACTACTCACAAAAAGTTAAGGATCACTATGAGAAAACAGGTGCGCAATAAACTCCGTTAGCTCCTGTTATTTATTTCTCAGTCAAGCCAAATTGTTATGAATTCTTGTTCAGCTGTAAGTGGGCGATGTTGTGTTAGTGGAAACATTGCACGTGATTCTCTATTACTGAGCTTGGCAGCAAAAGAAAAAGCGGCAACTTGCGAAAAAGGACCTTGTTTTGGATCGTTCTGCATGAACACATTGCACAAGCCAGATGGAAAAACCATTATGCACGTGCAAGCACTGCTGTTTATGTGTGAGATGCTGTCTCTTGCTTGGCTTTATAAGAAGACATACCACCAGTATTAGGCCTGATTTGACAATGCCTCCACGACGAAAATTGAGCGAGTTGGATAGGGGACGAGCTGTTGCATGGTTCCAAGATGGTGTTCCCAAGCGAGAAGTAGCCAGGCGACTTCAGGTGTCCATCTCGGTCATTGTCAGACTGATTCAACGCTTCACAGCCACTGGGAGGGTCCATGAAAGACGCAGATCTGGTCGACCGAAGAAGACAACTCCACGTGAAGATCGTCTCATTGAACGACAAGCCCTGCAGACAAGAACAGCCTCTTCCAGCATCATTCGAAGGCAGCTGAGGGTGGCTACTAACATCAACATCAGCCAGCAGACCATACGGAACCGCCTTCATGGGTTTAACCTCCGTTCTCGTCGCCCAGCTGTACGGCCACGCTTAACTCCAGCCCATAGGGCAGCACGCCGCGCCTTCTGCAGACGTCACGTGAGGTGGACACGTCAGCAATGGTCCCAGGTCCTGTTCAGTGATGAATCACGCTTCACCCTGAACCACAACGACGGCCGACTGAGGGTCTGGAGGCGCCCAGGGGAACGCTTTATTGACGCCACTGTCCAAGAAAAGGTGGCCTTTGGTGGAGGTTCTGTAATGGTCTGGGGGGCCTTCAGCCTTCACCACAGAACACCCTTGTATCATGTACAGGGTAACCTGACTGGCCTCCGATACCGGGATGAGATCCTTCGACCGCTGGCTGTGCCTACACTGCAGCAGATGGGACCGCCGGCTGTCTACCAGGATGACAACGCTCGCCCCCACAGGGCAAGGGTGGTCAACGACTTCCTGCAGCAGTCTGGAGTCAACAGAATGGAGTGGCCAGCATGCAGTCCCGATCTCAACCCGATTGAGAACCTCTGGGATGAGCTGGATCGCAAAGTGAGGAGCAACCACCCCCCTCCCAGGGATGCCCAGCACCTCTACCAGATGCTGCAGGCTGAGTGGCAGGCGCTTCCACAGAGGATCTTCACCACCCTGGTCAACTCCATGAGGACTCGCTGCGTCGAGTGCCAGAACAGCCATGGCGGATACACGCATTACTGAACTTTTGGGAGCATCAGAATGCCCTGTCTTGTGATTTCAATGACTTTGGGAAATCAAATTTCGATACGTACCCACTTTGATCAAATGTACAGACCAAACGATTGCACGAAATTGAAAGCAATTGTGCATCGTTATCACTAAAGCATTGAATTAAACGTTGGCCAAAATACAACGCATTGGCTTTCTTATTTGGAAAGTTATGAATTAGTTTGCAAGTGATCCTTAACTTTTTGTGGATAGCTTATTTGATTTATCTGAGAAAAGTGGCTTTAATAAGCGGCGGGGTGGTTTTATTAAGCGGCTTTTTTTCAAACGTTTTCCAGAACGTTTTTAGGTCCGAATGGAGATGACTATGGTCCTAAGGGAAAGGGGGTGTTCTTCTCTGAAGATCCTTTGTTGTCCAGCTAGCCCTCAAGTTTCTTTGCGTTGGCTACACCACCTACTACCGATGTCAACTCGAATAGCTAACAAATTATCTCCTTTATTACTACAATGGATGTTGGGAGCTAAACCCTTAATCATTTCACCACCAGCCATATTTCAGCTAAAAATGTCCATTATATTTACCTGGGTAGAGAACAAAATCCATCTGCAGTATTGGGGATTCTTCTGTGACATATATGAAATAAGGTCTATCCTTACTTCCTAAAACTAAGACAATCGGGTATTTGGATAATGGACCCCAATTTGATGCCTTTTAGTGGCATTGGTGGTAAATCACTGTGGTGCTAAAATGCGACTTTGGCGGTGAAGGGGTTAAACCCAATGAAGAAATGCGAGAGGAAAAAACTACTGGAGGGGAGATATGTGTACGGGAGGGCATGTCTACCGCTCGGCGACAACTTTTTTCTTTCGTTTGGGTTAGTGACCGTTCAACAACAACAGCGGGATTGAAATACTTCTTTGTTTCGTATTTAGTCCCCGAGCCGAAGGTTCGGGGAACTATTGTTTCTGTCTGGTCCGTCCGGCTATTGGTCCGTTTTTCTCAAAAACTATTCAGTCTATCATCATCAAATTTGGTATACTACTTTGCTAAGATGCAAGCTATCCACTGATGTATTTAGTTTTACATTAAGGTCAAGGTCGTGCTAGTTACGGGGTTCAAACCCCGAAACACATAATCGCTAATATCTCGCGAAGTTTTGCATGTATTTCAATGCAGTTTTTTCCCACAACATTTCTTGATGAATGGTCTATAACACAGTTGTCATTAATTTTTCTGTGCGCGCGTGTGCGCATGATCGCGCACGCTCAAATCACGGGTCCGAACCCCAGTTACGTGCTGTTTTGATGCGTTTTTATGTAGTTACGTGCTGTTTTGATGCGTTTTTTATGTATGTGTACAGCCGACACATTCCGATTTCGGAGTAGCTCGGCGATGCTGCGAGGGGACTTTGCAGCCGCTCGGCGTTGCACTTGTTCGCTTTGTGTTTGTTTAATCAGGCCAAGTTGAAATTGAAGAGACTCTTGACGAATGACGGAAGAGATAATATAATAATTTGTGGTTTTGTGTACGTGTGTCTTTAAGTTTAATTGATTGTTGACAGTGGAAGAGTTATCATTATGGAGAGAGAGAGAGAGAGGAGGGAGGGAGAGAGAGAGAGAGAGAGAGAGAGAGAGAGAGAGAGAGAGAGAGCATGCTTCTGGATAAGGTGTTGAACAACGTCAATGATATGATAACCCATATTTTTTCGCTTTTGGTCCCACCGCAAAGCACCAACTTAATCTCCCCGCACCCGCATTTTTGTTTGTTTCTCAATATATATGTGTGTGTGTGTGTGCGTGTGTGTGTGTGTGTGTGTGTGTGTGTGTTTGTGTGTGTTCGTGCGAATGCGCGCACAATCGTCCGTACGTGATGATAGTGTGGAGATTATGACATTAAAAGTCTGACTATTTTGTTTTTGCTTGTTTGTTGTGCACACTCGCATTATGATTTTAGTGCGCGTATAATTATGCGTGTACGTGCGCACACGTGTGTTCATGAGTAGGCGTGTGCTTGTGCATGCTTCTCAGTCTACGGTGTGTGGTGTACACATTCGGTATTATTATTAATACCGAAGCGCAATTAATGTGTACGCGCATGCTGCATGAGTACGCGCTTGCGTGTTCGTGTGTGTATGTGTGTTAAGAGAGAGAGAGAGAGAGAGAGAGAGAGAGAGAGAGAGAGAGAGAGAGAGAGAGAATGAGCACATACACACACACAATCAGAGAGAGAAAGAGAGACAGGGGGGAGAGAGAGAGAGGGGGGGGGGACAGAGAGACAGACAGACAGACAGAGAGTAAACAAACAATGGGAGGTCGCAACGCTACGATCGACCCTGACCCAAGCAGGCAGCCACGCCCCTTAGCGTGCATGCACGTCATACCGGTTCCATTGTTACCTTGTGTCATCTGATCTGATGGCGTCTGTCCTTCAAGCGCTTGCTCGTGGATGGGGGAAAAAACCCGGGGCAATAGGATTCCCTTGACGAATGAAGTTTTACTTTGGTATTATTATTATTCTCATCATGGCCCAGTCTCCTTTGATGAATTCTCGGTTACATTTTTGTTGATTCGAGAAGGGTCATGCTATCGCAGTGATAGTGCATTATGTATGTCGTGTAGTATACTTTACTTTGTAAGAATGACCTGACAAAGTTCATAACATAGGAATTGGTTTTGAAGGTGTTTTTTTAGCATGTTTGTTTTTCTCTCCCCTACTCTCTCTCTCTCTCTCTCTCTCTCTCTCTCTCTCTCTCTCTCTCTCTCTCTCTCTCTCTCTCTCTCTCTCTCTCTCTCTCTCTCTCTCTCTCTCTCTCTCTCTCTCTCTCTCTCTCTCTCTCTCTATCTCTCTCTCTCTCTCTCTCTCTCTCTCTCTCTCTCTCTCTCTCTCTCTCTCTCTCTCTCTCTCTCTCTCTCTCTCTCTCTCCATCTGTCTCTCTCTCTCTTCCTCTTCTTTCTCTCTCTCTCTCTCTCTCTCTCTCTCTCTCTCTGTCTCTCCCCCCCCCCCCCTCTCTCTCTCTCTCTCTCTCTCTCTCTCTCTCTCTCTCTCTCTCTCTCTCTCTCTCTCTCTGTGTGTCTCTCTCTCTCTCATTGTTTTGTTGATTTCAATCCATTTTATTTGGTTCAAATAAGAGCCCAACTAACTAAAACCCCTCTACCCCTTCCTTTGTATTGTGACCTAAGGCCAGTGCACAGATACATACTTTCAGTGTTCAGTGTCTCTCTCTCTCTCTCTCTCACACAACACACACACAACACACACTCACACACACACACACACACACACACACACACACACACACACACACACACACGTCATACATACGCGTACACATACACAGAGAGAGAGAGAGACATAGAGGAGAGAGAGAGAGAGAGAGAGAGAGAGAGAGAGGTCGAAGTCGAAAGTTTTAATGAATAGGCCTTTCTGCCCGTATCATATGGAGGGGTGGGGAAGGGGAACACAATGAATCAAAATAACAGTTCTAACAAAATCATACATCCATTGAAAATCCAAACTCAACCATGCAGCAAAAAAAGCACACATGACATACGATAATAAATGAATAAATAAGAGAGAGAGAGAGAGAGAGAGAGAGAGACGGACGAAAAAAACCGAAAACGAAATTTTAGTTAGCCAGGGAACATGATATAAGCAAGTTACATGCTTTTTCCCCACCCATGCCTTAGAGAGAGAGAGAGAGAGAGAGAGAGAGAGAGAGAGAGAGAGAGAGAGAGAGAGAGAGAGTAGCGAATGGGGTGACACAGGACACGAGGTTTGTTGATAAATAAAACACTGGAAGGGAAGTGAAGAGACAAGTACAATGGACCTTTTGATGTAGCTTGTCTGTCACCCACCCCTCCTTAGCCTACCTGTCATCCTCCTGTCCTCTTCTTAACCCCCCCACCCCACCCCCCACCCCACACACGCAAGAGCCCACGAAGCTGCATCGAAATGGTCCCATCAGCACCTCCGGGTGTATCTTGTTCATTGGAGTACAGTATAACGCAGCCTCTTTGTTGACGGTTGTTTGCACAACTTAAAAGAATAAGCTGATAAGATATTTCCTTCTATGACCCCCCCCCCCCCCCCCCCCTCTCTCTCTCTCTCTCTCTCTCTCTCTCTCTCTCTCTCTCTCTCTCTCTCTCTCTCTCTCTCTCTCTCTCTCTCTCTCTCTCTCTCTCTCTCCCCCCCCCCCCCCTGTTGTTTTTTATGACACTCTTTTTACTCCATTCTCGGAGGTGCAGTCGTTAGTTTTCTTTTCCATTCTTACCTGTTATGCAGCTTTTATCATCATCATCATCATCATCATCATCATCATCATCATCTCTCTCTCTTCTCCATTGAGGGTCACTTTGATAGGTCAGAGAGAGAGAGGGAGAGAGAGAGAGAGAGGGGGGAGGGTATCGGGTAGGACGCGTTCTTCAAGTGTGGGGCTCGTGGCTTCCGGTAGGACCAAGCCCTCCAATGAAGGATCTTAAAAGCCATCCATCCATCCATCCGTAAGAGAACAATGATGGATCGACTTGTTACATGACACCTGAGGTCCTTACATATACATCTAAGCTACATATATCGATCCACCTTCTGTTGGTTTTACTGTTGACCTTGCTGATGATTGTGCGCAAACCCATTTCTGGGGTTTGTGTAGACTTCTTTGCCTGTCCCCCCCCCCCCCCCCCCCCCCCCCTCCCCAGTGCTGTTATTGTTTGAAGCTTCAAAACGGGACTTTCTTCTTCTTCTTCTTCTTCTTCTTCTTCTTCTTCTTTGTGTGTGTGTGTGTGTGATCAACCCGGACCCTGGCACTTGCCCAGAATAGTAGTAGTACTGTATCTTAACGGTTGACGCCCCCAGAGAGTGAGTGACTTATGACAGGGCAAGGAAACTGGCTGTCGTCTGTGTGTTTGTGATCTGTCTGTCCCAACACCGTGGTCAATCAACGGCATGAGGCCACACCACTGTGGTGTGGTCGATAGTCACAATATTAGAAGGGGTGAATAATTCATTATTGAGTTTCGTTTCGTTTCACGTCGTATGTTTATTGAAGAATCGAGCACTTTTCAACAGCAGTTCTGTGCTGACTGTGACAACTAGCGGTGGGGGGGGGGAGGGGGGGGGGGGGGGGACCGGTTTGAACCGAAAAACCGGTGCTAAGCTTTCGCGGTTCGAAAAACCGGTTCGAGTTGCTGTGAACCGGTTTTTTTTTTATACTGCAAACTGAAAGTAAGTTTTTCTTAGAATAACGCATTCTTTTCGAAGAACAACACTGATTCTCAGCGCAGATTTGGTGTTTGTAAACCAAGAGTAGCTGTTTCTAGTTTGTGGTGGTGTATGGCTTTGACCTTGACTGGGTGTTGAGTTGAGTGTGTGTGTGTCATAAGTCATACGTTTTTTTAAATTGTGTGTGTATGTGGGTGCGTGCGTGCATGTGCGTGAATATTCTGACAAATAAATATGTGCTTGCATAGGTGAAACTTAGTCTAGTGATGCGAATACTGGTTTTTAAAAAATCCGGTTCGGTAAAACCGGTTCGAAGAGGGGAAGCCGGTTAAAACCGGTTCGGATCTTTGAACCGGTTCTCAACTCTAGTGACAACCAGCCGGAGGAAACGTGCTAGCCTGGGAAGCTGGGCTTGAAATGTCTTTTTTGTGGAGATGCCTTTCCCAGGGCACATGCCCACTCTATTAACCGTGAGGACTTTGGGGGTTAGGTTGCGTTGAGGAAGGTTCCCAAAGGCTCACTAATCCCGTGGGCTGCAGCATTAGGGAGCCAGTGAAATGCCAACAACGATTATTAGAATGGAAAATCTATGCTATAAAATTCAAGATTCACGATTCAAGAATACTTTATTATCTCATTTAACAAGAAGAGAAATAAATGTTGTTAAGGCGCAGAACACAACATTGGCAAACACAATGATTCACATAATGAAGTATTAAACATAAAAGACATATGACAGGAAAAATACGTTACTAACATACTCTTAAAATTATGAACAAATTATACCACAAAACACTACCAACCCTCCATGCACTGTGGTTTCTTTGATCAAATACTCTTAAAACACATGGCAGCAATTGGAGCCAAAAATCTTTATCACGCAGAGCATGTCGTGTATTAATAAAAAATTTGTTGTTGGAATTATTATTACTTTGACCCTTTCACCGCCAACCATTATGTCAGGCAAGAATTCCCATTAAATTTACCTGGGTATAGAACAAAATCCATCTGCAGTATTGGGGATTCTTCTCTTGAAATATATAAAATAAGGTCTAACCTTACTTCCCAAAACTAAGACAATAGGGTCTTTGGATAATAGACCGCAATTTGATGCCCTTTACTAGTTTTAGTGACATGGGTGTTAAATCACTGTGGTGCTAAAATGCGACTTTGGCGGTGAAAGGGTTAAGCCCAGAATAGCTTTTAGCGATATACCTATGTCTAAGAACGTAAAAAGGCATTTGTGTGTGTGTGTGCGTGCGTGTGTGCGTGCGTGTGTGCGTGCGTGCGTCTGTGTCTCTGTGTGTGTGTGTGTGTGTGTCTGTGTGTTTGTGCGCGTGCGCGTGCGTGCGTGTGTGTGTGTATGTGTGTGTGTGTGTGTGTGTGTGTGTGTGTCTGTGTGTGTGTGTGTCTGTGTGTGTGTGTGTGTGTGTGTGTGTGTGTGTGTCTCTCTCTCTGTGTGTGTGTGTGTGTGTGTCTCTGTGTGTGTGTGTGTGTGTGTGTGTGTGTGTGTGTGTGTCTGTCTGTCTGTGTGTGTGTGTGTGTGTGCGTGCGTGTGTGTGTGTGTGTGTGTGTGTGTGTGCGCGTGCGCGTGCGCGTATGTGTGCGTGTGTACGTGTGTGTGTGTGTGTGTGTGTGTGTGTGTGTGTGTGTGTGTATATATTATCATGCTCTTAGCTTCTTTTTTCTTTCTTTTTTCAATCTTTTTTCTTTTTGTTTCTTAAACTTTACGTTTCTTGTTTTTGTTGTTGTTGAGTGATTGACGGGTTCAAATGTTTACCTGGATAAGTTTTGACATTCACAGCCTCAAATGGTACAATTTGACCAGATATATATGTATGGGAAGCTGCTGTAATATATCATGTTTTAATGACAAGTGTTACTATCTTACTTTGCTCGTTTTCCTCCGAAGTCGGAGTGTGGCTGCCCACGTAGCGGGATAATCAAAAACGGTCAATCACGTCACGTTCTCACCCCTAGCTGGTGCATTTGTACCATAGTGTTCAAGTGTTTCGGCTTTTGGGATGATCCCTGGAGTCTTTTAGCCAGGGTACGACAACAACAACTTTGCTCGTCTTGTTTCTTTAAAAAAATCTACAATTATTTTCCCTTTTAACTTCTTCATCAGTGTTGGACGCAGGATTTGTTTCAAGTTGTAGCATAAATAAATGCCCAATACCAAAATTTGTTCCAACTTATTGACCATCGACACCGTTGCCAGAGGCCCTTACCTGTTCAGTTAGGAACCAATTTGTCGTTATGTACTGAAGGTAATGTGTTAATTAATGTTTGCCTACCTTCCTTGTTTCGTATATATATATGTGTGTGTGTGTGTGTGTGTGTGAGAGAGAGAGAGAGAGAGAGAGAGAGAGAGAGAGAGAGAGAGAGAGAGAGAGAGAGAGAGAGAGAGAGAGATAGATTGGGGAAGGGAAGGGGAGGGGAGTCTGGCGTAAACTAAATGAGGGGGTTGATTTTGTAAAGCAGATCGCTGCAATCACGAGCGGTTACCTCGGTCTTTAGCCAGTTTAGGCCTACCCACAGCAAATACACCGCCCCCCTTCTTATTCTAGCAGAAAGCTTAGATACACTGTCTTTGGTTCTAGTGAGGAAAACCAGGAACAGACTCTTTCACCTTTCGTTCTTGGCAATCCACACTGGACCAGGACTTGTAATATCAGTTAGGCTAGTCAACCCACATTTAGCCATCAGTGTTAGTGTGTGGCAGAAGCGCCGTAGCTTGTCGCCAGGAGTTTGGCAGAAAGCCATTCTATTCCTGCAGTGCTGTTGATATAATACAGGGGAGAATGCACTGATATAGGTAGAGTGTGTGTGTGGGGAGGGGAGGGAGGGAGGGGTATGACAACAGTGATAGTGTAAAAGGTGTGTGTGTGTGTGTGTGTGTGTGTGTGTGTGTGTGTGTGTGTGTGTGTGTGTGTGTGTGTGTGTGTGTGTGTGTGTGTTGTTGATTGTGGTAGTGGGCGGGGAAGAAAGTTGGCCAGTGCAGAAGATAAGATGCATGTGATCTTCATTGACCTTCTTTCAGTAGAGCGGTTGTCCCGTGCTTAATGTCTTGGAAAATGGGACGCATCGTTTATGCTAACTACTAACGAGAAGCATGCTCAAGGAAATCTGTTGAGGAGAAGCGGCGCTGTATATAGCCTCTAATTTGGAGGAAATGTGGCATCGTCTACCGGAAGAGACCACGCTGAACTCAATTATACAGTCTACACATAATTTATGTCACAACATTCATGACATGGACAGTGGGTGTGCTTTATGAACGGATTGCTGTAAGTGGTTTCTCTGTGTGACACTTGTGCCAAATGCTAGGTGTGTTCCAAATACCACAGCCTAAAGTACTGAACTGGTCGTAAGGAAAAACGGCTGAACGATTCACGACGTCTCATGAACCAAGGCCAGTTCACCTTGGGGTTCATATTTCATATCTAACAGCATACCTTTTGTTGGTTTTATAATTATATCGGCTAAGTTGTCCAAACATCTTAGCTGTCTGCAGTGCCAAATGCTGCACGTAATGGAATTGGTTGGCTTTTGAGGTCCTTTCCCAAGGGCACCTCTCCGAAAGTAATCTTAGACGAGATAAATGGGGACGTACCCTGGCCAAGGCTTTTCCACTAGTCCATCCAGAATAGCAGTTGCCTTCTCTGCTATCTAGAAATCCTGATCGGACCCGAGTGACTCAGGCACACACAGCTCTCTGCAGAATGTATGATGCGATGCCTTGTTAGAAGATAAAACAAATCACTGTCCTGAAGGAAAGTTCGTTTAACGTCCTCCGGCCTGGGATAGGCACATATTATGGGACATTAATAACTATGCATATAGTGGGACGATCCTGGAGGTACTGCAATACCAGGAAAGTTCCGAAGTTTTTGTTTTTTTTAATAATCAAGATAATTTAAAATGCAAATAATCACAGTCCCCACCTTCTTCCAGTTTTGTATTCCCCATCCATCTCCACATTACTACACCCCCCCCCCCCTCCCACCAACACACCCCACTCCACACACAATCATCTGTGTTATCCCCCTTTTCATAACTTCTTCCCGCAAAACAAAAAGGAGACATGGCTTGGAGGTATCATTAACCTGGCTTGGCCGATCGACCGACCGACCATCCGAACCTGCCCTTGCATCTTCACCACTCTTATTCAACCTATCTTCTTCTCACACGACCTTTCCTTTACCCCCACTAGAGTACCAAGGGGGGCTGCGTACCCCTCAAAATGACGCAAACATTGACGTGAATCCCTCTACAATCTCTCAGATTTCAGGGTGTGTGTGTGTGTGGTGTGTGTGGGGGTGGGGGGT
>CM065701.1:41154267-41169267 GCA_017654935.2 Phymorhynchus buccinoides
GAGAAAGGCATTATCTAAACCATATTCCCCCACCTTCTGGAAGTTCTGTGCGTGTAGCTTCCTCTAATCTGTCACTCTCTTTGACTCTGCCAGTGCTTTTTCCCTTTGCTTACTGTCATCTACTATCTTTCTGCTTTACCCGGTCCATTCTCCCGCCATTTTTCATGAAACACTTTCAAAAAAAGATTTCCTCCAGCCGAAGTCGGACTTGCTGGGCCTGTTTCTTAGTTAGGCGCATAACGGCAGCATGACGCATCTGCGCTCATAATTGACAGGAAACTGTCTGAGCGATCGAAGAAGAAGAAGAAGAAGAAGATCTAAACCATAATCTATTTTGTTGATTGCACACCCACCTACACCCGTCTGCTCTTTACTGTTAAGGCAGTCAGACAAAAAGACCCCGAGCTTGCCGTTTTCGTTATCAGATTGTTATTTCATCCTTTCTAAGCCAGAGGACAACATTAATTTGGGGGTCTATTTGACCAAAGATTTTCCACACCAGCGCAATCCTTCGTTGTGCAAGCATATCGGCAACAAGGAATTGGTTTTTTGGGGGGGTTATCGGTCCATCAATTTGTCACAGGTAACTTTAAGGCAGTTATTTTTGTTGCCGGATTAGACGAATATACTGATACGCAAACGCAATCCTAGGTTGTGGAAGAATGTGGCTGGCGCAGTCTTTTGGTTTTTCCGTTTGTTAGTGCTTCTAATGACATATTACTTCTCAAGTTTTAACAGTTTTAACCTCCCTTTTAAGACCTTCACAAATCATCCAAAATGAGGTCTTCTAAGGGAGGGGTCTTCTTAGGGAGGTAATTTCAATACTTACAAAGAAGGGCAAGTCCTCAGAGAAGCAGGTCTTATGTGGGAGGGAGTCTTTTAATGGGAGGTCTTATAAGGGAGGTTCCACTGTATTATCGGTTGTTTGATCAACTAGGAATACAGAGCAAAAAAGATCTGCATTGAGTGACTTTAAAAACATGTTTGAAAGAAGGAAACCGGAGACCTTCAACTTTTTGTGGTTAGTGGTTAGTTGTTTTTTTTTCCTTTTCTTTTTCTTTCGTTCTTCCGGTTCGTCTGCACACCGATAGTGCTTTCCCAGAAAACTTTTAGCAGGGACATATCTATTTTAGTTCGGCCTGGGGACAGATAAGAGAAGCAGATAAGTAAAAGGGGGCGCTTGATCAGTTAACTCGTCAGAAAAGGTGTGCTAATAACTACGCGCTTGTGTAATTATTAGTTATTATTAGTTACCTGTTCAGTCACTTGGGTGTGTCTCCAAGGTCTGGCGCATTCTATAAAGTGGTGTGGCTGCTTATGGCGCATTCTATAAAGTGGTGTAAATGGCGCATTCTATAAAGTGGTGTAGCTACTTATGGCGCATTCTATAAAGTGGTGTAGCTACTTATGGCGCATTCTATAAAGTGGTGTGGCTACTTATGGCGCATTCTATAAAGTGGTGTAGCTACTTATGGCGCATTCTATAAAGTGGTGTGGCTACTTATGGCGCATTCTATAAAGTGGTGTGGCTACTTATGGCGCATTCTATAAAGTGGTGTAGCTACTTATGGCGCATTCTATAAAGTGGTGTAGCTACTTATGGCGCATTCTATGCTACTTATGGCGCATTCTATAAAGTGGTGTAGCTACTTATGGCGCATTCCATGAAGCGGTGTAGTACTTATGGCGCATTCTATGAAGTGGTGTAGCTACTTATGGCGCATAAAGTGGTGTAGCTACTTATGGCGCATTCTATAAAGTGGTGTAGCTACTTATGGCGCATTCTATAAAGTGGTGTAGCTACTTATGGCGCATTCTATAAAGTGGTGTGGCTACTTATGGCGCATTCTATAAAGTGGTGTAGCTACTTATGGCGCATTCTATGAAGTGGTGTAGCTACTTATGGCGCATTCTATGAAGTGGTGTAGCTACTTATGGCGCATTCTATAAAGTGGTGTAGCTACTTATGGCGCATTCTATGAAGTGGTGTAGCTACTTATGGCGCATTCTATGAAGTGGTGTAGCTACTTATGGCGCATTCTATAAAGTGGTGTAGCTACTTATGGCGCATTCTATAAAGTGGTGTAGCTACTTATGGCGCATTCTATAAAGTGGTGTAGCTACTTATGCGCATTCTATGAAGTGGTGTAGCTACTTATGGCGCATTCTATAAAGTGGTGTAGCTACTTATGGCGCATTCTATAAAGTGGTGTAGCTACTTATGGCGCATTCTATAAAGTGGTGTAGCTACTTATGGCGCATTCTATAAAGTGGTGTAGCTACTTATGGCGCATTCTATAAAGTGGTGTAGCTACTTATGGCGCATTCTATAAAGTGGTGTAGCTACTTATGGCGCATTCCATGAAGCGGTGTAGCTACTTATGGCGCATTCTATAAAGTGGTGTGGCTACTTATGGCGCATTCTATAAAGTGGTGTAGCTACTTATGGCGCATTCTATAAAGTGGTGTAGCTACTTATGGCGCATTCTATAAAGTGGTGTAGCTACTTATGGCGCATTCTATAAAGTGGTGTAGCTACTTATGGCGCATTCTATAAAGTGGTGTAGCTACTTATGGCGCATTCTATAAAGTGGTGTAGCTACTTATGGCGCCTATGAAGTGGTGTAGCTACTTATGGCGCATTCCATGAAGTGGTGTAGCTACTTATGGCGCATTCTATAAAGTGGTGTAGCTACTTATGGCGCATTCCATGAAGCGGTGTCTACTTATGGCGCATTCTATGAAGTGGTGTAGCTACTTATGGCGCATTCTATAAAGTGGTGTAGCTACTTATGGCGCATTCTATAAAGTGGTGTAGCTAAACGCATTCT
Organism: Phymorhynchus buccinoides; assembly: GCA_017654935.2. Taxonomy (NCBI): domain Eukaryota; kingdom Metazoa; phylum Mollusca; class Gastropoda; order Neogastropoda; family Raphitomidae; genus Phymorhynchus; species Phymorhynchus buccinoides. The sequence goes on from CM065701.1 coordinate 41,157,099, forward strand.
ATTTGTAGCTGCAATCATAAATTACAGTTCAGTAGGGCTTACTTAGTTACTCTTGTGCGTCTTGATATATCCAACCATGTCATCTTTACCCCCCCACCCCCCCCCCCCCCAACCCCACCCCCACCCCAATCCCCCCCCCCCCCCCCCCCCCCCCCTTCATTCGTTTTCTTTCTATTTTGTTAAATGAAGAAAACGTTTTGGCTAACATAATTGCTCCAACCTCTTGTTTGTCAGCTTCAGTGTTGTACGTTTTTTAGTGATTCTGTATGATGCCAACCTAGTTGTTCGATTTCTGCCTCTGTCTCCCGTTATGTATGTATGTGCGCGTGTGCGCGCGCGCGCGCGCGCGCGCGCGTGTGTGTATGTGTGTGTGTTTTGTGTGTGTGTGTGTGTGTGTGTGTGTGTGTGCGTGCGTGCGTGCGCGCGTGCGTGCGCGCGTGCGCGTGCGCGCGCGTGCGTGCGTGCGTGCGTGCGTGCGTGCGTGCGTGCGCGTGCGTGCGTGCGCGCGCGCGCGCGCGCGTGCGTATCCCCTCATTGATATCTCTGTTTATGTAATCTGTTTTTTGTTTTAGTTTGGATTACTCACAGCCTTTGTTTTTAGAGACTTCGTTTTGTTTTGATAGTTTAAATTGTAACAACGAAAGCGGTTAACAAGTGACTGATGTCATATTTGCATAGATTCATTCAATTGTTGTTGTGGGTTTTTTCCGTTCATGTGCACACCCCATTTCACTCTCGGTCATATAGATGTGCTAATTTTGTGTGTGTGCTAATGCAGAGAGAGAGAGAGATGCGCGATTGTGAGAGAGAGAGAGAGAGAGAGCGAGAGAGAGAGAGAGAGAGAGAGAGAGAGAGCGAGCGAGAGAGAGAGAGAGAGAGAGAGAGAGAGAGAGAAGAGGGAGGGGCAGGCACGCACGCACGCATGCTTGCGCGCGCGCGCATACACACGCACACACACCCTCACATACATGCGTGCGCACCAACGCACACCGTCATTACTATCCTAATTCACCCCGGTTTTGTGTTTCAGTCAGACCCAGATGAGAATGAGTTCATAACAATCATGTAAAAACAAAAGACGCCACTGCCTTGTTGTACAGGTAGAACGGATATGACATAACGTCTCTCAGTGTCTCTGTGTCTCTCTCTCTCTCTCTCTCTCTGTCTCTCTCTCTGTCTCTCTCTCTCTCAGGGCTGGGTGTAAAAACAAAAGACGCCACTGCCTTGTTGTACAGGTAGAACGGATATGACATAACGTCTCTCAGTGTCTCTGTGTCTCTCTCTCTCTCTCTCTCTGTCTCTCTCTCTGTCTCTCTCTCTCAGGGCTGGGTGTAAAAAACAAAAGACGCCACTGCCTTGTTGTACAGGTAGAACGGATATGACATAACGTCTCTCAGTGTCTCTGTGTCTCTCTCTCTCTCTCTCTCTCTCTGTCACTCTCTCTGTCTCTCTCTCTGTCTCTCTCTCTCAGGGCTGGGTGTAAAAACAAAAGACGCCACTGCCTTGTTGTACAGGTAGAACGGATATGACATAACGTCTCTCAGTGTCTCTGTGTCTCTCTCTCTCTCTCTCTGTCTCTCTCTCTCTCTCTCTCTCTCTCTCTCTCAGGGCTGGGTGTAAAAACAAAAGACGCCACTGCCTTGTTGTACAGGTAGAACGGATATGACATAACGTCTCTGTCTGTCTCTCAGTGTCTCTGTCTCTCTGTCTCTCTCTCTCTCTCTCTCTCTCTCTCTCTCTCTCTCTCTGTCTCTCTCTCTGTATCTCTCTCTCTCTCAGGGCTGGGTGTAAAAAAGGTATACATACTTATCTCATTACCCTGTATAAATAAAATGTCGTTTCTCTCTCTCTCCCCCCATCTCCCTCTGTCTCTCTCTCTCTCTCTCTCTCTCTCTCTCTCTCTCTCTCTCTCTCTCTCTCTCTCTCTCTCTCTCAGGGCTGGGTGTAAAAAGTATACATACTTATCTCATTACCCTGTATAAAAATAAAATTTCGTTCTCTCTCTCTCTCCCCCCATCTCTCTCTCTCTCTCTCTCTCTCTCTACTCAGGGCTGGGTGTAAAAAAGTATACATACTTATCTCATTACCCCGTATAAATAAAATTTCGTTCTCTCTCTCTCCCCCATCTCCCCCTCTCTCTCTCTCTCTCTCTCTCTCTCTCTCTCTCTCTCTCTCTCTCTCTCTCTCTCTCTCTCTCTCTCTCAGGGCTGGGTGTAAAAAAGGTATACATACTTATCTCATTACCCCGTATAAATAAAATGTCGTTCTCTCTCTCTCCCCCCATCTCCCTCTGTCTCTCTCTCTCTCTCTCTCTCTCGCTCTCTCTCTCTCTCTCTCTCTCTCTCTCTCTCTCTCTCTCTCTCAGGGCTGGGTGTAAAAAAAGGTATACATACTTATCTCATTGCCCTGTATAAATAAAATTTCGTCTCTCTCTCTCCCCCCATCTCTCTCTCTCTCTCTCTCTCTCTCTCTCTCTCTCTCTCTCTCTCTCAGGGCTGGGTGTAAAAAGGTATGCATACTTATCTCATTACCCTGTATAAATAAAATGTCGTTCTCTCTCTCTCTCCCCCATCTCCCTCTCTGTCTCTCTCTCTCTCTCTCTCTCTCTCTCTCTCTCTCTCTCTCTCTCTCTCTCTCTCTCTCTCTCTCTCTCTCTCTCTCTCTCTCTCTCTCTCTCTCTCTCAGACTCTCTCTCTCTCTCTCTCTCTCTCTCTCTCTCTCCCTCTCTCCCTCCCTCTCTCTCTCTCTCTCTCTCCCTCCCCCCCTCTCCCCTCTCTCTCTCTCTCTCCCCCCTCTCTCTCTCCCTCCCCCCCTCTCTCTCTCTCCCCCCCTCTCTCCCTCTCTCCCCCTCCCTCTCTCTCTCTCTCCTCCCTCTCCCCCCCTCTCTCTCTCTCCCCTCCCCCCCCCTCCCCCCCCTCTCTGTTCAGCCCTTGTCCTAAGACCTGTTGTGAACCCTCTCTGGCGCGTACTTGCAATGCCAGACCCGGGTTTGAAGCGTTTGTGAGTTTGCTTTCTAGGTGTTGTGTGTTGGACCTTATTATAGGATACTTCCTGCAGACCTCTTGACGCGTTGGTCAAGTTTCCTGTTTAGTACTAGAGTTGAGAACCGGTTCAAAAATCCGAACCGGTTTTAAACCGGTTTTCCCTCTTCGAACCGGTTTTACCTAACCGGTTTTTAAAACCAGTACTCGCATCACTAGTTTCACCTATGCAAAACACATTTATTTGTCAGAATATTCACACACACACACACACGCACGCACGCGCCACATAGGCCTACATATAGACACACAATAAAGAAACTTATGACTTATGACACACACTCAACTCAACACTGAGTCAAAGTCAAAGCCATACACCACCAAAAACTAGAAACAGCTACTCTTGGTTTACACAAACACCCAATCTGCGCTGAGAATCAGTGTTGTTCTAAGAAAAACTTGCTTTCAGTTTGCAGTTAAAAAACCGGTTCACAGTCGAACCGGTTTTTTTTGAACCGCGAAAGTTTAGCACCGGTTTTTTCGGTTCAAACTGGTTTCCCCCCCCCCCCCCCCCCCCCACCTCTATTTAGTACCCCCGTAAATATTCTTTGAGGTAAAAAGGGATAGCCAGAAAATACCCGACAAGAGGAGGGTGTGTGGAGCGGAGCTGATCGAGCACACGCACAAAACGGAGCGCCACAAAACGTTCCATAAACTTGTGACGGCAAAGTCAGTGCAACCCTTGTGTTTGCATTGTTGCAAAACAAAATGCCTTTCCGCCTCGTTTCCGGTCAGCTGTCACGTGACACGTCGACATTACGATTCAAGGATATGACTGACACTGGAAATAATTTATCGAAGCAAGTGGGTTCTTCCCCCAAAAAAAATGTCAAGCATTATTGAAACCAAAAGTGGAATAGTCATATATACGACATTCAGATAACTGACAGACAAACGACTCTGTAAGTGTAACGAGGGGAAATTAAGAACGACAGTCATCGTCTTTCGAAAACGAGAGCAGATAAGTAATAGAAACTAATTTATCAGAAAGTTGTTTTTAGAAAAAAGCTAACACAGGAAGGTCGGGACCCCATAAAGTGTTATAGACAAGGGATCAACAACAACAACAAGAACATACAGTATTTATACGGCACTTTTTCTTGATAAAAAAATCAAATGGAAACGCGCACACTTTAGCATTCGTAACGCATTCATACCAACACGCCAAACAAGATGGTCCAAGAAGTAGCACGCACACACATAACATAAGAAGTAAACGACAGAAACAGACCTAAAGACAAGAGGGAGAGAGGAGGAACAGAGAGAGTGAGCTTCATTGGCGGGGGAACAAATGGGTTTTGAAGGCGGAGAAGGTCAGTCGTTGACGGAGGGAGAGAGGAAGATTGGCCCTGAAACAGCAAAAGAGCGCCGACCAACAGTTGGAAGCTTATGCCTGGGAATCTGGAGAGAGAGAGAGATCAACATGGTTTGAAAAATCAAAGACAACGTGTCAGAGGATAATTAGTTTGTTGTTTGTTGTCTTACCCTGGCTTAAAGACTCCAGGGATCATCCCAACAGCCGAAGCACTTGAACACTATGGTACAAATGCACCAGTTAAGGATGAGAACATTACGTGTGTGACCGTTTTTGATTACCCCCGCCACGCGGGCAGCCACACTCCGACTTTGGAGGATTTTTAGACTGATGATGTTATGCTAGGAGCTTGCCATGGCTAAAGACAATCCCCGCATAACTATGCAGAGCATAGCAACATTTTGATGTAGCCTTGGTGTTCTAGCTTATGCCAACGATATGAGAAATTAAAGGGCCTAGGGGTTGGAGGAAGCAAAGAACAATGGATCGACATAGTGTGGTAACCCAGGAATTAAAATAGAAGTTATTTAGGCCACCGATGATTAAATTACAGGGGGACGAGGGGTGGGGTGGGGTGGGGGTGGAGGGCGACATATAAAGATGACAGATCGAACAGGATTATAATAAAAAGAAGTTAACTAGGACGTGTTGGTAATTAAGGGCAGGAGGTCGGCCATTAATCATTACATGGAAGGTGTGGCGATCTCAGGCGAGTCATCATGACATTACAGGATAGTGAAGGATATTTTTCGACCAGTCCAGTTTCGCTCAGTCTCATGTCTGCACCCTGCATGTGTCTGCTTGATCACCAATCGTCTGTATGTGTCATTGTGTGGTGTATAAATTGTCCTGTCTTATAATTAGCATAATGTTGTTAGGCTCTTGTGGATGAGTTTGATGTTATCTAGATACATATTTTGTTTTCTGTAGTCAAGTGATATTCTCAAGTTCCCAGGTCACACTGGGAAAGATGTATAACTATAAGTAAGAGAAGGGGAGGAACTGGAACTAAGGGGTGTTAAACGTTTTATTTGCGGCTTAAAACCCTTTCAACGCCAGCCATGGTTTCAGCTTACCTGGGTAGAGAAAAGATTATGTCTGTAATATTGGGTGATTCCTCTGTGACATGCATACAATAGGGCCTATCCTTACCTTCCAAACTTAAGAGCATAAGGTCACTGGATACCAGACCCTCATTTGACGCCTTTTAGTGACATGGGTATTAAATCATTGTGGTGCCAAAAGGCGACAGTGGCGATGAAAGGGTTAAATTAACTTGATTGTTGCTGATTTAACTTTGTGACTCGTAGCCGTATCATCATCCTCAGAGGAGAGTGTCTCAGTGTGTGTGCGTGCGTGTGCGTGTGTGTGTGTGTGTGTGTGTCTGTGTTTCTGTTAGCCAGTTGTGTCCGACTATGACCGTTAAAATACCAGAGGAAGCAACTGCTATTCTGGATAGCTGGAATGGAATTCGTTGATGGTGGAGATGCCCTCCCCAGGGTACATACCCCTTGACCTTCTTTCGCAGCCACAGGGACTTGGGGGTAGATGGTACCCGAAGGGGGCCTAATTTCATGGCCACAGCACTAAGAGACATTGCTGACATTACCATAGCCGTTCACAAAGAGCAAAAATAGCATTTTAAAGCGATGTTTCACTATATTAAGCCTTTCTGCTCATGTTGGGAACTGATTTCAGCGTTGTCCCTCTACAGTCTGGGGCCTTGATGACCCTTTTACCTCAGTTTTCAGAGGATTGGACTTCAGACTATTCTGATGCCTGACATTGTATCACAACTGCTTCCCCGCGGACATATAGACCTGCGGACATATAGACACGTGGACATATAGACACGTAGCCCCCTACAGAACCATCAGACCCCGGTTTTTGTCCCCACCAGACTCTGCTGACTTAGTCCACGCTTACTTTTTATATTTACACTATTTGCTACTACTGGACTGCACACTTGACTTTTCTGCAAGTGGTAGGCAAATCATATACTGTCATGGTCGATGCACTTCCCTCGTCTTGAAGGTTGAAGTTACCTGAGCAAAGCTAGGAAATGCACACTTTTCTGCAAGTGGTGGGCAAATTATATACTATCATGATCAATATACATCCCTCTTCTTGAGGGTTGAAGTTAAAACCCTTTCGCCGCCAGCCATTTTTCAGCAAACAATATCCATTACGCTTACATGGGTAGAGAAAAAAAAATGTTTGCAGTAGTGGGAATTCTTCTATAACATGTGTAAAGTAAGGCCTATCCTTACCTCCACAAATTATGAAAATAGGCTATTTGGATAACAGACCCTGGTTTGAGGCCTTTTCGTGACATGGGTGTTAAATCATTGTGGTGCTAAAATGCGACATTGGCGGTGAAAGGGTACCTGAGCTAAGCTAAAGATGTGCCACACCCCCCCTGCATTTCTCGGTTAATTCTATTTTTCCGTTTTTGTCTTTCTTACCGTACATAAAGCTGTATTTTAGGAACATTTTCAGCTAATAACCTTTTTGGAATACTAACTCTATCCCTAAACCTAACCCTACCCCCCACTATGTACTGCAGTACACCGCGATTTGTCACAGTTGTGGTTCGTTGCGTTTTCCCGTCTTATAGGGTGGGGGGTAGGGTTAGGTTTAGGGCTAGGGTTAGGGATAGGGTTAGTATTCCAAAAAGGTTATTAGCTAAAAATGTTGCTAAAATACAGCTTTATGTATGGTAAGAAAGGCAATAACGGAAAAATAGAATTAACCGAGATAGGTAGGGGGGGTGGCACATCTTGACCTTTACTTTACCTAAGCCAAGCTGGGAAATGCACACTTTTCTGCAGTGGTGGGCAATATGCTAATGACCTAAATCCCTCTCGAAGGTTGAAGGCACCTCAGCTAGTATAAAGAGCTAACAAGAATAGTCAGTGCAGCAGGTGCTGCCCCTGCTTTGCCTGACCTGAAGTTAATCCCAGCGACCCGGGGCAGTCAGATCAGTGTCGCCACTTCCTAATTACAGCATTGGATTCCATTCCCCCCCCCCCCCTCCCCCCCCCCCCATCTGTTTCTCTGGTTCTGTCTGTCTCTCTCTCTCTCTCTCTCTCTCTCTCTCTCTCTCTCTCTCTCTCTCTCTCTCTCTCTCTCTCTCTCTCTCTCTCTCTCTCTCTCGTATGCAAGTTTTAACCAATCTTTGTATCATAATGCCACCTGCTTTGCTACCTTTATGTTCGAATCAGTATGTGGAATGGTATGCCTTGTCACGTGTGTGTTCTATGTTTGTTGATGTATCAAGGACAGATTGGAAGACTAGGCGTTGCCTACAATCTTTATCCTTTGAAAATAAAGTTTAAGTTTTCGAGTCTCTCTCTCTCTCTCTCTCTCTCTCTCTCTCTCTCTCTCTCTCTCTCTCTCTCTCTCTCTCTCTCTCTCTCTCTCTCTCTCTCTCTCTCTCTCTCTCTCTCTCTCTCTCTCTCTCTCTCTCTCTCTCTCTCTCTCGTCTCGAGAGAGAGAGAGAGAGAGAGAGAGACAGAGAGAGACAGAGAGAGAGAGAGGTGTATGTGATCTAAATCACTTTTTTTGCTCTTTGCCATTTCTATTAATTCAAGTCACGCGATGAGGCTTTGCGAAGGTGGAAACAGACTTTGTATTGCCCCCTCAGTGAAGGGTGGAGTGGATTCGTTCTTTTGTCACCGTTTGAAATAAAGAGTTCAAAACGTGCATAAGTTGTGTGGTTTTCCTTATCCTGGTGGCGTTGAATGGCGTTAGCTATTACGTATGTGGCTTTGAATAAAAATGCAGTCTATTGTATGTTGTATTGCGTTTGACATTGTACCTTTTTATGGCACATACAATCCCTGTCCTTCTCTCTTGTGTTTTCCCTTTAATTACGCACGTCCGCACGCACGCGTTCATACACACGCGCGCGCGCACACGTGCAGGTGCAGGAAATAAAAATGTCATAACTTTCCCTTCTCTGGCTCCTACCTTACTTTTGCCCTCACCTGCAGTATCGTTTATGGTAGTTTCTGTCACCTGTCTTAGTTAATCAAACAAATATAACTTTTTTTTAATATTGTTTTAGCCTTGTTATTTAGATAACACAATCCATTGAAGCGTCTGTATTTGCTTTGGAAGGTTTTGTATTCAAGCTAAACCGCCACCAAGTTGGGCCAGATGTAATATTTTAGTCCCGTAAATAATGGGTTTGAAAAAGGTTAACGCTTCATTTGGAAAACAACCCACCAAACAGGTAACCCTCACTTAAAGTTCAACTGTAAATGTCAGGATCCTTGTCGGTGCGTGCACACACGAATGAGCTTGCTTTGTGGATATGATCGCAAAGTGTTAGTTTGCCGGCTTGTTCTTTGGCATGACTGGACTTTGACTCGTTTAAACCTGTTGATGATAGCTTGCTAGGTGGTCGTTTCAATTCCGGAAGGCAAGGCTACTAATTTGGCATGGATGGAATGAAAGGAGTTGGAGAGTATCAAAGTGGGGCGAGCCTGTTTTGCCCTACATAATAATCCAGCCAAGAAAGTTTCCAGTCGTGTTTCCTTTGAGCATGTTTCAGTGATTGTATTGTTACCGTGGTCAACATCTCCATCTTTGACCTTTTTCCCATGGGATCTCAACACCCCCCCCCCACATACATCTGTCCCCATGAGATGCAATGATGTTGAATGAATTACAGCCATTTGTGGCAACATATGTTTTTGCTTGTTTTAGCAAAACGCATATTACTTGTTTGTAATCTTAACTTGTGCCTTATAATAAGCCTTTGTTTCGGTCTCATGGCAATAAACCACTGTTCAATGTCACGGGCACACGCTTGTGCGCCTATGAATAAGTAAGATCTAATCAAATCATAACATTTACCCTGAACCCTTTCACCGCGAAAGTCGCATTTTAGCACCACAGTGATTTAACACCTATGTCACTAAAAGGCATCAAATCGGGGTCTATTATCCAAAGACCCTATTGTCTTAGTTTTGGGAAGTAAGGATAGACCTTATTTTATATATGCCACAGAAGAATCCTCAATACTGCAGATGGATTTTGTTCTCTATCCAGGTAAATTTAATGGAATTATTGGTTGAAATATGGTTGGCAGTGAAAGGGTTAATGTATTTCAACCTGCATGTTTTTTTAAAAAATTAACACAATTTAGACTAATGAAGAACAGAATCATCTATTTTAAACGTGGAAAGATAGAATGAGCTTTGCAAGGAAACCATTGTATTCTGTGGTGGCAATATTTTTGTATTTTTCTGAGGTGTGTATAATAGCAGTCCATTGCATTTTGAGGTGGACATATTTTTGTGGAACACATTTAGAGACTTTAGAGAAATATAGAGGATCTTGTTTGGCCAAAGTACGATTAATTTTGTTTTCTTCACCCACAGGTACGCACGTGCGCACGCGAACATACAATACGCACACGAACATACAATACGCACACGAACATACAATACGCACGCGAACATACAATACGCACACGAACATACAATACGCACACGAACATACAATACGCACACGAACATACAATACGCACACGAACATACAATACGCACACGAACATACAATACGCACACGAACATACAATACGCACACGAACATACAATACGCACACGAACATACAATACGCACACGAACATACAATACGCACACGAACATACAATACGCACACGAACATACAATACGCACACGAACATACAATACGCACACGAACATACAATACGCACACGAACATACAATACGCACACGAACATACAATACGCACACGAACATACAATACGCACACGAACATACAATACGCACGCGAACATACAATACGCACACGAACATACAATACGCACGCGAACATACAATACGCACACGAACATACAATACGCACACGAACATACAATACGCACACGAATATACAATACGCACACGAACATACAATACGCACACGAACATACAATACGCACCCGAACATACAATACGCACACGAACATACAATACGCACACGAACATACAATACGCACACGAACATACAATACGCACACGAACATACAATACACACACGAACATACAATACGCACACGAACATACAAGGTATTCACAATGTTATGCCAAAAAGAATACATTAAAAATAGCCGAAGAAGTTGCAGCAGGAGTAAAGACAGAATGACAAATCACATCGACGTTTATTGATCTTCAGTTTCGGTTCTCCTGCCTCAAACAACCGTGAATACAATACAGTTGTTGTTTTCACTGAAGAATGTGTTTAACGTCCTCCGACCTGGTACGGCTACATTGTGGGACAGTTTTATTTGTAGAAGATAGTGAGTCGACCCTGGAGGTACTGCAATAGCAGAAAAAACCCGTTTTGTTGTTTCCCGAATGACAGCTGGGCTTAACGTCCGCTCGGCTACCCACAGCACATGTGAAACGAACCATATCCATCAACCATTCAGCGTGCTTGAAGCAGACCCTGGAGGTAGTTTCAGTTTCAGTGCCCCTGCTGTTTGGAATTCCCTCCCAGTCGATCTCCGCCATGAACCAACTCTCTCTACTTTCAAAGCTAAACTCAAGACTCACTACTTTCAAAGCTCATTCGGTTTGTCATTTTTTCCTTCTTGATCTTGTACCTGGGTGAATGATTGGGTAATAATGTCTTGTGTGACTGCGGGTGTATCAGTAAATGGAAGCGCCTTGAGTGTAAAATAATTATAGAAAGGCGCTATAGAAATACTATCAATTATTATTTATTTATTTACTGCAATACCAGGGCATACGTCACACTTTTGTTGTTTCCCCTCATCGTTCTCTTGTCTTTTTTTTTATAGTATTATCTGGAACGCTCCATATTTAAATTATTTATTCGTGGAAGGGTTTAATTAAAATGGGATGGAGGGGGGGGGGGGGGGGGGGGGGGGGGGGGGGGGGGGGGGGGGCTTCTGTGATGTCCGTGATTGGTTCAGGGGAGCGTGAAATCTTTTCTGAGTCAGCCAGGCCTGTTTTTGAGTCGTGTAGGGGGGGCTTACTATATCTATATATATAACCGAGCTGTGTGTGTGTGTATGTTTGTTGGGGATAAAACCATATTTAGCGTGGTTTTATCGCCGCCAAACTTTCACAGTATCCAGATGGATGATCCCGGGGTAACATAGGGTACTTTACATTTTGCAACACGCTCCGTAATTAGCGTAATTAGAAAGCGAGTCGACCAGCTCAGTGGTTCTACCCACCTATAAGGCCACATTTTCAACAGACAGCAGCAAGATACAATAGCCTAATGGTTAAGTCGTCGCACACTCGCACAAACGTTCCGGGGTCGTCGCACACTCACACAAACGTTCTTGGTTCGAACCTGGCTCCGTCCAATTTAAAACATTTTTTTTTTTTTTGGAGGGGGCAATTTTAAGCGGGTAGTAACCGGCTAGTATTATATAATGCGACCAGATCCAGATGTTTTAAGATCTGTACAATTCTAAATGCCTCATATCTCTCTCGATCCAGATGTAATCTTTTAGCTGTTTGGATGGTGGAGGTGGTTTGTTGAATGTTACTGGTGTAGGTTACGTTGAAGCTGATGATGTAACTTCGAAGATCGTTGCTATAATCTTCAGTTTCTTTTACTATGGCAAATCTATCAGTGTCCACCACTACAGTCTCACCCCTGGTCGACCCTTGTTTTCGTGCACACTATCTTCTCTCTGTGTCTCTCCCCTATCTCTTTCCCTCGTCTCCCCCCCCCCCCCCCCCCCCCCCCCCTGAATTCTTACTTCAAAATGAAGATACAAGTGTCATGAAAGATTTAGCCGTACGTTGCTTGTAATAG
>CM065701.1:41174267-41176767 GCA_017654935.2 Phymorhynchus buccinoides
TGAAGAGAAACATATAGCGCAAAGAAGGAAATTTCGGTTTTCAAGGTCACACTTCAAGGTCAAGGTCAGCATGGTGATAATTTATGCTCGGATGTTTTCTTCTCTAGGGTATACAGTACCACACACAATCTGAAGCGATTCTGTCAAGTACCAATGTGGAAAATATGGCTTAAAACCCAATGTGTAGACCCCTACCACTTTCCAGGCCTACGGATCGCCCGGACCGTGACCTTGACCTTGATCGGTATGCCACCATCAGAACGGGCATAAGCCAAAGTACCTTCATGCCAAATTTGAAGACTCTAACACTAACGGTGTGGGAGTTATGGCCCATGAAAGATTTTCGGTTTTCAATGGATCTTCGGTTTTCAAGGTCGTACGCCAAGGTCAAGGTCACGACGGCAATATGGTTTGCGCGGATGCCTTCCTCTCATGGTGACACACCAGCACACACAATTTGACGTGATTCTGTCAACCCGTTCGAAAGATATCCTTGGGACAGACAGAATGAGAAAAAAATGACCCTCCGATTTTCAGGCTCCAGCGATCTTTTTGACCTTGACCTTGACCTTGATCGGTATGCCATCATCAGAACGGGCATAAGCCAAACCACCTTCATACCAAGTTTCAATATCCTATGTTGATCGGTGCCCGAGATATGGCTAAAAATAGATTTTCGGTTTTCAAGGTTGTACGTCAAGGTCAAGGTCACGACGGCAAAATGGTTTGCGCCGATCTCTTCCTATTAAGGAGGCACACCTTCACACAAAATTCGGTCAAGCGGTTCGGGAGATATCCTTGGGACAGATAGAAAAAAACCCACACAAAAACCCAAACAAACAAAAAAAATACAAACAAACCAGCCCATCGCAATAGTCCGTCTTGGTGACGGACTAAGAATAACAGATAGTAGTGAGACTGAACTCGTATTATTTGAAAACATGATAGTCTCAATCGAAGCCAAGATACATTGATGACGCATGTGGCCTATTTATATAATTTCATGTAGTGTGTTCAAGAGCTTACGAGCTTTTTGTTAAGCGCATGTGTGTGTGTGTGTGTGTGTGTGTGTGCGTGTGCGTGCGCGCGTGCGTGCGCGTGCGTGCGCGCGTGTGTGTGCGTGCGTGCGCGTGTGCGCGCGTGCGTGTGTGATCGAAATGTGTTCCACTTCATAGCGTCTAAACCACTGAACCAATCTGAACAAAACTTGGCAGAACTGTTCCTTAGGGTGCCTAGATGCTGCACGTGACATTTTGTTTTCCCATCTCTTGGGTTGATTTGCGCGTGTGAGTGCGCGCGCGTGTGTGTATGAGAGAGACAGACAGACAGACAATATCTCCCCTATTTCCGTAATCATACTCACATTAGTTATTCTAATCGACCAGGGCCTGTATTCATGTTACTTGTTAGCACGATGCTCACTTAGAAGCTCTTCCAATGTCCTATAGGATTTAATAGGACTTTTGGAAGAGCTTCTAAGTTAGCATGATGCTAAGTCTCATGCTATCTCAACATGAATACAGGCCCAGACCACCAACCCCTTTCTTCCCCTGCCGCTGTTCTCACTTTGTCATTTGAATATCAGTTTCTATGCAGCTAACCAACCGATGACCTCAACAAGCCGGGGGAATCTTGGGAAGGGGGTGGGGGTGGGGGGCAGAGAGTAGGCAATGCGTGTGTGTGTGACCGTCACTGTGTGTAGGGGGGGGGGGGGGGGGGGGGGCGTAGAGAAAGCTTGGGGTTGGATTTATTATTCTTTAATCCCTTGGGGATTTAGTCTTGGGGAGCTGGTCGGGGTTAGTGCCCGGGCACTAAGTGTCAGTATATTTTTTTAGCCCCCCCAAAAAAAAAAACACCCAAAAAACCCGCACACCCATGAACTTGATTCGACCCGTTCAACTGGAGTATAATTATGTATTGTATGTAAACATGTTTCACATTGACAAACAAACAAACAAAAACAACTGTCAGCTTGCAAAATGAGTATTTTTAGGGGTGGGTGGGATGGTAGTTGTAGTGGTGGTTAGGGTTTCTTAAAGACCCAGTACGTCACGTGTCAAAATCACGGTTTTCACGTTCTTTTCCCTCTTATAGCTGGTAAGAAATCTTATTTTGACCAAGTGTTGCTCCCATACAAATGTCCTCATGCACGAAAACGAGACATCACGTTAAAGAGCAGCCTCGATCGTATACGAGGAAAGTCTGAATGTGGGCCACACCGACCCAGAAAAAACCAAGGGACTTAATCCAGCCGGCTCAGTGGGTCTTTGAGGGGGGGGGGGGGGGGAAGCACAGTAGGGGTTAACGATCCTACAATGATCTTATGTCCAAAAGCATGACCATTTATGGCTTCCTGGTAGGGCGGACTTGTAAACACGTCGCTCGTAAATTTATGTAAAGGTTGTCAAGACCCGGAAACCTCGTCTAAAGAAAGGCGTGTCTGTCTGTGGTTGTATGGGTTCCGTTTATTTGATAAAGAAATAGAAAGTGAGGGGAAAAT
>CM065701.1:41181767-41184267 GCA_017654935.2 Phymorhynchus buccinoides
TCTCTCTCTCTCTCTCTCTCTCTCCCCCTCTCTCTCCCCCCCTCCCCTGATCATTACACAGAAACGAAGAGTAGAGGGAAGAACGGTCGAAAATCTCTCTCTCTCTCTCTCTCTCTCTCTCTCTCTCTCTCTCTCTCTCTCTCTCTCTCTCTCTCTCTCTCTCTCTCTCTCTCTCTCTTTCTCTCCCCCCCCCCTCCCCTGATCATTACACAGAAACGAAGAGTAGAGGGAAGAACGGTCGAAATCTCTCTCTCTCTCTCTCTCTCTCTCTCTCTCTCTCTCTCTCTCTCTCTCTCTCTCTCTCTCTCTCTCTCTCTCTCTCTCTCTCTCTCTCTCTCTCTCTCTCTCCTCTCTCTTTCTCTCCCCCCCCCCTCCCCTGATCATTACACAGAAACGAAGAGTAGAGGGAAGAACGGTCGAAATCTCTCTCTCTCTCTCTCTCTCTCTCTCTCTCTCTCTCTCTCTCTCTCTCTCTCTCTCTCTCTCTCTCTCTCTCTCTCTCTCTCTCTCTCTCTCTCTCTCTCTCTCTCTCTCTCTCTCTCTCCCTCTCTCTCTCTCCCCCCCCTCCCCTGATCATTACACAGAAACGAAGAGTAGAGGGAAGAACGGTCAAATCTCTCTCTCTCTCTCTCTCTCTCTCTCTCTCTCTCTCTCTCTCTCTCTCTCTCTCTCTCTCTCTCCTCTCTCTCTCTCTCTCTCTCTCTTCTCTCTCTCTCTCTCTCTCTCTCTCTCTCTCTCTCTCTCTCTCTCACCTCTCCCTCTCTCTCCCCCCCCCCCCCCCCCCTCCCCTGATCATTACACAGAAACGAAGAGTAGAGGGAAGAACGGTCGAAATATCTCTCTCTCTCTCTCTCTCTCTCTCTCTCTCTCTCTCTCTCTCTCTCTCTCTCTCTCTCTCTCTCTCTCTCTCTCTCTCTCTCTCTCTCTCTCTCTCTCTCTCTCTCTCTCAGGTTATCACTGTTTGTCTGTGTCTCTCAATCCCTCCCTCCTTCCCTCCTTACAGGGAAAATGCCAATAACAGAAAGATGAAAGTAGCCCTGATAACTGATAAGACGCGTGGGAGGTTATTGAGGGCTGCAGAAAGAGAAGAGAAGAGAATGAAATATGCAGTGATGATTGGGTGGACGCCCGGTGCAGAGCAAAGCAAAATGAGAGAGAGAGACACTGACGAAATAGGGTATGTGGGGCATGTGAGAGAGATGCCTCCAGAGCAAGAATTTGGGTGTTGATCTTTGCCCATGTCATTTGTGGTGTTTGCGACTTCGCCTTTTTAATGCTTCTAGCGCCATGGGCGAATACGTTCGCCCAAGACATCACTCACCAAATGCAAAGACCTTCGATCACTGCCAAGTACCCTGCCATGTGTTTGTCTATTTTTAGAGGTCATGTGACTGTTCCTTGCATTAAAGCAAACGCATGCACACTGGAAGAAAGTTACTCCCCTCTTTTTTTGGTTGAGATGCAATGTGCAACTAAGAACATCAACTTATACATGGCGCTAGAAGAGTTAATTTTTGCACCGTTTTGACCACGGGCAGGGAGGGAGGGGGGGGGGGGGGTTATGCTGTGAAAGAAGGGAGGTTTCTGGCATATAAATGTTGGTGCAAAATATGGAATGGATGAACGATACTCTGAGTGTGTGTGTGTGTGATCCGTCCCCCACATTTATTTTTTTATGTTTTAGGTAGTCAGGGGGGGTGGGGGGCACAGATATGCGCGCTTGCACACACATGTATTTTCACGTTGTGTGCACTTTTTAAAAAAAGAAGAGAGATTAAAACCACAAAAGAACTAAAAAATTTAGATGGAAATAGGGAGTTTTTAGAGAGGGGAAGGGATAAGATTGTGTGTGTGAGAGAGAGAGAGAGAGAGAGAGGGAGGGAGGGAGGGAGGGAGAGGAGGCATAATCATGCTAAGGTCATCGTGACCTTTATTATCTCTAGTTTGAAGCAGAGAAAAGGGTGGCTCAAGGCTGTTTGTCTTTTAGATCTCTTTGACCCTGTAGAGTAATGAAGGATTTTCATTTTGTCCATCTCTCAGATCTGCGACTTTATTGTTTATGTTTCACAATGTGTGTGCGTGTGTGTGTGTGTGCGCGCGCGTTTGCATTTCTCTCATTTTTGCACTCTGCCTCTCTTTTGCACTCTCTGTCTTATATTTATCTCTCTTTTTTCTCTCTCTCTCTCTCTCTCTCTCTCTCTCTCTCTCTCTCTCTCTCTCTCTCTCTCTCTCTCTCTCTCTCTCTCTCTCTCTCTCTCTCTCTCTCTCTCTCTCTCTGTGTCTCTCTCTCTCTCTCTCTCTCTCTGTCATATCATCATCGGATATAATAGAATTGTTTATTTTATTATTTGCTGATGATGTGGCTCTTTTGTCTATCACACCTAGCGGCCTTCAAAATCAATTAAATGTACTAAAAACCTGCTGCAGTAATATGAAGTTATCAGTAAATATAAACAAAACCAAAGTCATGGTTTTTAGAAAGGGGGGCTTCTTAGGAAAA
>CM065701.1:41189267-41191767 GCA_017654935.2 Phymorhynchus buccinoides
CCATAGCCGATGAGGTTTAACCGAGGCGTGGTCACCGCTACAGCTATCTGTATTAATATAAAAAAATCGGGACTCTACTGGTTTCGTACTGCCTCCGGGCATTGCCTCCAGTATTGTTCCCACCATATTTGTATTTACAAATGTCCCATATGTGTCTGATTCAGACCAAGAGGACGTAAAACTCCATTTTCTCTCTCACATACAAAGGAATTTTGCATTCTTTGGTGCATAAAAAACAACAACCCAGTAAAGTCTTATGTAGCTACCTTGCAGTATGGAAATAGGTCAACCAATACCTGAATAACAAACATTTTGAAAAAAAAGAGATACTATCTAGGAATTTTTGTGTGGGTTTTCTTTTTTCAGAAAGTAAGATGGAATGTCTCCTAGGTGTCAATGGACTAGGATCTGTTGGATTAAAAAAAAAATTTTTTTTTTTTTTTTTTAATAGATACTACCTAGGACAGTTTTTTGTTTTTGTTTTCAGAATGTAAGATGGAAAGTTTCCTAGCTGCCAATGGACTAGGATCCCTTGGATAAAAAAAATAATAGCATTATATAAAAAAAAAGACCAAAAAAAAAATAATAATAAAAAAAAAAGTCTTATGTAACTACTGGGTATGTACATTCTGTAAGATAATAACCAATAAATGTAAAATCGTTTTGAAGCATTGGTCTAGGGAACCAAAATATAAAGTCCTCTGTCCCTTTAATCCCTCATCAATAAAACATCAGTTATGAAACCCACATGATGGAGAATACACAAATGTGCCTTGAAGCACTACTCAGCGCATGGGAAAGCTGAAAACGTTGCTTGTGTAAAACAGTTTTAGCAGGTGGACTCTATGAAAGCTTGGATACTTGATTGATGGAACGCCCAGAGGTAGAGATGTCACAAACAGTTTGGGACTAAAGTTGCAAACATGAGCTCAAAATATTTTGTTGTTGTTGTTGTTGTTGCTCATGGTGTCTCCCCCCCCCCCCCTTGGGGTCATGTTGATGTAATTTAATCCTTTTAAATAAATGACAGCTTATGTAGGAGGTAAGAGAATGCAGATGCACTTTTTTTGCCTTTTTTGGGGGGACAGTGTTTTACATTAGGGGCTCTCGATAAGTTTCTAGATGTAAAGAACTGAGAGGGTGTACACTTCTTCTGGTGGGTCTACATTATAGAGGTGTCCTTCCTAAGCACACACGCATTTGATCATCCTTTCAAAGCAAGCAGTTATGGCACCAGACCAGGTTGACTGAGGTATGTTAAAATAGAGCCCTCGGCAAACCCTCGAGCATTTTCAACCTTCTGGAATTGTGTCCCCTTTTACTGATGCTTTGCATAGAATGATAGGATATAGTCACAAGGGATTACATCAGAGAAATAAGTAGGATGGAGACCAAATGAACTCTGTTTTCTTGCAGAATGTCCAAAGTAGTTGCAGCAGTGTGCTCACTTGCGTTGTTATGATAAAGTAGGTGACCTCAGATACCAGTGCACGGATGACATGTCCAAAGCGCCTTTGGGTAAACAGGTGTTTATGTTGTAGTCTGTAGTGATGGCTCTTCTCTATAGAGAGGGACTGAAGGCAGTGAAGCCATTATGACAATCACTAGAGATGAAACATAGTGACTAATTGTTCATTTGGGGTTTTCAGTAATCCGTTTCTTGTGGAATTTTACAGAGGAGCCTCATCTTCAAACACCTAAACAATGATTGGTTCCTTGGTTTCTGGATCAAACTGATACACACATATTCCATTATCAGTCACGATGTCCCAGATGCCAGCTGACGTCCATCCACTAACATTGTTACAGTGTTTGGGTGCATCATTCAACCCTACCCCTCCTCCTACCTTCAGTAAGCTGATGAGGCACCCAGCAGTCATAGCGGTTCTGAAGACACAGGTTTTCATGTAAAAATTTTATCAAGGCTTCCCGATATAATGCCTGTTGTGTTCTTTAGATCGTCAGCACTTATTCAACAATTATTTTCAACAAGAGACTTCACACCGGCTACGGTTTTGACAGTTACAACGATCCCTTGATAATTGTAACGGTCACTCTCTTCTAACGTCCGTCTGCCAAAATGGAAATCCTTGAGCCAGTTGTGGATTGGTTTTTTTAGTAGAGCAAAGTCTTCAAAACAATTTACCAGTGTGTGATAACTTTGTTTCAATGTTTTTCCCTGAGCCTAAGTGTACACCATCATATGTAGCAAATCTTGTATTGGAGATTCTCTCAGCTTGTGATTAGCGTTCACCTTGGCAGACATTTTGCTTTGCCCAATGGTTTTGGTCAGGTGAAAAATAAAGACATTTTGCAACATACGTATCATGACAATCATTTGCATTTGTGTGATGTCAACAGAATCTTCACATCCAGAAACTTATTGAGAACCCCTCGTATGTTCAAAGTAATGCTCACAGAACAAATACTGTATTGATGTAGTCAATCACAACTTTTAAATGCAGTCTCTCTTTTTCTATTTCTCAGTATTTGTCTCTGT
>CM065701.1:41194267-41199267 GCA_017654935.2 Phymorhynchus buccinoides
GGACATAATGACCCTGCTGATGAAGAAAGACACTTGAAAGTCAGTTCTACACATGTACAGTAGACAGACCTGTTTACCATTCCGGTTTAGCCGGAATTATTCCGGAAATTTGCTAAAATTCCGGGTAAAATAGTAAATTCCGGGTGAACGCTGAAAATTCCGGATTTCGAAAAACCGTCTATTATTTGTTTCCGTTCGTAGTAAAAGACCGAAACGTGTACCTAAACGTGTACCTAACACACTACGTCATCAGAAAAGGGGTTGTGCTTGACGTCACATGCATTAAATGCTGCATTTTCATTGGTTAAAGGGGTGAAATAATGTTTTTATTTTGGTCGATCTATTTCGGGACTGAGCAAATGGTGGTCAGACTTTTACTGTCGATTCGAAGAGCTTTCCAGGCAGTTTTTTAATGGTAGAGATTGTAATTAGGGCTTGAAATGAGTCAATTTAGATTATATTATCACTGGAAAATACGATGATGTGAGAATTTTGAAGTTTTCAACGGAAAATGAAGTGAAAATTGATCGCGATGGCGCCGAGTTGCAACTTAGCATCCGCCGATCCGCGGCTGAGTGATTTTTCTCTGTCCGATCGTGGACATTTCCAGGTATTTTGCTTTTTCCAGCTTGTTTTATACTAAAATTTACTAAGAATTAGTGACTGAATTTACTAATAAAACTTCTGGCGAAATTGAGCCAAGAAATCATCACAATATTGAAAATCGACGCCGATGTTCGCGGAAAGGAGATGAAGAAGAAACCGCTTTATCGCGAGTCGTGTACAGATCATGTGAATTCCGGTTTTTGTTCTCAAATTCCGGTTTTTTTTGGTGGCAAATTCCGGGTTTTTCATTATAACTTATAAGGGTAAACAGGTCTGAGTAGATACTATTCTAGCCATCGACTCTATTCACAAGCTTTTGATTATTACGTGTCATTCTTCTTATGATGATTATTATGTATGCCTTTTCCCAGGGGACGTGATGACCCTGCTGATGAAGAAAGACACACTGTCAGAGGAGCAGAGTCAGTTCTACACGGCAGAAACCATTCTAGCCATCGACTCTATTCACAAGCTGGGCTTCATCCATCGAGACATCAAGCCTGACAATCTTCTGCTGGATGCCAAGGTTTGAGGATACATGGTGTGGTTCTCTGTGTGTGTGTGTGTGCATGCATGCGTGCGTGCGTGTGTGTGCATGTGCATGCATATGCTTGCTTGCTTTTTTCAGGCCCCATCCATGTAGTGTGTGTGTGTGTGTGAAATGAGCGACTTAGCTGGCTCTTTTGCCCACCAGGTGGCATAACGCTTGAGTGGGGCTAATCCTCTCTATATTCTTAGTTGGGGATAAAGAAAGAGAGAGAGAGAGAGAGGGAGGAGTCCCACCCTCTCTCTCTCTCTCACTACGCCCAACTAAGAATATCGCGTGATAAGCCCCTAGTGGTTTGACTGACCCCTGGCGGTCAAATCATCGCCATAAGTCGACCATTGTGTATCATTGTTATGTAGACAGAAACATGTTCCACCTTTTCCGCCGAAAACAACTGAACCAAATCAGTACTCCCATAGATCTACGTTAAGTTCTGGAAGAACATTTATATATTAGAAGTAATTTTTAAACCCCTTTGTGTGAGTCCTTACTGCGGGGCTAATTTGCTATGTTGTGTGTGTATTTCAGGGTCACGTCAAGCTGTCAGACTTTGGCCTGTGCACGGGGCTCAAGAAGTCTCACCGAACAGAGTTCTACAAGGATCTGACTCAGGCTAAAGCAGGAGACTTCACCAATGACTTCAGTAAAAAGACTTCTGTTCTCTGTACTAGAAAGAGAGACAAACATTCTGTTCTTTTTTTACTCTCTTTATGAACTGCAAGTTTAACGTTAACCCCTTCCCCACCTCCATCCTTTTCTTAATCGATAATCATATGCAAAAGGAACCATCTTGCTTCCCCAATCCCCCTCTTATGAAGAAAAAAAAGTCTGAAAACTTTGGTTATTTTGTAGCTTATTGGTAGTGTTGTGGCTAAATACCCAGCCAGACAGTCTGCTATGGGTATTGTTTTTGGTTTGTATGTATGTATGTGTGTATGTATGTATGTGTATCGATTTTCTCATAAATTACTGGACAGATTTTAATCAAATTTAGTAAGGAAAGTTCTTTTCGATAATCATGACCTTGCTGATTTTTATTGACTTTTTATGAATTTTTATTGTCCAAGCACTGACATTCAAATGTTGTCAATTGTGTGTGTGAACTAAATACTCCAGGTGTTGGGAAATTAAGGTTAAAGCAAGAGTCCCTTTGACAATATGACCTATCTGACTGGTTGGTTGCAACATATTAAACATAAGTCCAAACCTGTTTACCCTCCCGGTTTTGCCGGAATTATCCCGGGAATTAGCAAAAATTCTGGGTAAAATAATAAATTCCTGGTGAATGCTGAAAATCCTGGGATTTCGAAAAAACGTCTATTATTTGTTTTCGTTTGTATGAAAAGACGCAAGGGTTGACCGAAACCTTGGAGTGCTGAGACGCGATTTTTCATTGGTCCGTGGACCCCCCTCAACCAATGATAGTATTTCTTGTTGGCAGAGATTGTAGATTTACGCCAAACATGTCAGGCAAGTCAACCGCAGGCGGCAAGCACCAGAAATCTTCGACAAACGACAGCAGTGATAGGGTGAAACGGCCAAAAGTGAAGCAGAAGTTTTCTCAAAAGTATTTGAAAGTGCCAGGAATAACAAGTTCGCGTTTGGGAGACGAGCATGCACACTGCAATTACTGCAATGTGGACTTAAAAATTTCGCAAGATACCTTTTAAAGCAGTGTTTTATCGCGAGTCGTGTACCGATGTGAATTCTGTTGTTTTTTCTCAAATTCCGTGTTTTTCTGTGGCAAATTCCAGGTTGTTCATTAAAAGAGTAAACAGGTCTGTAAGTCTGGCCATGTTTGCACTGTTGCAGTGCTTCTTGTTTCAATTTGTGTTAGTGTGGAAAATAAAAAGAAGTGTGCTCAAAGACTGTATAGGGGAAGATAAGCATCCGATCTCTTTTCCCTATATGAGTAGTGAGGACAGAAACACTGGTTATGTCCCTTTTAAACGTGACACATTTACACGTCGATAGGCCAGTTGAATTCTCCGTTCAAATTCCAGTCTGAGTTTTTGGATAGCCGCCGCTGTGAATGGTGTCATGTCTCACTGACGATAACTCTATCAGCCCGGCTCGCCGTACCTCTTAAGTAGTCCATCTTCCCCTATACAGTCTTTGGTGTGCTTGTGCGGAAAAATGCTGTCAAAATGTAATGTTATTTTTTAATTTACAGCTAATGGCAATCCCATGGATTCTAAGCGAAAGGCAGAAAGCTGGAAACGAAACAGAAGGCAACTGGTATGTAACAAGCAATTCCACACACACACATGCACGCTCACACACACACGCACACGTATGCACACGTGCACGCACACACACGCACACACACACACACACACACACACACACACACACACACTCACACTCACACACACATACATACACACACGCGGACAACTTCGCTATCTATTTTGCATATACCAGGCATCAAGATTTCTCCTTGCTCTTACCAAATAATAACTGGCTTGGGAGTTTTATGTGTGTGAAGCGCACGGGTCAGACTTGCTTTAAGTCCCCTTCCGAAGGACTTAGCACGCAGTTCGATTTTCCCCTTCGGACTGGAAAGAAAGGACCAAGCCCAGATGTGGATCCGAACCTGGGTCACTTATGCTGCCATATATTTCTTTTCCTTTTTTTTTTTTTTTGGTCCTTACATTGATTGTCCATGCATGTGCATGCTTTCGTTGTTGTTGGGTTCTGTGTTGTGCAAAACCATAACGATTTCCTTTGTACACTGATGCATTGGCTGATTAAATAATCTTTCACCCTTTCACCGCCAAAGTCGCATTTTAGCACCACAGTGAATTAACACCTATGTCACTAAAAAAGCATCAAATTGGGGTCTATATTATCCAAAGAACCTATTGTCTTAGTTTTGGGAAGTAAGGATAGACCTTATTTTATATACATCACAGAAGAATCCCCAATACTGCAGATGGATTTTGTTCTCTACCCAGGTAAATTTAATGGAAATATTTTGGTTGAAATGTGGTTGGCGGTGAAAGGGTTAATCTTGAATGAATCAGCAGGTGAACGCCTTATCTCTCCTGCTATCGTTCTTCCTAATTTGAAAGAAAAAAAAGTAGGTGGTTTACAGTATTATTTCCAAGAGAGAAAAGATAATTGAACTAAAAAACATCAAAACGCTACACTCACACAAGCACATGAAGGTGAAATAAACACTACACACGGCGAATAAAAAATTTTCGTCTTTAAAAAGACTTTGACGAGGTGACAACACACTAAACTTCACAATGACGGGCGTGAATGGATGACGCATACATAAGAGAGAAAAGGATACTGATAAAAAATGTGTGGTGTTTCAGGCGTATTCCACAGTGGGTACCCCGGATTACATCGCGCCGGAGGTGTTCATGCAGACCGGCTACAGCAGCACCTGCGACTGGTGGTCACTGGGGGTCATCGTGTACGAGATGCTCATCGGTAAGCTGAGGAGGGGACGTCCCTGTAACAACAGACCTGTTTTCCCTACGGATTTGTCCGTAATTATTACGTTTTTGAGACCTCCGATTACGCTATTGCGGTCAGCAACAAAAAAAGCTGCATTTCCGTTGAACGAGTGCGAAAAAACCCAAGAAGAAATCAAAAGAAGGCATGGCATTTGAGCCGTACTCGCTACTGTGTCGTCTGCTATCAAAGGTATCACTTCGAGTGATGTCCCTTGATTGAAAACTTCTGGTTTATTTCTCCATGCCGCCATTTTTCTAGGTACGAAGTGCAATCTGAAGGCATGCCGAAAAAAAACCCCACTTGCAAGCGGATGATTCCGACTCGGATCCTGATCAGACGCCAAAGAAAAAAGCGAGGTCCCCACTCAACGCAACCA
>CM065701.1:41204267-41224267 GCA_017654935.2 Phymorhynchus buccinoides
ACACACACACACACGCGCACGCGAACGTCTTCAATGAGCTGGAAAACAAGAGTGGGGAAAGGATCATAGACTTTGCAGAGAGAAAGCTTTCCTGAAGAAGTGGGTCTTTAGTTGGGACTTGAAGGGAGGAAGAGTGGACTGGTTACGGGTATGGTCAGGGAGAGAATTCCAAACGTTTGGTGCAACAAAACTAAAAGTCAGAAATAAGTGGATGGGATATGCGGTTGGGTTTCCTTCTTCTTCTTCTTCGTTCGCTCATGCTGCAACCTTTTGTGAATTGTTTTATACTGTGTGATAAAAAGTTTTTAGCCTATACCTATGCAGACAAAACTTGGCACAGATGTGCACCTGCATTGGGGATGACGACATACAAGTTTTGGACGATGATGTCATCATAGTTGTGATGTCATAGCATTTTATTGTTCTTTTGCCTTCGACAACCCTCCACAGCACCAATAAAATGAATAACGCTATTACGGGCGGAAAATGTTGATCAACTAAATATTTCTTGAGGTTTTGATATGAGCTGGGGTCAAATCTTTAAAACAGAGAAGATTATCAGCGATTTCAAAGTCATACGGACAAGCTATACTAGCAGAAAAACATGAAAACAGCAGATAAATTTGGTACCCACCACAAATAAGTTTTCTCATTTCTAGGTCTTTTGTTAAAACTGTGTGATCACTTCCACAAACGATGCTAAGAGTGCTGACTACATGACAGAGTAATATTCTTTTGCCCGCCATGGCCATGTCTAAGTCTTGAACCGTGGCAAAAAAAAAAAAAAAAAAAGTCTTGAACCGTGGCAATTCTTTTGTTGGTTTTTGTCTCCATACTGGTGGTCAACTTTAAGCTTTCTTTTCCCCGCTTTAAATCAGCTCGCCACTTTTTCTCTCTGGCATACTCCTAATAAGTATCCATCAAATCCTCATGCATGTATCATCTATGTAAGCCTTTCTTGTACAGGAAAATGATAACAATATGGTACTAAAGTTTTCTCCATTTCCCTCCATTTTGCCGAGGGTAAGACACTTTGAAGTGCAATGACGTCACAACCCTGATGACGTCATCTTCCAAAACTTGTCTGTTATCATTCAAAAGGTACAGTAGTTGCTTATGTGTGACAAATGTTATTTACATAGCTTAACCCCTTCATAGAATGGCTCAGGACTTTTTTTTTTTTTTTTTTTGCTGTCCCAATTTCTGGGCCGTACAGTGGCGTTGCTCCCACGCCGCTCATTCCGATTCCCAATTCGCAGCCACACCTCCGCACGTTCAGGTCGCAGAATCCGAAACCAGCAGTTCAAGGGGAGCGAATCTATGTTAGTCCGTCAGGAGGCAACCAACCGAGGAGACACTGCACTGCTGCTGAGTCACTTCGGTGGAGTTCAGTAGAGCCTGTTCAGGACACCACCTACTAAGCCCCCCCCTACTGACGACACTATTCTCTTAGTCGCGGAGCCAGCGTGAGTGATGATATGGCTCAGGACTTATTGATCACCCGGTATTAATAAAGTTGTTTCTTGGTGTTTTTTCCTATCCATTCTATGCCATGGAGCCAAGTTCTTCTTGTGCAGTCCCAGGCCATATGGCTATATGTATCTATGGTGCAATATGTATCTGTCTGGTTTTCATTTTTCATTGGTCTTCCTGCTGCATCAGCCAACACATTCCAATTTCAGAGGAGCTCATAGGAGCAAAATAATTGGAAAGTTTTGTTGAGACAGGAGAATGGGCCAATAAGGCAGAACAAAAGTAGATGATTGTAAGAAAACACTGAATTTCCAGAAACGATGCCATCTGCAAGGATTCCTTGATAGCACGTAGGCTATGACATTATCTGCAATCATGGGGATTCCTTGATAGCACGTAGGCTATAACATTATCTGCAATCATGGGGATTCCTTGATAGCACGTAGGCTATGACATTATCTGCAATCATGGGGATTCCTTGATAGCACGTAGGCTATGACATTATCTGCAATCATGGGGATTCCTTGATAGCACGTAGGCTATAACATTATCTGCAATCATGGGGATTCCTTGATAGCACGTAGGCTATAACATTATCTGCATTAATGGGGATTCATTGATAGCACGTAGGCTATAACATTATCTGCAATAATGGGGATTCCTTGATAGCACGTAGGCTATAACATTATCTGCATTAACCCTCTTGTGCCTGACGCTCTGTGCTCTCAATCACCTCTGAAATCCTAACCCAAGGGACGTCACTCCGTACAAAAGGGGGGGTAGCGTCAGAAAAATAATAAAATAAAATATACCCTACCAGATTTTGTGTGTTTTTTTGTTTTGAATGTGTTGCCGAGATGTGTGTCTGATATGCAAAATGAATTTCAAGATGTTATGGGGATGCATGGCTCCACAAAAAAAATCAAAATGCCAAAGTGTAGTCGCAAACTGCATTCACTAGTCATTCACTGCCTACTTTTGCAGACTGTTGAAGCCTAACTCGCCCTAACTTGGGCTAAGACGACTGAAATGGAAATGTAGATCAAAATCATTCACTTACCCTTTCTTTTCACGATCTTATAATTCCTATCTTTCACCAAAAAAAGAATTTTCATCGCTGTCATCACTCGGTGGATGCATCACTCGTCATCCATGATGTAAAAGTCGGGAAAATGCCGATGTCAGTAACACGACTTCAAAAATTCGCATCGATCGAACAAACACAAGCTCGCCGCCGAAATAGGTCAGAATACACTCCTTACTCATCACTTCGCGATCTCATAAGTCCCATATTTCACAAAAATAGGACTATTCATTGCTTTCCTCAGTCAATGGACGCCATAACTGTTCGTCATCCATATTGGAAAAATCGCGAAAATGCCGAAGTCGGTCACTAATTTTCAAAAATTCATATCTTTCAAACCAGTCGGCCTAGAAGCCATTGCAAGCAACAGGACGGAAGTGTAATCCATAGCGAAAGCGAGGCTGAAGCGCTCACGTGACTGCCATGTGATAGAAACAAAATGGAAGCGCCCTAACCGGCCACGTGGAATCCGTACGTTCCCGAACGTTCTAGACGTTTCCGATCCGATTTTTTTTTGAACGTTCACGACCGTTCACCGCACAAGAGAGTTAATGGGGATTCATTGATAGCACGTAGGCTATAACATTATCTGCATTAATGGGGATTCCTTGATAGCACGTAGGCTTTGACATTAGACCTGTCCTTATCTCAGAAAAGTAACAACAAAAGCTCTTTGGATGACAGACCCTGATTAAATGCATTTTAATGACATGGGTGGTGAATCAGTGTGGTGCCGGGCGGCTTCAGTGACGTTGAAAGGGTTTTAATCATTGAACTTTTGTAAAACTCAGTGTGTGTGTGTGCCTGTCTGTCTGTCTGGCAGGTTTTGCTGTGACGCAGAGCACAGGATTGGAGGCAGTGGGCCCGTGGAGATCAAGACACACCCTTTCTTCGGAGGGGTGGACTGGGAACATATCAGGTTTGTTTCATCAATAAATCATGAATAATTTGGGGAGGGGGGGGGGGGGGGGGGGGGGGGGCAGAGGAAAAGTGTATTTGCAAAATCACAAAAAAATTGATTTTATAAAAATACTGCTCTAAATGTGTACAACAATGAATTTGCTTTAAAAAAAAAAAAATTGATTTTATAAAAATACTGCTCTAAATGTGTACAACAATGAATCCATTGGCTTCACCTCTTTTGTGCAAGAATCTAAATGGTTTTGCACTTAGTGAAGCCTATTATATTAACCCTTTCGCTGCCAACCATTTTTCAGCCCAAAAAAATCCATTAAACTTAAACAGGGTAGAGATAAAAAAGTATCTACAATATTGGACATTCCTCTGTGACATGTATAACATTAGGCCTATCCTTACCTCCCAAAATTAAGAAAATAGGGTCTTTGGATAACAGACCCTGACCCTGATTGTGGTGCAAAAGTGCGACATTGGCAGTGAAAGAGTTAATGGCTGAAGGGAAAAAAGAATCTGATAGTTGCTGCATTTGAGGCAGCGCATCGAGTGACTTTTTTTGCGTTGCATGTTTCTTCTGCTAAAAACATTGCATTTGATTATAGTCGAAGTGAAATCAGTACACAAGTACCTTACTGTGTGGACTAAAACATCTGCAATTGAGCATTATTTACTTCTCTGCTTTATAAATGTTTGAACAAAGCCAAGCAATCGTGTACCGTATTTTACGGACTATAAGGCGATAATTTCCCCCAAATTTTGACCCCTGTGCCTTATAATGTGACTGAAAATATATTAAGAAAACTAGCTCTGCCAAGAGGACGTAAAACTTTAACTTTGATATTAACTCATTCAACACTGGCCGATTGCTTCCCTTTAAAACCGTTCAACACGAATGTACGCAAAAGCGTTCAAACATTCACACTTTGCAACTCAGCGAAGCCACGCAACCCAAACTGGTATAAAAGTGTTCCTCTATGGTCCCTTAATAGTTTGCAACCAATGAAATCCCTTCCAATCTATTTTTAGTACCGCCATGAATGCAAATGAGTCACTACCCCTCTCTTCGTCTTCTTTATCATGCTTTTTTTCAAAATCTGCTAATAATAAAAATTTTACTTTGGAATTATAACATATGCTAGCTTTTAAACAATACCGCAAATTTTCAAAACTGTGCGGTTAAGCATTATTTTTTTAATAATTTTTATGTAATGATGCAAACCTGCCTAGTGTGGAACGTTTGTGCGAAACATGTACGCTACAGCGTACATTAGTGTTCAGAACATGTACTTGTGGCGGTACCATAGCCGATGAGGTTTAACCGAGGCGTGGTTACCGCTACACCTATCTGTATTGTTTAAAAATCGGGACTTTACTGGTGTTGCACTGCCTCCAGGCATTGCCTCCAGTATTGTTCCCACCATCTTTGTATCTACATGTGTCCCATATGTGTCTGTTCCAGACCGAGAGGACGTAAAACACCATTTTTCATTCATTAGTGTTGTGAGAGTTAAGGAAATGAAGTAACAAAATGTTGATTTGGTGTGATTTTTTTTTTGGGTGGGGGGTGGTCTTATAATCAGGTGCACCTTATATTCCGTAAACTATGATATTAAATAATTGATTGTGATTGACAGGGAAAGACCAGCTGTGATAGCGGTGGAGGTGAAAGGTATTGATGATACGTCCAACTTTGATGACTTTCCCGAAGTGGATCTCAAGCTACGTAAGTTACCACATAGCACAGGGTTTGACTTTGTGCGTCTGTCTGTGTCTTTGCTTTCGTGTGCATGCCTGTCAGTGTTATGTGGCTGGTTTGTCTGTCCAAGTTACTGTTAATAATTGATTAGATTTTAAGCAATAAGAACACAATAACTTACTATTAAATTTCACTGACAAATTAATCACATGAGACAGAAATCTCTGAACAGCTTTACTCTCTACTTATTCCAGGCATGAAAGAATTCCGCGTTTCGCGGATTTTCAAAACTTCCGCGGGAAAAAAAAAAATTCCGCGTAAAGGACCGATCTTGCCGTATTCTTATATCTACAAGTCTCTATTTGGCGATTCTCAAACTGGTTAACCGGAAGTCGCTTTAGCTCACTCGCTTCTTCAGGTGAAATTACTTCATTTTTGTTCATATGACATCGCCGTCAGTGTTGTCATTTACAGCTTTGTCAGATGATCAACTGGTAAGCCCAATACATCAGAACTGACCAGCTTTAAATATTGTTAGTTTTAATTCCAAGAAGGCGATATTGACCTGTTGTTTTGTCCGTTCCAGCCACACCCTGTTTGTTTTCATTTTGTGTGTAATATGCTGTTTGTTGAACTACATAGAGTGAAGGCCCTTTCTATTTTTTATAGGGATACACTTGGTTGCCTCCCTTCGTCCTGTCATCCCAAATGGAGAGAGAAAATGGAGTTTTACGTCCTCTTGGTCTGAATCAGACACATATGGGACATTTGTAAATACAAATATGGTGGGAACAATACTGGAGGCAATGCCCGGAGGCAGTACGAAACCAGTAAAGTCCCGATTTTTTAAAATTAATACAGATAGCTGTAGTGGTGACCACGCCTCGGTTAAACCTCATCGGCTATGGCACCGCTACAAGTAATGTCATCCCAAATGAGAAGTGAATGCATGTAGTTGAACGCTAACATTCATCTAAAAATATGCTGTTTGTTGAACTACATAGAGTGAAGGCCCTTTTTGGCTCACGTCGTTTTTTAAAACAAAGTGAGTCTATAGTATCGTACATGTTCGGTTGTGTGTCTGTGTGTGTGTGTGTGTGTATGTGTGTGTGTGTTGCGTCCGTGGCCCCGACCTTTAACCTTAACTCAAACCTTAACGTTGTCATTTTCTCTAAACATATAAGGCGTTAGAGGGTTAAAGTTAGCAGGATACTTGATTTTGACGTGAGTCTTCAAGTCACGACGATCAAAGCAGTCAGATACATTGATAAAGAACAAAATAAAGATAATCATTTGTTGCAGAGATTACTGTTGTGCAACCTTTAACCTTGACTCATTCACACTCTTCAAACTAAAGAAGACTCACTCTCCACTGAAACTTTAACGTTGTCATTTTCTCAAAAAAACATAATATGTTAGAGGGTTAAAGTTAGCAGGATACTTGATTTTGACGTGAGCCTTCAAGTCATGGCGATCAAAGCAGTCAGATACATCGGTAAGGAACAAAAGAAAGAAAATCATTTGTTGCAGAGATTACTGTAACTGTTGTGTTGATCTACCGAGTAGGAGATACATACTGGAAAGAAGACTCTCCATTAGATATACAAAAACGCTCTTTAAAAAGAAACGCAAGACTTCAGGTGTGTACAAATAGGTACATTTTAACGTCGTCAACTTATATTTTCTGTAACAAATGGATGTACCGAGTGTGTGCGTTGACGGCCCGGTTGTTTAGCTTTATTTGCGCCTTTGAGTAACGGTTGTTCGTGTTCAACTGCACATCATCTCTGCGCACAACTTAGCCTACTGCACTTCCGGCAACAAGGCCTAGGCCTAGAGTCCATGCCTTACCTCATAATCAAGACGACGTACTTAACATTTAGCCCACATTCATTTCAGTCTTGAAAAAAAATATACGGAAAATCCAGGGTTCGTCGATTTCACTGCCTTCGACGTACGAATCCTTTGTTAGGCCTAGACGATTGATCACCATGAGCAAAGACTGTACAGGGGAAGATAAACATGGATGAGCTTGCTGGCTGTGACCTTGACCTTTGCTTTGTGGCAGAGGGGGGAGGGGAATTAACGAAACGAAAATAAAATATTAGGACTAATATAAAATATCTTACAGAAATGTAGATGATGTGGAACAAGTTTTCATCGCATGAACAATCAGTTTAAAACAGTAACAGATCACGCAACTTCAATTATTAATTTTCTAAGAGTAAGAGGCTTAGACCCACAGGCAAAGACTAGAGGCCTACTACAGGTGTCCGTAGACCACCCTTACCCCGGCGGGGGTGTGTGGGGGGGATTGGTCACTATGTTTTTTCTGAAAGCTTGGTCAATATGCTTTTCAATTTTACTTGTTTGCCAAAAATAAAAATAGGGCTCCACTATGTTACATGCGCATACATATAATTAAATTTTAAAGAAAGGGGTAGGGGTGCATAGAAATAATTTTAATTTACACAGTAAAATAAAAATTAATTCTGTTTTCAGATGCACAAGTGTCTACATAACAGTATTCTCTCTATACAGGCATGGGAATTGTCATGGGAATTCCCATGTCTGCTATAGTAATAAAAATCAGACGTGAGCCTTGCAGGCTTTGCCTCTTGTTTTTATTATAGGGATACACTTGGTTGCCTCCCTTCGTCCTGTAATCCCAAATGAGAAGTGAATGCATGTAGTTGAACGCTAACATTCATCTAAAAATATGCTGGTTTTTTAACTACATAGAGTGAAGGCCCTTTCTATTTTTATAGGGATGCTTTTGGTTGCCTCCCTTCATCCTGTCATCCCAAATGGGAAGTGAATGCATGTAGTTGAACGCTAACATTCATCTAAAAATATGCTGGTTTTTTAACTACATAGAGTGAAGGCCCTTTCTATTTTTATAGGGATGCTTTTGGTTGCCTCCCTTCATCCTGTCATCCCAAATGGGAAGTGAATGCATGTAGTTGAACGCTAACATTCATCTAAAAATATGCCGTTTGTTGAACTACGTACAGACCTGTTCTTTTTATTTGTTCTAGCCACACCCTGTTTGTGTTAATTTTGTGCATAATGTGTCGTTTGTTGAACTACATATTGCCGCCTGAAAATGTAACTATCGTAAGTCAAAATTGGTCAACGTCGATGTGTTGGACTTACCGGTTTGATCGAGGCAAGATGGATCATCTAACAAAGCTGTGAGAAAAACAATTTGCAAAGATAAATCACAGATGGTGACGCTAAATGATCAAACAAAATGACATCATTTGATCTGGAACGACCGAAATATTGAGCCTTTCATTCCTCATGCGAATTGACGCCTTTTGACTTATGTCTCTAGATTTTGTGCACAGCGATATATGCTTGGTTGTTTCTCTGTTCCAGCCACGCCCTCCAAAGAAGAGCAGAAGGATTCCAAGTACAAGGACTGGGTGTTCATCAACTACACCTACAAACGCTTCGAGGGCCTCACCCAGAAAGGGCCCCGCCTACCACTGTCCAAGAGATGAGAGCCAGCCCACCAGCCCTCCTTCACCCTCCCTCCCTTCTTCGTGCTGTCCTCTAGATGCTGCGCAGCTTTCTTCTCTTCACTACCCCATTTTTCATTGTGCTTCAGGACTTCCATGGACCCTTTCATTTCTGTGTTTTGAGTTTACGATTTTTTAATGCCATTTAGGTAGTTTTTCCGTCCCTGAACTGGAAGAGACAAGGGTATCTCTTTCTTTTTGTGGTCTGTGAGTGTTGTGTGTAGTGGAATATTTGTCGATATGAAGTTGATGAATGCGTGCTTAGTTGAAGTGCCAGGGAAGATCTTTTTTTTTAAATCTAAAACATTGTGTTACAAGGCTACGTGAAAAACATTTCTGGTGAAAAGGTAGTCATTTGACGACTTTGATTAAGCATTTTTGACAAGTGAATTTTTTTTTACATTAAATGTGGGGATGAATTTTGTGAAGATGGAGACCACAATATTATTTTTATCAATCTTTAAAATATTACTTGAAACGCGATATAAATTCTTGTCCAAATACATTGAAATGGTGCTTCCGGAAAGTTCTTATCCATATGGTGATGGCGTACAAAAGTCTATGGCAAACAAATGTGTTTTAGCATTAATGTTTAAGCTCTGTGAAGAGCTACAAAGTAGTTATAAGGAAGTACATATGGTATGGATAGTTACATTTTTCGGCTAATGTTAAGATCAAGCTCCCTCCGCTGTTCCAGGGTGAAGTTGGAGTTGGCCAATCAGCTTAACGGAAAAGGTAAATTGGAGGGAGCTGATTGGCCAACTTCACCCTGGAACAGCGGAGGGAGCTGATCTTAACATTAGCCCATTTTTCTTGATACCATAGACACGTAACAATGATTGTTTTTTTCTGTTGAAATTAGAGAATGTGATGCAGAATACTTTTATAAGGCAGGACTAGGTGTGAGATGTTAAAAACCAATACAAATAACCCTATTGAAAACAATCTTTTAAATGTCACGAAAATATCTATGCTTGTGGTAAAGCATCTCTACCACATTGAATTCTGAAAGATGGTGGAAACTTATCCATAGTGTGACAGTTGTGTTGATGAAAGGACTTGCGGAATCGAATCCAGATCAGGTTTCAAAAGTTGTGTAGCAGAGAATAAATAAAAGTGGCTACTTTTGTAAGATCTTATTCATCAGACAATTTGAAGTGGCTTGATATCAGTAAAGTTTTATGTGATTGAAAGTTTGCTGTGAGACTCATCCCGATAAATTGTGCCAGGATTTTAACATGAACTATAACAATAGGTAATAAGCTTTTGAGAGCCCTTATTAGGGATTAGTTTTTTTTAAAGTTTTTTTCTAACATGGAACAGCGCTCAGCAAAAGCTGAAAATGGTTATCACAGTAGAAGAGAATGGATGGGCAATCTTTACTTAAATAAACCTGAGCGTTTTATAAACCTTAGCGTTTTGTGTGTGTTATTTGTTTTTCTTTTTTTAAGAGAATATTTCAGAGAAAACTACGACATAACAGGTAGGAAGTATCGTATTTTTCGGCTCATTAGGCACTACTGTGTATAAGGCGATTAGGGCAATTTTCAAGAAAAATCTGACAAAATCCAAGTAAAAGGCGCCCTCGTTTATAAGGCGATACACACCTCACAACAGAAAGTCGAAGTTTGAAGTCCATACATGTCCTGTAAACGATTACCGACCGCCATTTTTGTTGTCGTAAACGAGAGTTGGTTCCCTTCTCAAATAATCGAAACTTCCGTTTTTGCGACTTCCGGTTGTTGTGTTTGGCCAATTCTTTGCGAAAACTGGTAGAATGATGGCATTTTAAGCTCTACAACGATGCTTTTTACATCCAATGAAGGGTTGTGGCATCTGTTGGACGGTATCTCGGACGATAACAGGGATTTGTAAGCATTTTAACGTGAGTATTCGTCGTATTGGCGACTCGTTACCACTTTCGATGTTGTGACTCACAGTAGACTTGTACTGAAAACGGCAATCGTTGCCTTTCTTCTCACGATTTTGTTCACTTATAGGGCGCCCTCGTTTATTAGGCGCATAGGTCGAAATTGGAGAAAAAAATATCGCCTTATAGTCCGAAAAATACGGTAATTCATTGTTTCTTTTTGTTGGCAAAATCTGTACCATTACAGGTTTGTTTGAAAATGATGTAGAGCCATGAAGTCAAAGAAGTTGTAAAATGGTGGGGGAGGGGGAGTTATGTACGTATAGTAGTAGTAGTAGTAGTAGGGACAGGCTCTTAAGCCTACTGGCCTCGCGGCCTATATAACATCCCCTCTTTGGCAATGACGTTGCCAAAATTATTTTGGGTCTGAGCAAGTTTTTGAAGGACAATCAGTCAAAATCATTAAAAAGACTCCCCGAAATTTCTGACTGGAATCCAGAAGATTTTTAAAGGTGTTAATAACCACATAATAGAATGGATCTTTTGAATATCTTAGGGAAAGTGTTTGTGTGTGTTTTAACTGCTGTGCGATGATACGAAGATCCCTTGGTCAAGTGCCAAACCTCACCCATTTTTTTATTGTGCGTTTTTGAGTACTCTCATTTTGCATTAAGGGCTTCGCACACTAGCGTCAAGATCTCGAGATCGCTGCGATTTTTTGCTGCAAGGCGCAGTTTGATGCGCCGCTTGCGTGTGAGAGATTCGCGGCGCGGCAGGATTTTTGATGCGTAGCTGCGCGATTTTGTGTTGCTCGAGAATAGATGCGGCTCTAATTTTGATGCTCAAGATCGCAGAGATCGTGAAACTAGCCAATCACAACGGACGGAAGGACCATAACTCTGATTGAAGAAAGAAAAACCTGTTGTTTCTAGGAGGAGGTTTGACGCTAGAGTAATCTTTCCTTGCTTTCCAAATAAGGAAGTTCGCGCGACAAGAGGCGAAGCGACAAGAGGCGAAGCGACAAGAGGCGAAGCGACAAGAGGCGAAGCGACAAGAGTCGTGTGTGAGAACACCACTGCCTCGCTACAATGTGTGCTGTGATGCAGGCGTCAACGCGTCAAGGCGTTGCTCTGAGAAGCAATTGACGCCTGATGCTAGTGTGCGAAGGCCTTTAGTTCAGCTTTATTGTGTCATTTTTGTTCTGGTTTGATCCAGATTTTTCCCTCTCTTTTTTATTGCGTTTACCAAGTAGTGGCTCGTATCTTAGAGCATATGTGAGCTTTTGTTGTAAAAAGAAATGTCATTACATTTGAAGTAGCATCACAATGATGATGTTTACCAAGTAGTGGCTCGTATCTTAGAGCATATGTGAGCTTTTGTTGTAAAAAGAAATGTCATTACATTTGAAGTAGCATCACAATGATGATTTCGTTTGTACATATGGCGAATCTATACATTTTGTTATAAGGGGTTCTCCCCGTACATATGTGAGAAAAGCAAAGCAAGAGACAGGTTGGTACGTGTTTAATTTGAAAAAGATGTTCATGTTTGTAAATATAATAATTTTGTTTAAAGCACCAGTTGATGTTCGATGAGAATTACATGCCTTTCATGCTGTTTGGTTGTGGAGCTTGAAAGTCTTTAATTCTGCATTTTACGTTTTCCTCTACAGATGAATATATTGGTGACAGATTTGAAGAAAAAAGACAATTTCTTTTCAGCTCTTTTTCTAAAAAAAATTTTGGCTGTCACTGGCTTTTCTCTTGAACACATTTTTAATGATCAAGTCATATAGAGATATCATCAAAATGTATAGGAGAGAAATATTTCAAAGGCCTTGATGAAGTCATTACAGAATTCTGACATTAAGGTTGTCAATATTCATGACATTGAAGACTGAAGTGATAATGGTACCCTCACTCCCCTCCCCCCTTCTCTAGCTCCCTTGCTCCTGAAGACTGAAGTGATAATGGTACCCTCACTCCCCTCCCCCCCTTCTCTAGCTCCCTTGCTCCTGAAGACTGAAGTGATAATGGTACCCTCACTCCCCTCCCCCCCTTCTCTAGCTCCCTTGCTCCTCTTTCTCCCACCCCTTCATTGTTTCTCAATAGTCTTTCCAAGTGGCCCACTGTCTATCATGGAAGTTGCATCAGGCATGCCTATCTATGATAGCTTCATTATGGGACCTCTGTGTGTCTGGTTATACATTTGTCATTTGAAACACATTCTCTGCAGACACGAATGGAAATCATTTTGTATGCAAAGAAAGCTCACAAAAGATGAAATTTCAAGTTACGATTGTCATTTTTGTTTGATATGTTTTAGGTGGGGAGGAGGAAGGGAGGGGAGTGTAACTATGATGGTAAAGAAGCTGACTCTTTGAGTTAGGGATGCAAAGGAGAAGCTGTTGTTTTTGTGTGACCTTTTTGTGTCCTGTACTCTGAAAAGGCAGGGGAAAAAGAAACGGTGTGGTCTCATTTAAGATGCTTTTGTTCTCGATCTCAAGAACCTCACCTGCTTTTATGATACAGTAATTCAGGGAAGGGAAATCGTGAAGCTGAAGCAATAGTGATCATGAGACAGAGCTGATTCTAGGGCGCTGGATTGGTACAATCCCCCCAAAATCTGTTCCTTCCCGCAATAATCGGATCTAAACGCGGGCCGACGCCCACATATTTGCAGAACTGCCCGCACTTTTTACCAATCGCTGCGAGAATTCCTTCGTCATCTGCTAAATCCGTCATCTGCACAAACCGAAAGCATCGAGCAGGAATGAATGATTTCTCGACATTTCATTGGTTCCTTTACAATGTTTGTGTAAATCAACCTATCGCGTTCATCTCGTTTTACCGACAAGAAGTTGCGAGAGTCCTACCCGCCATGTTGAATTTTCTTCAAAATGAAGCGGACAACGACGCTCTTCGACTTTGATTTTTGTGGCGGCAAAGTAAAAAAAAAAAAAAAATCCTCTGCCAAACGAGTGTGCAGAAGATGTTGCAGAACAGTCTCGGAGAAGCAGCCCGAAGATAACTGCACTAGTGCGAGGGAACGGTTCCAAGACGAGTGGTTGAAGAAGTGGCGAAGATTGAATCGGCCGCTCCCCCCCCCCCCCCCCTTTTTTCAAAATCCTAGAATCAGCTCTGCATTTTGAAGCTAAACTAACTGATTGAGGCTTTGAAAATAAACACGAGTTGATGAAGTGTTGAGCGTAGTTTCCAGACTGCTTTTCAGAATATTTCAAATTTGGTTTTGATGGGTATTTTTGTTGTTTTTGTTTTTAAATCAACACTTGGTATATTGTCTGTATGCTTTAGTTACAACGTCTGAGGTAGGATGATTTTCTCTAAAGTTTGGTTTGGATTTTTTTTTGTGTGTGTCTTTGTTCCTTTGCAGTTATGATGTAAGCTTGATTCTTTCTATTGAAAGTACCTTTACAGGGATGCTCCTGCTTTCAAGATGTCCTGAATTTCAGGATTTTTTTTGGTCCAGGATGTCCTGAAGTTCAGGATTTTTTAATTGCCTGGAGCCGGCGTCACTGGATGATGAGAATTTGAGAAGATGCATTTTGCTGGTTATAGAGGTCATGAAGTTTAACCAGAAGTGAAAATGCAACGAGAGCCTGTCAGTTACATTGGAAACTGTTGTTTCCCTTCAGCTTCCAGGGGGCATTGTCCCCCGGAACCCCCAGGAGGGGCACTGTCCCTGCACTCCGCCGGGGCTTGCAGGATTTTTGCAATTTCCCAGGAGCATCCATGCAGTTAGAGCTTGATGGTACACTCGCAATTTTAAGTGTGATTTTTGTTACCTTCGCTTCAGTAATGATTCTGGCACCCAGTTGATTCGTTGCTTCTCTACAAATCATCACTGTTGCAGTCACCGTCAGTGATGACAATTTGTATTCTACATAAACCATGACTGGATATAATGTTGAAAAGGTTTCAAAAACCACCAATTTAGTTTTTTGTTGTTGTTTTTGGGGGGGGGTTTCTGTCCCATCTTCTGGGCTGTACAGTGGCGTTGCTCCCACGCCGCTCATTCCGCATCCCAATTCACAGCTACACCCGGGTTTGTTCAAGTCGCAGAAACCGAGACCAGCAGTCCAAGGGGAGCGAATCTATGTTAGGCCGTCAGGAGGCAACCAACCGAGGAGACACTGCACTTCTGCCGAGTCACTTCGGTGGAGTTCAGTGGAGCCTGTTCAGCACACCACCTACTAAGCCCCCTACTGACGACACTATTCTTTTAGTCGCGGAGCCAATTTAGTTTGTTTCATTTCTTGCCGCGGTCTTTGAATCATGACTCTTTGATAGCTCACCCGATTTCTGTCATCATTAATTAAAGCACATTCATTTTAAAAAACAACAACTGTGGTTCACTGTTCAATGTAAAAATAATAAAGCCTTAATGAATGGATGCATAGTTTTGTTTCATCGTTGCCCAAATTTTATTTCGGACTATAAGGCTTCCAAATTTTACACAAAATTCAGATTTTGTTTGTATATTTTCTCACTATTAGTATTATTAGTTATACAGTGGAATCCGTTTAATTGGCCATCGGATAATCGGTCAAAGCCGCTTAATCGGCCAATTTCCTCTTGAACGGATTTTTTTTTTCTTAAGCATGTGTTATTTTGTTCGTTTTTACGGCCAAAGCTGAAATCTTCAATTTCGCTTTATTGGCCACTTTTTCTCTCTAACTTTTCCTCTTTACCCTCCAACAACAGAGGCAGACAAACTGACAACACGCTTTTGACGTTTACATGGTTGAGTGTGAAGTTGGAAGGTGAGCTGTTGTCAATTGAAAGACCCTGCATGGCGTTAAAATCACTCAAGAAAACAAAATCATTGTCTTTTGCTCGTGCTTTTGTCAAGTTGTAGGATTAATAAACACACACACACACACACATCACAAAAAGGGAAAGAATTTGAATTTGAACTGCAACATTTAATTTTGACGTCATTGCTTTTGACTTGCATAATTGCGTCATTCAGTATCTCGATGTTCGTTTTTTCGGCCGATTCGCTTTATCGGCCATATTTTTCCTGGTCCCAAAAGTGGCCGATTAAGCGGATTCCACAGTATTATAAGGCGCGTGGGTCTCAGTCTGAGAGAAAAAAGTATCGCCTTATAGTCTGAAGAATATGGTAAATGTCTCCTACAGGTGGAAAACTACAAAAGGTGTCAACAGTGTGCCATACAGTCAGAGGTAGAATGGGTCTCTCAAGTGCATATCGTCGGTGACATTCACAAATCTCATATCTCAATGTTGGTAGTTTTGAGAAAAACGAATTTAACTGTTTTAAAAAGTAACTGCGCTGGCGACAATTGATTAACTATGATGAATATGTTGTTTGAGATATTGCGAGTTAAGTCCTGCATTCTGTTAAAATTACTGAAAATGGGTTTTTTAGACTTGAAAAGAATGAAGATACGAGGTTTTGTCCTTAACTAGATCTGAATTTGGGACTTACGAGTTTTTCTTCTATGTTCACAATCTCGTTTACCCCAGACAGAAAGTCGTTAGAGATACGAGCTTTTGGTGGAAGGTGGTGGGAAAAATGAAAAGAACTATGTATCTAACTCCCCCCCCCCCCCCCCCCCCTCCCCCCCAAAATCGAGATACGAGGTTTGTGAATGTCACCGACGATATGCCTTGTCCACTGTATTTGAGAAAAATATATTTTTTGTGAAGATTTAGTTTGGGAATGACAGCATGTGCTTGCCTGTTTGATTTTTCTTTTCCTGAGAATTAAAAAGAAAATTAGGTAGATACAAATTTCCATCTTTGTGTGTGTGTGTTTTTATTGACAGCCAATCAATGAATGATATATGGAATGTATGAAGAATGTGAAAACCTTCAATGCACTGTCAAACGTTCTATTAACCCCTTCACTGCCGAGCCCGTTTCCGGTTCCGGGGCAACTATTTGCCAAGCCGTTTTAGGTTGCGGAGTCTATCGCAAATATTTCTGAATAAAAGTGCATATAACCTATGCTTTTCTGAAAGGGAATTGAATATACTATCATTTGAGATCACTCTCACATGCATTCAGACATACTGCGGAAAGCATATGGATAGAAAAGGGGAAACTCTTAGAATAACCCTATGACGGATATTTCCGTGACGGGGCAGTTTATAGGTTACCGGAAGTTGACGGAAATATCCGTGACG
Organism: Phymorhynchus buccinoides; assembly: GCA_017654935.2. Lineage (NCBI taxonomy): Eukaryota > Metazoa > Mollusca > Gastropoda > Neogastropoda > Raphitomidae > Phymorhynchus > Phymorhynchus buccinoides. The sequence goes on from CM065701.1 coordinate 41,221,002, forward strand.
GGGCAGTGAAGAGGTTAATTTGACTAATGATGGAATTGATCAATTTTGGTTTTAAGAATATGATCAGTTCTCTTATACCAATTATTATTTCATTTAACGAGTATGCTTATTTTGTGTAATCTGTTTCCCTCATTGCGAGTGACTTTAGAATGTGTGAATTTTAAAAAAAAAGAAGTAACTATCGATGTAATTATTGACTTGCGTTCAGGTTTTGTATCTTTAAAGCTTTTTGTATTCTTCTGACATGATCAAGCTGGTTTATACTTTATTAGATCTACGTAGCAAGTCCACCCATTGCGTGCTGCATCTCTGAGACACTTAACTCATTGTTACTAGTGTAAAAGAGGAAAGCGAAGATTTTTATTTGGCTCACTTGTTGGTTTTTGTCTCTCCCCCCCCCCCCCCCCCCCCCGTTATTTCCACTTGAGATATGTGAATTTCCTAATCAGGAAAATAGCGCATCCTTGTTGTCCTACATTCCAGTGTGACGGTTGGCCAAAATATGCGCGAGTTTAAATAGAATGATAATTTGATATGTATATCACGCCACAAAGTTTGCATTGAGTTGCCTCCGGTCGGCTCTTTAAAGAGACCGGAATCTGGTGACATAGCCTTTGTTGTTCCTATCACTTTGCATGATGTTAAATGTCTTTAATGGGGGTGGAGGGGGGTGGGGGGTATTTTTTGGTTTGCGTGTAATTTTTAGCTGCATTGTCGTTTTGTTGTTGTTGTTTTTTCTCATGGGTCTGGACTTTGTGAGAATCATGATTATTCTTCATCTTCATCTTTTCATGGTTTATTGTTGTCGGTTATGAACATTTCTGCGTGATTTTTGTTTTCTACAAAGTTACCGTCATGTCACAATTTGTCTAAAAAAAAAGAAAGAGAAGATTCTATTTTGCAAGACAATTTCTTCTCACTTTTTAAAGAGATAGGGAAAAAGGAATTAGCAAGAAAAAGGAACCCCTAATATTTTTTAAAAAAAGAAGAAAAAAAGCTGGGCTGGTTTTTCCCCCCCAGAATTTTCGTCTTTACGGACTGATATATACATGTTATTATTGTAGTTACAAAACCTGAAAACTAAATGTAAAAACCTGAGTAGTGAATAGGATTCTGCTGCATGTTCCATTTAACCCCTTGACTGCCACCAACGTATTGCGTACTGACCTGATGACATCAGATGAAGAGGAATAACCCTGATATGTTGGCTTTTGCTCTAACACTGTCAAGAGAGTAATATCCCCAGACCATTTTGCCAGATTGGCTCTATCAGTTGTCTTTTTCGTGGCATGATTTGCCCAATGTTTTTTTCTTTAATTTTCTCTGGTAGTCAAGGGGTTAAAGTGTTGCAGGTGTTTGGTGTTTGTGCTAATTAGCCTTTTTGAAAAAATGGTTGCTTGTGTCAGTTAGAATGCAGGATGCGTGCATATATTAGTGTGTGTGTGCGCGCGCGCATGTGTGTGTGTAAGACAGTAAAGTCCTTGTTTACCCTATGATGCTTTGCTATTTAGTTCTCCCATATCCCTTTGTTTTAAGCACAGTTCTATATTTTTGGTCTCATGTCCGCATAACTTCTCTTCTCGTTTTACTCCCCTTCTCCTAGTAACTTCCCCTACTCTTGTCACTCTCTTTGACTCTGCCTTTTCTCTTCTTTTTGCTTTCTGGCGTCTACTTTTTTCTGCCTTATTGGTCCATTCACCTGCATTTTTTCTATAAAACCCTTCCACGTTTGTCCTTTTTACAATTTATGACATGCCAGTTTTTTTGTTATTGTACACTGGCGTCCACACGTGATACTTGCGCACTTGAGTGGGCACCTGTTGTCCATTCTGCAGTGCATATTTGCTTATATAGCCTTTTTATGTATTTTAGCTTACTAGTATGTATTTGTTATCCTTTTTTACTGTTTTTTTTTAACCTGGATCTGATAAATAGAGTAGAGTGGCTCAACGTTTCCAGCACTGTGTGGACTTATGTGCTATAGGGTGCAATGATGGAGGTGTCATGTTATGAATTGTACTGTATGTTTTGTTGTTTACAGGTTGTTGAACGTTGGTAAGATACATTGATGAGTGTTTTGTACTAAGTGGTCGAACTTTACGCGGTGACAGTCCTGAGATGACCGTAGCTGTTGACGGAACTATAACTAAAAAAATAAATAAAATAAATACTCCCCTTCTCTCTCTGATAATTAAAATGACACCAGTAATAATTATTAACCATACGCTGCTGAGAGAAGTACTATGCCACAGTTTGTTTGGTCCTTTTCTTCTGATGTTGGTGCTGCTTTGTTACGGCTGTGAGCATATGACAGAAATCTGGAAACATTATAGACATCCGAATTGGTCTTTTAGATTAACCCCTTGATTGCAACTTACGTACTGACCTGATGACATCACTGATGATGTCATCAGATGAAGAGGAGTAACCCTGATGTGCTGCTTTGTTACGGCTGTGAGCATATGACAGAAATCTGGAAACATGGACATCCGAATTAGTCTTTTAGATTAACCCCTTGACTGCAACTTACGTACTGACCTGATGACGTCATCACTGATGATGTCATCAGATGAAGAGGAGTAACCCTGATGTGCTGGCTTTTGTTGTTGCACAGTCAAGAGAGTGATATCCCCAGTACATTTTTCCAGATTGGCTCTATCAGTTGTCTTTTTCATGGCATCATTTGCCCAACGATTTTTTCTTTAATTTTCTCTGGCAGTCAAGGGGTTATGCAGCTTTTCATACTACAAGGCACACTTCCCAACATTTAACCCTTTCACTGCCAAAGTCGCATTTTAGCACCACAGTGATTTAACACCTACGTCACTAAAAGGCATCAAATTGGGGTCTATTATCCAAAGACCCTATTGTCTTAGACTTGGGAAGTAAGGATAGACCTTAGTTTATATATGTCACAGAAGAATCCCCAATACTGGAGATGGATTTTGTTCTCTACCCAGGTAAATTTAATGGCAATTTTTGGCTGAAAAACGGCTGGCGGTGAAAGTGTTAAAAAGTCTGATTTTTGTAAAGACAGTTTTCTACTATATTATTAGTCATTATTATAAGATGCAGGGGTCTTGGTCAGGAAATAAAAGTGTTTTGCCTTGTAGTCCATAAAATATGACTATCTGGAGCATGTCATACAAAACTTAATCCTTTCTGTAACTAAAACCGCTTTGTTGGTTGTTTTTTAACAATTTTTTTGTATTGAGCATCATACTGACTCTTGAGGTCTCTGTGCTCAAACTGAATATGAGATACGT
>CM065701.1:41229267-41249267 GCA_017654935.2 Phymorhynchus buccinoides
AGAGAGAGAGAGAGAGAGAGAGAGAGAGAGAGAGAGAGAGAGAGAGAGAGAGAGAGAAAATTGAACATGACCAATATCCCCAATATCCCAATATGAACATGACCAATATCCCCTTCTGAGAGAGAGAGAGAGAGAGAGAGAGAGAGAGAGAGAGAGAGAGAGAGAGAGAGAGAGAGAGAGAGAGAGAATTGAACATGACCAATATCCCCAATATCCCAATATGAACATGACCAATATCCCCTTCTGAGAGAGAGAGAGAGAGAGAGAGAGAGAGAGAGAGAGAGAGAGAGAGAGAGAGAGAGAGAGAGAGAGAAAGAAAATTGAACATGACCAATATCCCCAATATCCCAATATGAACATGACCAATATCCCCTTCTGAGAGAGAGAGAGAGAGAGAGAGAGAGAGAGAGAGAGAGAGAGAGAGAGAAAATTGAACATGACCAATATCCCCAATATCCCAATATGAACATGACCAATATCCCCTTCTGAGAGAGAGAGAGAGAGAGAGAGAGAGAGAGAGAGAGAGAGAGAGAGAGAGAGAGAGAGAGAGAGAGAGAGAGAGAGAAAATTGAACATGACCAATATCCCCAATATCCCAATATGAACATGACCAATATCCCCTTCTGAGAGAGAGAGAGAGAGAGAGAGAGAGAGAGAGAGAGAGAGAGAGAGAGAGAGAGAGAGAGAGAGAGAGAGAGAGAGAGAGAGAGAGAGAGAGAAATTGAACATGACCAATATCCCCAATATCCCAATATGAACATGACCAATATCCCCTTCTGAGAGAGAGAGAGAGAGAGAGAGAGAGAGAGAGAGAGAGAGAGAGAGTATGAATGTTTTATTGAGGGTAAAAGGGATAAGCTACAATAGCTTCTTGGCACCTGGCCCTCTCGTTCACACATTCACACCATGCATCAAGCAAAGACCAATTGAGATCAAAGCAATTAAGTCAAGGAATGGAGAGAAAAAAAGAGAGCACATGAAATAATTGAACAAGAAGAAATAGGGGAGGGAGGTGAAGTAAAAGCAAATGATGAAATATGGATAATATGAGCAATTGTGAATTTGAATTGGTGGTTTGAACTGATGTACGGAAGAAGAAAAAGAACAATTCTGAGACAAATGACAATTCTTCTACAAGTAACAAGAGAGAGAGAGAGAGAGAGAGAGAGAGAGAGAGAGAGAGAGAGAGAGAGAGAGAGAGAGAGAGAGAGAGAGGGAGGGAGAGAGAGAGGGAGGGAGGGAGAGAGAGAGAGAGAGGGAGGAGAGAGAGAGAGAGAGAGAGAGAGAGGAGAGAGAGAGAGAGAGAGAGAGAGAGAGAGAGAGAGAGAGAGAGAGAGAGAGAGAGGAGAGAGAGAGACAGAGAGAGAGAGAGAGAGAGAGAGAGAGAGAGAGAGAGAGAGAGAGAGAGAGAGAGAGAGAGAGAGAGAGAGAGAGAGAGAGAGAGAGAGAGAGAGAGAGAGAGAGAGAGAGAGAGAGAGAGAGAGAGAGAGAGAGAGAGAGAGAGTCAAACAGACGGACAGACCGATGGCTGGTTGACAGTAGAAGTACATGGGGCAGGATAAACGCCTGCGGGTCACGAACTGACATCATTTCATGGACCAACGACTCGCCCAGCTTGTCAGCTTCAGGCCTTGCAACGACTGGAGTGGACAGCCGGAGACTAGTGCCCATGGGAAACTATGACCACTAACATGGACAATATTGAATAATGTATGTTAAAGGTGGACCCTGACGGATGAGTTTTTGCAAGAAACACATCGAGATCACCATGAAAACACCATTTATATACAGAGATCGCAACACTCAATTTGCTCTGGTTTCCTACAAATCAAACCGTCAAATCGGCGATTTATCCTTGGCGGAGGTGCTGGAAGTCAAATTCTTTCACTGAAAGAGAAGGCGTGTGCTGTCTCTTTTGTACTGGCGACCAAATTGTTTGCACAATTTTTTGGCAATACAAGCCTTTTAATTTAATTTTTTTTAAATTTTATGCAGTTTATCAAAAAGTGTTTCGCTCACAACAAAGGAAATAGCTTCACTATTTTTTTTACTGCACAGCAAAAAAGAATTAAACCACAATGGGTTTGGCCCCCACCCACCCCATCCAAAATGGCTTCTCTCTTCGGCACCTCCGCCAAAGATATTCTAAAAGGGTAAGATGGATTACTTAAGAGCTTGGCGAACCGGGCTGATAGAGTTATCGTTAGTGTCGACAGCACACCATTCACAGTGACGGCTATCCAAAAACTCAGACTGGAACTTGAACGGAGAATTCAACTGGCCTATCGACGTGCAAAATGTGTCCTGTTTAAAAGGGACATAACCAGTGTTTCTGTCCTCACTACTCATACAGGGAAAAGAGATCGGATGCTTATCTTCCCCTATACAGTCTTTGAGCGAGTGTTCCGATCTTTGTAAAGGCTGTCCTTCTGGTGATCTCAACGTGTTCCTTGCAAAAGCTCATCCGTCAGGATCAACCTTTAAGCCCAACAGCATAATATAGTGTCGATCTTTATTTCGGCTGGTCAAACTCAAGATTGTTTTTACTTAACTTCTTCTTCTGCGTTCCAACTTCCCAAACCGTATGGCCATAATTGCGGGTCGGGTGCGTATGCGTCCGGTTTTCAGTTTTCACAGGCCTCCCCTCTGCATTCAGTCGACACATTCCAGTTTCGGAAGACCTCAAAGGAGAAAATTATTTCGAAGATATTTTTGAGGGAAAAAAATCAGGAGAATAGGACAATAAGTCAGAAAGATAGTAGATTATGAACAAATTATACCACAAAACACTACCAACCCTCCATGCACTGTACAAATGTGGCTTGAAAACGCTTTATAGCTTAAAATGCCACTGTTAATAGTGGTGGATCCATAAAGGATGCCAGTGGTTCTACCCATAATGGAGATAATATTTGATCAAAGAAACCACAAACACAAAATAAAAGTAAAGTCCCCATTGGGACAAAAAGTAAACCAGCACAATCTTTTACTTTTACTTTTATTTTATTCTTTTCACAGCACAGAGCTACCTTCAAAAAGTATACACAGTTAGTGGTGTTTGTGGTTTCTTTGATCAAAGATAGTAGATGACAGAAAGCAAAGGTAAAAGGCAAGAGAGTGACAGATTAGAAGAAGTTGCTAGCCCAGAACTTCCAGAACTATTTATGCAAAAGACCTCGAATTAAAATCCGTTTAACGTCCGGCCGGTCTGGAACAGACAAATATGGGACATTAGTAGATATAAAGATGGTGGGAACGATCCTGGAGGCAATGCCCGGAGGCAGTGCAACTCCAGGAAAGTCCCGAATTTCTACGAGCAAAAGACCTCGCGGTATCCCCACGGGGAAACTAAAAGACAACGAACTGTGTGAAGAAGTTCGGATTCTGAACCTCTCATCTTTCCCCCATTACTCTTACACATTCCCCATCATCATCATGCATTTCCCCCCGCTTCCCTATAATGTCCTTTATAGAATCAGACAACATGCCATATATACTAGGGGAAGACGGGGTAAAAAGCGCAATGGCGGGTAAGACGCCCACCCCAATTATCTCATGAAATAAAGAAAATTTCAGTCAACTTTGCCCATGAGACGAATGCTAGACATTAACACTCGTCTCATGGGCAAAATGAGACTGAAATTTGCTTCATTTCATGAGATAATCGGGGTGGGCTTCTTACCCGCCCATGCGCTTTTTACCCCGTCTTCCTCTACACCTTTTTGCGTTTCCCTAAGAACAACAACAAGGAACAATGTCAAAGAACAATAACTGGAGAAACTCAAGGGAAAAGCAAAGAACAATAACTCTAGAGAACGCGCTCCATCCTATTGCTTTTTCGCCATCTTCCCTGCCCCCTTGTCCTCTCCTTTTATGTAACAGTTTAAACTGCTTCCGTCGCCCTAAGACCCTTGGTACTGGTGGGGGTTGTTGAAAGGAGACGATTTTGTAAGCTTTTACACTGCTAGTCATATCATAAAAAGGCTCTGTAAACACAAAATTTATACTCCGCCGTTTTTCGACCGAATCGCTTCAAATTTGCTATGAGGGCGATGGCAACGGCAACCGAGGCGGCCGTGTCATTTGCACGGTTTGGCAAATGCGCGAAACGCTTACCCACTGGCCTCTCGGCGCCAGTATCTCAAGTATTTCTGCACGGATTGCCTTTGAATTTGGAAGGTAGATGACCGGGGACAGTGACTATCTGTGTGCCAAACTGGAAGCGAATCGATTCATAGACGCGCGCACGCCGCTTCACATTTTTACAAACTGCGGCGAATCGAGACCCGATATTCACTCCACATTTCGAACGTGCATGAACAGGGATAGTGACTATCTTGGTGCAAACTTTCAACAGCATCCGTTCACAAACGCGTGCGATATGAGCCAATTTACGAAAAACGGACGCAAAGTTCAACACTATACGGAGAAACAACTGTTCCAGACAGCAGAGATTACTTTAGCGAGGAACCTTACCTACGTACAACATCGCGCTATTCTCCGCTATTGTCTTCCAACTAACATGAGCTTAACGCGTGCGGGTGGGGACGCGCGCGATATGAACCAATTTACATTTGCGCGGACCCGACATTTCAAGCCATCCACAACAAACAGTTTACACAGAAATAACTCAACGCGCGCGGGCAAGAAAAGGGTTGGAGAGCAGAGATTACTTTAGCGAGGTACAATATCCCGCTATTCACCAGTGAGAGCGGAGATTACTTTGGCGAGGGACGGGGTGGAACGGGATGAGAGAAGAAGATGGAAGGAGGGAGAGAGACAAAAGTAATAATATAATATTTCGTACCCGGCGTAACCGGTACTCAGCGTTTACTTGGCGTTACCGGTACTAGGCGTTACCGGTACTAGGCGTTGCGCTAGTAAGCATAATTTGTATCCTTATCTTTTGCGACAACGCCAGGATATTTTGTACTGGTTCCTACATGGGTTTCCGAGATTTGAGGCAGGCAGACTATCATAGCAAGGCAGCCAGCTGGACCAGTCATACAAGGAGGCGAAACCATCCTGCACACCGGGTTCCACGAATCTTGGAGGAATCGTCTGAAGGGATCGAACATGACAAAGATGTGGTTGACGTACCCTGGCTAAAAGACTCCAGAGATCATCTCAACAGCCGAAACACTTCAACTTCAACTTCAACTTCAAAGAACTTTATTGTCTCAAGACTGAGAAATTAAATTGTGGCAACGCCTGCGATTCAATCACATGAAAACACAACATTTATGAGATCTGGAAAGCATGCAAAACAACATAAAAGAAAATAGTATGCAGAATCCAACACAGTAAATCGATCAGATCATTTCCAGACATTCTAAGATACAAACACTACATACAACATGCGCGATATCAACATAGTTCCCACATATACTAAGATAACAGTACAGAAAAACATTCAATTATAAAAACTACACTTGATCTATGGTGCAAATGCATCAGCTGGGGATGAGAACATTACGTGTGTGACCGTTTTTTATTACCCCGCCACGTAGGCAGCCAGCCACACTCCGCCTTCGGGGCAAAATGACAAAGATGATCTTTAAGGTCTCAGTCGGCAGCAACAGGTTTAGGCTCAGCAGAACTGCCGACTACTCCTGTCACATCTTCACAGGATCAGTCTGCCTCGTACCCTCGTGGCATTGGAACCCAGTTCCCAAAAGCACATCCTCTAAAAGTGCCCCACTTTCCATGACATCAGATGTCAAACCTGGCCGGAAGGGATGGAGCTCCAACAGAAGCTGTGGGGACCAACAGACGTGCTGAAGAAGTCGGCAGACTTCACTTTCACTTCCAGATTGGAGTTTGGGGCGTGGCCCAGGATCGCAGAAGAAGAAGAAGAAGATGTGAGTCTATATATTCTACCTGGTTTAAATGATTTTGTATTGACAAGCAAAACATATACACCAAATAAAATGAACATGAATGACGGCAGCAACAAGCTTAAAGCTTATAGTGTGCCTACTCAAAATAAGTCACAGATATGGCGGCTGGCAATCACAGACTGAAAAATCACACATTTAAGAAAAATAAACAAAGGTTAATTTTGAACATTAGAAGCATAACAAAGTAACCAAATAGAAAATATATTCTACCTGACTCAATACTTTAAAAGACAACCCGTAAGCTTGATAGGTAGGCCTACACATTTGATAATCTGTACATCGAGGTGGAGTACTTATCAACGATCTTAGGGCGTGTGCACGTATGTACAGAAACCCTTCCGCATAATCCGCATTCCGCCAAAGACAAAAAGGAAGAAAGAAATGTATGTGTTTGCACATGAATGTGTACACGCCTTCACGATTTTTATTTATCTATTTATTTATTTAATGCAAGATGGACATGCAACGCTTTTTGTAAGTCGTTTCTTCTTCTTCTTCTTCTTTCCCAGACCATAATGGCCGTAATTGGTTCAATACGAATGTGTCCGGTTTTCAGTGTTCACTGGTCTCCACGCTGCATTTAGGCAACACTTGCCGATTTCAGAGATTTCAAATGAGAAAATTATTTGGAAGACTTTTTGGGGGAAAGGATCTAATCTTATGTAAGCAAAGTCAACAAGTGCAACGCCGAGCGGCTGCAAAGTCCCCTCGCAGCATCTCCGAGCTACTCCGAAATCGGAATGTGTCGGCTGTACACATACATAAAAACGCATCAAAACAGCACGTAACTACATAAAAAATGCATCAAAACAGCACGTAACTGAATAGTTTTTTTTATATATAGCCTTGGGGTTCGGACCCGTGATTTGAGCGCGCGCGATCATGCGCACACGCGCGCACAGAACAATTCATGACAACTGTGTTATAGACCATTCATCAAGAAATGTTGCCAAAAAAACTGCATTAAAATACATGCAAAAGTTCGCGAGATATAAGCGATTATGTGTTTCGGGGTTTGAACCCCGTAACTGGCGCGACCTTGACCTTAATGTAAAACTAAATACATCAGTGGATAGCTTGCATCTTGGCAAACTAGTATACCAAATTTCATGATGATAGACTGAACAGTTTTTGAGAAAAACGGACGAATAGCCGGACGGACGGAGGCACGCCGGACGGACGGACGGACGGACGGACGGACCAGACAAAAACAATAGCTCCCCGAGCCCTCCCCGAACCTTCGGCTCGGGGACTAACGGACGGATGGACCAGACAAAAACAATAGCTCCACATGAGTTAGTTATAGTTGGTTTCAAACTGAAAATTGACAATGGATGTGTGTGTGCGCGCGCGCGCGCGCGCGCGCGCGTGTGTGTGTGTGTGTGTGTGTGTGTGTGTGTGTGTGTGTGTGTGAATGTGCGCGCGAGCGTGCGTGTGTACGTGCGTGAGTGCGTGCGTGCGCGCGTGCGTGCGTGTGTGTCAAAACTAACAATCAGTCAAGATCAGCGGTAAAGCAGCAATGTTCTTTTTTTTTTAAAAATGCCGTGAGCATCCTTTTTTTTCGGGGGGGGGGGGGGGGGGGGGGGGGCATGTTTTTTCTTTCTTCTGTCCCTTCACATGAAGCACGACCTAGAGTTTTGCTTAGCCTCCCTCCCCACCTTTCAAATCCATCACTTCATCATACTCCATGCCAGGATTAACAAGGTGGACGGATGATCCATTTCCCTCCATCGGCACGTGACTTGTGTGACGACTGGACAGGATCCCCCTCCATAGCGGAGGGGTCAACGGCTAACTAGGGGAAACGGGGGAAAATGCATGGGCGGGTTCCTCAATCTCAGATCATTTCAGTCTCATGCCCATGACGATGTTAATGTAGCATTCTCATGGGCAAATTTGACTGAAATTTTCACTTGGGCTTCACGAATGAGCTTTTTAGTAGTAGTTCCTCAATCCAGATCACAGATCACATGTCATGTCCACTTTGGGGGAAATTCACTTCAGATCACGAATGAGTAGTATGCCTACTGTGCAAACCTCCGCCAAGATGTACTTCTCGCTTCAGTTCAATTTGTTCAGGCATCAGAATTGTCAGAGTATCTATAATTAGTACTGCGGAACCTCCCTTATAAGACTTCCCATGATAAGACTCCCTCCCACATAAGACCTACTTCTCTGTGCCCTTCTTTGTAAGTATTAAAATTACCCCCCTTATAAGACCCCTCCCTTATAAGACCTCATTTGGGATGATTTCTGGAGGTCTTATAAGGGAGGTTCTACTATACCTGCAAATGTCTGAGGATTAAACATTTCTGACAGAGGAGTGATTGGCTTTCTTGTCAGAGGTTGGGTTTTTTCAGTGTTAATTTTTGTTTGGGTGTTAACTAGATTTTTAAAGCGATTTAATTATCACTGCATTCAGCCTTTTTGGTAATGCTGGGAACTCATTTCAGTGTTGTTCCTCTTTCAGTCTGGGGCCTTTTTACTGTGGGTTTGAGAGGATTGGACTTCAGTGTTTGTTTATTATAGTCCAGCCATAGGGGAAGACGGGGTAAAAAGCGCATGAGCGGGTAAGAAGCCCACCCCAATTATCTCATGAAATGAAGCAAATTTCAGTCTCATTTTGCCCATGAGACGAGCGTTAATGTCTAGCATTCGTCTCATGGGCAAATTTGACTGAAATTTTCTTTATTTCATGAGATAATTGGGGTGGGCTTCTTACCCGCCCATGCGCTTTTTACCCCGTCTTCCCCTATACATGATTGAACCCAATCCTATCTGCTAAACCGTATTGGCTATACGACGGTTACAGAGATTGCAACACTCACTTTGCTCTGGTTTCCTAGAAATCAAAACGTCAAATCGGCGATTCCTCCTTAGCGGAGGTGCTGGAAGTCAAATTCTTTCAGTGAAGTATGCCTTCTCTTTTCTAATGGCCGCCTGAGTTAGACCAAATCGTTTGCACGAAACTTCCACAATACAAGCCTTTTTTTTAATTAAAATTTTATACAGTTTACCGAAAGGAGTTTCGCTCACAACAAAGGAATTTTATAGCTCGGATTTTTTTTTTTTACTGCACTACAAAAAAGAAAAAGCTTCAATCACAATGAGTGACCTCCACCCACCCCATCCAAAATGGCTTCTCTCTCCGGCATTTCTGCCAAGGAGGAATCGCCATTTTGACGGTTTAATTTATAGGAAACCAGAGCAAAGTGAGTGTTCCGATCCTTGAAAAGGCTGTTTTTGTTGGTGATCTCGACGTGTTTCTTGCAAAAACTAATCAGTCAGGGTCCACCTTTAAACGGCAATAAAATGCCAATGTAGGGGTGGGGGTGGGGGGTGGGGGGCTGCACCTTCTTTGAGGCACATTCTAAGGTATATGGAGGGGGGGGGGGGGGGGGGTCCGGAAACTCCTTTCAAGGCCTGCCTTGCCTTCTAACACTCAATGACACTATTTGCGGGGCGCTACATTGGCCTCTTTGCAGCACTGTAGTAACAGCAGCAGCAGTAGACAGCAGTGCTTTAAAGGTGGACCCTGACGGATGCGTTTTTTTTTGCAAGAAACACGTCGAGATCACCATAAAGACAGCATTTTCAAGGATCGGAACACTCACTTTGCTCTGGTTTCCTAGAAATTAATCCATCAAAACGGCGATTCCTCCTTGGCGGAGATGCCGGAGAGAGTAGCCATTTTGGATGGGGTGGGTGGAGGCCACTCATTGTGGTTGAAGCGTTTTCTTTTTTTGGTTGTGCAGTAAAAAAAATTGGAGCTATTTCCTTTGTTGTGAGCGAAACTCCTTTAGATAAACTGCATAAAAAAATATAAATAAGGTTTGTATTGCGAAAATGTCGTGCAAACGATTTGGCGGCATTAGAAAAGAGACGGCACACGCCTTCTCTTTGGGTGAAAGAATTTGACTTCCAGCACCTCCGCCAAGGAGGAATTGCCGATTTGACGGTTTGATTTATAGGAAACCAGAGCAAAGTGAGTGTTGCAATCTCCGTGAAGGGTGTTTTCCTGGTGATCTCGACGTGTTTCGTACAAAACCTCATCCGTGAGGGTGCCCCTTTAAGAAAAACATGTTGCCAATATTATAAACATTTTAAAACAAAGTACAGAAAATATCACTGTTTAAGGTCAATCACTTTAATGATATAATTTTAAACACACAACACACACATAAGGGACTTATTTTTTACAAGAACACACGCAAAGCAACTTGGGTGGGTTTAAAGAGATTACTTCGTGGTCTTGGATATGTCAATAAATGATCACGTGTGTGTGGAATCAGAATCAGAATCACTGTTTATTGCCCTTTAAAACCAATAGGGGAAGACGGGGTAAAAAGCGCATGGGCGGGTAAGAAGCCCACCCCAATTATCTCATGAAATGAAGCAAATTTCAGTCTCATTTTGCCCATGAGACGAGCGTTAATGTCTAGCATTCGTCTCATGGGCAAATTTGACTGACATTTTCTTTATTTCATGAGATAATTGGGGTGGGCTGCTTACCCGCCCATGCGCTTTTTACCCCGTCTTCCCCTACAAAGGTTTTAACCCTTTCACCGCCAATGTCGCATTTTTACACCCTAATGATTTATACCCATGTCATAAAAAGCCTTGAAATCTGGGTCTGTTGTCCAACGATCTTGACATGTGTTCTTGATTTGAAGAGGTAAGAATAGGCCTTATTTTAAGCATGTCACAGAGGAATCCCCAAGATTGCAGACAAAATCTTTTCTCTATTCATGTAAGCTTAATCGAAAATTTTGGCTCAAAAATGGCTGGCGGCGAAAGGGTTAATGTATGACACTGATACATTTTGTATAACAATAACGGTAATAATAAACAGTTTATGAAATGTGTGTGTGTGTGTGTGTGTGTGTGTGTGTGTGTGTGTGTGTGTGTGTGTGTGTGTGTGTGTGCGTGCGTGCGTGCGTGCGTGCGTGTGTGCGTGTGCGTGTGTGTGTGTGTGTGTGTGTGTGTGTGCGTGTGTGTGTGTGTGTGTGTGTGTGTGTGTGTGTGTGTGTGTGTGTGTGTCCATTTGAACAAATATGTAGATCACGAATAAGGTAAAACACATACACACACACACAACAAACCAACTGCTAACCCCACGACGAAAATGGTGTTTTACGTCCTCTTGGTCTGAATCAGACACATATGGGACATTTGTAAATACAAATATGGTGGGAACAATACTGGAGGCAATGCCCGGAGGCAGTACGAAACCAGTAAAGTCCCGATTTTTTTTTTATTAATACAGATAGCTGTAGCGGTGACCACGCCTCGGTTAAACCTCATCGGCTATGGCACCGAACTGCAAACCCCAAATTCGTTCAAAAAGGAAAACAAGATACCTGTTACGGTATTTAACCTCAGTGATGTAGTATATGTGTGCATACGTGTCTGTGTGCGCGCGTGTGCGTGTGTGTATGTGTGTGAATATGTGCATGCGTATGTGTTTGTATGTGTATGTGTTGTGTTATGTTTGTCATATGGTTTGTCTTATTTTTCTTAGCTATGTTTATGTTCTGTATTCGAAAATGTAAAACAAAAGTTCAATACAAAAAAAGATACATGTATTACTAATCAAACCATTTTTTCAGGTGTATCTTTTGAGATGGGGGGATGGGAATCCTAGAATGTTACTAAAAATTTTGACTTTGCGTTAAATTTTTATAAAAATCCAGGTCATGGATTACAAGTAATCTAGCATTAGCCTAAAACCAAAGCTTGCAACACGCTCGCGTGCCCGTGCAAAAGCCCTCTAGGATGAAAGTGCTCAATTTTCTAATCCGTCACGCAGTAAGCGTGATGATCGTGCAGTTCCTGCTTACTGAGGATGACTCATGGGACGCGCAGACCGTGTATGACACTCTGTTATTGGCAAACAGTGTGTATTATTGTTAGGATTTATGAGGTACTTTATAGTCACAGAGGCATCTCTGTGAAAATCGGGTTGCTCCCACCTGGAGAGCGCGTCGCAGCCAGAGGCGCGCCACCCATTTTTTACATTATTTTTCTTTGCTTGCGATTTTGTGTGTGTGATTGATGAGGAAGGAATGGGGGGGGGGGGGGGGGGGGGGGGGGGGTACATTTTGACCAAATGACAACTTTTTCGTTGACCTGGGCTTAGCGTGTGCTAAGTGCATGGGCACACGGGACCTCGGTTTATCGTCTCATCCGAAAGACTCCACATTCAGACCGGCGTAAGGCCTAGTGCAAAGTGAGAGGAAAAATCCCCTGTACCCAGGTTCGAACTCGGGTTTACTTGACACGAAGCGAACGCGCGACCACGCTACCACTGTGCCACTGTTCTCGATATCTAAACAATACTATCAGTTATATATTCCTCTCGCAATAATCATGATTGTTCTCGATATCTAAACAATAGTCTCAGTTATATTGTCCTCTTAATTCATTGTTTGTTATAAGCGTCTAGTCAGAAGAAGTTTGAAAGGAAGTTAATTTTCTCTTCTACGACAGACTTAGTCTGAGACTATTATGTCCTTAGGTGAAGACGGGGTAAAAAGCCCATGGGCGGGTATGAAGCCCATGCCAATTATCTCATGAAATAAAAGAAAATTCAGTCACATTTTGCCCATGAGACGAGTGTTAATGTTTAGCATTCGTCTCATGGGCAAATTTGACTGAAAGTTTCTTTATTTCATGAGATAATTGGGGTGGGCTTCTTACCCGCCCATGCGCTTTTTACCCCGTCTTCCCCTATCAGTTATATTTTCCTCTCGCAATAATCATGACTGTTCTCGATATCTAAACAATACTGTCAGTTATGTTTTCCTCTCGCAATAATCATGACTGTTCTCGATATCTAAACAATACTGTCAGTTCTATTTTCCTCTTAATTTATTGTTTGTTATAAGGGTCTAGTCAGAAGAAGTTTGGAAGGAGGTTACTTTTCTCTTCTATGACAGACTATTATGTCCCTATGCATGGAGCAACGTACGAGCAACACAGATAAACCAAAGGAGAAAGAATACCCTTTTTTGTAACCTTTAATTCATAAAAAAAAAGTTTCACAAGTTGTCAAAATCCACATTTTATTATCTACAAATTTAAATTCTGCTCTCCCGAAGACGGAGTGTGGCTGCCCACGTGGCGGGGATAATCTAAAACGGCCACACATGAAATGTTCTCATCCATAGCTGATGCACTTGTACCATAGTGTTCAAGTGCTTCCGCTGTTGGGATGATCCCTGGAGTCTTTTAGCCAGGGTAAGCCAACAACAACAACAACAACAAATTCTGAATCTACAAATGTACGAAGTATTAGACTAATGGCGTACAGAACGCAGCTGATTTTGTTCAACTTTTGGCCCGAATCGGGAAGCCATAGATGTCCAAACTTTGCAACTTGCCAGTGTTAAAGGTGGACCCTGACGGATGAGTTTCTGCAAGAAACACGTCGAGATCACCAGAAAGACAGCCTTTTCAGGGATCGGAACACTCACTTTTGCTCTGGTTTCCTAGAAATTAAACGGTCAAAACGGCGATTTGTCCTTGGCGGAGATGCTGCAGAGAGTAGCCATTTTGGATGGGGTGGGTGGAGGTCACTCATTGTGGTTGAAGCGTTTTATTTTTTTGCAGTGCAGAAACAAAATTGGAGCTATTTCCTTTGCTGTGAGCGAAACTCCTTTAGATAAACTGTATAAAATATTTAAAAAGAAAAGAGAAAAAAGGCTTATATTGCGAAAATTTCGTGCAAACGATTTGGCGGCCATCAGAAAAGAGACGGCACACGCCTTCTCTTTGGGTAAAATAATTTGACTTCCAGCACCTCCGCCAAGGAGGGGAATCGCCGATTTGACGGTTTGATTTCTAGGACACCAGAGCAAAGTGAGTGTTGCAATCTCTGTAAAGGGTGTCTTCCTGGTGATCTCGACGTGTTCTAATGTCCCATATGTGCCTTCCCAGGTCGAGAGGACGTAAAATTCAAATTCATCATCTCGACGTGTTTCTTACAAAAACTCATCCGTCAGGGTTCACCTTTAATGGCGTTGAACTGTGTGACCCCATGCTGTGGCAGTGGGGCTTCCCGTTAATCCGGGATGGGATGCGGTTTGCCATTTCTGCCATGAGCATCGGTCAGCAGGCGTCCAGAGTGGACAGTGGTGTTTCCCCCGTTCATTTCAGTTGACCTCCTACCTCTAACCAGGTGAATCTTTTTGATTTTGTTTCCACTGCCCCATGACGGATATTTCTGTCGTTCTTTTCTTGTAGGATTGTTCCACTGTAAACCTCCATACAGGGATGTACCATTGAGTTCAGATATTTAATCATTTTTAATGGCTAGTTTTGTCCATATATATTAAAAAGTAGCGTAGTTTAGGCATACTTACATTATTTTAGGCTAGATTTTTAATTTAATTTATTAAGTACCCTCTCTATGAATTCAAAATGGCCGTGGCAGTGAAGGGGTTTTAAATGTTGATCTGTTTCTGTCTCTCTATTAGGATTCCTTTATCCTCCTTTAGGTGAGAATCGTGTTGTCATCGTACACGTTGTCCGCTTCTTTCTTCTTTTCTTTTCTTCTATCTGTCTTTTTAGTC
Organism: Phymorhynchus buccinoides; assembly: GCA_017654935.2. Taxonomy (NCBI): domain Eukaryota; kingdom Metazoa; phylum Mollusca; class Gastropoda; order Neogastropoda; family Raphitomidae; genus Phymorhynchus; species Phymorhynchus buccinoides. The sequence goes on from CM065701.1 coordinate 41,243,741, forward strand.
CCCGAGCCGCAGGTTCGGGGAACTATTGTTTTTGTTCTGGTCCGTCCGGCGGCGTCCGGCGGCGTCCGTCCGGCTATTCGTCCGTTTTTCTCAAAAACTATTCAGTCTATCATCATCACATTTGGTATACTAGTTTGCCAAGATGCAAGCTGATGTATTTACTTTTACATTAAGGTCAAGGTCGCGCCAGTTACGGGGTTCAAATCCCAAATCACATAATCGCTAATATCTCGCGAAGTTTTGCATGTATTTCAATGCAGGTTTTTTCACAACATTTCTTGATGAATGGTCTATAACACAGTTGTCATGAATTTTTCTGTGCGCGCGTGTGCGCATGATCGCGCGCGCTCAAATCACGGGTCCGAACCCCAAGGCTATATATAAAAAAAAAACTATTCAGTTACGTGCTGCTTTCATGCGTTTTTATGTAGTTACGTGCTGTTTTGATGCGTTTTTATGTATGTGTACAGCCGACACATTCCGATTTCGGAGTAGCTCGGCGATGCTGCGAGGGGACTTTGCAGCCGCTCGGCGTTGCACTTGTTGTGTTTGTCTTGAGCTTCTTTTCTGTCTGTCTGTCTGTCTGTCTCTATCTGTTGATTTGGTCGCTTTTTTCTAAGTGAGTGAGTGAGTGAGAGAGAGAGAGAGAGAGAGAGAGAGAGAGAGAGAGAGAGAGAGAGAGAGAGAGAGAACTCAGAAACTCAGAACTCAGAACTATTTTAATGTACATCGGCCATGGGCCACAATACATTGTTATGGGAGGAGGGGATAGGGTTAGTATATTAATACTATAATAATTATATTAAACGTCATTCAAATATCCACAGAAATTAAACTAATCAAAAGGAATACAGTACACAAAATCAAATAATGACATTTAACTTCTTACATATTTCATGTTAAGTACATCATTAAGTTAGCTCATTTGATTCTGGTCTATGTATAAACAAACTAGTTACTAACGAGAGAGAGAGAGAGACTTTAGAGAGAGAGAGAGAGAGAGAGAGAGAGAGAGAGAGAGAGAGAGAGACTTGACACTTTGACACTTTGATTGTTTAATGACATTAGCCAGATACAGCTTTCGTGTCATGGGGGTTTGTACAACACCATCATCATTTCGTGCAACTTTTTCTGAGAGAGAGAGAGAGAGAGAGAGAGAGAGAGAGAGAGAGAGAGAGAGAGAGAGAGAGAGAGAGAGAGAGAGAGAGAGAGAGAGAGAGAGAGAGAGAGAGAGAGAGAGAGAGAGAGAGAGAGACTCGAGAGAGAGAGAGAGAGAGAGAGATAAGATAACGATAGCGATAACAATAATGATGCTGTATTCAAACAAAGGCCACAGCCCCATTTGAAGGGGATAATGCACAACACAAAATAAACAAAACATAGATGATAATGCGCATTTGTGCAACAAATCAGTCTTGAATAATCTTTTACAGCATAGCACGTATTCTCTTAAATGCTTTATCGTAATATTTCTCATATTCTTTTCATTTTTTAAAAAGTTAGAAGCAAAACTAATCTAAATAGAGCTAGATGGTGGTAATAATTAAAATGGAATATACATACGACGCAGAGAGATAACTGAATTGAATTGAATTGAATGAATTTTATTTATAGAGGGTAATAGAATAAGCAGAAGCAGAGAGAGAGAGAGAGAGAGAGAGAGAGAGAGAGAGAGAGAGAGAGAGAGAGAGAGAGAGAGAGAGAGAGAGAGTGGAGAGAGAGAGAGAGAGAGATAGAGAGAGAGAGAGAGAGAGAGAGAGAGAGATTTTAGAGAGAGAGTAAGAGAGAGAGAGAGAGAGAGAGAGAGAGAGAGAGAGAGAGAGAGAGAGAGAGAGAGAGAGAGAGAGAGAAAAGTAGACATAAGTAGTATGCCAAACGTTTTGAAAACAACTCCCACTTTTTGTGAATGAATGTATTTACATTCAAATGGACTGTGTTGTGGTTGTTTGGTCTAAAGATAACTACGATGGCTAACTGACTTGGTAGGATCCTTGTTGTTGGCTAAGTTCTTGCGGTTGGCAGTGCAGTTTATCAGGCTATTTATTACATAGGCTCCATCGTGAGCAGTCTTCTGCGTATAAGACTGAACATTAGAGGTAGGGGAAAAAACCGGTTTGAACCAAAAACCGGTGCTAAGCTTTCCGGTTTGAAAAACCGGTTCGAGTTGCTGTGAACCGGTTTTTTTAACTGCAAACTGAAAGTAAGTTTTTGTTAGAATAACGCATTCTTTTTGAAGAACACTGATTCTCAGCGCAGATTGGGTATTTGTAAACCAAGAGTAGCTGTTTCTAGTTTGTGGTGGTGTAGGGCTTTGACTTTGACCGAGTGTTGAGTTGAGCGTGTGTGTCATAAGTCATATCTTTCTTTATTGTGTGTCTGTGTGTATGTGTGCGGGTGCGTGCGTGCGTGTGTGTGAATATTCTGAGAAATAAATATGTGTTTGCATAGGCGAAACTAGTGATGCGAGTACTGGTTAAAAAACCGGTTCAAAGAGGGAAAACCGGTTCGGATTTTTGAACCGGTTCTCAACTCTACTGAACATTTCCTTTAAGCCCACCAAAGGTTTTGGAAGAAGGAGAATCTGTCTCAGAATTCACCATTAGTCAAAATCTGTTGTGTAGCAGTAGTGCTTGGGTGGATACACGGGGGACATACATTTAACCCTTTCACCGCCAAAATCGCATTTTAGCACCATAATGATTTAACATATATCACTAAAAGGCATCAAATTGGGGTCTATTATCCAAAGACCCTGTTGTCTTAGTTTTGGGAAGGAAGGATAGACATTATTTTATAGATGTCACAGAAGAATCCCCAATACTGCAGATGGATTTTGTTCTCTACCCAGATAAATTTAATGGAAATTTGTGGCTGAAATATGGCTGGCGGTGAAAGGGTTAAACAGATCCAACGAAACTGTACTTGTAGTGGAATTCGGGTAAGAAACGAAACAAGCACCGAAACAGTGCAGACCTCTACCAGGGGCACTACTGAACTCAAGACCACTACCAGGCGAGTAAGAGGCAGTTACTCATATACAAGAGAGTTCCTAAATGTTCGTTGGTGGTTTTCGTTCTGCCTTTCGCTTTTCTTTGAGTTGATTTAGTACGAAAAATGGCCTGCTTCAGAAGAGAGGACGACGTGACAAAAGGCGAACCGGCATCTCCTTAGGTTGGCGCACTGTTGGGTAGCATTGTGGCCCCGTCTCTGTGTGTACCTGTCTCTGTGCGTCCCCATCTCTTTGTGTCCCTGTTCATGCGTCAATCAGTCTGTAGGTGATTCAGAAACCTAATTCTAACCCTAATCCAAACTCCGTAAACCTAACCTGTATCCCTATCCCTAACCAGAAATCAAAATCCTGTCCATAACTGTAACCCTGTCCCTAACCAGAGGGGACGCATAAAGACAGGGACACACAGAGACAGGGGCACAATGAGGGTGACACATAGAGACGGGGGCACAATGAGGGTGACACATAGAGACGGGGGCACAATGAGGGTGACACACAGAGTCGGGTGCACAATGAGGGTGACACACAGAGACGGGGGCACAATGAGGGTGGCACATAGAGACTGGAGTACAATGAGGGTGACACACAGAGACGGGGGCACAATGAGGGTGACATACAGAGACGGGGGCACAATGAGGGTGACACATAGAGACGGGGTACAATGAGGGTGACACATAGAGACCGGGGCACAATGAGGGTGACACACAGAGACAGGGGCACAATGAGGGTGACACATAGAGACGGGGGCACACACAGAGACGGGGGTGACACATAGAGACGGGGGCACAATGAGGGTGACACATAGAGACGGGGGCACAATGAGGGTGACACATAGAGACGGGGGGCACAACAGAGACGGGGGCACAATGAGACATACAGAGACGGGGGCACAATGAGGGTGACACATAGAGACGGGGGCACAATGAGGGTGACACACAGAGACTTGGGCACAATGAGGGTGACACATAGAGACGGGGGCACAATGAGGGTGACACATAGAGACGGGGGCACAATGAGGGTGACACATAGAGGGGGGCACAATGAGGGTGGCACACAGAGACTTGGGCACAATGAGGGCACACATAGAGACGGGGGCACAATGAGGGTGGCACACAGAGACGGGGGCACAATGAGGGTGACACATAGAGACGGGGGCACAATGAGGGTGGCACACAGAGACTTGGGCACAATGAGGGTGGCACATAGAGACGGGGGCACAATGAGGGTGGCACACAGAGACGGGGGCACAATGAGGGTGGCACACAGAGACGGGGACACAATGAGGGTGGCACACAGAGACGGTGGCACGATGAAGGTGGCACACAGAGACGGGGGCGCATCGCATTGATCCCCGATGCACTCTTAAGTACAATCCTACTACAGCCAGTGACACTTTACCTCAATGTTTATCGGCAATCAAAACGTCCAACCTTGCTGATGGATCAACACCTATCACGTTTTCCCCCAGAGGTAGGCGTAACAGCGTGTTGCACCGATGTGAAGAGAATATTCTACCTCATGAAATAAGTCGGCATTCCTCCGTTTGCTTGTCCGCCATTGTGAATTTTGCGAAACTAAGTGCATGGCTTTGTACATCGATTTTTCAGCAAATATGTAGATCTACACCCTCCTGCTCTATTTCTTGGTTCTTTCCGTTATTAGGGATAGGGTTAGGGTTAGGATGGTTCAGGGATGGGATGGTTATAGTTCGCATGCGAAAGGTAGATATTTCATGGGAGCTACTTATTTCTGATGACACCGGTGTAAGGCTTCGTCACTGTTGCATGTACATACATTTGGGTTTCCTGCGGCTTTACACATCCGTTGGGGTTGCTTTCTGTGCTTTGGCCTATATATTTTACCTCCTCCGAGGAAGATGTGGTGGTTTTTCTTTGGCCTTTGTTTGTTTGATAACTGAACAAAGCTACTGAAAAAAATGAGGTTTTGTGACATTTGAAGGCGGGTTGGGATGTCGTCTGAACAGTGTTTCATTTTTTGTTTAATTATTAATTTGTATCCGTTTATCAGGATTATCTTTTTGATACATCTTTTTGTGTGTTGCTAGCTATTTACCCTTTTATTATTCCACGGATTTCTTGATATGTTAGGGATTAAATGTTAACGAAAGAATGTGCATCGTGTTAAGAAAGTATAGTACACTTTGAACGTTTGAAATTAGTGAAGGTACGTGCAATTCGGAAATAGATACAATGTAAACAAAAGCTTAGCAAACATGAGGCTGTTTATTTTGCTTGTTATCCTTTTATGTAGGCCTATCTTTGACTAGCAATAGTTCGACTACGTGTGGTTCCAAGCAAAAAGTGTTAGCTCTCTCTTGGCGGAGATATGCACTGTGTCAGTGTCTCTTTTTTTCTCATTTAGTTTTGTTTGTTTGTTTGCTTTTTGCTTTGTTTTAATGGTTTTAAATAGAATTGCAATGCTAGGTTTTTGGCAGCGAAGTGGTCACGCCTCGTGTTGTTGTCGATAGTAGTAGTAGTAGTAGTAGTAGTAGTAGTA
>CM065701.1:41254267-41274267 GCA_017654935.2 Phymorhynchus buccinoides
ATGCCAATTATCTCATGAAATAAAAAAAAAAGGGTAAAAATGTCAGTCAAATTTGCCCATGAGACGAATGCTAAACATTAACACTCGTCTCATGGGCAAAATGTGACTGAAATTGTCTTTATTTCATGCGATAATTGGCAGGGGCTTCTTACCCGCCCATGGGCTTTTTACCCCGTCTTACCTAATTGTTCTTTGCAAATGTTGTTCTTGTTCTTCTGGGCGTGTAGTCATGAGTGCGTCTTAGACGGTCAACACGGGTAGTAGTAAATGTAAATTAGGCTAAACAGATAAAAATCAAGCTTTTGTTGTAAAGAATGTAAACACTAAATTCCCTCAGATTTATACTTATTTTTGTTGAAGTATCAATCAACATATTTAGTAGAAATAATATAAAATCAGAAACATTGCCCAAGCTATCACTGTCTAAAGACGCACTCGTGATTACAGGGCCGGGAGACTCAACGGGGTGTGATGACAGGCGTGTGCAGGACGTCATGTCATTATATACCATAAATTAACCTATTTTGTCAATAGCAGCATTCAATGCCACATATTCGTACTAATAATAACTTAATATCTGTATCGCTAAAACATAAAATCCTGATTGCCTGCCTCCGGGCGTTGAGCTCGTTCTGCTAATGCGATATCTGTTGACCTTTCTAATTTTTCAATCTCTTTCTAACATTCAACTTAATGAAATCCAAGGATTCGCCGTGCATATGAAAAATGCCCTATTACCTCTCAAATTTAAGAACTAGATCATTGGATGACCTTGATTTCAAGACTTTTAATGACATGGGTGATCAATCCCCGAAACATGTGGCCCCTTTGTCAATTTTCCATTCAACACACCCCCCGCAGTCCAAGGGAGAGCAGTACAGGTGCGTTGTTGCATGGAGCCACGTGCAGCGCGTGCATGGCTGGTGCACGTCGTCATGGTGACCGCGTTGTGGGGGACTGCGTGGACAGAGAACGTGTGTGTGCTGGACATGGACAGCAGGTGACAGTGACTTTCTGTCTGTCTGTCTGTCACTGTCTGTATCTCTCTGTTCCTGGTGGAGGAGAAAGGTGGCAGAGTGGTTAAAAGACGTTCGCCTGCCAAATGTAATGCACTGACTGCAGCGTGAGTGACCCGGGTTCGAATCCCGGCCTCGCCCTTTCTTTCTAGTTTGACAGGAAAATCGAACTGAACGTCCAGTCCTTCGGACCGGGGACTTAAAGCTAGTCTGACCCGTGCGCTTTACGCACGTAAAAATCCCACGGCAGTTGAAAGTCGGTAAGAGCAGGGAGAAATCCCGCTGCCTGGTATGGCCAAATTGATAGCTAGGTTTTTCCAAGTGTGCCCACACCCCCTCCTCACCCTGTGCCCTACCCCCCAAAATTAAAAAAAAATGGGTAGGCGCTGCACTTGCGGCGACGCGCTCTCCGGGGGAGAGCAGCCCTTTTTTTCACAGAGATAAGTCTCTGTGACTACAAATATATCAAATACCAAAATACCCTTTTCTTCTTTCTCCAGTTAAAGGGTTGGTTCATGCTATTTTTGCTGAAAAATCGTTTCAAAACGGCTCTCAGCGAACAAATACGCTTTTTCTGACTGTAGTTTGAAGAATACGGTTCTTTCACCTTTTTGGTTAAATATTTTTCGTCTCCAAGTCACTTGAAGCCGCAGTTGAAATAATGTTTTATTTGAAGTGCTGCTTTTGATGCCGTCTCGATGGGTTTCTGCTACTTTGACTTTACTGCGGCGTCTGGGCCTCTTTCTCTCCTCTCTGCAACTGTAGGCCTAGGCCTACTTTATACCAAAGCAATACACTGTGGCTCATATTCACACACACTCATAATGTTTCTAAGTTCAAAGAATAGCATAACTGATGATAATAATAACAACACTAATTTCCCCGTTTGCATCATATTTCCGTTCTTGTTTGCTCTTAGAGCTTTTGTGATTGTTGGAGTTCAGTCTTTTGAGTTTTGCAGCCATTTTTAACCCCTTTTCACCGGAAGTCATTTAACGTCCAGCAGAGGATTTAAACCTAGTCTGTCACTAAAAGGCATCAAATTGGTCTATTATCCAAAGACCCTTATGTCGTTTTTCAGACCTTATAGTTTTATATGTCACAGAACAATCCCCACACTACATGGATTTTGTTCTCTACCCACGTAAATCCCCAGGGTTAATGAAAAGTTTTGGGCTGAAATTGGCTGGCGGTGAAAGGGTTAAGTAATACGGGAGTCTTGCTGAGGAAACCAATGAAAGGTACAGCTTGACACATGTGCGTTCAGTTCATGCGCCCAACATGAGCGCATTGACATTGGCATCATGCGATTCTACTTCCTTCGCTTGTGTCATTTCCAGTTCCAAGTCCCGTTTAGCAGACGTGGTTTTTTTTTCAATTTCTGAGCATAGTTTAACAAAATAAAAATACATAAAATTATCCCTTTCACTGCACTTATGGCATTTATTTATATAAACAATACAATCAAAGCCAAGTGTATCTGAAAACGTTTACAACTGTATACATGTATGTATTCTTTAAAAAAAAAAGAGCAAACAAACAATAAAACAGCAGGAAAAAACCTTACCAAATTGATTACTCGATGTCTCAGTCTCTCTCTGTCTTTCTCTCTCTGTGCTGCCAACGCGGCGTCGTGTGTGTTTAAGAAATTGAATGGCAAACTCTCTCTCTGCAACTGTAGGCCTAGGCCTACTTTATACCAAAGCAATACACTGTGGCTCATATTCACACACACTCATAATGTTTCTAAGTTCAAAGAATAACATAACTGATGATAATAATAACAACACTAATTTCCCCGTTTGCATCATATTTCCGTTCTTGTTTGCTCTTAGAGTTTTTGTGATTGTTGGAGTTCAGTCGTGTGAGTTTTGCAGCCATTTTTAAGTAATACGGGAGTCTTGCAGAGGAAATTAATTGAAGGTAGTTTGACGCATGTGCGTTCAGTTCATGCGCCCAACATGAGCGCATTGACATTGGCTGATCATGCGATTCTACTTCCGTCACATTCAAGTTCTGTGTCGTCATTTCCAGTTCAAAGTCTCGTTTAGCAGACTTTTTTTTTTTCAATTTCTGAGCATAGTTTAACAAAATAAAAATACATAAAATTCTCCCTTTCACTGCACTTATGGCATTTATTTATATAAACAATACAATCAAAGCCAAGTGTATCTGAAAACGTTTACAACTGTATACATGTAAGTATTCTTTAAAAAAAAAGCAAACAAACAATAAAACAGCAGGAAAAAACCTTACCAAATTGATTACTCGATGTCTCAGTCTCTCTCTGTCTTTCTCTCTCTGTGTGCCAACGCGGGCGCGTGTGTGTTTAAGAAATTGAATGGCAAACAACAAATGTCTCTCTCTCTCTCTCTCTCTCTCTCTCTCTCTCTCTCTCTCTCTCTCGTCGTCTCTCTCTCTCTCTCTCTCTCTCTCTCTCTCTCTCTCTCTCTCTCTCTCTCTCTCTCTCTCTCTCTCTCTCTCTCTCTCTCTCTCTCATTTTTGATGTGCTTATTGCACTTGCGGAGATTCTTGTTTTTTTCAAATGATTATGGTACTGTTATTTTTCTTGTGTTTTGTTTTGTTTTGTTTCTTGTTTTATATTATTGTTAAGAAATGAATATGTTACCTCCCCCTGTCACTAGAGCTTGTTAGCTAATGACAGTAAAGTTCAAGTGTTCAAGCGTTCAAGTGTTCTCTCTCTCTCTCTCTCTCTCTCTCTCTCTCTCTCTCTCTCATCTCTCTCTCTCTCTAAAAAAAAAAGCTCTCTCAGCAAAATCTCTCTCTCTCTCTCTCTCTCTCTCTCTGTGTGTGTGTGAGTGAGTGAGTGAGTGTGTGTGTGTGTGTGTGTGTGTGTGCGTGTGCGTGTGCGTGCGTGCGTGCCTGTGCGTGCGTGCGTGTGTGCGTGTGCGTGCGTGCGTGCGTGTGTGTTTGATGTACATCCGGGCGCGTATCGTATTCTTGTCTCCATTATGCTCGATTGTTGTGTTCATTTTTCAGTGCCAATTGCTTTGCATCTCCAACGGACTCGCAGACGCGTCCCACGTCAAGACAAGGTCCGTGCAAACACTATTGTAGCAGATTTCTCTGTCTCTACTTCTGTCTGTTTGTCCTACTGTCCGTGTGAGCATCAAAGACAAAAACAGGTAGCCTACCCCACATGCAACATTTTGTCTTTTGTCACGTGCTAACGTGCTTTCTTCAAAAGCAAACATTATATACTGTGCGTTCTTTAGGCGAAGACGGGGTAAAAAAAACAACCATGGGCGGATAAGAAGCCCATGCCAATTATCTCATGAAATAAAGAAAACTTCAGTCAAATTTGCTCATAAGACGAATGCTAAACATTAACACTCGTCTCATGGGCAAAATTGGACTGAAATTTGCTTCATTTCATGAGATTAATTGGCATGGGCTTCTTACCCGCCCATGGGCTTTTTACCCCGTCTTACTCTATAGTACCAACGACGTAAACTTGGTTGTGCCTCTTGTCCGCGTTACCCTACATACTGAATGTTCGTCTATCGCGTCACGGCAACCCTAATAGTCAATAGTTTATAGTCTGTCGATGGGATGCAGTCCTATGGTTTTTTTGTCTGAACGAATAATTTTGATGTCACGACTTACGTCCAAAGAGAGATGTTATGTAGGCTGAACGAGCATGTTGGTCTGATCAATAAACTTCGACACCAATGATGACATTTCATCTCAGCGTCCTCCTGGCTCCTTTCTACGCCTTGGTGATGTTTTTCTTAGTTGCATTTTCTTAGCCTAAAGTTGGTTGTTTTTCTCTCTCTCCTTCAGGCCAGTTTACTCTACTCTTTTTGAGTAGTATTCTACTCCATTTGGACCTCTACTACTCCTCAAAATTTAAAATAATGCTCTAATTACTCATTTTCAGTGAACATTGTTTGATGGCTTAATGAATAAAGCTACGCGTTTTGAGCCCAAACTACTCATTTCAGCTACCCAGACTACTCAAGACTTGTGTAGGGGGTAAACAGGTCTGCTGCTTTCTTCTTTCATGTGTGTATGGGTGTTTGTTTTCTCCAACTTACCCTTTCCATATTTACTGTAGACTCGTAGATCACAGGATACAATTTTTATAAGTTGGGTATTGTTGTGTTAGCATCTATCCAAGATCTAGACTATGTAAGCTAGCGAAGTTTGATTTGAAACCAATCGTCTGAAACGTTCAATGAGATGATTCTTATGCTCATGCCAGGGTTTTGTTTAACGTCAATATTTTGTGAAGGGAATCATGTTTAAGATACTCTCTCTCTCTCTCTCTCTCTCTCTCTCTCTCTCTCTCTCTCTCTCTCTCTCTCTCTCTCTCTCTCTCTCTCTCTCTCTCTCTCTCTCTCTCTCTTGTTCTCTCTTTCGTGTTCATAGTAGGCCTGAGCACAGGCGCAGAAGAGTCTGACGTCAGTTCCGGGTCATGTGATTTCCGCTTGGGCACGTGCGCATCGTACAGACAGGGATGTCTCCAGTTGAAAGCAAGCACTGCGTGGACACACAGGACGTCTGTGAATGGCGAGTATTCCATGATTATTCCATGATTATGTCAAAAGACTGGGTTGGAGTTATTTAGGTGTTTGTTTGTGCTCTCTCTCTCTCTCTCTGTGTCTCTGTCTCTCACACACCATCACCTTGACATACGTGGCACACACATACACAGACGCACGCGTGCGCACGCGTGCACACGCACACACGTATTACTTTTCATTCTGAGGACAGGATGAAAAACAGCTGTCAAGCTTACTCCTTTATCCTCAATAAAGATCGTTTTGACTTGACTTGACTTGACTTGACTTCACACACACACACACACACACACACACACACACACACACACACACACACACACACACACACACACACACACACACACATAGGGCCTACACACACACACACACACACACATACACACATGTGCATGCATGCATACACGCACCCACGCACGCACACACACACACACATACAAAACAACCCAACAAATAACAACAACAACAAACAATGCAATCATTCTGAACCACAACACTCCTACATAAGATCAACACTGTTTCGCCTCTTGTTGACCTTTGATCAACTGACTGAAGATTCGAAGGGACGTAAGTCTCACCTTGCTGTAAGACTTGCTTCCCTTCCAAGAAAGGGGAAATAAGTCGCACTTAACAAAAAGCAAAGGGAAACAAATATACCCATGAGCAGAAGTGACGTCAAAAAGACTCCATAAGCCCGAAGTCAACCCCCTGCTATAAACGACCCGCTTCCTAGCGGCTCGACGAATTTGTTTTACATCCTTCCGATCTTGAAAGATCATATAGGACATTACTAATTTATAAGCGGCTCGTAATAATGGGTTAAATATATACATGGCCGGTTGTCAGTTTTCACTGATCTCCTAGCTGCATTCAGCCAATACATTCTGATTTTTGAAGGAATTCAAAGGAGAATATTATTTCGAATATTTAAAAACAAGCGCGGATTCGCAATCGTTTGTGGCGTGCGACAATTGAAAACGAAACATCATTTTAAATAGCAGCCTCAATTTGAAGTGCAGCCTCAATTTGAAGTGCGACAATTTTGGACCGACCGACCGACAGACAGACCGACAAAGTGAGTTATAGGTTTGTGTCTTGTGCCACAAACAAAAAGGCAAGAGAATGGGCAAATAAGGCAGATAAACAGTAGATGGAACAGTAAGCTAAGGCAAAAGGCAAAAAAAAAAGTGATAGGTTAGATGAAATTTGTTAGCACAGAACTTCCAGAAGGTGAGCGAACTATTTACAGGCCTACTGAAATATCCACCCACGGGGGCGGAGACTAATTATTTGACCATTTCTAAGAGATACCCCCCTATAACCATACTCATCATTTTTTAACAAAGGTTCGGGGTTTCTGGAAACCACTTTCCATACCGGGAAAGGAAACGGAAACGGAAGTGACGGCAGATCAGTGTCGCTGGAGTCGCCTCCCTTGGACATCCGGGTCCCGTCGTGCCTGACCCTCTCCGCCTCCACCTCCTCCCCGTCCTCCCGGCTGGGGGTGCTGTGGAGCAGTGGGCACGGGGAGAGGAACTGCACCCTGGCTGCAGGGAGAACCCAGTCTGTGCACACTGTGGGACTCTTTCAGTGGAACCTGCCCGTCATGGCTGGGAAGGTACAGGGTGTCTGAAACAAGACCGCAACCCACTAAATTGGCGATTAAAAAAAAATAATTTATTAGATATTTCGATTTTTCGGGTTTGTAGAATAAAAACCTCAATGCATAAAAGGTCACAAAGTTAGCGTAGTGAGCGAAGATAGCAGAATTATTTTTCGACGGAAGTATTTCAAGTGAATCATGACTCTGACAGACATCGTCCCAATCGTATCATATTGGGGTCAAACCGTATGCAGTGTGGCTGACTCTTAAATGCGAGCTATCTATCCATCCTGGAATCGTATTCACGTTGAGATAGCATGAGACTTAGCATGATGCTAACTTAGAAGCTCTTCCAATGTCCTATAGGATTTAATAGGACTTTTGGAAGAGCTTCTAAGTTAGCATGATGCTAAGTCTCATGCTATCTCAACGTGAATACAGCCCCTGGATTACTTCATTATCGTCTCTCCTAGCCCCTTTCACCGCCATTGTCACATTTATGCACCACAATGTTTCGACACCCATGTCACTAAAAGGCATCAAATCAGGGCCTGTTATCCGAAGACCCCATTTTCTTAATTTCGGGAGGTAAGGATAGGTCTGATGTTATCACCATGTCACAGAAAAAATCCCAATATTGCAGATAATTGTTTTACTCTATCCCGTTGCGTTTAATGGTATTTGTTTTGGGCTGAGAAATGGCTGGCGGTGAAAGGGTTGAATTTCTGGTTAGAATTTCTCTACTAGTACTACTGCGACGACGATGATGACAACAACCACGAAAATGATCACGATCACGAAGACCGTAGGACGACCACAGCAATGACGTCGGCGACAGTGTTGATGTCGATGATGATAATACGACGACGACGACGATGATGTTGCTGATGATGATCCAATCATACAACGACGCCGATGAAAATGATGACGATAGCATAGACGACGACAACTGTAACAACGACGACGATGATGGTGAAAATGACGACGACGATGCTGATGGTGATGGTGATGTTTTTCAGATGATGTTTCAAGGTTTCAGCAGAAAAAGAGGGAATCACGCTGTTCGTCTGTATTCTGTGTCTGTTCGGTCAGAATGCTGTGTCAGTGAAGGTTTGTATAGGCCCTACAGTGAGAGAGAGAGAGAGAGAGAGAGAGAGAGAGAGAGAGAGAGAGAGAGAGAGAGAGAGAGAGAGAGAGAGAGACAGAGAGAGAGACAGACAGACAGAGAGAGAGAGAGAGAGAGACAGAGACAGAGAGAGACACAGAGACAGAGTGTATACAGGACGAGAGGTAAGAGAGAGAGAGAGAGAGAGAGACAGACAGAGAGAGACAGAGAGAGAGACAGACAGAGAGAGAGAGAGGAAGAGAGAGAGAGAGAGAGAGAGAGACAGACATGGAGAGAGAGAGAGAGAGAGACAGAGAGAGAGAGACAGAGAGAGAGAGAGAGAGAGAGAGGGACAGGAGAGGAGAGAGAGAGAGAGAGAGAGAGAGAGAGAGAGAGAGAGAGAGACAGACAGAGAGAGAGAGAGACAGACAGAGAGAGACACAGAGACAGATGCGTATACAGGGACAAAGAAGAGAGGAAGAGAGACAGAGAGAGGGGAGGGGGTGGGGGAGGGGAGTCAGACAGATAGACAGAGAGGGTGTATCGATGCATGTGGACATGAAAAGTGTGCTTGCGTTCATGTAAATGTTTGTTGTTTTCCCACGCTTAATTGGAAAGATAGAGAACTCTCACTCTCACACACGCACGCACAGAGAGAGAGAGAGAGAGAGAGAGAGAGAGAGAGAGAGAGAGAGAGAGAGAGAGAGAGAGAGAGAGAGAGAGAGAGAGAGAGAGAGAGAGAGAGAGAGAGAACTAGAACTTGAAAGAGAGACACAGAGAGAGAAACACACACACAGAAAGCGAGAGGGAGAGAGAGAGAGAGAGAGAGAGAGAGAGAGAGAGAGAGAGAGAGAGAGAGAGAGAGAGAGAGAGAGAGAGAGAGAGAGAGAGAGAGAGAGAGAGAGAGTCCACCTCAGTAGGTGGGTCAGTTTGCTCATCAATGAGAGCAAGGCTCCACGTTGTTTTATCTGCTCTTATCCACGTTCTATCTGTCTTTTTTGTGTTTATTATTTAAAAACCCAGTAGGGCTACATCACGTGCCCGCAAGATAAGGTAATCAGGAAAAGCAAACTGTTGATCATCGTCTCTCGCTGTCATTGAGTTAGCTCCCTTTAACGCCTGCTACACTACATCCGATTCGCTGTCAATGCGATGCGAGTGTTACATTTGTTAGGCACGATACGAGTGAAGTCATTCCGTCTACAAACAACTGTAGGGGAAGACGGGGTTAAAAAAAAAGCCCATGGGCGGGTAAGAAGCCCATGCCAATTATCTCATGAAATGAAGCAAATTTCAGTCTC
Source organism: Phymorhynchus buccinoides (assembly GCA_017654935.2). Lineage (NCBI taxonomy): Eukaryota > Metazoa > Mollusca > Gastropoda > Neogastropoda > Raphitomidae > Phymorhynchus > Phymorhynchus buccinoides. The sequence goes on from CM065701.1 coordinate 41,263,837, forward strand.
ATTTTGCCCATGAGACGAGCGTTAATGTCTAGCATTCGTCTCATGGGCAAATTTGATTGAAATGTTCTTTATTTCATGAGATAATTGGCGTGGGCTTCTTACCCGCCCATGCGCTTTTTACCCCGTCTTCCCCTATCTCATGAAATAAAGAAAGTTTCAGTCAAATTTGCCCATGAGACGAATGCTGAACATTAACACTCGTCTCATGGGCAAAATGTGACTGAAATTTGCTTCATTTCATGAGATAATTGGCATGGGCTTCTTACCCGCCCATGGGCTTTTTACCCCGTCTTACCCTACTGGTTTCCTTCATTATACTCATGTAGACAGCAATACATGAATACAAAAATAAGATTTAAAAAAAAATCAGAATCGTGTACGGGAGACTACTACAAATATAATGAACGTAACTAGGTAAAGGTCAAGATGTGCCACCCCCCCCCCCTACCTATCTCGGTTAATTGTATTTTTCCGTTATTGCCTTTCTTACCATACATAAAGCTGTATTTTAGGAACATTTTTAGCTAATAATCTTTTTGGAATACTAACCCTATCCCTAACCCTAGCCCTAAACCTAACCCTACCCCCCACCCTATAAGACGGAAAAACGCAACGAACCACAACTGTGACAAATCGCGGTGTACTGCAGTACATAGTGGGGGGGGGGGGGGGGGGGGGTAGGGTTAGGTTTAGGGGTAGGGGTAGGGTTAGGGTTAGTATTCCAAAAAGGTAATTAGCTAAAAATGTTCCTAAAATACAGCTTTATGTATGGTAAGAAAGGCAAAAACGGAAAAATACAATTAACCGAGAAATAAGGATTTAATCAGATTTATTTAGATAGTAGAATTTCACGTCAATCATGCCTCACAAATGTCAAAATCGGATCGTAGTGAATCGAATCGTAGGCAGTGTGGCCGACCCTTGACGGTCGAAACTGTGAATAACGACGTTCTTGGACTTGTTTTGGTTTGTTTCGTTGTTTTTCAGACTGGTCCACATTTTACTCTCGTCCATCGCCCAACAGCCCGCCATCCCCACACTGTTCCTGGGACATGAAGGGCTGGGGAATCACACAGACCCCCTGGGGTAATGTGGACACGGGCATCTGCCCGCCTGTCTGTCTGCTTGTCAGTTTGTCAGTCTTTCTGTCCGTCTTTCTGTCTGTCTGCTGTTCTGTCTGCATGCCTGTCTGGCCAAACTATTCGCCCGTCTGTCTTCCTATTAGGTTTCTACCTACCTATTTTTCACCCCTCTGTTGTTGTATATCAGCCTGTCTGTCTGTCTGCCTATCTGTCTGTCTGTCTGTCTGTCTGTCTGTCTGTCTGTTTTTCTGTCTCCCCCCCCCCCCCCCCCCCCCCTGTTTGTCAGCCTGTCTCCCCCCCCCCCCCCCCCCCCCCCCCCCCCCGCGAAGGTATTTGTCTGTCTGCGTCTATACGTGTGGCGTGTATTTGTCTCTCTCTTCACACACACACACACACACACACACACACACACACACACACACACACACACACACACACACACACACACACACACACACACACACACACACACACACACACACATTTCAAAACAATTTCTTGTATTATTGTTTTTTTTCCAAATTAAAGCGAGTCCTCAACACCGGGAGAACGCGCTGACCTCCCCTGCGCTCTACAATAACCCTGGCAGCCATGTTGTTGATGACGGCGGCGGCACCCATGTCGGGTGCGTGTCCTTCGAGTTCTTCCTGCAAGAGGCCGCGGGGGATGGCGCCTCCCTGTCCGCCTTCGTCCTCCTCACGGGGAAGGCCGGTGGTCAGGAACACGAGGCGGTCCAGTGGCGAGTGACCAGCAACCAGAGTAGTGCGGAGGAGGAGGAGGAGGAGAAGGGTGGTCAGTTCAAGTTCAGCGAGGGTCAGTTCCCCGTGTCCTCCCAGCAGAGCAGGTCTCAGCCTTTTTTCAAAGTGAGTGGCGTAACGTATGTCCGCCAGGGGGGTTATATCGACTGTGTTGTTGTTTTTCTTCCTCTAGTAAAGACTGAAAGAAGATTAAACTACTGATTCCCGCACGTGCAACTTGTTGAATTTCGAGCTTTAATCACTTTTTTTTTGTTTTTTTGGATGACATGGGATGATTCGTTGCTTCAAGCATTCAGTTGGACAACGTTTTAGCTCGACAAAGATTTTATAATAAATCGAAATATCGCTCTTTTAATTAACACGGTGTTGCTGATTTCATTTCGTCTTGTCAGAAGATTAAACTAGTGCACTCCTAGACTTTGTGTAAGTCTTGTTTAAGCAAAATATGCAATTATGTCAACACACATGCGCATGGGGAGGTGTGTGTGTGTGTGTGTGTGTGACAGAGGCAGGGTGGTTTGATGGAGGTGTTTATGGAGTGCTGTTTTGCATGCCTCCACTGAGGAATTCTAATGCTGGGATATAATGCTGAAAGAAAGCAGTGAAAGAAGCTGTGTCTGTCGATTTATTAACTTAGCTCTCAGATGGAGGATGATGGTTGGGCCTATCATTTGAGGGAAGAATAGGCCTACCGGCAAAGGCGGATTTTAGCTATCTGCCTCATGCCTGTTCTTGGATGTCAATCTCCATTTTTCGTCCTTCCCGTGTCATGAAAATAGCATATATGCCAATCCTAACCTTGCCCCTTATCCAAGCAAGACAAAATGGCGAACATTTAACATTTTCAATAAGAAATTTGGCGAACATTTAACATTTTCAATAAGAAATCTGGCGAACATTTAACATTTTCAATAAGAAATTTGGCGAACATTTAACATTTTCAATAAGAAATTTGGCGAACATTTAACATTTTCAATAAGAAATCTGGCGAACATTTAACATTTTCAATAAGAAATTTGGCGAACATTTAACATTTTCAATAAGAAATCTGGCGAACATTTAACATTTTCAATAAGAAATTTGGCGAACATTTAACATTTTCAATAAGAAATTTGGCGAACATTTAACATTTTCAATAAGAAATTTGGCGAACATTTAACATTTTCAATAAGAAATTTAGGGGGGGGGGGGGGGGGGGGGGGGGGGGGGGGGGGGAGATGAGGAAGGGGTGTCACAAAACGTTTTGTCCCTTACTCGAGCAAGGCAAAGTATTGCGTCGTAACATTTTCCATCAGAAAATTTGTTTCGGGGGAGGTGAGGGAACAATAGCGAAGCCACACCTTTACCAAGTCCGAATGCTGATATTCACAGATCCGGTTCAAGGTGGGGACGCAGAGGAGCGTGGACCTCAAGTCAGTGGTGATCGTGCAACACGTCCGCTTCACACGTGACGCCTCTCGTGCCTGTCCTTACAAACCCGCTGCAGCCCAGCACAGCAGTAAGGAACATTCTTCTGCTTATAACCATCGATGTTTCTTCTTGTATTGTACAATGCGTGTGTGGTCTCTCTCTCTCTCTCTCTCTCTCTCTCTCTCTCTCTCTCTCTCTCTCTCTCTCTCTCTCTCTCTCTCTCTCTCTCTCTCTCTCTCTCTCTCTCTCTCTCTCTCTCTCTCTCTCACAAATCTCCACTCGCGGGAATGTTGAGGAGGCAGCATACCATTGTTACCACATACCGCTGATCTCACGCGCAGTTGGTACCACATGCCATTAGACCCACAAAGCCCTAGCCGCCTCCTGACGGCCTCACATGGATTCGCTCACATGGACTACTGATTTCAGATTCTGCGACGTGACAAAGCAGAGCGTGGCTGCGAGTTGGGACTCGGAATGAGCGGCATGGGATCAACGCCGGGGGCATCTCCGTTCTTCACGTTTCCGTTTTACACGTCTACTTTGGCCACAATTTTTTCCTTAAAGGGAACACTACCGATCCCAGGGATCGGGTATAGACTGCTAGCCTAGTCGCTGCGAAGTTCTGCCTCGCAGTGGCTCGGGCAACAGGGAAAAAAGAACGGTTGAACCGTCTCTGTCGCGAGCAGCGATGAGAATGATGGCGCGCACCTCGCGTGAACGCTTTATATATGCCGGCTGTGCATTTAAATTGTCTACTTCCGCCACGCGTCAAGTCCGGGGACAGTTTTTATTGGGGCATATATTTGTGTGTACACGACCGGGTGTCTAATTTGGGGACATGACGGACACATAGATTGCTGACATTCAGCATAATTATTGTGACTGTCTAAACGTTTATCCATAGTAAATCTTGAGAGAGAGAGAGAGAGAGAGAGAGAGAGAGAGAGAGAGAGAGAGAGAGAGAGAGAGAGAGAGAGAGAGAGAGAGAGAGAGAGAGAGAGAGAGAGAGAGAGAGAGAGAGAGAGAGAGAGCTTTAATGCCTTGATTTTTAAATACGGCAATGCACAATACAGCCTACAATTTTGTTTAATTATATGTTTTGATGTTCTGATTTTAAAAAAACCCAATGTTTTGTTGGCTTATAAATATAGTGCGTGTTTATGAAATAATGTGTGTGCTACTTAACGTTTATCCACCACTTGTGATATTAGACGGAAACAATACGAATAAAAGTGTGAAAATAAGTGTACGCACATGTGAGTGTATTTTGTGTATGCGTCTGTGTGTGTGCGTGTGCGTTCACGTGCTTGTTACTGTCTGCGTGCATGTGCTTGTGTACACGAGTAAGAGTGTGTAGGCCTACTAGTGTTGTGTACGTGTATGTCTGTGTATGGGCGGGTGTGTGCTTGTGTGTGTATGTAAAGCATAGGCCTATTTATATATATGTGTGCGCGAGCTTGTCTGTGTTCACCATGTTTGCGTGCATGGATTTGCACTTCCTCAAAGTGCTTATGTTTTGTGCGTGCGTGTACTCATGGGCCGTGCCTGTGTGTGGAATGCCTCCACTTCTCTGCAGTTGTAAAACTGTTACTTGATTATATCGGGCTAGTTGCATTCTATTTCATGTGTTCTTCTTGCTTTATGCAGGTGCATTATTATACTAGCGAACAAAAGTTAAGGCCCAGAAAGACAATCATCTCCGAAAACTCACGAACTCAATAAAACGCACCCAGCTCATAACAAAACTGAATTTATTCTTTTAACATTAAGTTCATTCCAAAAAATCATTAATCAGAACGAGTTCAGTCAACAAAATGCCCCTTTCAACAACTTCCCCCTCCTCTTGAAAAGTCACACATTCAGAATCAATGCACTTTGGAACAGTCAGTAATGTGGGTTTTTTGTGTGTGTTTTCTGTCTGTCCCAAGGATATCTCCCGAACCGCTTAACCGAATCGCTTCAAATTTTGTGTGGTGATGTGTTACCATGAGAGGAAGGCATCCGCGCAAAAACAAATTCAGTAATGTGTACTGACTGTTCCAAAGTGCATTGATTCTGAGTGTGACTTTTCAAGAGGAGGGGGAAGTTGTTGAAAGGGGCATTTTGTTGACTGAACTCGTTCTGATTAATGATTTTTTGGAATGAACTTAATGTTAAAAGAATAAATTCAGTTTTGTTATGAGCTGGGTGCGTTTTATTGAGTTCGTGAGTTTTCGGAGATGATTAGTATAATAATGCACCTCTTTCTAGAATGCAACTAGCCTTAAGTTTTTGAAGTGGAGGCTACGGAGATGATTTCTTTGGGCCTTAACTTTGGTTTCTTTTTACATGTCCTATAAAGTTTGATGTGTTGGGTATTTCATTATTATGTTCTTATTGTTTGTGTTTATGCCGTGCCACAAATCAATTTCTCACTTTTCAGATAATAAAGTAGTCTTGAGTCTTGAGTGTGTGTGTGTGTGCGCGTGCGTGTGTGTGTCTCAGCATCAGAACCAGATTTGCCCACCAGCCCAGTGACCACCATCATTATTGCAGCGGGGACATCCTCTGGCCTGGTGCTGATCATCTTGGTGTCCCTTTGCACCTGTCTGCTCTGGAGGAAACGACAAAGGTAACATTTCTGGGAAGACAACGTTAAGCATTATGGAGCCCCCAAAAAGAAGGATAAAGTTTCTGGAGAAAAAGATAATTTCTCGAGAAAAAGACAAAGTTTCTCGAGAAAAAGACAGTGTCTGGAGAAAAAGTCAGTTTCTGGAGAAAAAGTCAGTTTCTGGAGAAAAAGACAAAGTTTCTGGAGAAAAAGACTAAGTGATTCTGAAAGAAAAAGTTAGTCTCTGGAGAAACCCCCAGATAGAAACAAAAAGTCAGTTGACTGGAGAAAAAGTCAGATAGTCTGACAGATAAAAACAGATAGATAGAATCAGATAGTTCAGATAGAAAAAGATACATAGTTGACAGATAGATAGTTGACAGATTTCTGGAGATAGTTGACAGATAGATAGTTCTGGAGAAAAAGTCAGTATCTAGGAGAAAAATAGATAGTTTCAGGAGAAAAAGACAGATAGTCTGGAGAAAAAGTCAGTTTCTGGAGAAAAAGTTCACAGTAGATCTGGAGAAAAAGACAGTTTCTGGAGAACAGATAGATAGTTGACAGGAGAAACAGATAGATAGTTGACAGATAGATAGTTTCTGGAGAAAAAGACAGTTTCTGGAGATAGAAGTTGACAGACAGTTTCTTGAGAAAAATATAGTTTCTGGAGAATCAAAGATAGTTTCTGGAGAAAAAGACAGATAGTTGAGAAAAAGATAGTTTCTGGAGAAAAAGATAGATAGTTTCTGGAGACAGACAATAGTTGACTGGAGAAAAAGACTAAGTGATAAGTGAAATAAATAATAGTTAGTCTCTAGAGAAAACCCCCGATAGAAACAGATAGATAGTTGACAGATAGAATCAGATAGATAGTTGACAGATATAAACAGATAGATAGAATCAGATAGTTGACAGATAGAAACAGATAGATAGTTGACAGATAGATAACAGATAGAAAGATAATTGACAGATAGATAGTTGACAGATAGAAACATAGATAGTTGACAGATAGAAACAGATAGATAGTTGACAGATAGATAGTTGACAGATAGAAACAGATATATAGTTGACAGATAGACAGATAGATAGTTGACAGATAGTTGACAGATAGATAGTTGACAGATAGTTGACAGATAGATAGTTGACAGATAGAAACAGATAGAAACAGACAGATAGTTGACAGATAGATAGTTGACAGATAGAAACAGATAGATAGTTGACAGATAGATAGTTGACAGAGAGATAGTTGACAGATAGTTGACAGATAGATAGTTGACAGACAGATAGTTGACAGATATATAGTTGACAGATAGAATCAGATAGATAGTTGACAGATAAAAACAGATAGATAGTTGACAGAGAGATAGTTGACAGATAGAAACAGATAGATAGTTGACAGATAGTTGACAGATAGAAACAGATAGATAGTTGACAGATAGAAACAGATAGATAGTTGACAGATAGAAACAGATAGATAGTTGACAGATGGAAACAGATAGATAGTTGACAGATAGTTGACAGATAGATAGTTGACAGATAGATAGTTGCCAGATAGTTGCCAGATAGATAGTTGCCAGATAGATAGTTGACAGATAGAAACAGATAGATAGTTGACAGATAGATAGTTGACAGATAGATAGTTGACAGATAGAAACAGATAGAAACAGATCGATAATTGACAGATAGATAGTTGACAGATAGAAACAGAGAGATAGTTGACAGATAGATAGTTGACAGATAGAAACAGAGAGATAGTTGACAGATAGATAGTTGACAGATAGAAACAGATAGATAGTTGACAGATAGATAGTTGACAGACAGAAACTCAAACTCTCATTCTCATGGTAAGTCACGCAGTTCTGAATTTCTACTCTTGATGAACTGCAAACAATTGAAAAACAAACTAGAGGGCTTATATTTGCCCTTCAGAGCAAACATGGGAGGATTCCCCCTCCCCCACATTTCCCTCCACACTTTCCGGTTACTCTTTAATAAATGCTGAAAACGTGAACGCGTTCCATGCAGCCATTTTTGAGCTATAAGAATTTGGCGAAATAAAGGAGAAGGGATATTGTATCTCTGGCATCGTTTGTTTTTTCTCTCCCCATTTCTGTAGAACGGGAGTATATTGCATTGGGAACAAGGGTCTGCGCGTTTCTTGGTCTGTCTGCCGCACATGTGTGTGTGTGTGTGTGAAGTCAAGTCAACATTTTATTTCCAGATGGACATCGAATAAGCATTACATTGTGCTTTTTTACATCAAGCCATCCATAACAAAACAGAAATCAAATAATAAACGAGCAGAACATGAAAATGCACAAACTACACACACAAACCTGTACATACACGCACACACGTGCACGCACGCACGCACGCACACACACACACACATACATACATACACACACACCAACAAAAACGTGGAAAATGGGGGAAGGGGGAACAGTCACATAGTTATTAACAATGACAAAGGGATGATTTTTAACAAGTGTTGTGTGTGGGTGTGTGTGTGCGTGTGCGTGCGTGCGTGCGTGCGTGTGTGTGTGCGTGCGTGTGTGTTCCCAAAGGGCATTGGGCAATCCTCGAAACTGATCTTAACGAAACTTGGTACAGCGAATCCTTTGGTACTCTAGTTGCGGACTGTGATGTCAAACTCGCCAGTTAATGACAAGCCATGTCAATCCCAGTGAATCAGATTTGAATATGACAACGACATTGACTGTTTCAAAGACAATGAAGGGATCAAAACCAAAACAAGTATGATAAAAAAAAGTGTCGCCTAAGGAGCGTTTTTGTTGTAATGTTGTAAGTACTCAGTGTTTACCATACCGATACAGGGTTTTTGTTGTAATGTTGTAAGTACTCAGTGTTTACCATACCGATACAGGGTTTTTGTTGTAATGTTGTAAGTACTCAGTGTTTACCATACCGATACAGGATTTTTGTTGTAATGTTGTAAGTACTCAGTGTTTACCATACCGATACAAACATTTTTGTTGTGAATGTTGTAAGTACTCAGTGTTTACCATACCGATACAGCTATTTTTGTTGTAATGTTGTAAGTACTCAGTGTTTACCATACCGATACAGGATTTTTGTTGTAATGTTGTAAGTACTCAGTGTTTACCATACCGATACAGGGTTTTTGTTGTAATGTTGTAAGTACTCAGTGTTTACCATACCGATACCTTTTTGTTGTAATGTTGTAAGTACTCAGTGTTTACCATACCGATACAGGATTTTTGTTGTAATGTTGTAAGTACTCAGTGTTTACCATACCGATACAGGATTTTTGTTGTAATGTTGTAAGTACTCAGTGTTTACCATACCGATACAGGATTTTTGTTGTAATTAGGGTTGTAAGTACTCAGTGTTTACCATACCGATACAGGTTTTTTGTTGTAATGTTGTAAGTACTCAGTGTTTACCATACCGATACAGGATTTTTGTTGTAATGTTGTAAGTACTCAGTGTTTACCATACCGATACACATTTTTGTTGTAATGTTGTAAGTACTCAGTGTTTACCATACCGATACATAATTTTTGTTGTAATGTTGTAAGTACTCAGTGTTTACCATACCGATACAGGATTTTTGTTGTAATGTTGTAAGTACTCAGTGTTTACCATACCGATACAGGATTTTTGTTGTAATGTTGTAAGTACTCAGTGTTTACCATACCGATACAGGTTTTTTGGTTTTGTACAAATGTTGTAAGTACTCACTGTTTACCATACCGATACAGGATTTTTGTTGTAATGTTGTAAGTACTCAGTGTTTACCATACCGATACAGGATTTTTGTTGTAATGTTGTAAGTACTCAGTGTTTACCATACCGATACAGGTTTTTGTTGTAATGTTGTAAGTACTCAGTGTTTACCATACCGATACAGGATTTTTGTTGTAATGTTGTAAGTACTCAGTGTTTACCATACCGATACAGGATTTTTGTTGTAATGTTGTAAGTACTCAGTGTTTACCATACCGATACAGGGTTTTTGTTGTAATGTTGTAAGTACTCAGTGTTTACCATACCGATACAGGATTTTTGTTGTAATGTTGTAAGTACTCAGTGTTTACCATACCGATACAGCGTTTTTGTTGTAATGTTGTAAGTACTCAGTGTTTACCATACCGATACAGGATTTTTGTTGTAATGTTGTAAGTACTCAGTGTTTACCATACCGATGAAAGGATTTTTGTTGTAATGTTGTAAGTACTCAGTGTTTACCATACCGATACAGGTTTTTTGTTGTAATGTTGTAAGTACTCAGTGTTTACCATACCGATACAGGGTTTTTGTTGTAATGTTGTAAGTACTCAGTGTTTACCATACCGATACAGGATTTTTGTTGTAATGTTGTAAGTACTCAGTGTTTACCATACCGATACAGGATTTTTGTTGTAATGTTGTAAGTACTCAGTGTTTACCATACCGATACAGTCTAATTTTTGTTGTAATGTTGTATAGTACTCAGTGTTTACCATACCGATACAGGGGTTTTTGTTGTAATGTTGTAAGTACTCAGTGTTTACCATACCGATACAGGATTTTTGTTGTAATGTTGTAAGTACTCAGTGTTTAC
>CM065701.1:41279267-41291767 GCA_017654935.2 Phymorhynchus buccinoides
TGCTTGTAGAAATATTTGGGCTGTATGTTCTTCATTGTATTTTTAATATATTTCTTCCATCAGATTTATGGTAAAAAAACTTATTTTTGTTGAGCAGTATCATACAACATATTTAGTAGAAAATGTTCTTGAAATAAACACAAACATAAATAAAATTGCCCATGAGTGAACAATCTAGCAATATCCACTGAATATAAGTAATTTAGTCACATACTACAACATATTCGTGATTATAATTTATGAAAAGCAACTTATGGTAAACTAATGTTGTCTTGAAACAACTTCTGAAAATATAGATAAACTAAATGTTCCTCCCGAAACAGCTGTGTACCTCCCAAAATGAAGAACATAAGGTCACTGGATATCACACCCTCATTTGATGCCTTTTAGTGACATGGGTGTTAGGGTTTTTTGTACCCAGGTAAGGTTAATGACATTTGTTAGCTGAAAGAAAGATGGCGTTGAAAGCTACAATCATAAGATCCGTCTTTGCTTTCAGATATTGTGCAGACACAGCGCCCTCTATCCCCTTCGTCCAGTCTCTACGCGGAGATCGCCTCCACGGTGGATTCCCTGCCCCACCCTCACCACAACGGATCCGTTCCCTGCGGTGCTGGCAACTCCTATTATCACATCGCTTCGCATACTCGTGGGGAAAGATCCTCCGCCAACGTTTCTCGCGGAGATGCGGGCAGTTCCGAAACAGCGGTTATTTTATTCAATCCTGGCACTGGACAACATTCGGACAATTCGTCAGTAGAATGCGGAGCCGTTAACAGAAACGAGAAAAAGGGTGGAAATTCTCGGATTCACGAAAACGCGGCAGAAAAAAATATCAGCTTTCAAAGGGCAGGTGTGTCTCAGAGCCTAGGTACCCCTTACAGGAATGAGGACGTTGAGTGTTGTGCATCATCTCCTTCAAACCCACCCCCACAGCTTTACCACGAGTTACAGATTGTCACCAACAGCACAGTCGCAGCACAGACGTCAGAACCAGTGTCAGAACTAAAAGGCAGACTCAGCGACATGCTTGAAAATCGTCTGAAAGCATGCCACAAACAGAACGATACATCTGATACCAGTTCAAAACTGCATAGCCAATTTAGTAAGGACCACGAAACTGGTTCGGAAATGCGTACCAGTGCGGGTAAAAAACCCGATTCCGTTTTGCAAGACTACGACCGACTGAACGAAGTGAAAGAAAACTATACTGTGAAGGCGAAGGAAGGACCTTTGCAAACCTATGACCGCCTTGGAGTTTCGGACGACTGTACTTATGACACCGCACAGAGAGACCGAAGGGTTGACATCATTGATTCGATGTACAATCGACTTGACAAAGGTCAGACGAAGAAATGAGACCTCTTGATTTGATTTTAACCCTTTCACCACCAAAGTCGCATTCAGCACCACAGTGATTTAACACCTATGTCACTAAAAGGCGTCAAATTGGTGTCTATTATCCAAAGACCCTATTGTCTTAGTTTTGGGAAGGACGGTTAGACCTTGTTTTATATATGTCACAGAAGAATACACAATACTGCAGATGGATTTTGTTCTCTACCCAGGTAAATTTAATGGACAATTTTGGCTGAAATATGGCTGGCGGTGAAAGGGTTAATGTAATTTGGGAAAGCTAAATGCTGCGTTTCACTTATTAACGCGTAGTCATATTTTGTGCTAATTGTTATGAATGAATGTGATCGTTTACCCACTGTATAGAATTGATTTGAAAAAATACCCACTGTATAGAATTTTTACCTGAAACTCATAAGCGGTCATTGGTGGATTCTGAATCACTGGACAACTGTAGCAGTCGTTATTCTTTTGGCAGCTTTTTCTATTCTGGTTATATTATGTGATTACTCCTGTTCTATTGGGAGAAGATATCTTAAACTGTTTATGTCCACAGAGTCCTAATTTACAAATTCAATCAAGATGTGACAGTAAGCTCAACAGGATGGTCTTTAGGAATATCTTAGAAGCTTGGCCATGCCCTCTTTTGCTGCAAAAAATAAAAGAAGAGAAAACGAACATGCTAACGAACATTGATGCCCACCTAAACGTTTCAGAGCTTTACTTCTATAAAGCCACAGTTGGCCTTACAACAATGTCTATCTTTTTTTCTTTTAAAAAAAAAAGCTAGTTCGCTTCTTTCCTTCCATTAGGAGCTTTGTGTCCGTTGGATCATGGCGTGTCTAGGGTCTCTGCGTACTGGAAAGAATTCTTGATGGAACTGAGCAGACTTTTTATTTTAATTTTTTTAATTTTTTTTAATCAACTTTATCTCCCCTTTACTCCATCAATTAAACACAGTAAACACCAAAATGAATCAGCTTTATCTCCCCCTTTACTCCATCAATCAAACACAGTAATCACTATAATGAATCAACTTTCTCTCCCCCTTTACTCCATCAATTAAACACAGTAAACACCATAATTAATAAACTTTATCTCCCCCTTTACTCCATCAATTAAACACAGTAAACACCATAATGAATCAACTTTCTCTCCCCCTTTACTCCATCAATTAAACACAGTAAACACCATAATGAATCAACTTTCTCTCCCCCTTTACTCCATCAATTAAACACAGTAAACACCATAATGAATCAACTTTATCTCCCCCTTTACTCCATCAATTAAACACAGTAAACACCATAATGAATCAACTTTCTCTCCCCCTTTACTCCATCAATTAAACACAGTAAACACCATAATGAATCAACTTTCTCTCCCCCTTTACTCCATCAATTAAACACAGTAAACACCATAATGAATCAACTTTCTCTCCCCCTTTACTCCATCAATTAAACACAGTAAACACCATAATGAATCAACTTTCTCTCCCCCTTTACTCCATCAATTAAACACAGTAAACACCATAATGAATCAACTTTATCTCCCCCTTTACTCCATCAATTAAACACAGTAAACACCATAATGAATCAACTTTATCTCCCCCTTTACTCCATCAATTAAACACAGTAAACACCATAATGAATCAGCTTTATCTCCCCCTTTACTCCATCAATTAAAACACAGTAAACACCATAATGAATCAACTTTATCTCTCCCCCTTTACTCCATCAATTAAACACAGTAAACACCATAATGAATCAACTTTATCTCCCCTTTACTCCATCAATTAAACACAGTAAACACCATAATGAATCAACTTTATCTCCCCCTTTACTCCATCAATTAAACACAGTAAACACCATAATGAATCAACTTTCTCCCCCTTTACTCCATCAATTAAACACAGTAAACACCATAATGAATCAGCTTTATCTCCCCCTTTACTCCATCAATCAAACACAGTAAACACCATAATGAATCAACTTTATCTCCCCCTTTACTCCATCAATTAAACACAGTAAACACCATAATGAATCAACTTTATCTCCCCCTTTACTCCATCAATTAAACACAGTAAACACCATAATGAATCAACTTTATCTCCCCCTTTACTCCATCAATTAAACACAGTAAACACCATAATGAATCAACTTTCTCTCCCCCTTTACTCCATCAATTAAACACAGTAAACACCATAATGAATCAACTTTATCCCTTTACTCCATCAATTAAACACAGTAAACACCATAATTAATCAACTTTATCTCCCCCTTTACTCCATCAATTAAACACAGTAAACACCATAATGAATCAACTTTATCTCCCCCTTTACTCCATCAATTAAACACAGTAAACACCATAATGAATCAACTTTCTCTCCCTTTACTTCAATTCTAAACACCATAATGAATCCTTTACTCCATCATCAATTAAACACAGTAAACACCATAATGAATCAGCTTTATCTCCCCCTTTACTCCATCAATTAAACACAGTAAACACCATAATTAATCAGCTTTATCCCTTTACTCCATCAATTAAACACAGTAAACACCATAATGAATCAGCTTTATCTCCCCCTTTACTCCATCAATTAAACACAGTAAACACCATAATTAATCAGCTTTCTTCCTTTACTCCATCAATTAAACACAGTAACTAGGTGGTACGAATTCCGCAACAGGTCTTTTTTTTTCTTTTTTTCTCTTTTCTCTCTCTCTCTCTCTCTCATTTACCTTTACTTACAATAACGCAATACTACAATGATAACAATGTCCTCATTCAACTGAGCAGACTTGATGATATCAATATCTTGATAGTTATCATTTGAGTGATTTTAATTTGTGCGGTGCACTGTTAACTACCGTATTTTTCGAACTGTAAGACACACCTTGTCGGGTCCATCCCCAAAACGTTTATACACAATTCTGATTTCGGTTTTATAGTTATAGTTATTATAGACAGGGACATATACAGACCCTTGACGTAATAATGACGATGACGTATAGTATAGATACGGGGACATACCGATATGAACCCAGAGACGGGGGCACAATGCTACGGGGCAAGGCGCTAGGCCAACGGGCCACATCAACGCTACGAACAAGCCTACAGCACTTCGCCCGACTTGCAAGCTCAAGCTTCTTGCCTGCTGCTGCTGCTGCTGCTGCTACAACTTCTGCCGTTGCTGGTGATGTTGCCGCGACAAATACGTATCGGACACTTTCCCACGTCAGTGTATCAGTTTGTGTGCGCGATGCAAACGTTTGCGTAGGATGCTTTATCCGCGTGGTGGTAGTGGCAGTAGTAGTCTGTGAAGACTTTAGTGATGATTTCTAAAACTCTGAAAGATACTTTGAACCGGATGTGAGGTTTGTTGCCCTTTTTTGTTTTAATTTCAGCTGTGTATTTGTTTCGAGTTTTGATTGATCGATGAGGGTTCTTTAAGGCGTAATGTACCTATACGTGTGCTGATGAGGTGATAGCCTGTGATGTGATTTTGCGATACTTTATTAGACTAGTTCTGCTCGATTTGGTTTTATACTGACAGGAGGAAAGTTTGGAGTGTTGGTAGGTTCGATGATTTCTGTTGACGATTTCTTTCTGAAATAACTTTGCGGATGATTGTGGTGGCGCGCGTGCGCACATACACACATGCACACGCATGCACGCAAGCATACACGCACGCACGCACGTACGCACACACACACGCACACACGCACACACACACACACGCACACGCACGCACACGCACGCACACGCACGCACACGCACGCACACGCACACACACGCACACACACACACACACACACACACACACACACACACACACACACACACACACACACACAGAATAAACAAACGAGCAAGTGTGTGTGTGTGTGCGCGCGCACATGTGTACGCGAGCACATGTGTGTGTTTTCTCCAATATTTCTGGCCCTTTTCAGGATTCCTATTATCATTATTATTACTATCAAAGCTAGAAAAAAAATGTGACGTCCTCATGGGATCATCCCTTGGGGACAAGTTCCTTTGCTGCGGTGGTCTTCTATAAACAGTGGTCCGATCCTGGAGGTACTGCAATACCCGATCATTACTATCAACCCAATGACGATTCGTTATTACCCGGCCAGAGGCCGAGGTATTGCGATCGGTTTGTGTGTCTGTGTGTGTGTCTGTCTGTCTGTGTATCGATTATCTTAAAAACTACTGTTTGGATTTTGATTAAAATTGGCAGAGGGGTAGACAGCTTGAAAAGGAAGCTTCCTTTCGTTAATCAACACCGTGCTGACCTTGACCTTGAAGTTTGACCTTAAAAACCGACATTTCCTTCTTTGGGCTATGTACTTTCCCCCCAGCTTTATCTCGTGAACTAGTGAACAGAATCGCTTCAAATTTTGTGTGGTGGTGTACCATGGTGCAAATAAGTTTGTATAAAAGTTCAGCTGTATCTCGTGGACTACTGAACAGAATCACTTCAAATTTTGGGCTATGTATTTTATGCGTTCTGTAAGGGTGGAAAGTGGTGTGTTTATTGGGGGGGGGGGGGGGGGGGGACAGGACATAACTCTGGCCGGTTTTTGCATTGTCACAATGCGTTGCTGCCGCTCGGAGATGCCCTTGTTACTAGATATAACTTTGTATAGGAAGAAAGAAATTGTTTACATGTACATTGGTACTGTGCTTAATAGTTGTATATGTAAATGTATATGTGTGTCGGAATTAGGATGTCATGTATTACATTTTGCATTGCTGCTGATTTGTGAATATTCTATTTCTGCAACAAAACTCGCATTCATGTTTCAAAGAAAATAAAAAACGAAAGATAAACTAAATCAAAACATAATTATACAAGCAGGATTCAAAATCCCTTGGCATTCAAAGTAATTGTCTTGTTCAATTAGACAGATTATATGACGAATTGATCAAACAAAGAACAGGTGAGCGAGCAGACTCGCATACGCATACGCACATGTATGCGCACTGGCACGCACACTCGCAGTCCGGCACGCGCGCACACACCACACACAAACGCGCAGGCGCGCGTACACACACACACGCACGCACACACACGCACACACACACACACACACACACACACACACACACTCACACACACACTCACACACACACACACACACACACACACACACACACACACACACACACACACACACACACACACACACACACACACACACACACACACACACACACACACACACACACACACACACACACACAAACACACACACAAACACACACACACACACACACACTCACTTCGAACTGAAGCAAGAGACAGAATGATAACCACAATGACACACAGGGACGCATTTATCTCTCTCTCTCTCTCTCTCTCTCTCTCTCTCTCTCTCTCTCTCTCTCTCTCTCTCTCTCTCTCTCTCTCTCTCTCTCTCTCTCTCCTCTCTCTCTCTCTCTCTCTCTCTCTTCTCTCTCTCAGTCTCTCTCTGTGTCTCTGTCTGTGACAATTCTGACAATTAAAAGCCTATTATCAAGATCATATTAAGATAAGAAGATCAGCGAGATAAGAAGGAGCCAGACGATTCAGGGATTTGTAACAGATACCAAATAATAATGATATACCAAGTGCTTGTACCATATCTACCTTCTTAGTATGTATGCCAACTACTTTACAAGTAGCCTATGTACCTTAAGCTGGATACAGTCTGAGGTCTGTCTAGATGTCTGTTTTTTCTGCCTGTTTCCTTCTCTTTTAATTTTTTTTTAAAATATCCGAGTGTCCGCCCCATCTGTATAGTTTCACATTTTCTCTCTATATTCCCCTCCCCCCAAAAAAAATCTCCGTCTCTCTATAATCTTATATATATATGTGTCTCTCTCTGTCTCTCTTTCTTTGTCTTTGTCTCTCTTTCTTTCTTTCTTTTTCTTTGTTTCTGTCTGTTTGTCTCTCTCTCTTTCTGACTCTCTCTCTCTCTCTCTCTCTCTCTCTCTCTCTCTCTCTCTCTCTCTCTCTCTCGCTCTCTCTCTCTCTCTCTCTCTCTGTATCTGTCTGTCTGTCTCTCTGTGTGTCTCTCTAGCTAGCTCTCTCTGTCTCTCTCTCTGTATCTGTCTTTGTCTGTCTGTCTCTCTCTCTCTCCTCTCTCTCTCTCTCTCTCTCTCTCTCTCTCTCTCTCTCTCTCTCTCTCTCTCTCTCTCTCTCTCTCCCCCCCCTCTCTCTCAACGACTCTGACAACTGCAGGCCCATTACTCAGGCCTATATAGGGATTCTCTGGAAGCTTTATCTCAGTCAGTCCACATTAGCACAGGTAATCAATGCTGGAGGGCACATAGAGATAACGCATAGATTGAGTCCCACACTGATGAGGTAGAGTGATGAAGCATAGAGTCCCACACTGATGAGATGAAGCATAGATTGAGTCTCACACTGATGAGGTATAGAGATAACGCATAGATTGAGTCCCACATTGATGAGGTATAGAGATAACGCATAGATTGAGTCCCACATTGATGAGGTATAGAGATGAAGCATAGATTGAGTCCCACACTGAGGAGGTATAGAGATGAAACACAGATTGAGTCCAACACTGACGAGGCATAGAGATGAAGCATAGATTGAGTCCCACACTTGATGAGGTATAGAGATGAAGCATGGATTGAGTCCCACACTGATGAGGTATAGAGATGAAGCATATATTGAGTCCCACAATGACGAGGTTATTGAGAGGAAGCATAAATTGAGTCCCACACTTGATGAGGTATAGAGATGAAGCATAGATTGAGTCCCACACTTGATGAGGTATAGAGATGAAGCATAGATTGAGTCCCACACTGATGAGGTATAGAATAGAGATAACGCATAGATTGAGTCCCACACTTGATGAGGTATAGAGATGAAGCATAGACTGAGTCCCACACTGATGAGGTATAGAGATGAAGCATGGATTGAGTCCCACATTGATGAGGTATAGAGATGAAGCATAGATTGAGTCCCACACTGAGGAGGTATAGAGATGAAACACAGATTGAGTCCCACACTGATGAGGCATAGAGATGAAGCATAGATTGAGTCCCACACTTGATGAGGTATAGAGATGAAGCATGGATTGAGTCCCACACTGATGAGGTATAGAGATGAAGCATAGATTGAGTCCCACATTGATGAGGTATAGAGATGAAGCATAGACTGAGTCCCACATTGATGAGGTATAGAGATGAAGCATAGATTGAGTCCCACACTTGATGAGGTATAGAGATGAAGCATAGACTGAGTCCCACATTGATGAGGTATAGAGATGAAGCATAGATTGAGTCCCACACTTGATGAGGTATAGAGATGAAGCATAGATTGAGTCCCACACTTGATGAGGTATAGAGATGAAGCATAGATTGAGTCCCACACTGATGAGGCATAGAGATGAGGCATAGATTGAGTCCCACACTGATGAGGCATAGAGATGAAGCATATATTGAGTCCCACATTGATGAGGCATAGAGATGAAGCATAGATTGAGTCCCACACTGATGAGGTATAGAGATGAAGCATAGATTGAGTCCCACACTGATGAGGTATAGAGATGAAGCATAGATTGAGTCCCACACTGATGAGGCATAGAGATGAAGCATAGATTGAGTCCCACACTTGATGAGGTATAGAGATGAAGCATAGATTGAGTCCCACACTTGATGAGGTATAGAGATGAAGCATAGATTGAGTCCCACACTGATGAGGTATAGAGATGAAGCATAGATTGAGTCCCACACTGATGAGGTATAGAGATGAAGCATAGATTGAGTCCCACACTGACGAGGTATAGAGAGGAAGCATAGATTGAGTCCCACACTTGATGAGGTATAGAGATGAAGCATAGATTGAGTCCCACACAAAAAGCACGACGAAGGTATAGAGAGGAAGCATAGATTGAGTCCCACACTGATGAGGCCCACCCCCTCCCCACACCATAGAGATGAAGCATAGATTGAGTCCCACACTGATGAGGTATAGAGAGGAAGCATAGATTGAGTCCCACACTGATGAGGTACAGAGATGAAGCATAGATTGAGTCCCACACTTGATGAGGTATAGAGATGAAGCATAGATTGAGTCCCACACTGATGAGGTATAGAGATGAAGCATAGATTGAGTCCCACACTGATGAGGTATAGAGATGAAGCATAAATTGAGTCCCACATTGATGAGGTATAGAGATGAAGCATAGATTGAGTCCCACACTTGATGAGGTATAGAGATGAAGCATAGATTGAGTCCCACACCGATGAGGTACAGAGATGAAGCATAGATTGAGTCCCACACTGAGGAGGTATAGAGATGAAGCATAGATTGTGTCCCACACTGATGAGGTATAGAGATGAAGCATAGATTGAGTCCCACACTGATGAGGTATAGAGATGAAGCATAGATTGAGTCCCACATTGATGAGGTATAGAGATGAAGCATAGATTGAGTCCCACACTGATGAGGTATAGAGATGAAGCATAGATTGAGTCCCACACTGATGAGGTATAGAGATGAAGCATAGATTGAGCTGATGAGGTATAGAGATGAGCATAAATTGAGCCCCACACTGATGAGGCATAGAGATGAAGCATATATTGAGTCCCACATTGATGAGGTATAGAGATGAAGCATAGACTGAGTCCCACATTGATGAGGCATAGAGATGAAGCATAGACTGAGTCCCACACTAATGAGGTATAGAGATGAAGCATAGATTGAGTTCCACACTGATGAGGTATAGAGATGAAGCATAGATTGAGTCCCACACTGACGAGGTATATTGAGGAAGCATAGATTGAGTCCCACACTGATGAGGTATAGAGAGGAAGCATAGATTGAGTCCCACACTGATGAGGCATAGAGAGGAAGCATAGATTGAGTCCCACACTGACGAGGTATAGAGATGAAGCATAGATTGAGTCCCACACTGATGAGGTATAGAGAGGAAGCATAGATTGAGTCCCACACTGACTAGGCATAGAGATGAGGCATAGATTGAGTCCCACACTGATGAGGTATAGAGATGAAGCATAGATTGAGTCCCACACTTGATGAGGTATAGCGATGAAGCATAGATTGAGTCCCACACTGATAAGGTATAGAGATGAAGCATAAATTGAGTCCTACATTGATGAGGTATAGAGATGAAGCATAAATTGAGTCCTACATTGATAAGGTATAGAGATGAAGCATAGATTGAGTCCCACACTGATGAGGTATAGAGATGAAGCATAAATTGAGTCCTACACTGATGAGGTATAGAGATGAAGCATAGATTGAGTCCCACATTGATGAGGTATAGAGATGAAGCATAGATTGAGTCCCACACTGAGGAGGTATAGAGATGAAGCATAGATTGAGTCCCACACTGATGAGGCATAGAGATGAAGCATAGATTGAGTCCCACACTGACGAGGCATAGAGAGGAAGCATAGATTGAGTCCCACACTGACGAGGTATATTGAGGAAGCATAGATTGAGTCCCACACTTGATGAGGTATAGAGATGAAGCATAGATTGAGTCCCACACTGATGAGGCATAGAGATGAAGCATAGATTGAGTCCTACACTTGATGAGGTATAGAGATGAAGCATAGATTGAGTCCCACATTGATGAGGTATAGAGATGAAGCATAAATTGAGTCCTACATTGATGAGGTATAGAGATGAAGCATAAATTGAGTCCCACATTGATGAGGTATAGAGATGAAGCATAGATTGAGTCCCACACTTGATGAGGTATAGCGATGAAGCATAGATTGAGTCCCACACTTGATGAGGTATAGAGATGAAGCATAGATTGAGTCCCACACTGATGAGGTATAGAGATGAAGCATAGATTGAGTCCCACACTGATGAGGTACAGAGATGAAGCATAGATTGAGTCCCACACTGATGAGGCATAGAGATGAAGCATAGATTGAGTCCCACACTGATGAGGTATAGAGATGAAGCATAGATTGAGTCCCACATTGATGAGGTATAGAGATGAAGCATAGATTGAGTCCCACACTTGATGAGGTATAGAGATGAAGCATAGAGTGTGTCCCACACTGATGAGGTATAGAGATGAAGCATAGATTGAGTCCCACATTGATGAGGTATAGAGATGAAGCATAGATTGAGTCCCACACTGATGAGGTATAGAGATGAAGCATAGATTGAGTCCCACACTGATGAGGTATAGAGATGAAGCATAGATTGAGTCCCACACTGATGAGGTATAGAGATGAAGCATAGATTGAGTCCCACATTGATGAGGTATAGAGATGAAGCATAGATTGAGTCCCACACTTGATGAGGTATAGAGATGAAGCATAGATTGAGTCCCACACTGATGAGGTATAGAGATGAAGCATAGACTGAGTCCCACACTGATGAGGTATAGAGAGGAAGCATAGATTGAGTCCCACACTGACGAGGTACAGAGATGAAGCATAGATTGAGTCCCACACTGATGAGGTACAGAGATGAAGCATAGACTGAGTCCCACACGGATGAGGTACAGAGATGAAGCATAGATTGAGTCCCTCACTGATGAGGTACAGAGATGAAACATAGATTGACCCCTGTACTGACCAGGTCCCTTCATGAACTGTAAGCTCGCTCTAGGTCGAGTTCTGGAGCGGTAAGCACGAGTGCGCCTTAAACAGTTAACCCAAGTAGTAACATGTAAATTAGACTAAACTGCCCAAAAGCGATTGGCTGTTTTAGCCTAATTTACATACTACTACCCGTGTTACCTGTTTAAGATGCACTCATGATTATGGTGCCTGATTCCTACGTGCGTTTTCCAGAAGCGAGCGCTACGGTAAACTTAGCTGTTGCGTAGGAAACCTTTTTAAAAAACATTTTTTTTATAGTAAATAATATATAACCTACCCTAAAAAGCCTTCACATGATGACACTATTTGCGGTCTAAAGAAAAAAAGCCCAGTGGTCTTTTACTCACTTTCCAGAAAGGGAAAAAGCAATATAATAATAATAATAATAATAATAATAATAATAATAATAATAATAATAATAATAATAATAATAATTATAATAACGAGGACAATTTGTATAGCGCCCATCCTACTATGTAGGCTACAGGGCGCTTGACACAGAATTGAAATGGAATAAAAAACATGAAATAAAA
>CM065701.1:41301767-41304267 GCA_017654935.2 Phymorhynchus buccinoides
GCCTCATGTTTGGCTTCCCAAAAGTGTAAGAGAAAGAGAAAGTAGCACCCTTCTACTTTTCTGGTGTTGCCTCCCGAAAGGCTCCTTAAAATATACGGACGTGTCCGTATTTCCCATAATCCGTATATTTTGTTCCTTCCTTCTTTTACGTATTGATTATTTGCGCGCGGAAAATCCGGATGCACTGTGTACGTGCGCTATGATTCTCTGCGGCGTGAACTCAATCCTTTATTCGTTTATTTTGTTGTTCTTTTTGTTCTGCTCATTTCCCCGCCTCCCATGCATCATCATCATCATCATCATCATCATCATCATCAGCATCATCATCAGCAGCAGCAGCAGCAGCAGCATCAGCAGCAGCAGCAGCAGCATCGTCGTCATCATCATCATCAGCATCATCATCATCATCATCATCATCAGCAGCAGCAGCAGCAGCAGCAGCATCGTCGTCATCATCGTCGTCGTCATCATCATCATCATCATCATCAGCAGCAGCTGCAGCAGCAGCATCGTCATCATCATCATCATCATCATCATCATCATCATCAGTATCAGCATTGGCATCAGCATCAGCATCAGCATCATCAGCATCATCAGCAGCAGCAATAGCATCGTCGTCATCCTCGTCGTCATCATCATCATCATCATCATCCCAACCACCATAATCAAATCGCCTAATCATGACCGATGAGCGTGAAGACAACTTTGCCATGGCTTCTGCACAACAGCCTTGCGGGGCGTGTCTATTCTATCCCACCATCAACAAATCGATGGCTTAGAGTCAAAACGGACTATCTTGAGACAGTCCATTGACTTGTTATTGATGATATTGCAAAAACTAATAACTTGTATTAAAAAAGACTACAACTAATATAAAATGGGGTTTTTGCTTTTTATATTTCTGCAATATCTTTAAAATACAAGTTATTAGTTTTCGCAATAAGTTCAACAATACGTCAATGGACTATCAAAAGATAGTCCGCTTTGACTCCAAGCCATCGAAATCGAACTGTAGCAATGTACCACTCCGCAACAAATAATTGAAAGCAAAACAAAACAAAACAAAACAAAACAAGTGCAACGCCGAGCGGCTGCAAAGTCCCCTCGCAGCATCACCGAGCTACTCCGAAATCGGAATGTGTCGGCTGTACACATACATAAAAAACGCATCAAAGCAGCACGTAACTACATACAAACGCATGAAAAAAGCACGAAACCGAATAGTTTTTTTTTATATATAACCTTAGGTTTCGGACCCGTGATTTGAGCGCGCGCGATCATGCGCACACGAGCGCACAGAAAAATTCATGACACCTGTGTTATAGACCATTCATCAAGAAATGTTGTGAAAAAACCTGCATTGAAATACATGCAAAACTTCGCGAGATATTAGCGATTATGTGTTTCGGGGTTTGAACCCCGTAACTGGCGCGACCTTGACCTTAATGTAAAACTAAATACATCAGTGGATAGCTTGCATCTTGGCAAACTAGTCTACCAAATTTGATGATGATAGACTGAATAGTTTTTGAGAAAAACGGACGAATAGCCGGACGGACGGACGGAGGCACGCTGGACGCTGGATGGACGCTGGACGGACCAGACAGAAACAATACTCCCAGAACCTTCGGCTCGGGATTAATAAAGCAAAACAAAACAAAGAAAACACTGTCCCTGCTTTTCTATGTATCCGGCGTGACAATATCACCGCCTCAGGTGTTCTGTCCATGTCATCTATAATTCAGCACAGCCATCATCGCCCCCTTTGTCCCCTAGAATCAGGTCAGCCCACATCGCATTGCCAGCGTGCGAGGGAGGCATAGTGTATCGGGATTCAGTACCTCGAATGATAGTGGAAATATACTGGTCTCCAAAAGTTAAGGGCCGGCTTCTGTTTTCAGTAGCTTGATATCTATTTATTGTACACTAAGACAACAATGAAGAAAATGGCAAAACTTAGGCTACTCAATAACGTTCCTTCCTGTTGCACGTGCCTGAACCAGTTTTGCAGACATTGCAGTACAGCAACAGCGTTTTCAGGTACGCTTAAAATGTGGCAAATTCACGAGAATTTCACGAAAGTTTGGTCTCTTTTCGCTGAAGAATCAGGGCTGATGCAGGTTTCTTGCCTATTGCACGTGCAAGGCATGACTGTAGTGAACACTGCTGAGCAAAAGTTAGACACGAATGTGCATTTAAAGGCGGCAACCAGAGCTCTCAATAAGCATGCCTCCAAAACAGAAGAGAGAAGATCGTTCTTCCGGCCCTTACATTTTGGAGACCAGTATAGTTCGGTTACTAATGGTATGACAGAGGGAAAAACAAGTGTAAAACTACCCGTGAAAACATTCTGGGTTGTTTATCAACTATTCATCAAAATGTTTATCAGTTTTGCGTTCTTGTTTTTGGTTTTGGTTTCCTGAAAGGTTAATGGTCGTGTTGGGAATTGTTGGTGGCCCGTGTGTGTGTGTGTGGGAGGTGTTGGTGTTTTGGATGAGTG
>CM065701.1:41316767-41321767 GCA_017654935.2 Phymorhynchus buccinoides
AGTGAACGAGTATTATATCAGATTCGTGTAGACTGTATTGTTTCATCATAGTTATGCCCCACAAGCTTTACGGCTGGATAGCCTTGCGACTGAAGTTGCTTGTGTGGATTATGGAAATGAAAGGAGTAAGAAGAGTTAGGAAAGGAAGAGTGTGAATAGTAACGACACGGGAGAGAGAGAGAGAGTTCGGAGAGAGAGAGAGAGAGAGAGAGAGAGAGAGAGAGAGAGAGAGAGAGAGAGAGAGAGAGAGAGAGAGAGAGAGAGAGAGAGAGAGAGAGAGAGAGAGAGAGAGAGAGAGAGAGATTGAGAGAGAAGAGAGAGAGAGAGAGGCAGAGAGAGAGAGAGAGAGAGAGAGAGACAGAGAGAGAGGAGAGAGAGAGAGAGAGAGAGAGAGAGAGAGAGAGAGAGAGAGAGAGAGAGAGAGAGAGAGAGAGAGAGAGAGAGAGAGAGAGAGAGAGTAGTGTATGTGTGTGTGTGTGTGTGTGTGTGTGTGTGTGTGTGTGTGTGCGCGTGCGCGTGCGGGTTATGTATATGTGTGTTATAGACAGACAGAATAAAATCAGTCAGAGACAAACACCCCCACCCCCACACACACCCACACCCACACACAGAGAGAGAGAGAGAGAGAGAGAGAGAGAGAGAGAGAGAGAGAGAGAGAGAGAGAGAGAGAGAGAGAGAGAGAGAGAGAGAGAGAGAGAGAGATATTTGTTGTTGCCATTCAATTTCGCGCCCCGCGTTGGCACACAGAGAGAGAGAGAGTGAGACAGACAGATAGAGAGAGAGAGAGAGAGAGAGAGAGAGAGAGAGAGAGAGAGAGAGAGAGAGAGAGAGAGAGAGAGAGAGAGAGAGAGAGAGAGAGAGAGAGAATGTAGTGTGTGTGTGTGTGTGTGCGCGTGCGTGTTATGTATATGTGTGTTAGAGACAAACAGAATAAAATCAATCAGAGACAAACGCACAGAGACAGAGAGAGAGAGAGAGAGAGAGAGAGAGAGAGAGAGAGAGAGAGAGAGAGAGAGAGAGAGAGAGAGAGAGAGAGAGAGAGAGAGAGAGACAGAGACAGAGAGACAGAGAGAGAGACAGAGACAGAGAGACGGACAGACGGACAGACAGACAGAGAGACAGAAACAAAGAGAAAGAGAGAGAAAAAGAAAGAGAGAAAGTGATAGAGAGACAGAGACAGAGACAGAGAGAGACGGACAGACAGAGACAAAGACAGAGAGAGAAAGAAAGAGAGAAAGTGATAGAGATAGACAAATAATTGAGAGAAAAGTCAACAACCCTTCATCTGTATAGGCAGACCAGCAGAACCACAACAACAAACATTACATACAGAGAAAATAAGAAAGACATAAACAAACACTAATAACTAAAAGTTAACGAAGCAAGCGGGTAGAAGGGATTCAAATGTAGCTCAGAAAAAGCTGCTTGCGATCTTGGCGCCTTTATCTTTTCCGATTTAACTAAAGGCCACCACCCACGCTCATGTTATCCGAGAAGATTTGTTTGTTTTCATAAACAAGAAAACCAAAATTACATTTGCTCGATTTTGTATATATTCATCTTTTATGAGAAAGAATGTCTTTTTTTTCTTTTTTTTTTCTTTTCTCCCTCAATTGGAAGATGGATTTGTTCGATTTTTTTGCTGTTTATTTTAGGTTTAATTCCCCAATTGGAACAGGGAATTTGTTCGTTTTCTGCTGTTTATTTTAGGTTTATTTCCCCAATTGGAACAGGGAATTTGTTCGTTTCCTGCTGTTTATTTTAGGTTTATTTCCCCAATTGGAACAGGGAATTTGTTCGTTTTCTGCTGTTTATTTTAGGTTTATTTAATTCCCCAATTGGAACAGGGAATTTGTTCGTTTTCTGCTGTTTATTTTAGGTTTATTTCCCCAATTGGAACAAGGAATTTGTTCGTTTTCTGCTGTTTATTTTAGGTTTATTTCCCCAATTGGAACAGGGAATTTGTTCGTTTTCTGCTGTTTATTTTAGGTTTATTTCCCCAATTGGAACAGGGAATTTGTTCGTTTTCTGCTGTTTATTTTAGGTTTATTTCCCCAATTGGAACAGGGAATTTGTTCGTTTTCTGCTGTTTATTTTAGGTTTATTTCCCCAATTGGAACAGGGAATTTGTTCGTTTTCTGCTGTTTATTTTAGGTTTATTTAATTCCCCAATTGGAACAGGGAATTTGTTCGTTTTCTGCTGTTTATTTTAGGTTTATTTCCCCAATTGGAACAGGGAATTTGTTCGTTTTCTGCTGTTTATTTTAGGTTTATTTCCCCAATTGGAACAGGGAATTTGTTCGTTTTCTGCTGTTTATTTTAGGTTTATTTCCCCAATTGGAACAGGGAATTTGTTCGTTTTCTGCTGTTTATTTTAGGTTTATTTCCCCAATTGGAACAGGGAATTTGTTCGTTTTCTGCTGTTTATTTTAGGTTTATTTAATTCCCCAATTGGAACAGGGAATTTGTTCGTTTTCTGCTGTTTATTTTAGGTTTATTTCCCCAATTGGAACAGGGAATTTGTTCGTTTTCTGCTGTTTATTTCCCCAATTGGAACAGGGAATTTGTTCGTTTTCTGCTGTTTATTTTAGGTTTATTTCCCCAATTGGAACAGGGAATTTGTTCGTTTTCTGCTGTTTATTTTAGGTTTATTTCCCCAATTGGAACAGGGAATTTGTTCGTTTTCTGCTGTTTATTTTAGGTTTATTTCCCCAATTGGAACAGGGAATTTGTTCGTTTTCTGCTGTTTATTTTAGGTTTATTTAATTCCCCAATTGGAACAGGGAATTTGTTCGTTTTCTGCTGTTTATTTTAGGTTTATTTCCCCAATTGGAACAGGGAATTTGTTCGTTTCCTGCTGTTTATTTTAGGTTTATTTCCCCAATTGGAACAGGGAATTTGTTCGTTTTCTGCTGTTTATTTTAGGTTTATTTCCCCAATTGGAACAGGGAATTTGTTCGTTTTCTGCTGTTTATTTTAGGTTTATTTCCCCAATTGGAACAGGGAATTTGTTCGTTTTCTGCTGTTTATTTTAGGTTTATTTCCCCAATTGGAACAGGGAATTTGTTCGTTTTCTGCTGTTTATTTTAGGTTTATTTCCCCAATTGGAACAGGGAATTTGTTCGTTTTCTGCTGTTTATTTTAGGTTTATTTCCCCAATTGGAACAGGGAATTTGTTCGTTTTCTGCTGTTTATATTAGGTTTATTTAATTCCCCAATTGGAACAGGGAATTTGTTCGTTTTCTGCTGTTTATTTTAGGTTTATTTCCCCAATTGGAACAGGGAATTTGTTCGTTTTCTGCTGTTTATTTTAGGTTTATTTCCCCAATTGGAACAGGGAATTTGTTCGTTTTCTGCTGTTTATTTTAGGTTTATTTCCCCAATTGGAACAGGGAATTTGTTCGTTTTCTGCTGTTTATTTTAGGTTTATTTCCCCAATTGGAACAGGGAATTTGTTCGTTTTCTGCTGTTTATTTTAGGTTTATTTCCCCAATTGGAACAGGGAATTTGTTCGTTTTCTGCTGTTTATTTTAGGTTTATTTCCCCAATTGGAACAGGGAATTTGTTCGTTTTCTGCTGTTTATTTTAGGTATATTTATTTCCCCAATTGGAACAGGGAATTTGTTCGTTTTCTGCTGTTTATTTTAGGTTTATTTCCCCAATTGGAACAGGGAATTTGTTCGTTTTCTGCTGTTTATTTTAGGTTTATTTAATTCCCCAATTGGAACAGGGAATTTGTTCGTTTTCTGCTGTTTATTTTAGGTTTATTTTCCCAATTAGAACAGGGATTTTGTTCGTTTTCTGCTGTTTATTTTAGGTATATTTATTTCCCCAATTGGAACAGGGAATTTGTTCGTTTTCTGCTGTTTATTTTAGGTTTATTTCCCCAATTGGAACAAGGAATTTGTTCGTTTTCTGCTGTTTATTTTAGGTTTATTTCCCCAATTGGAACAGGGAATTTGTTCGTTTCCTGCTGTTTATTTTAGGTTTATTTCCCCAATTGGAACAGGGAATTTGTTCGTTTTCTGCTGTTTATTTTAGGTTTATTTCCCCAATTGGAACAGGGAATTTGTTCGTTTTCTGCTGTTTATTTTAGGTTTATTTCCCCAATTGGAACAGGGAATTTGTTTGTTTTCTGCTGTTTATTTTAGGTTTATTTCCCCAATTGGAACAGGGAATTTGTTCGTTTTCTGCTGTTTATTTTAGGTTTATTTCCCCAATTGGAACAGGGAATTTGTTGTATTTTCTCTTTCGCTGATTCTGTGTATTTACGCGCATGAATCTTATTTGTGTGTTCCAGTACTTAGTAAGTTTGAACTACTTTAGAGGCGAACAGAAGAAGAAGATGTGTTTAACGTCCTCCGATCTGGCGCAGGTATACGTATATGGGACATTTATAGTTGTACGGGCAGTGGGTCGATCCTGGAGATACTGCAATACCAGAAAAGACCCGAACTTAACACTTTCAACACAACCCCTTTCGCTTCGCCGCTTGCCGTCAGCGCACTGCAGTGAAGACACGACAACTCCCTCAGGACACCAGGGTGCGTTTCACAAGGGCTAACGTTACGTAGCGTGCGCGCAAATCGGCAAAAAACGGTACTAAGAAACACCTATTTTGCCGACGTTTGTCGAAAACGTTTTGTGGCTGTGATCGAGGTAGCAAGCGACAAACTATTTGAAGGATCATGGGAAATATTAATCCTTCCGGCTTTTTTTTAAATATCTCGCGTGACGAGACTTGAACTTTAAAAATGGAAGACCAAAACAACAAGCTTGCCACAGCAAATATTCTTTAGTCTATCGTGAAAAAATACGGGATGATTTTAGCAAATTAAACAAACGCAAGTGGTTTGGAGTGCTCTTTCTTAATTTTCATCATGTTAGATGGAATAATATAGTGCACATTTCATTTTCTGCACACAAATAGACGTGGGTGAAATCGACAACTTTGTACAAACTGACAGAGAGGTATGATTTATCTTCCTTATGATAGCAAC
>CM065701.1:41334267-41339267 GCA_017654935.2 Phymorhynchus buccinoides
ACAGCACGTAACTGAATAGTTTTTTTTTTATATATAGCCTTGGGGTTCGGACCCGTGATTTGAGCGCGCGCGATCATGCGCACACGAGCGCACAGAAAACTTCATGACAACTGTGTTATAGACCGTTCATCAAGAAATGTTGTGAGAGAAAAAAACTGCATTGAAATACATGCAAAACTTCGCGAGATATTAGCGATAATGTGTTTCGGGGTTTGAACCCCGTAACTGGCGCGACCTTGACCTTAATGCAAAACTAAATACATCAGTGGAGAGCTTGCATCTTGGCCAACTAGTCTACCAAATTTGATGATGATAGACTGAATAGTTTTTTTTTATTATAGAAAAACGGACGAATAGCCGGACGGACGGACGGAGGCACGCCGGACGGACCAGACAGAAACAATAGTTCCCGAACCTTCGGCTCGGGGTTAACAAACGATGTAACATACATAACTGAAAGTGCAAAAAGGAAAGCTAGATGCACAAGAACAACACAAGATAACGTGCGAGTGGATCGATGTGGTGCTATCTGTTCCTTGTGCTGCCAACTCGTGTCTTCTCCAAGTCCACTTCTCCACATCGTCAATGTAACACAGCG
Source organism: Phymorhynchus buccinoides (assembly GCA_017654935.2). Lineage (NCBI taxonomy): Eukaryota > Metazoa > Mollusca > Gastropoda > Neogastropoda > Raphitomidae > Phymorhynchus > Phymorhynchus buccinoides. Next base: position 41,334,866 of record CM065701.1, read on the forward strand.
GTATTTTCATACCCCTAAGAAACTATGAATACAGTCATGATATAGATGGTCTTTGGACATTGACCTAGTTTCGCTATCTGTATACGCATCTCTCTCTCTCTCTCTCTCCGTGATTTGAGCGCTCATGCGCACACTCTCTCTCTCTCTCAAGAAATGTTGTCTCTCTCTCTCTCTCTCTCTCTCTCTCTACATCTCCTCTCTCTCTCAAATTTCTCTCTCTCTTTTCTCTCTCTCTCTCATCTGTCTCTCTCTCTCTCTCTAGATCTCTCTCTCTCTCTATCTCTCTCTCTCTCTCTCAAGTCCACTTCTCTCGTCAATGTAACACAGCGGTATTCTCTCTCTGTCTCTCTCTCTCTAGTGTCTCTCTCTCTCTCTCTCTCTCTCTCTCTCTCTCTCTCTCTCTCTCTCTCTCTCTCTCTCTCTCTCTCTCTCTCTCTCTCTCTCTCTCTCTCTCTCTCTCTCTCTCTCTCTCTCTCTCTCTCTCTCTCTCTCTCTCTCTCTCTCTCTCTCTCTCTTTTCTCTCTCTCTCTCTCTCTCTCTCTCTCTCTCTCTCTCTCTCTCTCTCTCTCTCTCTCTCTCTCTCTCTCTCTCTCTCTCTCTCTCTCTCTCTCTCTCTCTCTCTTTCGCTCTCTCTCTGTGTATGTATCTGATTGTCTCACCATCTCTCTGTGTATCTGTCTGTCTGTCTGTCTCTCTCTCTCTCTGTGTGTGTCTGTCTGTCTGTCTCTCTCTCTCTGTGTCTGTCTCTTCTGTCTGTCTGTCTGTCTGTCTCTTTCACACCCACACCCACCCACACCCACACACACGCACACACGCACGTACGCACACACGCGCATGCACGCACGCGCACAAGCACACACACACACGCACACACAACATACAAGCGCACGCACGCACGCACGCACCCCCCCCCCCCCCCCCCACACCCACCCACCCACCCACCCACCCACCCACACACACACACACACACACACACACACACACACACACACCAAATCGAATGACAATATCCGATTGACAACCTCGATCAGTCAAACCGATTGTTTTTCTTAGGGACATGTTGCTAATTCAGTTTGCAATGGCTGCAACCCACCTGCGTGCGCATCTCGACCCTTCCAACGGAAGTGTCGCCATCTTAGTCCTTATTTGTGTGTAAACAAAGTGAAAATGTTATCTAAATGTGTAAAGAAAACATCCAGATGTTATAAATACAGTTTAGATAAGTTTCGAATTGGAACAGCCAAATACGCAGCATCGATCTGGCATTTTTCAAAAAAAGGTAAGGACTAAGATGGCGGTCTCCCATAATATGGCGCTCCTTGTGGCCGGATATGACGACACGTGGGTACCAGCCATACATGCATTGATATTCTTTTGTGGCCTGCTTATACACTTTCATATTTTTTCATAATTTTAAATACACTTTATTATTTGGGTATTTGACTGATTGATTGATTTGTTTATTTATTGCTTGGTCGCTTGATTGAATGATTGATTGATTGATTGGTTGCATGATTGATTGACTGATTGATTGATTGGTTGATTGCTTGCTTGAATGATTGATATATTGATTGATCGTTTTCTTTCTCGTTTCAGGTAAACACGCTCAGTGCCGATTCAGAATTGCGGACACATGCATCGAACACGTCCTGGAATGCAACCCAACTGTGTTACTTACTGTTGTCATGAGACATTACATGTGTTCTGTCAGTGACACTGTGCTTTCCTGCCTTCTTACGCTACCATCCAGTGCATTGGTTTCCTGAAACTTTGGGTTAAAGTTTGGTGTCGCACCTAGGTACTACTAGCGAGAAATGAGACTATAATGATCATTGTCATGACCTATACGTGTTTGTACTCGGGTGTATTGAAGAGAGAGAGAAAGAGAGAGAGAGAGAGAGAGAGAGAGAGAGAGAGAGAGAGAGAGAGAGAGAGAGAGAGAGAGGGTGAGAGAGAGAGAGAGAGAGAGGGTGTGAGAGAGAGAGAGAGAGGGTGAGAGAGAGAGAGAGAGAGAGAGAGAGAGGGTGAGAGAGAGAGAGAGAGAGAGTGGTGAGAGAGAGAGAGAGAGAGAGGGTGAGAGAGAGAGAGAGAGAGAGGGTGAGAGAGAGAGAGAGGGAGAGAGAGAGAGGGGGAGAGAGAGAGAGAGAGAGAGAGAGAGAGAGAGGGAGAGAGAGAGGGTGAGAGAGAGAGTGAGAGAGAGAGAGAGAGAGAGAGAGAGAGAGAGAGGGAGAGGGAGAGAGAGAGAGAGAGACAGATAGAGAGACAGAGAGAGAGAGAGAGAGAGAGAGAGAGAGAGAGAGAGAGAGAGAGAGAGAGAGAGAGACATTTCCTAGGATGTCACCTATACTGATCATAGTCCTTGCTGACGACATTCTCGTTTATGTTTAGGAACAAGCTTGGTTAAGTTGGTCAATGCCAGATCTATGCATTCGTTGTGCGATGACATAATAACTATACTTAGTTCACATAGCACTGGTTCTCCTTAATAATAGAGAGAATACCACAACATTATATGAGGTCTTATACAATGTTTTCCCTTAGTATCGAGACTACTAGCTGGAATAAACTACCTCAGCCGAATGTTGGATCCGCCCACGAAATCGAAAGTTCTCACTCTTCAATCAAAAACTTGAGGTAACGGGTTCTTAGTTGAAAATAGAAAATGTATGAATAGTTATTGCGGGGGTTACCGATGATACAGTAACAATTTTGCTAAGTTTTGTGATATTTCAATTTTGTTCCAGTTTTTGTTCTCTCCCCTCCCTCACCACATAAGATCAGAGCCACGCCTGTTCTGTGTACTCTGGAACCGGAACTATAAGAACATGGTGAAGCACAATATACGGAGACATTTGAAAGAATAAACATGTTTATTTCCAGAGGTTGGTGGGTACATGTTTGATCAAGACACAAACAGGAACACGTTAAACAGTCATGGGAAGTTAAAAACATTTACCAAAGCTATTCCTCAGGGCATCGGGGGGGGGGGGGGGGGGGGGGGGGGGGAGGTGTTGCAGGGTTTCCGGAACCACCCCCACCCCCTTTACCCCAAGTAATGTACCTTACGTTATCGTCCCGCAAAACAAGGGGTCCCAGGAACTCCTTCACTTACAGAATAGAGGGTCTTAGAGGCGTGATAGAGGGTCCCAGTGGCATAGCGAATGCTAAAAATAATTTTTCTAGTGCATCCCTGGGACCCCCTGCACATTCTTTTAGAGGGTCCGGTAGAATGTTAGTGCTTCACAGACCCCCCCAAATGGGGGTCCCTGGGAGCCCTGTTCCTTTTAAGTGTGTTTCAGAACAAAGCTTACACGAACATCTTTGAAAAAAGTAAATGACCGCAAACACACAGAATGAAGTTTGGTCATTAAAAAAAAAAGAAACGAACAAACGTTTCGTAGAGTAACTACTTTATTTGCGTGAGGTACAACATAACATAAAGTAAGCTAGTTGAAAGGGAATGAAATAGAAATATATCATTAAGAGAACACTGAGTAGAACTCACAATAAACGTACGAGAGAGAAATCCGGAGATAACACCTACTCAGTTTTATCTATTCTACTCCTCTACAAATTGCCTCCCTTGTTGAAGGCAGGTTGATTTCTACTCATTATTCTCTTCGAATTAGTTTTTTTTTATCTCTCTTACATTTTGTTGTGATTCCTACTCAGTATCCCATTTCTAGTTCATTCTCTTTCAACCAGCGTAGTTTATTGTTTGTGGCTCAAGCCACAACCTATAACTCACTTTGTCGGTCTGTCGGTCGGTCTGTCGTTCCAAAATTGTCGCACATTTTGACAAAATTGTCGCACTTCAAATCGAGGCTACACTTCAAATTGAGGCTACACTTCAAAATTAATTGAGGCCGCTCTTTAAAATGATGTATTTTAAAAGCGTACAAAATAATAAACATATGTAATACAGACACTACAACAGACACGACGAGTATGCGGTGCTTCTTTCGATGAGTATAAGTAGGATACATAGTTTTAAATGTTTTCCAAAAGATATAAAAAATTACGAAATGGTGCAGAGATAACATTCTGGTTTACAGATTAAAATTATTGAAAAGCCAGGGGAGGTAACTCATGATTGGAGTGGTAAAAATAGACCGCGTGCCACAAACTATTGCGATTTCGCGCTTGTTTTTTGTTATCTCTCTTACATTTTGTTGTGATTCCTACTCAGTATCCCCTTTCTAGTTCATTCCCTTTCAACCAGCGTAGTTTATTTTATTGTGTGTCTCACATTGACACAGTAGTTACTCTACAAAACGTCCGTTCTGTTCTTCTTCTTTTTTCAAGAAAAGGACCAAACTTCAACCTGTTTGTTTGTGGTGGGCTGTTTTTTCCTTCTGTTCTTCTTCTTCTTCTTCTCTTGAGGGCCCACGGTCAATGAGCT
>CM065701.1:41344267-41349267 GCA_017654935.2 Phymorhynchus buccinoides
TGTTCTTCATTTTAGGAGGAAAGGACAGGCCCTATTTTATGCAATGTCACAGAGGCGGATTTCTCCAATATTGCAAACAAAATATTTTCTTTACCCGGGTAAGTTTAATGGTAAATTGTGGCTCAGGAATGGCTAGCGTTGAAAGGGTTAAGCAGTTCTCTTCTGGATGTTGTTCAGAACATCTTATCTGCTTTACCCTCAGTCAGTTTGGCTGTTGTTTGCGCGTGTCTGGCTGTTTGGATGTCTGCCTGCCCGCGGGCTTGTTCGTATGCATTCGTTTCATTTCCCTTCCGCTCTCTCTTTCTCTATGTCTCCATGTATGTTTTCTCTGTTTATTTGTAGTTTCTGTTTTCAGTGTACACACTGCATTGCCTTCTCCGACCATTTTGTTTTGTTTTCTTGTCTTTGAAACGTGCTCGTCTAGATGTTTCTGCATGTTCGGGTTTGTGTGTGTGTGTGTGTGTCTGAGTCGTTGTGTCTATCCACCTAGGCCTGTCTGTCTGTCCCTCTCTCTCTCTCTGTCTCTGTCTCTGTCTCTCTCTCTCTCTCTCTCTCTCTCTCTCTCTCTCTCTCTCTCTCTCTCTCTCTCTCTCTCTCTCTCTCTCTCTCTCTCTTTCTCTCTCTCTTTATGTGCGCGCGTGTGTGTATGTATGTATGTATATATATATATATATATATATATATTATATATATATATATATATATATATATATATATATATATGGGGGTCTGCTGAAATCAGCAAGTAGCGTCAACTACGTGAAGCCTAAGCGGAAATGCCGCCGCTTCAAGAGGAGGGCTACCAGTTCCTATCTCACCCCCCTGCTCCCCACAGACCCCACACCTCCCGATCCCACCAAAGCGCCTGTGGTCAATTTGTCTCAGGCCCAGCTTACCCCCAACGAGCTCCACGTTTTGTCCTTGGGCCCCAAATTTTGCCCCACTCCTGTGACCCTGGACAAACTGCGCCTTTCGGAGGACGTCGCCGAACTCTGCAGACGCCTCCGACTGAAAGAAATGTACTTCGACGAAGAAGAAGAAGCACAGCCCCCTCCACGATTCTACGCCAAGACTTTCTTCAACCCTCCACGGGGTAGGGACCCAGCCCTCGATGCATACTGCAGAACCATCGAGGAACAAACGGAGGACTACCAGCCCACCACCAAGCCCACCATGAACCTGCCGGTCAGCGACAGGAAGGCCATTAACCAACTTCGCCAGCGCGTCCAGCGGAGAGAAGTTAGGATCAGCACGGCGGACAAAGGGGGAGCAGTGGTGGTGCAGGACGTGGACAAGTACCTGATGGAGGCCCACAGGCAACTGCACAACACCGACCACTACAGCGAGGTGAAGAAGGACCCCACACCCCAGATCACCACCAAGTCAAACAAAATTATTACAGAACTCCACAATAGGGGGGACATCGACGACAACACATTCAAATGGGCAAAACTGGACCCAGCAAAAGTCAGGCCCCACTCCCTTTACCATGTGCCCAAGATCCACAAAACCTTGAGCGACCCCCCAGGACGTCCCATCGTTTCGGGCATAGGGGGTCCCACGGAAACCCTGTCCAAGCTGGTTGATCATTGGCTACGGGACTACGTTAACCAGCTTCCCAGCCACATCCAAGACTCCACTCACATGCTTCAAATTATCCAGGAGTGGAACTCCCGTCTCGGCCCATTCGACGAACACTGCATGCTGGTCACCATTGACGTCACCAGTCTATACACAAACATTCCACATGAGGACATAAAAACAGCCATCAAACACTTCATCAACAACGTCAGCAGAAAAGACCAACCAACGTGTCAAACCATCCTTAACATAGTCGACCACGTGCTTACCAACAACTACTTCCTATTCGAAGATAAATGTTACCACCAAACTACTGGAACCGCCATGGGAACCCCAATGGCTCCCACGATAGCCAACCTATTTATGGGTTGGCTCGAGGAAGCCCTGCTGCAACAAAGCCCCGCCACCATCGATCCAGAAACGTGGAAACGCTTCATTGATGATATACTGATGCTTTGGACCGGCAGTCAGGAGGAACTTGACAACTTTGCGGAATTTATCAATTCCTTCCACCCAACGATCAAATTTGTTGTCAATAGTTCCAGGACAGAAATACCCTTTCTGGACATACTCCTGAAATTTGAGAACGGATTCATCCACAGTGAGATTTACACTAAACCAACTGACGCTCACACTTACCTGCCATATAACTCTTGCCACCCACGGCATTGTGTAAACAACGTGCCCTTCAGCCAATTCCTCCGGCTGAGGAGACTCTGTTCAGACACGGAAAAATTCATCCAGCACAGCCACGACATGGCGCGCCACTTCCAGCATCGTGGCTACCCTAGGCCAGTGATCGAGGATGCACGGCAAAGAGCCCTGCAGACTCCGAGAAGCCAGACGATGAGTTATAAAACCCAGAAAACTACGGACAGGGTTCCCGTTATCCTGACTCACAATCCCCTCAACCCTCCCCTGGGCCGGTGGCTTAGGGATAGCCATCATCTGCTCCAGAGCAGCAGCAAAATGAAGAAGGCCACCCCTGACGCGCCCCTAGTCGGACACAGAAAATGCCGATCACTCAGGGACATGCTGATGCCCTCAGCCCTCCCTGCCCCATGCAGCGACCAGGAGCCGGGCTGCCGGAGGTGCAGCAAAAAGTGTATTACCTGCAGGGAGCACCTGGTGGAGACAGCCCGCTTCCACAGCTCACACACACAGGAGATGTTCACAATCAGAGATGCTGTGTCCTGCGACACAGACAATGTGATTTATTTGCTATTCTGCAGCCAGTGCCCCCACTCGCAATATGTAGGACAAACAAAAAACAGTCTAAAAGTGAGACTAGCGTTACACCGATCACACATAGGGAAAAACATAGGCACGCTGGTCACCAGGCACTTCAACCAGCCTGGACACAGCCTGTCCAATGTGAGGTGCCTGGTGATCGAAAAAGTCCATAAGAATAACCTCAACCACAGAATCAGGCGGGAAAAAATGTGGATCGAGAAGCTAAAAACCCTCGCCCCCCTGGGCTTGAACACCCTTGATGGCTGAGAGGGTGATGCACTGCCATGCTAACTCTACTGCTCTGGTATACCACAGTACTCCTTAGGCTCCCTGCAGCCGCCTCGCCCCGGCCTTCTCCACCCGCCCCCTGTGGTTCTCTCACCCCCTCTATGTTTCGTTCTTTATCTCCCTTGCTCTCCCTCCCCTTTTTTTTCTTTTTTCTTTCCTCTCTCTCCTCGCCCCGTCCTCGCTCCTTCTACGCGTGCAATTGTACTCCCCCTTTAGAGAACACATTTTAATCATCATCACCTGTTTTACCTAGTCATGTTTTACTATTCTGTATTACTTTTACAGCCATTTATATTTTACCATTGAAAATTAGCACATGCATTCATTATCTTTTTCTTCTCCCTTTTTCTTCTCTTCCCCCTCCTGTCTTCTTCTGCTTCTTCTTCTTCTTCTTCTTCCTCCTCCTACTCCTCCTCCTTCTCCTCCCCCTCCTCCTCGTCTTCTTCTTCTCCTTCTTCTTCTTCTTCTTCCTCTTCTTCTTCTTCCTCTTCTGCTGAGAGCGTGGCTGTGTTTGTGTGTGCTTGTGGACGTATATACTTGCACACACACTTGTGTGCGTATGCGGGTGTGGGCACTTGTGTGTGCGTGTGTGCGTGTGTGTGTGCGTGTGTGTGTGTGTGTGTGTACGTGCGGGTGTGTGTGTGTGTGAGTGATTGTGAGTGTGTGTGGTTCAGGTGAACGATGATGTCCACTAAGAAAGGTGCGACAAGGTGTGGGCATATGAACTGTTTTCAGGTTTTACATTTTACCTTGAGCTGTGAATGTGGTATAAAAAGAGGGGAATTTTAAGCGTGCTCAACCTGTCCATTGAAAAAGTGTTAAAATAAACACGAAACGTTTGGCCACATACAACGTGTGTTTGTTTTTTTCCGATCCATATGCAAGACTATATATATATATATATATATATATATATATAGCATGAAATATATAGTGGTTTACTATATATATATATCTATCTATCTTCTGATATATAGCATATATATATATATATATATATATATATACATATATATATATATATATATAGCATGAAAGAAAAATCTCAGTGAATAGCCAGCTCCGTACCCCTACTCTGAAGGACTGAAAAGTTAGTGCATTTGAAATGCAGAATAGTTTGCTTCGATAAAGCTTTTCTGTGTCCAATGTCTTTCTTTGTGAACCTCAGAAACAAAACCAGTTAAAAATATATATATATATATATATATATATATATATATATATATATATATATATATATATATATGTGTGTGTGTGTGTGTGTGTGTGTGTGTGTGTTTGTGCTTGTGTGTGTGTGTGTGTGTGTGAATTGCATGTGTTTGAATTGATTCATGCATTGCAATGCCCTTGCAATTTTTTTGTTTTCTTTTTTTTGGTAGCCGTCCACCATGACATGGGCCTAAGGCCTATTCATTAAACCATTCAGTGTTCAGTGTTTTCTGTGTATGTCATTAACGGCAATATCTTCTGGTGTTTTGTTTTTACCTGGCAACAATGAAATATCTTCTAGCCTATACCTAAACCTATAGCCTATACCTAACCCTCGTTCAATAATCATACAGCACTCCCAATATTCCTAGATATCAATGTGCAAGACTGGGCGCTTTGTTGTCTTCTCCTGAAGGAACAATAGGAATTGTTCGGAAATAACTAAGGTGAGTATATGTCATGGTGTGTAGGAGTTATCTCGCCTAATTTAATCGGTCAAACAGGGGAAGTTACTATCTCATCAGGGTAAATCCCCAGCTTCGTGTGTTTGAGGAGACACACAGCATGTGGAACGCAGTGCGTCATTTCTAAATTTGATGTGATTTATATTTTCACGTCACAGTTTGCAAGTTCTGTTACTTTGTAGCAACTGGCCACACCTTATGTTTCTACAAAATGTTTACAAGACG
>CM065701.1:41361767-41366767 GCA_017654935.2 Phymorhynchus buccinoides
GTTGCACTGCCTCCGGGCATTGCGGCCAGTATTGTTCCCACCATCTTTGTATTTACAAATGTCCCATATGTGTCTGTGACCGAGAGGACGTAAAACACCATTTTTCATTCGCCCACCCGATGTATGAGGGCGTGTAAGGGGCGTAGGAATAAGGGCGATAATATGATTATTAGACCATACGCGATAATTAAACCGTTCATAGCGATATGATTACCAACAAAAGATTGCCTCAAATATGTCTAGAACAAAACCGAGTACAATTAGAGGGCTTATGTTTGCCTTTGAGAGCAAACATGACAGGATGATCTCCCCTAATCTTGCAAGTTATTGTCCGTCACCGAAGGTAACGGACTTTGCGATGGGCTGGTTTGTCTGGGTTTTTTTCTTTTTTTTTTTCTTTTTTTTCTTCTTCTTCTGTCTGTCCCAAGGATATCTCCCGAACCGCTTGACCGAATCGCGTCAAATTTTGTGTGAAGGTGTGCCTCCTTAATAGGAAGAGATCGGCGCAAACCATTTTGCCGTCGTGACCTTGACCTTGACGTACGACCTTGAAAACCGAAAATCTATTTTTAGCCATATCTCGGGCACCGATCGACATAGGATGTTGAAACTTGGTATGAAGGTGGTTTGGCTTATGCCCGTTCTGATGATGGCATACCGATCAAGGTCAAGGTCAAAAAGATCGCTGGAGCCTGAAAATCGGAGGGTCATTTTTTTCTCCTTCTATCTGTCCCAAGGATATCTTTCGAACGGGTTGACCGAATCACGTCAATTTTTGTGTGCTGGTGTGTCACTATGAGAGGAAGGCATCCGCACAAACCATTTTGCCGTCGTGACCTTGACCTTGACGTACGACCTTGAAAACCGAAAATCTTTCAGGGGCCATAACTCCCACACCGTTAGTGTTAGAGTCTTCAAATTTGGCATGTAGGTACTTTGGCTTATGCCCGTTCTGATGGTGGCATACCGATTAAGGTCAATGTCACGGTCCGGGAGATAGGTAAGCCTTGTTTTTTTTTGTTTTTTTTTTGTCTGTCTGTCCCAAGGATATCTCCCGAACCGCTTGACCGAATCGCGTCACATTTTCTGTGGAGGTGTGCCACCTTAATAGAAAGAGATCGGCGCAAACCATTTTGCCGTCGTGACCTTGACCTTGACGTACGACCTTGAAAACCGAAAATCTATTTTTAGCCATATCTCAGGCACCGATCGACATAGGATGTTGAAACTTGGCATGCAGGTGGTTTGGCGTATGCCTGTTCTGATGATGTCATATTGATCAAGGTGAAGGTCAAGGTAAAAAAGATCTCTGCGGCCTGAAAATCGGAGGGTCATTTTTTCTCCTTCTGTCTGTCCCAAGGATATCTTTCGAATAGGTTGGCAGAATCGCTTCACATTTTGTGTGGAGGTGTGCCACCTTAATAGGAAGAGATCCGCGCAAACCATTTTGCCGTGGTGACCTTGACCTTGACGTATGACCTTGAAAACCGAAAATCTATTTTTAGCCATATCTCGGGCACCGATCAACATAGGATGTGGAAACTTGGTATGAAGGTGGTTTGGCTTATGCCCTTTCTGATTATTGCATACCGATCAAGGTCAAGGTCAAGGTAAAAAAGATCACTGGAGCCTGAAAATCGGAGGGTCATTTTTTCTCCTTCTGTCTGTCCCTAGGATATCTCCCGAACCGCTTGACCGAATCGCTTCAAATTGTGTGTGCTGGTGTGTCACTATGAGGGGAAGGCATCCGCGCAAACCATTTTGCCGTCGTCACCTTGACCTTGGCGTACGACCTTGGAAACCGAAAATATTTAAGGGGTTATTACTCCCACACCGTGGTACTTTGGCGTATGCCCGTTCTGATGGTGGCATACCAACCAAGGTCAAGGTCACGATCCGGGAGATCGGTAGGCCTTGAAAGTAGTAGGGGTATACAGATTAGGTTTTCAGCCATATATTCCACATTTGTACTTAACAGAAGCGCTTCATATTGTGTGTGGCACTGTATACCCTAGAGTAGAAAACATCCGAGCATAAAGTATTGCCATGCTGACCTTGACCTTGAAGTGTGACCTTGAAAACCGAAATTTCCTTCTTTGCGCTATATATTATTGTCCAAGCTGTATCTCGTGAACTACAAGACATAAGCTCTTCAAATGTTGTGTCAGGATATGAATGAATGAAAATTTGTTTAACGTCCTCCGCCCCGGAGCAGGCACAGAGAGACAGAGAGAGAGAAAGAGAGAGAGAGAGAGAGAGAGAGAGAGAGAGAGAGAGAGAGAGAGAGAGAGAGAGAGAGACAGAGAGAGACAGACAGAGACAAAGAGAGAGAGAGAGACAGACACAGAGACAGACACATAGACATACAGAGACATGAGACACATAGAGAGAGATAGACAAAGACAGAGAGAGAGAGAGACAGACAGACAGACAGACAGAGAGAGAGAGAGACACAGAGAGAGACAGAGACAGACAGACATCAGACATAGGCCCTACAGACAAAGACAGAGAGAGAGAGGGGGGGGGGACAGAGACAGAAAGCAAGAGAGAGACACAGACACACAAACATACAGAGAGAGCGCGCACACACACACACACACACCCGCCAACCCCCCCCCCCCCCCCCCCCCCCAAGCGGCCCCCCCCCCCCAAGCGGCTACAGAAGTTCAAAGCAAGCATAAGACCACCCGGCCAGCCGTGAAGTTAGGGGAAGACGGGGTAAAAAGCGCATGGGCGGGTAAGAATCCCACCCCAATTATCTCATGAAATAACGAACATTTCAGTCAAATTTGCCCATGAGACGAATGCTAGACATTAACGCTCGTCTCATGGGCAAAATGAGACTGACATTTGCTTCATTTCATGAGATAATTGGGGTGGGCTTCTTACCCGCCCATGCGCTTTTTACCCCGTCTTCCCCTACGGCACGCCGAACGGGAACCTTGCCGGGTTTTTTCGCAGAGGGGCAGGCATGTCCGTCACCAGCAATGCCACGCACTTGCAACACCCCGTAGCATAATTGTCCGTCACCGTAGGTGATCGGACTTTGCCGTGGTCTGGTTTGTATTTTTGTTTGTTTGTTTTTCTGTCTGTCCCAAGGATACCTCCCAAACCCCTTGTTTTTTTGTTTTTTGTTTGTTTGTTTGTTTTTTGTTTTGTTTTTTTGTTTGTTTGTTTTTCTGTCTGTCCCAAGGATATCTCCCGAACCGCTTGACCGAATCGCGTCAAATTTGGTGTGTCACCATGAGAGGAAGGCATCCGAAAAAAATGTTTCGCCGTCGTGACCTTGACCTTGGCTTACGATCTTGAAAACCGAAAATCTTTAAGGGGCCATAACTCCCACACCGTTGGTGTTAGAGTCTTCGAATTTGGCATGTAGGTACTTTGGCTTATGCCCGTTCTGATGGTGGCATACCGATCAAGGTCAACGTCACGGTCCGGGAGATCGGTAGGCCTTGAATGTGGTAGGGGTCTACAAACTGGGTTTTAAGCTTTATTTTCCACATTTGTGCTTGACAGAAGCGCTTCAGATTGTATACTGTATACTCTAGAGTAGAAAACATCCCAGCATAAATTATCACCATGCTGACCTTGGCCTTGAAGTTTGACCTTAAAAACCGAAATTTCCTTCTTTGCGCTATGTATTTCTTCTTCAAGCTGTATCTCGTGAACTAGAAGACAGAATCCCTTGCAATTTTGTGTCAGGATGTGACACTCGACGGGGTGTCGCAAGTGCGTGGCATTGCTGGTGACGGACATGTCTGTCGCTCGGCGACGCCCTTGTTCAATATTAAAATGTGGCCAAATTTTGCCAATTTCGTCCCCACTTCCGGTTCGAATTTATAAGAAAAGTATTGCAATGTTATTCTTTTGTAAATTCTGAAAACATGAAAGTATTCCGTACAGCCGTTTTCGAGTTATTCGAGATTAAAGTTTTGCAAAAATTTGCCATTTTCGCCATATTTTGGCCAATCGATTTAACATTGGTAATGTAGCATTCGAATAATGTCCTTCAATTTTTCAGCAAAATCGAATGAAAAACTAAAAAAAATCATAAATGTCAATACATGAAAGTGACACAACCACATTTACATAAATTTGAATAACTTCCAAATTATTTAACATATCATCATCAAACTCCTTTCCAACCCGGGCCAACATAAGGGCTACAAAATCGAATAGTTAGGTTTGTTACGTCACTTCCGGATTTGGCTATTGCGTGAGCCAAATGATGTTATCAGATGAAGAGGAATAACCCTGATATGCTGGCTTTTGCTCTAACATAATCAAGAGAGTAATATCCCCAGACCATTTTCTCAGATTGGCTCTATCAGTTGTCTTTTCATGTCATGATTTGCCCAACGATTCTTTTCTTTAATTTTCTCTGGCTGTCAAGGGGTTAAGCTCTGGGCGTCAGAGCAAAGGTTACTGGCCTTTTCTCGTTGTATCTTGCGTGCAACGATGTTTTATTTTGTTCATATTATTATTTTATAAATCATTGTTATTATTATCATTATTATTATTATTATGATTATTAATCCGATTTGATAATCTCTACGTGCAATTCATTTTGACAGGTCACGATATTAATTAGTCCCTCGATCTCTTTTCTAGTCTGTTAGTTTGTTTTTTGGATCTGTCTCTCTCTCTCTCTCTCTCTCTCTCTCTCTCTCTCTCTCTCTCTCTCTCTCTCTCTCTCTCTCTCTCTCTCTCTCTCTCTCTCTCTCTCTCTCTCTCTCTCTCTCTCTCTCTCTCTCTCTCTCTCTCTCTCTCTCTCTCTCTCTCTCTCTCTCTCTCTCTCTCTCTCTCTCTCTCTCTCTCTCTCTCTCTCTCTCTCTGTGTCCTTGCCTTTGTCTGTCTATCTCTCCCTCGTTCTCTCTGTCTCTCTCTGTGTCTATCATTGTATTATTTTGTATCTGTCTGTCTGTCTGTTTGTCTGTCTGTTTGTCTGTCTGTCTATCTCTCCCTCGTTCTCTCTGTCTCTCTCTGTGTCTATCATT
>CM065701.1:41379267-41382746 GCA_017654935.2 Phymorhynchus buccinoides
GACAGAGACAGACAGAGACAGAAACAGAGACAGAGCAGAGAGATAAACATGTTAGAGGGACCCTGGCGATTTCTCGTTTCGTGTTTTTATTATAGCATGTTGCCAGACAATGGGATGCTGGCAGCTGCAGTGGACTGGGTAAAGGCATTTGGTCAGGACAGGGCTGCCTGACAAATGACAGGGAGCATGGAAATCTGCTCTGGTCAGCTATTAGCGGACACGGCACATAGAGAGGAAAAACAGTGGGAGAGACAGAGACAGAGACGGAGATATAGAGACAGAGAATTGAACAATTGAACAAAGTTTTAATTCTTTTAGGCCATTAGCCCATAGAAACAGGGTCAACGTACACAAATTCAAAATAACACTAGACAAGAAACATGGTTAACCTTCCAAAATACTCATCCATACGTTTCCGTATGCGAAGGGAATAGAAAATATATAAAGCTAACTTACGAATTTGAAACACAGATCCGTTACGCAAAATATCAGTATACGATTGACCAAGTTCACTCAAATATTTCAGTCTCATGTCATTATATAACGGGCAGACATATATAAAGTGGTCATAAATATCAAGACCTCATCCTCTTTTACCTTACAAACAGGACATAGAAAATTAATATCTTCACTGAATGTTGTTCTAAAAGAAGAACCATTGATAGGTAATAGCCTACTCCTATTCAACAATTCCATCACGAAAACATCTTAAATCAAGAAACTGAAAATACGGTTCACATTCCAAAGACTGTTTAAAAAGACGGTATGTGCTATATAATATCTTGGTACTTTACAGAACTATCCTCCATTCCTGAGTATAGCGATCTTTTAGTCGCTGCTTAAACAAGGACAAAAAATGCTACTTCACACTCTTATTCACACCCACACCCTGGTGAGAGAGAGAGAGAGAGAGGAGAGAGAGAGAGAGAGAGAGAAGAGGAGAGAGAGGAAAGAGATGGAGAGAGAGAGAGAGAGAGAGATTGAGAGAGAGAGAGAGAGAGATTGAGAGCGAGAGAGAGAGAGAGAGAGAGAGAGAGAGAGACGAGAGAGAGAGAGAGAGAGAGATTGATTCACTGATACACTATATCCATGGCCTTCAAGTGTTCAAGTGCTTCGGCTGTTTGGATGATTCCCTGGAGGTCTTTCCAGCCAAGGGCCACAAACACGACAACAACAACAACATATCCATGGTCTGACCCTTTGCTGACTTGGGTCTGATGACCTGGACTGACCCCCCCTGAGACAAATGAAGAGACAGATTTTGTCATTGGTTGACAATAGACAATAGAGAGGCCCATAAGGGTAGTGGAGGTTAACAGTAACATGAGAGCTGTACAGTATAAGTAAATATGGATTTCCCCCTTTCCTACACTAAGGGAAAACTCATGGCTTACAGGTGGAGGGGTGAGAGTCTTTCTGTCACAGGAGGAAGACTGAGAGAGATGGACTCTCACGCGAGGGGACCTAAGGGAGGACCTTTGCATCGGCTCTAGTACTGCAGCCAAAGGGATGGGGGGAGACAGGGGGGGGCCTTTTACGGATATTTCTCCCTTCCCAACGCCAGCATTGTGACCAGGAGAACAGGGCCCCTTCCCCATTCCCGGGAGACGATTCCCGAACACCCACACCAAAGCTGGACTTCATCCCCCCCCTCAATTTAACCAAGTTCGTCAAATCTCAGGGGGAGAGAGGGAGGACAGACAGAGGTGGGGATGTACAGGGGAGGACCTCTGGGCAAGGCATCTCCAGGGAGTGGGGAAATCGGAAAGCCCTAGAGGAGAAAACCAGCCGAGAATAGCCCGGATCAGCTCCCCCTCTGCCATCTGGCAGTCATGGTCGGAAGCAATGACTGGCATACATATAGATATCGGTGGAATCAAACAATATCTCGTTTGTTGGTCAAAAGAGTGTCACTGAAGAGAGAGAGAGAGAGAGAGAGAGAGAGAGAGAGAGAAGAGAGAGAGGGGGAGAGAGGGAGACGAGAGAGAGAGAGAGAGGAGAGAGAGAGAGAGAGAGAGAGTTGGTCAGACAGAGAGTTTGTACTACTGTCAAGAGAAGAGAGAGAGACAAAGAGAGAGAGAGGATAGTAGAGTAAGAGAGAGAGAGAGATCAGAGAGAGAGCAGGAATGAGAGAGAAGGAGGAGACAGAAAGATAGAGAGTGTGTGGTGTGTGTGTGTGTGTGTGTGTGTGTCAACGTCAAGTCAGGAGTCAAAATGATCTTTATTGAGGAATAAAGGAGTAAGCTTGATAGCTTTTTTTTTTTCATCCTGAGTCCTCGAGCGGACTCGGAGTAAGGGCACCCCTAAAAAAAACACGAGTGTGTGTGTGTGGTGCAGTGTGTGTGACATCTCAAAGCAAGGTCAGTGTCCAAGAAAAGGCAAGGGGACCCAATCAAGAGGGAAGTCAAGTCGAAGATGGAAAGTGGAGATGGAGGAGATTCTTTAATTTGAGATACGAGGAGTAAGCTTGACAGGCTTTTTTTTTTTTTTTTTTTTTTTTTTAGCTTTTTTTTTTTTTTTTTTTTTTTTTTTTTTTTTTTTTTCCATCGCTGAGAATTATTTTTTTTTTTTTTTTTTTTTTTTGTTTTTTTTTTTTTTTTTCTTTCAAACATTCCGCCAGGAATTTTTTTTTTGTTTATATTTCTTTTTTTTTTCTTTTTTTTTTTTTTTTTTTTTTTTTTTCCCTTTTTTTTTTTTTTTTTTTTTTTTTTTTTTTTTTTTTTTTTTTTTTTTTTTTTTCAATGACAAATTTTTTTTTTTTTTTTTTTTTTTTCCCGATGCAAGATAACAGCGCGAAACCAAAAAACAATGGGAAGAGGATAGATTTTTTTTTTTTTTTTTTTTTTTTGTTTTTTTTTTTTTTTTTTTTTTTTTTTTTTTACATTTTTGTTTTTTTTTATTTTTTTCAGCTATATAAAGGGGAGAGCCTTTTTTTTTTCAGATAGTCCCTGAGATCCCCCTCCAGAGATGAAAAAAAGTAAAAGTCGGAGGCAGGTTTTAGCCAACAGTTAAACTCGCAAAATAAACTCCAAACCATCGAGAGCAAAACCAAAACAGAGACAACTAACTACAGCAATGCCTCGTCCAAAACGGAGAGACAAACAGGAGCCTAACTAATTATAAACGCATCATTGGAAAATAAACCTCTACAAACGGGCGAAATCTATTGAGGAGAAGAGAGAGGAGAGAGGGAGAGAGGAGAGATGAAGGAGAGGGAGGACTGAGAGAGAAGTAGCGAGGGAGAGAGGTGGAGAGGAGAGGAGAGAGAGAAGGAGGGAGAGGGGGGGGGGGGAGAGAGAGGAGAGAGGAGAGGAGAGAGAGGTGACCAAGTGAAACACACAAATGACCCAAGGTTTTTTTTTTGTTTTTTTTTTTTTTTTTTTTTTTTTGTTGTTTTTTTTTTTTTTTTTTTTTTTTTTTTTTTTTTTTTTTTTTTTTTTTTTTTTTTTTTTTTTTTTTTTTTATACGCGCAGGTGGAA
>CM065701.1:41388246-41393246 GCA_017654935.2 Phymorhynchus buccinoides
ATATTTTTCTGGGATTAGGCACTGGAATACAAACAGCGGCGGTGTTTGGCATATTTTTCGACGTTCCCCGAAGAAAGTATTTATTTTCTGAAACTGTCAGAAACAAGGACAGTAAAACACCAGACCATGTTAACCCTTTCACCGCCAATGTCGCATTTTTGCACCACAATGAATTAACACCCATATCATTAACCCTTTCACCGCCAATGTCGCATTTTAGCACCACAATGATTTAGCACCCATGTCACGAAAAGGCCTCAAACCAGGGTCTGTTATCCAAAGATCCTATTTTCATAATTTGGGGAGGTAAGGATAGGACTTACTTTAAATATGTCATAGAGGAATCCCCAATATTGGAGACAATTTTTTTCTCTACCCAGGTAAGTTTAATGGAAATTGTTGTGCTGAAAAATTGCTGGCGGCGAAAGGGTTTAAAACTCTTCAAATCACGGTCTATTATTCAACGATATTGTGTTCCTAAATTTGGGTAGTAAGGATTGACTCTATTCTAAATGTGTCACAGAGAACTCCCACAATATTGCGGATGAAATCTTTTCTGTAGCCAAATAAGTTCAATGGAAACTTTGGGCTCAAAGATGGCTGGCGGTGAAAGGGTTAATAGTGAAAAAAGAAGATAGGAACCCGGGAGAACAATGCATTCTGGTTAAAGAGGGGGGAGAGACTGACATACAAAAGTAGATGATAAGGTGAAGGACAGAACACACTGAACGCTGACAGGTTTTTATTTGCGCTTCGGCCATGGGCCACAGTAGGGGAAGACGGGGTAAAAAGCGCATGGGCGGGTAAGAAGCCCACCCCAATTATCTCATGAAATAAAGCAAATTTCAGTCTCATTTTGCCCATGAGACGAGCGTTAATGTCTAGCATTCGTCTCATGGGCAAATTTGACTGAAATTTTCTTTATTTCATGAGATAATTGGGGTGGGCTTCTTACCCGCCCATGCGCTTTTTACCCCGTCTTCCCCTACAAAGGGGAACGACGAACGGGCCAACCCGATGTAGATATGTAGGACTGTAGATATGCCTTAATAACAATTATTGTGGCGTTTAGGTACCATAGCCGATGAGGTTTATCCGAGGCGTGGTTACCGCTACACCTATCTATATTGATAAAAACTCGGGAATTTACTGGTGTTGCACTGCCTCCGGGCATTGCGGCCAGTATTGTTCCCACCATCTTTGTATTTACAAATGTCCCATATGTGTCTGTGACCGAGAGGACGTAAAACACCATTTTTCATTCGCCCACCCGATGTATGAGGGCGTGTAAGGGGCGTAGGAATAAGGGCGATAATATGATTATTAGACCATACGCGATAATTAAACCGTTCATAGCGATATGATTACCAACAAAAGATTGCCTCAAATATGTCTAGAACAAAACCGAGTACAATTAGAGGGCTTATGTTTGCCTTTGAGAGCAAACATGACAGGATGATCTCCCCTAATCTTGCAAGTTATTGTCCGTCACCGAAGGTAACGGACTTTGCGATGGGCTGGTTTGTCTGGGTTTTTTTCTCTTTTTTTTTCTTCCTTTTTTTTTTTCTTTCTGTCTGTCCCAAGGATATCTCCCGAACCGCTTGACCGAATCGCGTCAAATTTTGTGTGAAGGTGTGCCTCCTTAATAGGAAGAGATCGGCGCAAACCATTTTGCCGTCGTGACCTTGACCTTGACGTACGACCTTGAAAACCGAAAATCTATTTTTAGCCATATCTCGGGCACCGATCGACATAGGATGTTGAAACTTGGTATGAAGGTGGTTTGGCTTATGCCCGTTCTGATGATGGCATACCGATCAAGGTCAAGGTCAAAAAGATCGCTGGAGCCTGAAAATCGGAGGGTCATTTTTTTCTCCTTCTATCTGTCCCAAGGATATCTTTCGAACGGGTTGACCGAATCACGTCAAATTTTGTGTGCTGGTGTGTCACTATGAGAGGAAGGCATCCGCACAAACCATTTTGCCGTCGTGACCTTGACCTTGACGTACGACCTTGAAAACCGAAAATCTTTCAGGGGCCATAACTCCCACACCGTTAGTGTTAGAGTCTTCAAATTTGGCATGTAGGTACTTTGGCTTATGCCCGTTCTGATGGTGGCATACCGATTAAGGTCAATGTCACGGTCCGGGAGATAGGTAAGCCTTGTTTTTTTTTTTTTTTTTTTTCTGTCTGTCCCAAGGATATCTCCCGAACCGCTTGACCGAATCACGTCACATTTTCTGTGGAGGTGTGCCACCTTAATAGAAAGAGATCGGCGCAAACCATTTTGCCGTCGTGACCTTGACCTTGACGTACGACCTTGAAAACCGAAAAAAATCTATTTTTAGCCATATCTCAGGCACCGATCGACATAGGATGTTGAAACTTGGCATGCAGGTGGTTTGGCGTATGCCTGTTCTGATGATGTCATATTGATCAAGGTGAAGGTCAAGGTAAAAAAGATCTCTGCGGCCTGAAAATCGGAGGGTCATTTTTTTTTCTCCTTCTGTCTGTCCCAAGGATATCTTTCGAATAGGTTGGCAGAATCGCTTCACAATTTTGTGTGGAGGTGTGCCACCTTAATAGGAAGAGATCCGCGCAAACCATTTTGCCGTGGTGACCTTGACCTTGACGTATGACCTTGAAAACCGAAAATCTATTTTTAGCCATATCTCGGGCACCGATCAACATAGGATGTTGGAAACTTGGTATGAAGGTGGTTTGGCTTATGCCCTTTCTGATGATTGCATACCGATCAAGGTCAAGGTCAAGGTAAAAAAAAGATCACTGGAGCCTGAAAATCGGAGGGTCATTTTTTCTCCTTCTGTCTGTCCCTAGGATATCTCCCGAACCGCTTGACCGAATCGCTTCAAATTGTGTGTGCTGGTGTGTCACTATGAGGGGAAGGCATCCGCGCAAAACCATTTTGCCGTCGTCACCTTGACCTTGGCGTACGACCTTGAAAACCGAAAATATTTAAGGGGCCATTACTCCCACACCGTGGTACTTTGGCGTATGCCCGTTCTGATGGTGGCATACCAACCAAGGTCAAGGTCACGATCCGGGAGATCGGTAGGCCTTGAAAGTAGTAGGGGTATACAGATTAGGTTTTCAGCCATATATTCCACATTTGTACTTAACAGAAGCGCTTCATATTGTGTGTGGCACTGTATACCCTAGAGTAGAAAACATCCGAGCATAAAGTATTGCCATGCTGACCTTGACCTTGAAGTGTGACCTTGAAAACCGAAATTTCCTTCTTTGCGCTATATATTATTGTCCAAGCTGTATCTCGTGAACTACAAGACATAAGCTCTTCAAATGTTGTGTCAGGATATGAATGAATGAAAATTTGTTTAACGTCCTCCGCCCCGGAGCAGGCACAGAGGCAGACAGAGAAAAAGAGAGAGAGAGAGAGAGAGAGAGAGAGAGAGAGAGAGAGAGAGAGAGAGAGAGAGAGAGAGAGAGAGAGAGAGACAGAGAGAGACAGACAGACAAAGAGAGAGAGACA
Source organism: Phymorhynchus buccinoides (assembly GCA_017654935.2). Taxonomy (NCBI): domain Eukaryota; kingdom Metazoa; phylum Mollusca; class Gastropoda; order Neogastropoda; family Raphitomidae; genus Phymorhynchus; species Phymorhynchus buccinoides. The sequence goes on from CM065701.1 coordinate 41,391,758, forward strand.
GACACAGAGACAGACACATAGACATACAGAGACATGAGACACATAGAGAGAGATAGACAAAGACAGAGAGAGAGAGAGACAGACAGACAGACAGAGAGAGAGAGACACAGAGAGAGAGACAGAGACAGACAGACATCAGACATAGGCCCTACAGACAAAGACAGAGAGAGAGGGGGGGGGGGGACAGAGACAGAAAGCAAGAGAGAGACACAGACACACAAACATACAGAGAGAGCGCGCACACGCACACACACACACCCGCCAACCCCCCCCCCCCCCCCCCCCCAAGCGGCTACAGAAGTTCAAAGCAACCATAAGACCACCCGGCCAGCCGTGAAGTTAGGGGAAGACGGGGTAAAAAGCGCATGGGCGGGTAAGAAGCCCACCCCAATTATCTCATGAAATAAAGAACATTTCAGTCAAATTTGCCCATGAGACGAATGCTAGACATTAATGCTCGTCTCATGGGCAAAATGAGACTGACATTTGCTTCATTTCATGAGATAATTGGGGTGGGCTTCTTACCCGCCCATGCGCTTTTTACCCCGTCTTCCCCTACGGCACGCCGAACGGGAACCTTGCCGGGTTTTTTCGCAGAGGGGCAGGCATGTCCGTCACCAGCAATGCCACGCACTTGCAACACCCCGTAGCATAATTGTCCGTCACCGTAGGTGATCGGACTTTGCCGTGGTCTGGTTTGTATTTTTGTTTGTTTGTTTTTCTGTCTGTCCCAAGGATACCTCCCTAACCCCTTGTTTTTTTGTTTTTTGTTTTGTTTGTTTTTTGTTTTGTTTTTTTGTTTGTTTGTTTTTCTGTCTGTCCCAAGGATATCTCCCGAACCGCTTGACCGAATCGCGTCAAATTTTGTCTGCTGGTGTGTCACCATGAGAGGAAGGCATCCGAAAAAAATGTTTCGCCGTCGTGACCTTGACCTTGGCTTACGACCTTGAAAACCGAAAATCTTTAAGGGGCCATAACTCCCACACCGTTGGTGTTAGAGTCTTCAAATTTGGCATGTACGTACTTTGGCTTATGCCCGTTCTGATGGTGGCATACCGATCAAGGTCAACGTCACGGTCCGGGAGATCGGTAGGCCTTGAATGTGGTAGGGGTCTACAAACTGGGTTTTAAGCTTTATTTTCCACATTTGTGCTTGACAGAAGCGCTTCAGATTGTGTGTGGTACTGTATACCCTAGAGTAGAAAACATCCGAGCATAAATTATCACCATGCTGACCTTGGCCTTGAAGTTTGACCTTGAAAACCGAAATTTCCTTCTTTGCGCTATATATTTCTTCTTCAAGCTGTATCTCGTGAACTAGAAGACAGAATCCCTTGCAATTTTGTGTCAGGATGTGACACTCGACGGGGTGTCGCAAGTGCGTGGCATTGCTGGTGACGGACATGTCTGTCGCTCGGCGACGCCCTTGTTCAATATTAAAATGTGGCCAAATTTTGCCAATTTCGTCCCCACTTCCGGTTCGAATTTA
>CM065701.1:41405746-41408246 GCA_017654935.2 Phymorhynchus buccinoides
GGCAAAGATTGAATCAGTTATAATAAATAACATGGCTCCCACTCACACATGTATTCATACACAACGCACTCACACACCAGCACACACTTCCCACACATAATTAGTGCATATATACATACATAGAACTTAATTTCTTTGGCTATCAGAAACTACATATGCAAAGTAGAAATCAAAACCAAATCCTCTTACTTAGTTGACTAAACAGTTATTGGATCTTTTTTTTCTTCTGAAATCACTAGCTTTTGCTATATACTTAGCTAATGATATAATATTTTGTCCAAGAGAGAGAGAGAGAGAGAGAGAGAGAGAGAGAGAGAGAGAGAGAGAGAGAGAGGAGAGAGAGAGAGAGAGAGAGAGAGACTTGACGAGAGAGAGGAGAGAGAGAGAGAGAGAGAGAGACAGACAGACAGACAGACAGACAGACAGACCCACAGAGAGAGACACAGAGAGAGACAGAACCAGAGACAGAGACAGAGAGAGAGAATCATGTTAGAGGGACCCTGGCGATTTCTCGTTTCGGTTTTGTTTATATCCTTTTGCCAGACAATGGGATGCTAGCAGCTGCAGAGGACTGGTTAAGGGTATTTTGTCAGGACAGGGCTGCCTGACACATGACAGTGAGCATGGAAATCTGCTCTGGTCAGCTATTAGCGGAGAGAGAGAGAGAGAGAGAGAGAGAGAGAAGAGAGAGATTGAGAGAGAGAGAGAGAGAGAGAGAGAGAGAGAGAGAGAGAGAGAGAGAGAGAGAGAGAGAGAGAGAGAGAGAGAGAGAGAGAGACAGAGACAGAGACAGAGACAGAGAGAGACAGAGACAGAGAGATATATATATATATATATACAGAGACAGAGACAGAGACAGAGAGAGCCCTGAACATTGAACACTGAACATTGAACACTTTATTTTTCAAGGATTACGATTTTAGGCGAAGCCAATTCTTACAAGGAGAGAGAGAGAGAGAGAGAGAGAGAGAGGAGAGAGAGAGAGAGAGAGAGAGAGAGAGAGAGAGAGAGAGAGAGAGAGAGAGAGAGAGAGAGAGAGAGAGACAGACAGACAGACAGAGAGAGAGAGAGAGACAGAGAGAGACAGACAGAGACAGACAGAGACAGAGACACAGAGACAGACAGAGACAGACAGAGACAGAAACAGAGACGCAGAGAGATAAACATGTTAGAGGGACCCTGGCGATTTCTCGTTTCGTGTTTTTATTATAGCATGTTGCCAGACAATGGGATGCTGGCAGCTGCAGAGGACTGGGTAAAGGCATTTGGTCAGGACAGGGCTGCCTGACAAATGACAGGGAGCATGGAAATCTGCTCTGGTCAGCTATTAGCGGACACGGCACATAGAGAGGAAAAACAGTGGGAGAGACAGAGACAGAGACGGAGAGAGAGATAGAGAATTGAACAATTGAACAAAGTTTTAATTCCTTTAGGCCATTAGCCCATAGAAACAGGGTCAACGTACACAAATTCAAAATAACACTAGACAAGAAACATGGTTAACCTTCCAAAATACTCATCCATACGTTTCCGTATACGAAGGGAATATAAAATATATAAAGCTAACTTACGAATTTGAAACACAGATCCGTTACGCAAAATATCAGTATACGATTGACCAAGTTCACTCAAATATTTCAGTCTCATGTCATTATATAACGGGCAGACATATATAAAGTGGTTGTCATCCTCTTTTACCTTACAAACAGGACATAGAAAATTAATATCTTCACTGAATGTTGTTCTAAAAGAAGAACCATTGATAGGTAATAGCCTACTCCTATTCAACAATTCCATCACGAAAACATCTTAAATCAAGAAACTGAAAATACGGTTCACATTCCAAAGACTGTTTAAAAAGACGGTATGTGCTATATATATCTTTGTACTTTACAGAACTATCCCATTCCTGAGTATAGCGATCTTTTAGTCGCTGCTTAAACAAGGACAAAAATGCTACTTCACACCGCACACCCTGGTGAGAGAGAGAGAGAGAGAGAGAGAGAGAGAGAGAGAGAGAGAGAGAGAGAGAGAGAGAGAGAGAGAGAGAGAGAGAGAGAGAGAGAGAGAGAGAGAGAGAGAGAGAGAGAGAGAGAGAGAGAGAGAGAGAGGAGAGAGAGAGAGAGAGAGAGAGAGAGAGAGAGAGAGAGAGAGAGAGAGAGAGAGAGAGATTGATTCACTGATATACTATATCCATGGCCTTCAAGTGTTCAAGTGCTTCGGCTGTTGGGATGATCCCTGGAGTCTTTCAGCCAGGGCACGACAACAACAACAGCATATCCATGGTCTGACCCTTTGCTCAAATTGATTTTGTCATTGGTTGACAATAGCCCTGTAGTGGAGGTTAACAGTAACATGAGAGCTGTACAGTATATGATTTCCTACAGTAATGGAAAACCATGGTACAGTTTAGTCTCTTGTGGAAGACTATGACTCTCAAACGCGAGGACCTTTGGCATCGGCTCTAGTACTGCAGCCAAAGGGATGGGTTGGCCTTTAC
>CM065701.1:41418246-41423246 GCA_017654935.2 Phymorhynchus buccinoides
CCCCCCCAAAAAAAAAAAAAAAAAAGAAGAAAAAAAAAAAGAGTAAAATTAACATTTTTACTATTTCGTATTTTTGTCTGTCTCTGTCCAGCCTGTCTGTCTTTCTCTCTCTTTTTCTCATGTTCAACCCCCCCTGTTCGTCATCTTCATTACCATACTTCTTTCTTGTACGCATTTCAACGTGTATTTTTTAGTCCCCGAGCCGAAGGTTCGGGGAACTATTGTTTTTGTCTGGTCCGTCCGGCGGCGTCGGCGTGCCTCCGTCCGGCTATTCGTCCGTTTTTCTCAAAAACTATTCAGTCTATCATCATCAAATTTGGTATATACCTAGTTTGCCAAGATGCAAGCTATCTACTGATGTATTTAGTTTTACATTAAGGTCAAGGTCGCGCCAGTTACGGGGTTTCAAACCCCGAAACACATAATCGCTAATATCTCGCGAACTTTTGCATGTATTTTAATGCAGTTTTTTCCCACAACATTTCTTGATGAATGGTCTATAACACAGTTGTCATGAATTTTTCTGTGCGCGCGTGTGCGCATGATCGCGCGCGCTCAAATCACGGGTCCGAACCCCAAGGCTATATATAAAAAAAACTATTCAGTTACGTGCTGTTTTCGTGCGTTTTTATGTAGTTACGTGCTGTTTTAATGCGTTTTTTATGTATGTGCACAGCCGACACATTCCGATTTCGGAGTAGCTCGGCGATGCTGCGAGGGGACTTTGCAGCCGCTCGGCGTTGCACTTGTTCCGTTTGCGATTGTTATAAGTCTAGTTTACAGTGTCCTTCTTCTTCTTCAGCACTTCCATTATTTTGACGTTGTAGTTTTTACGCCTCAGGTGTTTATTTTGCCCTGTAGGCACTTTCTATTGGGAGCTGACGGGCTAACGTTTCATGACAATAATGGCATAGTGAAACCACTGATGGTGGTGGTTTTTAACATTTATTTGGCATCTGCCCGGTGGCTGTTCTTGTTTATGTTTGCAAGTGACGCTAGTGACGCTAGGGTTAATATCGATTGCAAAACAGTTCTCTGGGATTCTTTGACTGCGAAACAATTACCTGCATTGGTTAGCTCTGCAAAACGATCGAGAGAGAGAGAGTGCGAGAGAGAGAGAGAGAGAGAGAGAGAGAGAGAGTGAGAGAGAGAGAGAGAGAGAGAGAGAGAGAGAGAGAGAGAGAGAGGGAGAGAGGGAGAGAGGGGAGGGAGAGAGGGAGGGAGAGAGAGAGAGAGGGAGGGAGAGGGAGAGAGAGAGAGAGAGAGAGGGAGGGAGAGAGAGAGAGAGAGAGAGAGAGAGAGAGAGAGAGAGAGAGAGAGAGCGAGAGGGAAGGGAGAGAGAGAGAGGGAGAGATTGAGAGATAGAGCGAGAGAGAGAGAGAGCGAAGAGAGAGAGAGAGAGGGAGAGAGGGAGAGAGAGAGGGAAGAGAGAGAGAGAGAGAGAGAGAGGAGGACACTAGATTGAGAGAGAGAGAGAGAGAGAGAGAGAGAGAGAGAGAGAGACTCGGAACTCGGATGTTTATTGTACATAGATTGGCTAGGCCACAGATACAATGTTTGGAGGAAGGAGAGGCAGGGCATACAAAATACAAGACGAGACAGACCGAACATAGGGATTGTCATATGAGAGAGAGAGAGAGAGAGAGAGAGAGAGAGAGAGAGAGAGAGACAGACAGACAGACAGACAGACAGACAGACAGTCAGACAGAGACAGAAACAAACACACAAACTAAAATAAAGAAAAGTCCAATAACTTTAAAAAAATACTTTACAATTACTTGCAAGTTTAAGTTTTTAGAAGTTTATTTAAGCATTCGATGTGAAACTCTTTTTGTTTTTAATAGAAAATCCGAAATGGCATTGCCTGACATTTGGCGATTCAACCCCGAAAACGAAGGAAGGAGGTTCAGCAGAACTAAGAAAGATGTGAAGATAGTGATCTGGAGCCGTCTGGCTAGTTCTTTCTTCCTATTTGAAATGTATGCGATTTTAAATGGGTCCATTTGGAAATGCAAATATTTGATGTTTGGGTGTACGCATGTTACGCATGTGCATAAACCTTTACAGAGCCTGAAAAAGTTTGAAAGAAGGGGAGTCATAGATGCTTTATTTTAAGGTTGCTTTACATAGATTGCGAATAGAATCAAGTTGAGAAAGCGTGAAAACATTCAAATATTTTAAATAGCAAAATACAAAACCAATGTACATACTCTCTTTGTTGTCTAGCTGAAATTGAGAAATGTGATTTCTGAGAGAGAAAGAAGAGAGAGAGGGGGGGGGAGAGAGAGAGAGAGATATATGAAATGAAAATGGTATTTATTAAGTTAAGGCCAAAGCCCCTTTGGAAGGGGTACAACAATTTAGTTTTCCAAGGAACATAGTGTTACTTTTCATGTTGCTTGAGAAAGCGTGAAGAAACTATGCAAAATAGCAATTCATTGTACATACTCCTTTAGAGCAGCTGAATGAGTGATAGAGAAAGAGAGAGGAGAGAGGGTCAGGACTCGGAACTCAGAGAGAAAGAAAGAACATATTTTTCCAGAGGAATTAGCCCCCTTACGAGATGAGAAACAGAGCAGGTTTCGTGTGTGGTGTGTGTGTGTAGAGAGAAGAGAGAGAGAGAGAGAGAGAGAGAGAGAGAGAGAGAGAGAGAGAGAGAGAGAGAGAGATAGAAACAGAGAGATGTGGTGTGTGTTGTGGTGTGTGTGGTGTGATTGTGTAGTGTGTGAGAGAGGAGGAGATAGAGATGAGAGAAGAGAGACGAGAGAGAGAGAGAGATGGGGAGAGAGGGAGAGAGAGAGAGAAGACAGAGAGAGACACAGAGAGAAACAGAGACAGAGACAGAGAGAGAAATGCATAAGATAATAGACAAAGAGACAAAAACAGATAACAGAAACAACAAGACATACAGACAGACAGACAGATTGACAAATAGACAAATAGTCAGTCAGTCAGTCGGTCAAATAAACAGACAGTTACAGACAAACAGAACCCTGAAGAGAGTATCTCCTAACGACCTGACATAACGCGAAGCATCGATCTAAACCAGCCGACTTTGAATAGAGAGCCCAGTGAGCACGTCATTTCAGTCACCCCTTGTTACAATGCTATTTGATGACCCCCTGAGATATCTCACACTGATTGCCCTTGTCTGCTCCAGTAGTCAGTCAGTCTAGGTACCAGACTCTCTGGACCAATCGCTAGTCCTGTTTACGTTTCGATGCGCAACTTCCCGACCAATCGAATGATATGTTACTTCCTTCCATTTACGATCTGCTGAAGTGAGCTTGATTTTTTGGGGTCGTAATTCCCGTCACATAATGGAAAGCAGCTATACGGTTTTTTTTATGTGTTTGTCTGGATCTTTCTTCAGAGTGCTGTTTGTTTGTCTGTCTGACTGACTGTCCAACCCAAATCCCGTAAACCGCTGCACAGAATCGTGTCCAATGTTGTATGATGTTGGCATTGATATTTGAACTGTGCTATCATGTACATTACACACAAGTTTTCACCTTGAACATTTTCTCTGAGAAGCTGCATTCATCCATTATCGGGAAACGGGATAGGGTTAGGATCAACCTAGAGTCAATACCCGGCCAGAGGCCGAGGTATTGCGATTGGTTTGTGTGTCTGTGTGTCTGTCTGTCTGTGTGTATGTCTGTGTATCGATTATCTTAAACACTATTGTCTGGATTTTGATTAAAATTGGCAGAGGGGTAGACAGCTTGAAAAGGAAGCTTCCTTTCGTTAATCAACACCGTGCTGACCTTGACCTTGAAGTTTGACCTTGAAAACCGAAATTTCCTTCTTTGGGCTATGTAATTTCCCCCAGCTTTATTTCGTGAACTAGTGAACAGAATCGCTTCACATTTTGTGTGGTGGTGTACCATGGTGCAAGGAAGTTTGTATAAAAGTTTAGCTGTATCTCATTAACTACTGAACAGAATCGCTTCAAATTTTGGGCTATGTATTTTATGCGTTCTGTAAGGGTGGAAAGTGGTGTGTTTATTGGGGGGGGTGGGGGGGGGGGGGGGGGACATGGTGCAAGGAAGTTTGTATAAAAGTTCAGCTGTATCTCGTGAACTACTGAACAGAATCGCTTCAAATTTTGGGCTATGTATTTTATGCGTTCTGTGAGGGTGGAAAGTGGTGTGTTTATTGGGGGGTGGGGGGGGGGGGAGAGGACATAACTCTGGCCGGGTTTGCATTGTCACAATGCGTTGCTGCCGCTCGGCGATGCCCTTGTTTTTTATTATAACACTGAAAGTACTAGACTTTGAGATTGAGGGTCGTAAACATGAAGGGGGGAGGGGGTAGGGGATTCTAAAATGGATTGTACCCTAAACGAAACTTCATCAACCCCGCCGTGGTAGTGCCGTTTCGGGGGTAGTGCCCTGTCCACCCATGTCATTTCGCAGAACAAAATCAAATGGGAACAGGGCGAAACGAAACAGGGAGAAACAAGACACTGGTGTAATCGTCGGGGGCAAAGCAGGAACTGGGAGAAACAGACACTGGTGTAATCGTCGGGGGCAAAGCGGGAACTGGGAGAAACAAGACACTGGTGTAATCGTCGGGGGCAAAGCGGGAACTGGGAGAAACAAGACACTGGTGTAATCGTCGGGGGCAAAGCGGGAACTGGGAGAAACAGACACTGGTGTAATCGTCGGGGGCAAAGCGGGAACTGGGAGAAACAAGACACTGGTGTAATCGTCGGGGGCAAAGCGGGAACTGGGAGAAACAAGACACTGGTGTAATCGTCGGGGGCAAAGCAGGAACTGGGAGAAACAGACACTGGTGTAATCGTCGGGGGCAAAGCGGGAACTGGGAGAAACAGACACTGGTGTAATCGTCGGGGGCAAAGCGGGAACTGGGAGAAACAGACACTGGTGTAATCGTCGGGGGCAAAGCGGGAACTGGGAGAAACAGACACTGGTGTAATCGTCGGGGGCAAAGCGGGAACTGGGAGAAACAGACACTGGTGTAATCGTCGGGGGCAA
>CM065701.1:41425746-41430746 GCA_017654935.2 Phymorhynchus buccinoides
GCTTCTTTTGATGAGTATAAGTAGGATACATAGTTTTAAATGTTTTCCAAAAGATATAAAAAGTTACGAAATGGTGCAGAGATAGCATTCTGGTTTACAGATTAAAATGATTGAAAAGCCAGGGGAGGTAACTCATGATTTGGAGTGGTAAAAATAGACCGCGTGCCACAAACTATTGCGATTTCGCGCTTGTTTTCTGTTTGTGAGTTCATCCTGGTTGTCGCTTTGAAAGGACAATTCGTGATCTTGTATCTATAGTTTTGGTTTGTTTTCAACTGCTTTGTAAGGGATTTTGCTGTCGAAGTTCTGTAAACATTTCGATGAAGATTTAGTGTCGCCAACAGTTAGATGTTGGCTATCAATGTTGAAACTCAATGTTCTAAGCTTTTGCTTTGATTATGACATGGCACAGTTTCAATGTATTGATTATTAATATTCACTTCTCATCCATTTTTTTAAAAAACAGTTACAACATTTTTCTTTAAAATATATTACCACATTATCGAAACGTATGAACAGAAAAATCGTTTATCTCAGACAATGCACTCAACTTCTAAGTTAATAGTATTGTAATTTGTATACACCTTATCTCTCGCATGCCTTCGGTAAAAAAACCCGTAATCAAGTGGTCGCAATCAGGTATCGAGTCCCCTCCCCTCCCGTTTTCAAACATGCGTTTTATTTTACTTCTTGTAGTTTTTAAACAAATAAAAAGTGCCTTTTCTTCCCTTGAGGAGGTTTGCATCGTGTCAGTGCATTCTTGACTCGCTGTTCGCTTGTTTTTATGCCCCCAAGCAATGACAATGGCCTTTGCCCATTACTGCCTGCCGTCTCTCTTTGTCTACCTGTTTATCTCGGGCCGTTGTCCAGGGACGGTATTCACGTTGAGATAGCATGAGACTTAGCATGATGCTAACTTAGAAGCTCTTCCAATGTCCTATAGGATTTAATAGGACTTTTGGAAGAGCTTCTAAGTTAGCATCATGCTAAGTCTCATGCTATCTCGACATGAATACCGTCCCTGGCATTGTTTTTGGACCTTGTACACGGATTGTGCTGATTGCATGTCTCACTGGTAGTTGCCTGACTTCTCTGTCTGTCTCTCTCTGTCTATCTCCTCTCTCCTCCCGACTCTCTCTCTCTCTCTCTCTAGATCTCGATCTCTCTCTCCTCTCTCCTCCTCTCTCCTCTCCTCTCTCGATCGCTCTCTCTCTCTCCATCCAGCCTCTCTGGTAATTCCATTCTCTTAGTCTCTCTCTCTCTCTCTCTCTCTCTCTGTGGCATAAGTTTGGTGATTTTTAGTCTAGCCGAAGGTTCGGGGAGCTTTTGTTGTTGTCTGGTCCGTCCGGTGTTCCGTCCGTCCGGCGTGCCTCCGTCCGTCCGGCTATTCGTCCGTTTTTCTAAAAAAAACTATTCAGTCTATCATCATCAACATTTGGTATACTATTTTTGCCAAGATGCAAGCTATCCACTGATGTATTTAGTTTTACATTAAGGTCAAGGTCGCGCCAGTTACGGGGTTCAAACCCCGAAACACATAATCGCTAATATCTCGCGAAGTTTTTGCATGTATTTTAATGCGGTTTTTTTCACAACATTTCTTGATGAATGGTCTATAACACAGTTGTCATGAATTTTTTCTGTGCGCGCGTGTGCGCATGATCGCGCGCGCTCAAATCACGGGTCCGAACCCCAAGGCTATATATAAAAAAAAAAAACTATTCAGGTACGTGCTGTTTTGATGCCTTTTTATGTAGTTACGTGCTGTTTTGATGCGTTTGTACAGCCGACACATTCCGATTTCGGAGTACCTCGGCGATGCTGCGAGGGGACTTTGCAGCCGCTCGGAGTTGCACTTGTTTTCCGTTTTTGTTTGACTTTTGTCTTTCTTCTTAGACTTGTACATATATTCGTATATTACGACGACAATTGTTATCACTGTAAATGTTATTGGTCTTTCTTTATAGAGAATATTGTATTATGTGTTGTTATATTGTGTCCAACGTTGGACTCAAATTTGCCTTTTTTCATAAATACATTTACTCATTTTCCTTTTTTTGCATGAATTCCTGACGCTGCAAAATATGGTAATCCCTCTTGACATAAGGACTGTAGCCTATTTGTCAAAATGTCAATAAAAACGATCTGAAGCGTCTGAAGTCTCTAATCTCTCGTTCTCTCGATCTCTATGTATTCTCTTCTCCAGTGTCTCTCTCTCCTCCTTTCTCACATCGCTCTGGTCTATCTCTACTGTTGTCTCTCCCTGTTCTGTCCTCTGTCTGTCTCTCTCTCTCTCTCTCTCCTCACAATCTCTGTCTGTCTCTGCTCTCTGTCTCTCTCTCTCTCTCTCTCTCCTCTTTCGGTGCTCTCTCTCAAATCACCCCCCTCTCTCTAGTCTCTCTCGCCCGTCGTCTCGGTCTTCTCTCAGTCTCTCCTCACTCTCCTCCTCTCTCTCTCTCTCTCTCTCGATCTCTCTCTCTCTCTGCCTCTCTCTCTCTGTACTCTATCACTCAGATCCCTCTTCTCTCTGACTCTCCGTCTCTCTCTCTCTCTCATGTCTCTCTCTCTCTCTCCATCTCTGTCTCTCATTCTCCCTCTCTCTCTACTCTCTGTCTTCTATCTCTCTCTCTCTCTCATCTCTCCTCTCTCTATCTCTCATCTCTCCTCGCCCTCTCTCTCTCGCTCTCCTCTTGTCTCTCTCCTCTCTCTCTCTCTGTATCTGTCTCTGTCTCTCTCTCTCTCTCTCCTCTCTTCTCTCTCTGTCCTCTCACTCTCCCCTCTCTCTCTCTATCTTGCTCCTCTCTCTCTCTACATTTTCTCTCTCTCTCTCTCTCATCTCTCCCTCTGTCTCTCCCTCTCTCCCCCCCTCTCTCTCCTATATCTCTCTCTCTCTGTCTGATCTTCGTCTCTCTCTCTCTCTCTCCCTCATCTCTCTCTCTCTCTGAACAAGTCTCTCTCTCTCTCTCTCTCTCTCTCTCTCTCTCTATCAGTCTCTCTCTCTCTCTGATCTCTCTCTCTCTCTCTCTCTCTCCTCTCTCTCTCTCTCTGTGTCTCTCTCGTCTCTCTCTCTCTCTCTCTCTCTCTCTCTCTCTCTCTCTCTCTCTCTCTGTCTCTCTCTCTCTCTCTCTCTCTCTCTCTCTCTCTCTCTCTCTCTGTCTCTCTCCTCTCTCTCTCTCTCTCTCTCTCTCTCTCTCTCTGATCTACCTCTCTCTCTCTCTCTCTATCTCTCTCTCTCTCTCACTCTCTCTCTCCCTCTGTCTCTCTTCTCTCTCTCTATCTCTCTCCATCATCTTCTCTCTATCTCTCTCGGGTCTCTCTCTGTCCTATCTCTGTCTCTCTGTGTGTCTCTCTCTCTCTGTCTCTGTCTCTCTCTCTGTAACTGTCTCTCTCACAACGTCCCTCTCGCTCTCTCTGTCTCTTCTCTAGAAGTGAGCACACCTGTGAATGTATGCATGCCATGTATTGATACGTATCACTGATTGCTTTAGTGTATTTGTGAGCATACGTCATCTCAGTCGAAAGCTTAACTTTCTCTCGTCCTCCCGGCCGTGGCCATATGGGACATTACTTTTTATTTAGTTGGGGCATACGTGGGGCTAATGAGAGACTTAGTGCGATTTTTCTCACACTCTCAGAGGGCATGACGCTCACCTGTGGGGCTAATCCTCTCTATATTATTAGTTGGGGATAAAGAAAGAGAGAGAGAGACAGTGAGTGGTCCTACCATCACTCTCTCTCTCTCTCTCTATTCATACTCTCTCTTTGCTCTCTCTCTCTCTCACTACGCCCAATGCTTAGCTTTAAGAAAATCGCGTGATAAGGGACTATTACATTGACTGCCCTAGTTGGCGTGAAAATACGCCATAGGTTGACCATTGGTGCCTGGAATAGTTGTACGGGTGAAGCGTATAGGTCCAAACGCGGAAGCCTACGTTTGAACGTAGTTTGTGAACATACGCGTGCGTGGATGTTGGTGCGGTTTGTCTTTGTGTGCTCGCAAACGGGTAGGGCCTGTGGCGTGCAAATCTGTCGCTCGTGCAAATCTGTAGCTCGCTACCTATGAGAGTCTGTATTTGCGGCCATTTTGCGACATTGAGCATGAACCACACATTTCACTTTTTCCGTGGGTTAGGGATAGGTTAGGGTTAGGTAAATGGTTCAAGTACGGAAAAAGTGAAATTTGTGAATGTCGCAAATACACACTCTCATAGTAGCGAGCGACAGATTTGGGGGAGGGGCGATACAGACAGCAGGGGCTAGGCCTGTTTCACAAGGGAGGTACCCAAGCAAATCCCGCTCGGACTAAACTAATCCCGCTCGGACTACTCTTTTGATCACACCGCTGAGACAGTCATGGCGGACATTGCCACATACCACTGGGACTAATCCCGTGCGGACTAACATTTTATCTGTACCGCTCGGACATACGTTTAGTGCAAGAAATAATAATAAACAGTCAAGTCATTTCGACGAATTTAGTACACAATAAAATAATAACTTAAAAAGTTCATTAAATTCAAATGTTATCTTTTGTGTATGTTGACGCTAAATGGACACTAAGCCTATCCCTAACCCTATTCCTAACCCTTATCCTATCCCTATCCCTAACTCTATCCCTAACCCTATCCCTAACCTATCTGAAAAACAAGGAATACCAGGGTACGCAGAAATGCAATGATACAAATGCTCAGCAGACATTAGACCGAATGGGAAAAGCTATGCAAATCAAAGCAATTAGGTCGAACGGCATTAGTCCGAATGGGATTAGTCCGAAGGGTATTAGTCCGAGCGGAATTATGCCCAATGAGATGCCCCCGTTTGACAAGGGCAGGCGCTCGTAGATTTCGCGGAAACACCGAACGATTTGCCGGTAGTTTCGCAAACGCCTTGCCCCTCTTCCAAAGGTGACACGCGGAAAACGTATCACGTGACGCTGCAAACTATTAGATGAATCATGGTGAATATAGAATTTCTAGATCTCGCGAGAATATGACTTTTTT
>CM065701.1:41438246-41445746 GCA_017654935.2 Phymorhynchus buccinoides
CTAATTCTCTTTCTATTAATTAACCACTTTTAACCTGTTCTAATTCTCTTTCTAGTAATTTTTAACCTGTTCTAATTCTCTTTCTATTAATGAACCCAGTTTATAACCTGTTCTAATTCTCTTTCTATTAATTAACCCTGTTCTAATTATCTTTCTATTAATTAACCACTTTTAACCTGTTCTAATTCTCCTTCTATTAATTAACTCAGTTTTTAACCTGTTCTAATTCTCTTTCTATTAATTAACCCAGTTTATGCCCTGTTCTAATTCTCTTTCTATTAATTAACCACTTTTAACCTGTTCTAATTCTCTTTCTATTAATTAACCCAGTTTTTAGCCTGTTCTAATTCTCTTTCTATTAATTAACCACTTTTAACCTGTTCTAATTCTCTTTCTAGTAATTAACCCAGTTATACCCTGTTCTAATTCTCTTTCTATTAATGAACCCAGTTTATACCCTGTTCTAATTCTCTTTCTATTAATTAACCCAGTTTCAACCGGTTCTAATTATCTTTCTATTAATTAACCACTTTTAACCTGTTCTAATTCTCCTTCTATTAATTAACCCAGTTTTTAACCTGTTCTAATTCTCTTTCTATTAATTAACCCACTTTTAACCTGTTCTAATTCTCTATTAATTAACCCACTTTTAACCTGTTCTAATTCTCTTTCTATTAATTAACCCAGTTTATACCCTGTTCTAATTCTCTTTCTATTAATTAACCCAGTTTATACCCTGTTCTAATTCTCTTTCTATTAATTAACCCAGTTTTTCAGGTATTAATTGTTCTCCGCTATGTCCCAGTCCTTTACAATACATAATTTCTACCTTCACTATCGTCTAGTGACATTGCCACTGTTGGTTACTGATTCGGGTAACCCACTTTAAATAAGGGAAACATCCATTTGCCAGGGTACATCAACAACAGGGTACATGTATTGAATGCATTGTGTTATTGAAAGAAAGGGCCACCTATACAGTTGAGTGTCTTTTTTTTAGATAGCGTTTTTGGCTCACTCGTTTAAACGCTTGTTCGGTTTTCCTGGTGTCTGTCTGTGTGTCTGTCTGTGTGTCTGTCTGTCCGTAGTAGCTTTGACCCATTGACTTCCAGAGAAAAGTAAAGAACAAATCATTGGGCAAATCATGCCATAAAAAGACGACTGATAGAGCCAATCTTGCAAAAATGGCCTGGGTATATCACTCTCTTGACTGTGCTAGAGAAAAAGCCAGCATATCAGTGCTATTCCTCTTCATTTGATGACATCATCAGTTGTGTCACCAGGTCAGTAAGTGATACGTTGGTGGCAGTCATGAGGTTAACGTTGGCTTTGTCTCGGGATCTATGAGGCGCTCAATGCTCAAACTTTTGATACATATAGATTTTTATGCAAGCTTTCGAGTAACATCATCTGCATAACAAAATTAACCAATGACATTGACCTTTGACCTTCAACATGTAAATTTTGTCCTGGCCATATATTTGACAGTTTCGCAGTTATCGTCCCCACATTTGGCATGTTGGTGTATTAGCCTAAGGCGATAAGGTATCTAGGGTGACCTTTATTCTCTTTACCTTAACCTTGACCTTTGACCTTGAGCATCGTCAATTATTCGTTATAGCCATAATATCTTTTATATCCTAGCAGATACACTCCCCAACTTTGGCAGGCAGGTAGACTAGCTTAAGATCATAAGGAGTGCTGAGTATTGTTGACCTTGGGGACCATGATAACCTTGACCTTTGACCTTGAACTTTTGTCTGTCAAATATCACAGGAAGCGCTGCAACAGACTCACTTAAAAGTTTGTAGGGTGGTATATCACACCAAGCTGTTGAGTCCGGTATAGAAACCTTACCCTTTCTGAACACTTTGGCACAAATTTATAGATTTCACTCTGGCATTTATATCTATCTCCGGCATTTAGATATACTAATTATCTCCACAAACGCAGCGAGTGAGCCTTTCTCGGTGGTGTACAGTGGCACAGTGGTATCGCGTTCGCTTCGTGTCAAGTAAACCCGAGTTCGAACCTGGGTACAGGGGATTTTTTCCTCTCATTCTGCACTAGGCCTTAACGGTCTGAACGTGGAGTCTTTCGGATGAGACGATAAACCGAGGTCCCGTGTGCCCATGCACTTAGCATACGTTAAACCCAGTGGCAACGAAAAGGTTGTCATTTGGTCAAATTTTCCCCCCCCCCCCACCCCCCCCCCCCCCCCCCCCCCCCCCCTCATCAGTGACAAAAATCGCATGCAAAAAGAAAAAGAAAAAAAGAGATTGGCTTTGTCTCTGGATCTATGAGGCGCTCAATGCTCAAACTTTTGATACGTATAGATTATTATGCAAGCCTCTGGCAGCGACGCGCTCTCCAGGTGGGAGCAACCCGAATTTCACAGAGACGCCTCTGTGACTATAAAGTACCTAATACCTAATACCTAATACCTAATAGGCTTTGCCTCTTGTCTTTGTTGTTCCTATCAAACTATGTGGATAGGGTGTGTTTTTGCCACAAGCTTGCTCTCAGGCTTCTTTGTTCTTGTTCTGGTTTTCACCCGTACCCCACAGAGGGGTTTTCTTCTCTTTTTTTCTCTCTCTGTTGCACCGCATCTGTCTGTTTGTATGTCTTCAAACCCGGCGACAGACTATGTGACTGCCTCATGTGACTCGATCAGGTCCTGACGTTTCACCTCATTTGCTTGATCAGCCTGACTCAGTCGGGCCCAGTCAGGTGTGACAGGGCCGAATAGGGCGGGTTCTAAGTTTCACTGATCGAGGAGTCTGATCGAGTCCGATGGCTTGTGACCTCTTCTGTGCGGGAAACAAAATTTGGTCAACGTTACGACCTGATCGGGTCATATGAGGCAGTCGCATAGTCTGTCTCCCGCTTAAGGACGTGTAGCCTACATTAAAGAAAAGAAAAGTGTAGCCTACTTTAAAGACCCACCAGAACCACGGGTGAAAATCACGGGTTTCACGGGTTTCCCTCTCTCGCTGGTAAGAAACCTTACTTTGACCAGTCTGACTCACAAACAAATTCGAGGGAGCGAGGGAGAGAGAGAGCGAGAGAGAGAGAGAGAGAGAGAGAGAGAGAGAGAGAGAGAGAGAGATAGAGAGAGAGAGAGAGAGAGAGGAGAGAAGAGAGAGAGAGAGAGAGAGAGAGGAGAGAGAGAGATAGAGAGAGAGAGAGAGAGAGAAGAGAGATTTCGAGAGAGAGAGAGAGAGAGAGAATTTCACACAAAGTCACGGATAGACTGACTTATTACTGGCATACGGAAAAAAAGACAGAAACAACTAAATGTAGCAGTCAATTCCAATAGGGCATTTTCAACTCTCTAAATTCAACTCGGTGAAATTGTCGCTCTCTTTTTTTATATTCCACTTCACCCCCACCCCACCCTCTCTCTCTCTCTCTTCTCTCTTTTGGACATACCTCACCGTGCCCCCCCCCCCCCTCATCAGTGCCATTTGTTACTCATTAGGCATCCCTTCTCATCCCAGTCCCACACACGTTTCATTATTGATACTGATTTACGTGACCACTTCATTATTAAGGGAAGCCTTGATTTACTTCCACCAGCTCATGAAGAGCACGTATTGATTCCACGGCTGTGCTTCTCTCCCTTTAATGAATGAGCGAAGAGAATTGACCGAAAGCACTGTCGAAGTGCGAATCTTTGTTAGCTGAGATTATTTAGACCAATGCTTGGTAAAGGTAAAGACGTGTGCCCCCCCCCCCCCCCCCCCCTGCATTTCTCGGTTAATTGTATTTTTCCGTTTTTGCCTTTCTTACCATACATAAAGCTGTATTTTAGATCTTTGTTAGCTGAGATTATTTAGACCAATGTTTGGTAAAGGTAAAGACGTGTGCCAACTCCCCCCCCCCCCTCTGCATTTCTCGGTTAATTGTATTTTTCCGTTTTTGCCTTTCTTACCATACATAAAGCTGTATTTTAGGAACATTTTTAGCTAATAACCTTTTTGGAATACTTACCCTACCCCTAACCCTAGCCCTAACCCTAGCCCTAAACCTAACCCTACCCCCCACTATGTACTGCAGTACACCGCGATTTGTCACAGTTGTGGTTCGTTGCGTTTTCCTGTCTTATAGGGTGGAGGGTAGGGTTAAGTTTAGGGATAGGGTTAGTGTTCCAAAAAGGTTATTAGCTAAACATGTTCCTAAAATACAGCTTTATGTATGGTAAGAAAGGCAAAAACGGAAAAATACAATTAAGCGAGAAATGTAGGGGGGGGGGGGGGTGGCACAACTTTATTGTTGTTTTAAAATTGCAAAGAATTAAGCAATAATGAGGTTAAAGGGGTAACAACAAGCAAACGCTTATGACGTACCCCTACACAATACGTAATCAGAAGGTGATCAGTTCTCACCAAACAAGAAAAACAGTGTTCTGTGTGTTTGTTGAATGGTGTAAAATGAAAAATAATACCAAAAAAATGTTCAATAAAAAACCCACACGAAAACCCACTTTGACATCAACATAATAAATAGTCAATGCAAAACAAACAAATACACAGACAAGGTCGTACGCCAAGGTCAAGGTCAGGACTGCGACATTTATTTTTGCGCGGGTGCCTTCCTCTCATGGTGACGCACCACCACAAAACATTTGACGCGATTCTGTCAAGCGGTTCGGGAGATATCTTTGGGACAGACAGAAAGAAAAAAAAAAGAAGATACATACACGAACGAAAACATACTCCTTTGCGATCATAGATCGGCAAAGGACAAAAACAACGATTAAGATAGAGAGAGATAAGACGCAAGAAGCAGCGCTTCTGTGTGCAAAATAACGAAGAAGAGCAGAAGTACGTTGTTTGTGAAACGCGTGTTAAAAATATGACAAAACATCAGAAAGGAAAACGAAGAAAGAAAAGCATTCGAATGCCTAGAATGCCATCCTTCATCATCCAGAAAGTTTGATCACAACCACAAGTATTCAAAATATAGTTGGTTTTTAAAATGAACATAACAGGCATGGAAAACATCTCACAATTTCACAATCAAATGGGAGGGGCTGGGGGGTGGGGGGTGGGGGGGAGGAGGAGGGGGGAGGGGGGCGATGGGTGAATATTTGTTTTTATCATTGAGAGAGAGAGAGAGAGAGAGAGAGAGAGAGAGAGAGAGAGAGAGAGAGAGAGAGAGAGCGAGAGAGAGAGAGAGAGAGAGAGAGAGAGAGAGAGAGAGAGAGAGAGAGAGAGAGAGAGAGAGAGAGATTGAGAGAGAGAGAGAGAGATTGAGAGAGAGAGAGAGAGAGAGAGAGAGAGAGAGACGAGAGAGAGAGAGAGAGAGAGAGGAGAGAGAGAGAGAGAGAGAGAGAGAGAGAGAGAGAGAGAGAGAGAGAGAGAGAGAGAGAGCGAGAGAGAGAGAGAGAGAGACAGAGAGAGAGAGAGAGAGAGAGAGAGAGAGAGAGAGAGAGAGAGAGAGAGAGAGAGAGAGAGAGAGAGAGAGAGAGAGAGAGAGAGAGAGAGAGAGAGAGAGAGAGAGAGAGAGAGAGAGAGAGGAGAGATAGAGAGAGAGCGAGAGAGAGAGAGAGAGAGAGAGAGAGAGAGAGAGAGAGAGAGAGAGAGAGAGAGAGAGAGAGAGAGAGAGAGACTCGAACTCGAACTCGAAATTTTTAATGAGGATAAACTGAGTAAGCATAAATAACAGCTTCTTTTCATCAGGTCCTCTAAAATAATGACATATGAAGTGAATAAATAAATAAATAAATTACAAAACAAACTCAACAAAAGAGAGAGAGAGAGAGAGAGAGAGAGAGAGAGAGAGAGAGAGAGAGAGAGAGAGAGAGAGAGAGAGAGAGAGAGAGAGAGAGAGAGAGCGAGAGAGCGAGAGGCATGGAAACATCTCACCATTTCACAATTAAATGGGAGGGGCTGGGGGAGGGGGAGGAGGAGGGGAGCGGGTGGACTGCAAAATACAATTTCATGTCAGTAAATCTTTCAACTAACACAAAGTTTAAAAACAAATCTTTGTCAAAGCTAAACATTAATCTACTAGCCTTGTTTAAGAGGAGATTTGGTGGTTTCTGTTCGAAATCATTATGAACTTTAACAGCCAACGAACTTGACGTACAACATCGACGTATATTTATTCCTTCGCATTCGTGGTGAAATATAAGATTACAAATAATGTTCCAGAGTTCAAAAAACACATCTTGATGTCTGGGTCTTTTGCTGGATGTGACAACATGACTGTCATCCATTCCAGACTTTGGACCGTTAATTTACTGAACGACAGGCTCCTTTACTTTCCATTGATGTAGGGGAAGACGGGGTAAAAAGCGCATGGGCGGGTAAGAAGCTCACCCAATTATCTCATGAAATGAAGCAAATTTCAGTCTCATTTTGCCCATGAGACGAGCGTTAATGTCTAGCATTCGTTTCAGGGGCAAATTTGACTGAAATTTTCTTTATTTCATGAGATAATTGGGGTGGGCTTCTTACCCGCCCATGCGCTTTTTACCCCGTCTTCCCCTATTCGTTTATTAGTGAAGCTCCTAAGAGCTTCCATTATCTCTATGGTTTCTCAGACTCTTTTTGATGGCGACCAGTTTAGGTAGACCGATGTGTTGACTACAAGTATTTGTCACAACTTAGGAGTCAGTAAAGCCGGATCGACTTTACATTATTGTAAAGAGACTCTAACATCTCGAAAGAAGCTTCTGGTGGTGAAAAATATGTGTGTGCTCCCATTTAGCTTGTCATACACAGGAATTGGTCGGTGTGGTTTTTTCCGTTTCTTTCATAAATATTTCATTTGGTAATACCCTGCTTAAACCACCGTGTTGCCATCTTCATTTATGTCGATACTGTAGGCGGAATGGCAGGAAGGACAGCAGGAGAGGACGAGCAAAACAGTAGATACGTTTAAGTTTTACCATAAGCAAGATGAGCAATGATAATTTTCTTCTTTTATTTTATTTTATTTAGAGGGTGGGGGTTAAGGTTCAATTCTAGATACAACGTTGGTCTTGTGTCTCTGAGAATATTAGGCAGCCACAATAATGATTACCTTGTTTGTTTGTTTTGTTTGTAAGGGAAAAACTCCATATATGTCTATAACAAAATCAATCCCTAACCTTCGCAGGAATGTTTGGAAAGAAAAATGTCAAAAGATTTAACACATCAAATTAAAAAGATAAATAAAAGGCCAATGGACAAAAGTGAAAACATAGCATCCTTAACGGAGGTAGCAATTCATTATCCCGCTTCGTGGCCTGACAGATTCATTAAAACTCTCAAACGCCCACAATGCCACAGTCTATTCATGCCCTCTGTTTCGGTCGCAGCTTCCGCCATGGCAGTAGCAGGCATTAACAAGGCGGAAATCAAGCCACTGTGAAGTGAAGTGCCCTTGTCGTCATGTCACAGTGTCGAGCAAAGCATGTCAAACTGTGGAGGCCTTGTTGACCTACGTTTTGCTTTTCTTTGTCTCGTGCGCTCTATGCAACAGTTTTGCGTAGGCTGTTTCATGGCTGTG
>CM065701.1:41453246-41460746 GCA_017654935.2 Phymorhynchus buccinoides
CGCTCAAATCACGGGTCTGAACCCCAAGGCTATATATAAAAAAAACTATTCAGTTACTACTACGTTTTTATGCGTTTTGTATGCGTTTTTATGTCGTTACGTGCTGTTTTTATGCGTGTTTATGCATGTGTACAGCCGACACATTCCGATTTCCGAGTAGCTCGGCGATGCTGCGAGGGGGCTTTGCAGCCGCTCAGCGTTGCACTTGTTTGATCTTTCTGTTTGGCTCATGCGTATGTACAATGCTGTCAAACTGTCCTTCTATCTATATAGTATTATTTGCTAGGATTTGACTGAAACATCAATAATAATAATGGGACTGCCAGATTGCACCCAGTTGTGTTCAATATGGGCGTCTTGTCATATTTGTGTGACAGGAACATCTTACAGACTAGAATTTCATCGTTCAGTTTCTGTTTGTTTGTTTGTTTCTGAGCAATACTGTTTATGTAATGCGCACTATCAGTTGTGTTCAATGTGGGCGTCTTGTCACATGTGTGTGACAGGAACATCTTACAGACTATAATTTCATCGTTCAGTTTCTGTTTGTTTGTTTGTTTCTGAGCAATACTGTTTATGTAATGCGCACTATCAGTTGTGTTCAATGTGGGCGTCTTGTCACAGAACAGAACAGAACAGAACAGAACAAAACAGAACAGCTGTTTATTGCCTTAGAAGTCAAAAACAACAGACTTATTTGGCACAATACAATATCAATTTAAACTAACAGGATTGCTCCTTATATTTTGAGATGTAAAACTAAAACAATAGGGTCTTTGAATAACAGACCCCATGTGTTCAATGTGTGTGACAGGAACATCTTACAGACTATAATTTCATCGTTCAGTTTCTGTTTATTTGCTTGTTTCTGAGCAATACTGTTTATGTAATGCGCACTATGATTCAAGCGTCTGTATTTTGCCAATATATGCGTACCTGTGCAAAGACAATTGCCTTGGTTTTTGCACGAAACATTTAAACAACAACAATGCCGTGGAAGAAAGAAAGCTGGATAGGTAACAAGGTAAACACACAATTAGGGGAACATGTTGGATGTTGGAACGTTAACCCTTTCACCGCGACAGTCGCATTTTAGCACCAGTGATTTAACACCTATGTCACTAAAAAGGCATCACATTGGGGTCTGTTATTCAAAGACCCTATTGTTTTAGTTTTGGGAAGTAGGGATATATCTTATTTTATGTATGGCACAGAAGAATCCCCAATACTGCAAATTGAGTTTGTTCTCTAGACGGGTAAATTTAATGGACAGTTTTGGCTGAAATATGGCTGGCGGTGAAAGGGTTAAATACTACGCTGGTTTTACTGTTATGTGTGAGTTGGTGAATAGATGTGAATGCGGTGTGTGTACGTGTATTTGCGTGAGATTGAGAGAGAGAGAGAGAGAGGGAGAGAGGGAGAGAGAGAGAGAGAGAGAGAGAGAGAGAGAGAGAGAGAGAGAGAGAGAGAGAGAGAGAGAGAGAGACTGACAGACATAGAGAGAGACAGACAGAAAGGCAGACAGACAGACCCACAGACCCACAGACGGATAGAGATGCAAACACACAGAGGGAGAGAGTTCATTTAATTCATAATTTTCGATGCTCTGTTTCCCTCCCCATCCTCCCCCCCCCCCCCCCCTCTCCCACTCTCTCTTGTTTTTAGTTCCTACAGTATGGAATATATTGGCTGTCATCGACATATGATGTTGGAAAGGCACATTGATATGGATAGAGAGAGAGAGGGGGAGAGAGGGAGGGGAGTGAGGGGAGGGAGAGAGGAGAGGAGAGGGAGGGAGAAAGAGAGAGAGAGAGAGAGAGAGAGAGAGAGAGAGAGAGAGAGAGAGAGAGAGAGAGAGAGAGAGAGAGAGAGAGAGAAGGGATGGATAAACAATGTGGATGAGGTCGTCAAGCAGCGGGTTTGTTTAGGTAAATATAAAAGACGGAACCGGTAGCTCGAAACGAGACATCTGTCTTTGTAAGCGCCACTCCCAATCATTCGCCCGTCCGTTCTCCCTCTGTCTGCCTACCTGCCTGTCTGTCTGTCTCTCTATCTCTCTCTCTCATGCTCTCTCCATAAATCTCCTCTCTCCCTACTCTCTACGAGGACTCTTCTCTGCTCTATCGATCCAATCTCTCTCTCTCTCTCTCTCTCTCTCTCTCTCTCTAGATGTCTCTATCTAGGAGCTCTCTATCTCTCAATCTCTCTCTCTCTCTCTCTCTCTCTATTCTCTCCGATCTCGCTCTCTCTATCTCTCTCTCTCTCTCTCTCTCTCTCTCTCTCAACCTCTCTCTCTCTCTCTCTCTCTCTCTTCTCTCTCTCTCGCTCTCTCTCTCTCTCGCTCTCTCTCTCTCTCTCTCCAGTCTCTCTCTCTCTCTCTCTCTCTCTCTCGCGCCTCTCTCTCTCTCCTCTCTCTCTCTCTCTTGTCTCTCTCTCTCTCTCTTCTAGCTCTCTCTCTCGCTCTCTCTCTCTCTCCTCTCTCTCTCTCTCTCACCTCCATTCTCTCTCTCTCTATCTCTCTCTCTCTCGACTTCTCTCTCTCATCTAGGTGCTATGATCTCTCTCTCTCTCTCTCTCTCTCGCTCTATCTCTACTCTCTCTCATTCTCTCGCTCCGCTCTCTCTCTCTCGCTCTCTCCCGCTCTCTCTCTCTCCTCTCTCTCTCTCTCTCTCTCTCTCTCTCTCTCTCTCTCTCTCTCTCTCTCTCTCTCTCTCTCTCTCTCTCTCTCTCTCTCTATCGACTCTCTCTCGCTCTCTCTCTCTCTCTCTCTCTCTCTCTCTCTCTCTCTCTCTGTCTCTCTCTCTCTCTCTCTCTCTGTCGCTCTCTCTCTCTCTCTCCCTCTCAAGATTTCTCTCTCTCTCTCTCTCTCTCTCTCTCTCGATCTCTCTCTCTCTCTCTCTCTCTCTCTCTTCTCTCTCTCTCTCTCTCGTCTCTCTCTTCTCTCTCTCTCTCTCGCTCTCTCTCACTCCTCTCTCTCTCTCTCTCTCTCTCTCTCTCTCTACTCTCTCTCTTCTCTCTCTCTCTCTCTCTCTCTCTCTCTCTCTCTTCTCTCTCTCTCTCTCTCTCTCTCTCTCTCTCTCTCTCTCTCTCTCTTCTCTGCCCCTTTCTACTTCTCTCTCTCTCTCCCCCCCCCCCTCCTTTTTCCCGTGTAATCTCTCTCCCCTGCCTTTCTCTCTCTCTCTTGACTTTCGCACTCACTGTTACTGTTTCTATTTCTCTTTTTTTTTTTTCTCTCTCTCTCTTTCTTGCTCTCGCTCTCCCTGAATAATCTTTCTCCTCTCCCATATGCGCGCGCGCACGCACACACACACACACACACACACACACACGCGCGCGCGCGCGCGCGCGCGCACACACATACATGCACACACACAGACTCTCTCTCTCTCTCTCTCTCTCTCTCTCTCTCTCTCTGTGTCTGTCTCTCACTCACTCAAAAAAACCACATACACACGAACACACAGACATACCCGCCCTCCCCCTTCCCACACACACACACATACATTGAATATAGCACGTGCATACACATTCTTTCTTCCCACGTAACATACTTATACGGTCGAGAAACAATAATGAAAAGGGTGATACGGAAGAGACGAGGGGGGTGGGGGGGGGGGGGGGTGGCAGGGGAGAGAGAGAGAGAGAGAGAGAGAGAGAGGGAGAGAGAGAGGAGAGGAGGGGAGGAGGGGGAGAGGGCGGGGGGGGGGTGGTGGTTCGATGGGGGATGGCAAGGGGGGTGGTGGGCAGGGGGTAGGAGACGCGAGAGATGTGGATAGAGAGAGAGAGGAGAGGGAGAAGGAGAGGGAGAGAGAGAGGGGGAGGGAGAGGAGGGGGGGGAGAGGCTTTAGAGAGGGGGGGGGGGGGGGGGGCTTTAATGGACGAAGAATTTAATGACGAAATAAAAGCATTAGTAAACAAGGAAAAAGGATGTTTGTTACACGCCTGTGAACGAAGTTGAAATTGTAG
The DNA here is from genome assembly GCA_017654935.2 of Phymorhynchus buccinoides. Taxonomy (NCBI): domain Eukaryota; kingdom Metazoa; phylum Mollusca; class Gastropoda; order Neogastropoda; family Raphitomidae; genus Phymorhynchus; species Phymorhynchus buccinoides. The sequence continues at coordinate 41,457,213 of CM065701.1, forward strand.
TCTTGATTCTTGGCAAAGAGCCCAATTGTCAGAGCGGTCTGGCACCCTCGTTTGTGTAGCTTGTGTTGAGACAAAGCATCTTGAGCCAGTAGGTTTGACTGAGAATAGTGTTGTTGCCTTGTTGGTTTCTGCTATGCATTTTATCTGAGCATATTTTTGTTTTCAATTGTTATACTTTGAAAGAGCTCTCCTATGGTGGGTGAATTATTTGCACTGGCATATTGTGTCCGTAAGAAGATTCCGTGTTTCCTTTGATTTTACGGCTTTGAGCTTTATTTTTTCGAAAGTGAAGAAACGCAAGATGATATGACCGTGGTGACAAAGTGGAGTACAGTAGAGGTGATTAAACACTCACTGTAATAACATTTAACTGTGAGGTCGTCAGATGTTCAAGCGGTTAATTACCGGCGCGATTTTACTTAAAGCCACACCAGGGGTACATAAACGAAGCGGTGATAGTCTTAGATCACTCCTCTCTCAACGCGCTTTCACGCCTCTACCGTCGCTTTCTAACCTAAACTAATACACAGAAACAGAAACAGAAGCATATAGAAGGTGTTCAGCTGATCCTAAGGATCGGTTGTTATGCCATTAATTCGTTTCCATGTTTACTGATAAACTTACTTTCGGTAAATTGCTTGTTTTAAAGACCCCGCACGTCACGTGTCACATTCCCTCTTAAGCTAGGAAGATTTCTTAAGATTCCTTACTAGCTATAAGAGGGAAAACACGTGAAAACCGTGATTTTGACACGCGACGTGCGGGGTCTTTAAAGACAGAATATTGAGTAAACGAAGAAGAAACCAAAAAAATAGCATGAAAAGACCAACATTTTGGGGGTGTTATTCCACTCAAAACCTTGGGGGAAAAAACAGTTTTCTGACCTGTGTATAATCTTCCATCCTGTTGGCCTAAGATCGCGTTGTACTAAATAGTTTACTTATTTCTTTCTTCAGAAGGATTTATCAGTTTAGGTCACGTCAACTTGTAATTTTCGTGCCTAAGTTTGCTGTTCAGGAGAAACGCTAGAAAAATGAATAACACGAAACAGAAAATGAGGGAATCATATAATAAAAAGACAACTCTGTGTGTGTGTGTGTGTGTGTGTGTGTGTGTGTGTGTGTGTGTGTGTGTGTGTGTGTGTGTGTGTGTGTGTGTGTGTGTGTGTGTGTGTGAAGCGCAAAACGGGCCTTATAACTCCGCCGTTTTTTCGACCGAATCGCTTCAAATTTGCTGTGAGCCCTAACGGGGCGATGGCAACGGCAACCGAGGCGGCCGTGTCACTGCGCGGTTTGGCAAATGCGCGAAACGCGTATCCACCGGCCTCTCGGCGCCCGTATCTCCGGTGTTTCTGGACGGATTGCCTTCGAATTTGGCAGGTAGATGACCGGGGACGGTGACTATTTGTGTGCCAAACCGGAAGCGAATCGATTATAAACGCGTGCGATATACGCCGCTTTTCACAAATAACTCCCCCGTTTCTTAACCGAATCGCTTCAAATTTGCTGTCAGGCTTGCTGTGGCCGGGGCAAAGCCTAGCAGCAAATTTGAAGAGAATCGGGAGAGCGCGTCACTCTCAGAGCAGCGCCAACGGGAAACTACCGAATCGCTTCAAATTTGCTCTGAGCCCTAATGGTCATAAAAACACAATCCCATGTAGGCTTATTTCTTTTCTGTTGTCATCTTTTGCATAGGGCGAGTTTGTCAATGCAACCCACAAAGTCGTTAATACATTTTCTTGCTGTTAAAGCTTTGATTTTTCAGATTTTGAATCGTTTTGATTTTTCAGATGTATGAAGAAGATTCAATGCATGAGATATTGCAGCAGTTTGTTTTTCGAAGGTATCTCGGAGAGCGCCAGCTAGTAACATTTGTTGTGGTAACCCATTTTAAAAATGTCCCCATTTGAGGGGTAAAAAGCACATTTCCGGAAAATTTCAATTGTCTGAAAACTGGTTTAAAACTAGAGTTAAGAACCGGTTCAAAAATCAGAACCGGTTTTAAACCGGTTTTCCCTCTTCGAACCGGTTTTACCGAACCGGTTGTTTTTAAACAGTACTCGCACCACTAGTTTCACCTATGCAAACACATATTTATTTGTCAGAATATTCACACACACGCACGCACGCGCACACATACACACAGACACACAATAAAGAAACTTATGACACACACACACTCAACTCAACACTCAGTCAAAGTCAAAGCCACACACCACCACAAACTAGAAACAGATACTCTTGGTTTACAAACACCCAAACTGCGCTGAGAATCAGTGTTGTTCTTCAAAAAGAATGCGTTTTTCTAAGAAAAACTTACTTTCAGTTTGCAGTTAAAAAAACCGATTCACAGCAACTCGAACCGGTTTTCCGAACCGCGAAAGCTTAGCACCGGTTTTTCGGTTCAAACCGGGTTTTTTCCCCACCTCTATTTAAAACCCTTTCACCGCCAAAGTCGCATTTTAGCACCACAGTGATTTAACACCTATGTCACTAAAAGGCATCAAATTGGGGTCTATTATCCAAAGACCCTATTGTCTTAGTTTTGGGAAAGTAAGGGTAGACCTTATTTTAGATATGTTACAGAAGAATCCCCAATACTGCAGATGGATTTTGTTCTCTACTCAGGTAAATCTAATGGACATTTTTGGCTGAAATACGGGGCTGGCGGTGAAAGGGTTAAAAAAAATGATTGTCTTTACTTTGCCCTGAAAATTGGAATGCAAGACTGTACAACCTATCCCGACCTTTGGAGCCCACATATCAGTAAGAATTTGGTCTGGATACCACAAAAATTGCAATTGCAAACGAAGACATTGAAACTGCGAAAACGTTTGGACCTCTAAAACAGCATTTTCTGAAAACGGTGTACGTACAGGGACACTGTTAATGTCTTGAGCAAACAAGAAAATCTAGGAAAAAACTGATACAAGGGCATCGCCGAGCGGCAGCAACGCATTGTGACAATGCAACCCGGCCAGAGTTATGTTCTCTCCCCCCCCCCCCCCCCACCCCCCCCCCCCCCCCCCCCCCCCCCCCCCCCCCCCCACCCCCCCCCCCCCCCCCCACCCCCCAAAAACACACCACTTTCCACCCTTACAGAACGCATAAAATACATAGCCCAAAATTTGAAGCGATTCTGTTCACTAGTTCACGAAATAAAGCTGGGGGGGGAAAATTACATAGCCCAAAGAAGGACATTTCGGTTTTCACGGTCAAACTTCAAGGTCAAGGTCAGCACGGTGTTGATTAACGAAAGGAAGCTTCCTTTTCAAGCTGTCTACCCCTCTGCCAATTTTAATCAAAGTCCAAACAATAGTTTTTAAGATAATCGATACACAGACACACACACACACACAGACACAGACAGACACACACACACACACACACACAAAAACCAATCGCAATAATTTTTCATGCATCGAACCTTCTTTAAGGGTCCGAAAAATGAAAGTGATGGCTTGATAATTAAACTTTGTATCATCAGTTTTGTGTGTTGCATTTGGTTTTAGTCACACTGTATGTTTGCTTTATG
>CM065701.1:41465746-41468246 GCA_017654935.2 Phymorhynchus buccinoides
CTACTTTTCGCTGTTCCCCCATGGCAACACGGTGATGCGCAAGTCACAATGCTGTTACTAGCGTATCACCGGGTTGGTCATGGGGAAGGAGAGAAAAATAGCAACATGTATGTGACCGTAAGCATAATTCTTTTCTTAGTACCTTTTCTGACCATGCATTTTGCGTGTGTGGGTTCAAACCCCGAAACACATAATCGCTAATATCTCGCGAAGTTTTGCAGGTATTTTAATGCAGTTTTTTTCCACAACATTTCTTGATGAATGGTCTATAACACAGGTGTCATGAATGTTTCTGTGCGCGCGTGTGCGCATGATCGCGCGCGCTCAAATCACGGGTCCGAACCCCAAGGCTATATATATATTTAAAAAAACTATTCAGTTACGTGCTGTTTTGATGCCGTTTTTATGTAGTTACGTGCTGTTTTGATGCGTTTTTATGTATGTGCAGAGCCGACACATTCCGATTTCCGAGTAGCTCGGCGATGCTGCGAGGGGACTTTGCTACCGCTCGGCGTTGCACTTGTTTGTTTGTTTCCTTGGTGCAACCCTGAAAGTCTGTACCCCCCACACCCCCCCCCCCACCCCCCCCCACCCCCACCACCACCACCACCACCACCACCCGGTTGATCGCTAAGACTAGAAAAAAGAAAAAAACATCAGCAAAGCATCTGTCTGCCTAGGTCTTATTTTCTCTCTTTTTTTTTTTACCTTTTCCACGTGTGCAATTTCGTTTTCTCTTGTGTGTGTGTGCGCTCAGATAGTGCGATTCTTCTCGAAGACTACGTTAGGCAGTTTATGAGGATGTTATTATGATTCGATGTAAAAAGAAAAAAATATTGGTTATGAAAAACATCCCTACAACTACCATGATTATTATCAGTAATAACTTGTTTGCTAAGCCAGCTCACCCCCCCCCCCCCACCACCCATCCCCACATCTTCCATACATCCACTGCCGGTGCACCACACTTCGCCAAAGCTCACTTCGCCAAACCACACTTCGCCAAACCACACTTCGCCAAATCATTAGCCCGGCATAACACTTCGCCAAACCACACTTCGCCCTAAACCTAGGTTAGGGATAGGGTTAGGGATAGGTTAGGGATAGGGTTGGGGATAGGTTAGGGATTGGGTTAGGGATAGGTTAGGGATAGGGTTAGGGATAGTAACCCCGTAACAGAAAGTCACAGGAAACCATTTTGGGCGAACAGTGCTAGAACAGTCCCGTCAAACAAAAATTCAAGACAGTGATTACTTGTGAACACTTTGTCACCAAAACCAGTCACTTCTTGGCGAACTGAGCAGAGTGGTTTTTGGCGATATGTTACTTTTCGTGCACTAGCTGCTATGGGGGGGGGGGGGGGGGTTGATCGGTGCCGAGAACAAGATCAAAGGTTTGGCGAAGTGTGCTTTGGCAAAGTGTGGCGCACCCTCCACTGCTTATTATTGTTTGTGGCTCAAGCCACAAATCTATAACTCACTTGTCGGTGGGTCGGTCGGTCAGCTGTCTGTCTGTCCCCTCCAAAATTGTTGCACATATCAAAATTGTCGCACTTCAAATCGATCCACGAAAATGCTGTTTTACGTCCTCTGCTCTGAATCAGACACATATGGGACATTTTAAAACAAATATGGTGGGAACAATACTGGAGGCACCGCCCGGAGCCAGTACGAAACCAGTAAAGTCCCGAAAAAATTAATACAGATACTGTAGCGGTAACCACGCCTCGTTAAACCTCATCGGCTATGGCACCGCTACAAATTGATGCTGCTATTTAAAAATGTATTTTAAAAGCATGCAAAATAATAAACATACGTAATGTGACACACTACAACAGACACGACGAATGCGGTGCTTCTTTCCGATGAGCATAAGTAGGACATACTAAATGTTTTCCAAAATGATATAAAAAGTTACGAAATGGTGCAGAGATAACATTCTGATTTACAGATTAAAATTATTGAAAACAGGGGAGGTGACTCATGATTGGAGTGGTAAAAATAACCGCGTGCCACAAACTATTGCGAATTCGCGCTTGTTCTCTGCTCTATGTTTCTTTTAAGCATGCTATTCACACACCCTTCCCTTTTAAAACCTTCGATGTTTCGCAGCCTCTGATCTTGCTTTTTGTTCTCCCAGTTCTATGAGAACGGGAGTACATTAGAATGGGAACAAAGGCCTGTGCGTTTCTGTCAGTCCGTGTGTGTGTGTGTGTGTGTGTGTGTGTGTGTGTGTGTGTGTGTGTGTGTGTGTGTGTGTGTGGTGTGTGTGTGTGTGTGTGTGTGTGTGTGTGTGTGTGTGTGTGTGTGTGTGTGTGTGTGTGTGTGTGGTGTGTGTGTGTCTCTGTGTCTCTCTCTCTCTCTCTCCTCCTCCTCCTCTCTCGTGTCTCTCTCTCGTCTCTCGTCTCTGTCTCTCTGTCTGTGTGTGTGTGTGTGTGTGTGTGTGTGGTGTGTCTCTCTCTCTGTGTGTGTGTGTGTGTGTGTGTGGTGTGTGTGTGTGT
>CM065701.1:41473246-41475746 GCA_017654935.2 Phymorhynchus buccinoides
TCTCGATAGGGTTATTTTGTGGAAACCCTATCTAGCTGTTCGACAGAGTTTTAAAACTCTATCGAACAGCTAGATAGGGTTTTCAAACTCTATCGAACTGATAGATACAGTTTCGAAACTCTATCGAACAGCTAGATAGAGTTTTGTATCTTTGGCGTGCCATAGTATGATTGGACGTTCGGTTCCATAGATCTACAATTAGCAGTGAACCATGGTGCCAATCTGTCCTTCTTTGTTCCCTTCCCCCCTTTACTACGGATGAATAGAGCCTTATGTCTGCACATTCATATAATGGGCCCCTGTGGGGGCCCAAAAAGTCGCCGGCGACTTTTGGGGCACCTAGTGTAGATATTTCTGCTGTTAAAAAGGTGCCGACAAAGACTTAGAATTGTTTTTATATATGAAACGATGTACGGTTTAGGGTACACAGGCGATGCTGCTCGCTCTCTCTCGTTCGTTCGTTATCTCTCTCTCTCTCTCTCTCTCTCTCTCTCTCTCTCTCTCTCTCTCTCTCTCTCTCTCTCTCTCTCTCTCTCTCTCTCTCTCTCTCTCTCTCTCTCTCCCTCTCTCTCTCCCTCTCTCTGTGTGATTTATTCTCTCTTTTATCTTTAACTCATTGTCTGTCTCTCGCGATTGCCTTGCCGTAAACTTGAAGACTTTGACAAATTGACATTTTATTTATCTGCCAATTGTTTCTTTGATATCGGAACTGACTAGAAGTCAGTGGCTCTGACCATCGGACAGTTCTATATCAAATGTATATTTTCATTATTAGTGACAAGCTCATTACTTTGTCAAGGGTACTCCCATAATTTTGTACAATGGAAATGACCACTGGTCAGTGTTACAGACAAGTGGTCACTGCTGTTAAAAAGTACATTTGCATTATTTAACAGCTATCAGCTTTGTCAAGAGTACTAATTATAAAAACTAAAAATGATCAATGGTCAGTGCTGCTGACCAGTGGTCACTGCTGCATAAAAGGTATATTTCATTATTTAACAGTGCATTACTTTGGGTCAGGGGTAATACTATGCCTTGTAAATGGAAATGACCATTGGTCAGTGCTACTGACCAGTGGTCACTGCTGCATAAAATGTATATTTTCATTATTTGACAACGTATTATATTGTCACGTGTGCTACTATGCCTTGTAAACGGAAATGGCCAGTGACCAGTGCTAGTGACCAGTGGTCACTTCACTGACCAGTGGTCACTTCTGCAGAAAATGCATATTTTAATTATTTGACAGCGTATTACTTTGTCAAGGACATTACTAGTTTTTGTAAACAGAAATGGCCAGTGGTCAGTGCTGCTGACCAGTGGCCACTGCTGCATGAAACGTATATTTTCATTATTTGACAGTGTATTACGCTGTCAAGGGTATTATTATGCCTTGTAAATGGAAATGACCAGTGGTCAGTGTTACTGACCAGCGGTCACTGCTGTTTAAAATGCATCTTAGAAAATCGTTTTTCTTCAAACCCCCCAACAAAACATTTTGCATAAAACAACTGGAATGTATCCCTGGGTTGTTCAAATACCCCTACATGCAAAGAAACATTTTAAAGTTTTAAGTTTATATAAAAAAAACCGGATTCTAGATAGACTAGTATTGGATTAACCTGACGTCAGTGTATTTCTCTGTGATCGGACAATTGTAGATCTGACAAAAAACCCTGCCCCTCCCCCCTCCCCCCAAAACCCACACACAACAAAAACACAGAAACAAAGTCCTTGTCCAATCGTAGATCGGGTAAAGGAGAAGAAATAAATATATATATAGTCCTTTTCGGGTCAGAGATGGGGCAAACGAAAACAAACAAATCAATCAATCAATCATTTATGCCCCATGGATTATGCACATTTGAAAAGAGGCGGCGACTTTTTAGGACACTGGCGACCTATTGGGCCTCTAAGATAGAACCCAAAAGACGCCGGTAACTTTTTGGGCCTCGAGGGTAGACCTAAAAAGTCGCCGGCGACTTTTTGGGCCGGCGACTTTTTGGGCCCCCACAGCCCCTGACCATAGGGGAGAGAGAGATAGAGTGGGGGTGAGAGAGAGAGAGAGAGCAAAAGAGAGAGAGAGAGAGAGAGAGAGGGGGGGAGGGACAGAGAGAGAGAGAGAGAGAGAGAGGGGGGGAGAGAGATAGAGAGAGAGAGAGAGGGAGGGGTGAGGGAGGGAGAGAGAGAGAGAGAGAGAGAGAGAGAGAGAGAGAGAGAGGGAGAGAGAGAGAGAGAGAGGGAGGGAGAGAGAGAGAGAGAGAGAGAGAGAGAGAGAGAGAGAGAGAGAGAGAGAGAGAGAGAGAGAGAGAGAGAGAGAGAGAGAGAGAGTGAGAGAGAGTGAGAGAGAGAGAGAGAGAGAGAGAGAGAGAGAGAGAGAGAGAGAGAGAGAGAGAGAGAGAGAGAGAGAGAGGAGAGAGAGAGAGAGAGAGAGAGAGAGAGAGAGAGAGAGAGAGAGAGAGAGAGAGAAAGAGAGAGAGAGAGAGAGAGAGAGAGA
>CM065701.1:41480746-41483246 GCA_017654935.2 Phymorhynchus buccinoides
GGCACACCTACAATAAGTTCATCATTCTGTGCACGATGGCAGTAAACGCCCGTGGCACCGTAAAGTCTGGCCTATACATATATTCTCTAAGCAGCCCCCTCCCCCCTTCCCAACTCTCTTCTCTTTCCTTTCTTCCCCTAAATCCCCAACACAAAACTTCCCCCAAAACTTGTTCGCTTTGTCTTTTTGGACTCTGGAGTTTTAAGCCTTTTTGTCTACTTGTCTTTCACCGCACTATGCCCACAACAAAACTTCACATCTTTGTCACTCATCATTGTCTGTTTACTGTTTGTGGGTCTGTTCGGCTTTATTATTAATAATAATAATAATAATAATAATAATAATAATAATAATAATAATAATAATAATAATACATAGTGTTTATATAGCGCCTTTCTTTAGAATTAAACTCAAGGCGCTCACATTCACTGATTCACACGCAATTGGGCTAGCATACACATTCATTCGATCATCATCTAATTAATGTGAAAAGTTAGAGAGAGAAAGCTCTTTGAAACAAGTGTTTTCATTTGGGTTTTGAAAGCGGGAAGTGCTGAATTGTGACGGAGGTGAACAGGAAAGGAGTTCCAGACAGTGGGGGGCGCAAAAACTAAAACTGCTTTGTCCAAAAGACTTTAAATTCACTTTAGGAACTTTCAACAGTTTGGCATGGGAAGATCGGAGTGAGCGAGAAGGAGTGTAAGTTTGGAGAGCACTTGAGAGGTAGGATGGTAGGGTCTGTTCAAAGTGGCAGAATGCAAGGACGGCCAGTTTGTACTCTACTCGAAACTGCTCTGGCAGCCAGTGCAGCTCCCTGAGGAGTGATGTGACATGGTCACGCCTTCGCTTTCGGAGTGTGAGCCGAGCCACGCTGTTATTAGGTGGCCGTAATTTGAAAACAGTTGGCTGCAGATGCCATAAACACATGAAAACAGTTGGCTGCAGATGTAATGAACACATGAAAACAGCTGGCTGCAGATGCTATAAACACATGAAAACAGTTGGCTGCCGATGCTATAAACACATGAAAACAGTTGGCTGCAGATGCCATAAACACATGAAAACAGTTGGCTGTGGATGCTATAAACACATGAAAACAGTTGGCTGCGGATGCTATAAACACATGAAAACAGTTGGCTGCGGATGCTATAAACACATGAAAACAGTTGGCTGCGGATGCCATAAACACATGAAAACAGTTGGCTGTGGATGCTATAAACACATGAAAACAGTTGGCTGCAGATGCTATAAACACATGAAAACAGTTGGCTGCGGATGCTATAAACACATGAAAACAGTTGGCTGCAGATGCTATAAACACATGAAAACAGTTGGCTGCAGATGCTATAAACACATGAAAACAGTTGGCTGCGGATGCTATAAACACATGAAAACAGTTGGCTGCGGATGCTATAAACACATAAACACATGAAAACAGTTGGCTGCGGATGCTATAAACACATGAAAACAGTTGGCTGCAGATGCTATAAACACATGAAAACAGTTGGCTGCGGATGCCATAAACACATGAAAACAGTTGGCTGCGGATGCCATAAACACATGAAAACAGTTGGCTGCATGGATGCTATAAACACATGAAAACAGTTGGCTGCAGATGCTAAACACATAAACACATGAAAACAGTTGGCTGCGGATGCTATGAACACATGAAAACAGTTGGCTGCGGATGCTATAAACACATGAAAACAGTTGGCTGCGGATGCTATAAACACATGAAAACAGTTGGCTGCGGATGCTATGAACACATGAAAACAGTTGGCTGCGGATGCTATAAACACATGAAAACAGTTGGCTGCGGATGCTATAAACACATGAAAACAGTTGGCTGCGGATGCTATAAACACATGAAAACAGTTGGCTGCGGATGCTATAAACACATGAAAACAGTTGGCTGCGGATGCTATAAACACATGAAAACAGTTGGCTGCGGATGCTATAAACACATGAAAACAGTTGGCTGCGGATGCTATAAACACATGAAAACAGTTGGCTGCGGATGCTATAAACACATGAAAACAGTTGGCTGCGGATGCTATAAACACATGAAAACAGTTGGCTGCGGATGCTATAAACACATGAAAACAGTTGGCTGCGGATGCTGCTATAAACACATGAAAACAGTTGGCTGCGGATGCTATAAACACATGAAAACAGTTAGGGAGAAAGAGAGAGAGGTTCGCAGACAGACAAAGAGAAACAAATAGATTGGCATCAAACATTCACCAAGGAAAAAACAACAAGACAGCGAGAACAGAGTCAGAGACAGACGCACAGACAGACAGACAGACAGACAGACACACACACACACAGACACACAGACAGACAGACAGGCACACAGACAGATAGACAGACACACAGACAGATAGACTGACAGCAATGCAGAGTCAAACGGAGAGTCAGGCCCACAATGGACAGACTCGAGTCACAACGGTCCTAACGTTTCGCTGAAAACCAAATACGTGTTCCCGCAGACAAAACA
>CM065701.1:41488246-41495746 GCA_017654935.2 Phymorhynchus buccinoides
CCCCCCCCCCCCCCCCCCCCCCCCCCCCCCCCCCCCCCCCCCCCCCCCCCCCCCCCCCCCCCCCCCCCCCCCCCCCCCCCCCCCCCCCCCCCCCCCCCCCCCCCCCCCCCCCCCCCCCCCCCCCCCCCCCCCCCCCCCCCCCCCCCCCCCCCCCCCCCCCCCCCCCCCCCCCCCCCCCCCCCCCCCCACCCCCCCCCCCCCCCCCCCCCCCCCCCCCCCCCCCCCCCCCCCCCCCCCCCCCCCCCCCCCCCCCCCCCCCCCCCCCCCCCCCCCCCCCCCCCCCCCCCCCCCCCCCCCCCCCCCCCCCCCCCCCCCCCCCCCCCCCCCCCCCCCCCCCCCCCCCCCCCCCCCCCCCCCCCCCCCCCCCCCCCCCCCCCCCCCCCCCCCCCCCCCCCCCCCCCCCCCCCCCCCCCCCCCCCCCCCCCCCCCCCCCCCCCCCCCCCCCCCCCCCCCCCCCCCCCCCCCCCCCCCCCCCCCCCCCCCCCCCCCCCCCCCCCCCCCCCCCCCCCCCCCCCCCCCCCCCCCCCCCCCCCCCCCCCCCCCCCCCCCCCCCCCCCCCCCCCCCCCCCCCCCCCCCCCCCCCCCCCCCCCCCCCCCCCCCCCCCCCCCCCCCCCCCCCCCCCCCCCCCCCCCCCCCCCCCCCCCCCCCCCCCCCCCCCCCCCCCCCCCCCCCCCCCCCCCCCCCCCCCCCCCCCCCCCCCCCCCCCCCCCCCCCCCCCCCCCCCCCCCCCCCCCCCCCCCCCCCCCCCCCCCCCCCCCCCCCCCCCCCCCCCCCCCCCCCCCCCCCCCCCCCCCCCCCCCCCCCCCCCCCCCCCCCCCCCCCCCCCCCCCCCCCCCCCCCCCCCCCCCCCCCCCCCCCCCCCCCCCCCCCCCCCCCCCCCCCCCCCCCCCCCCCCCCCCCCCCCCCCCCCCCCCCCCCCCCCCCCCCCCCCCCCCCCCCCCCCCCCCCCCCCCCCCCCCCCCCCCCCCCCCCCCCCCCCCCCCCCCCCCCCCCCCCCCCCCCCCCCCCCCCCCCCCCCCCCCCCCCCCCCCCCCCCCCCCCCCCCCCCCCCCCCCCCCCCCCCCCCCCCCCCCCCCCCCCCCCCCCCCCCCCCCCCCCCCCCCCCCCCCCCCCCCCCCCCCCCCCCCCCCCCCCCCCCCCCCCCCCCCCCCCCCCCCCCCCACCCCCCCCCCCCCCCCCCCCCCCCCCCCCCCCCCCCCCCCCCCCCCCCCCCCCCCCCCCCCCCCCCCCCCCCCCCCCCCCCCCCCCCCCCCCCCCCCCCCCCCCCCCCCCCCCCCCCCCCCCCCCCCCCCCCCCCCCCCCCCCCCCCCCCCCCCCCCCCCCCCCCCCCCCCCCCCCCCCCCCCCCCCCCCCCCCCCCCCCCCCCCCCCCCCCCCCCCCCCCCCCCCCCCCCCCCCCCCCCCCCCCCCCCCCCCCCCCCCCCCCCCCCCCCCCCCCCCCCCCCCCCCCCCCCCCCCCCCCCCCCCCCCCCCCCCCCCCCCCCCCCCCCCCCCCCCCCCCCCCCCCCCCCCCCCCCCCCCCCCCCCCCCCCCCCCCCCCCCCCCCCCCCCCCCCCCCCCCCCCCCCCCCCCCCCCCCCCCCCCCCCCCCCCCCCCCCCCCCCCCCCCCCCCCCCCCCCCCCCCCCCCCCCCCCCCCCCCCCCCCCCCCCCCCCCCCCCCCCCCCCCCCCCCCCCCCCCCCCCCCCCCCCCCCCCCCCCCCCCCCCCCCCCCCCCCCCCCCCCCCCCCCCCCCCCCCCCCCCCCCCCCCCCCCCCCCCCCCCCCCCCCCCCCCCCCCCCCCCCCCCCCCCCCCCCCCCCCCCCCCCCCCCCCCCCCCCCCCCCCCCCCCCCCCCCCCCCCCCCCCCCCCCCCCCCCCCCCCCCCCCCCCCCCCCCCCCCCCCCCCCCCCCCCCCCCCCCCCCCCCCCCCCCCCCCCCCCCCCCCCCCCCCCCCCCCCCCCCCCCCCCCCCCCCCCCCCCCCCCCCCCCCCCCCCCCCCCCCCCCCCCCCCCCCCCCCCCCCCCCCCCCCCCCCCCCCCCCCCCCCCCCCCCCCCCCCCCCCCCCCCCCCCCCCCCCCCCCCCCCCCCCCCCCCCCCCCCCCCCCCCCCCCCCCCCCCCCCCCCCCCCCCCCCCCCCCCCCCACCCCCCCCCCCCCCCCCCCCCCCCCCCCCCCCCCCCCCCCCCCCCCCCCCCCCCCCCCCCCCCCCCCCCCCCCCCCCCCCCCCCCCCCCCCCCCCCCCCCCCCCCCCCCCCCCCCCCCCCCCCCCCCCCCCCCCCCCCCCCCCCCCCCCCCCCCCCCCCCCCCCCCCCCCCCCCCCCCCCCCCCCCCCCCCCCCCCCCCCCCCCCCCCCCCCCCCCCCCCCCCCCCCCCCCCCCCCCCCCCCCCCCCCCCCCCCCCCCCCCCCCCCCCCCCCCCCCCCCCCCCCCCCCCCCCCCCCCCCCCCCCCCCCCCCCCCCCCCCCCCCCCCCCCCCCCCCCCCCCCCCCCCCCCCCCCCCCCCCCCCCCCCCCCCCCCCCCCCCCCCCCCCCCCCCCCCCCCCCCCCCCCCCCCCCCCCCCCCCCCCCCCCCCCCCCCCCCCCCCCCCCCCCCCCCCCCCCCCCCCCCCCCCCCCCCCCCCCCCCCCCCCCCCCCCCCCCCCCCCCCCCCCCCCCCCCCCCCCCCCCCCCCCCCCCCCCCCCCCCCCCCCCCCCCCCCCCCCCCCCCCCCCCCCCCCCCCCCCCCCCCCCCCCCCCCCCCCCCCCCCCCCCCCCCCCCCCCCCCCCCCCCCCCCCCCCCCCCCCCCCCCCCCCCCCCCCCCCCCCCCCCCCCCCCCCCCCCCCCCCCCCCCCCCCCCCCCCCCCCCCCCCCCCCCCCCCCCCCCCCCCCCCCCCCCCCCCCCCCCCCCCCCCCCCCCCCCCCCCCCCCCCCCCCCCCCCCCCCCCCCCCCCCCCCCCCCCCCCCCCCCCCCCCCCCCCCCCCCCCCCCCCCCCCCCCCCCCCCCCCCCCCCCCCCCCCCCCCCCCCCCCCCCCCCCCCCCCCCCCCCCCCCCCCCCCCCCCCCCCCCCCCCCCCCCCCCCCCCCCCCCCCCCCCCCCCCCCCCCCCCCCCCCCCCCCCCCCCCCCCCCCCCCCCCCCCCCCCCCCCCCCCCCCCCCCCCCCCCCCCCCCCCCCCCCCCCCCCCCCCCCCCCCCCCCACCCCCCCCCCCCCCCCCCCCCCCCCCCCCCCCCCCCCCCCCCCCCCCCCCCCCCCCCCCCCCCCCCCCCCCCCCCCCCCCCCCCCCCCCCCCCCCCCCCCCCCCCCCCCCCCCCCCCCCCCCCCCCCCCCCCCCCCCCCCCCCCCCCCCCCCCCCCCCCCCCCCCCCCCCCCCCCCCCCCCCCCCCCCCCCCCCCCCCCCCCCCCCCCCCCCCCCCCCCCCCCCCCCCCCCCCCCCCCCCCCCCCCCCCCCCCCCCCCCCCCCCCCCCCCCCCCCCCCCCCCCCCCCCCCCCCCCCCCCCCCCCCCCCCCCCCCCCCCCCCCCCCCCCCCCCCCCCCCCCCCCCCCCCCCCCCCCCCCCCCCCCCCCCCCCCCCCCCCCCCCCCCCCCCCCCCCCCCCCCCCCCCCCCCCCCCCCCCCCCCCCCCCCCCCCCCCCCCCCCCCCCCCCCCCCCCCCCCCCCCCCCCCCCCCCCCCCCCCCCCCCCCCCCCCCCCCCCCCCCCCCCCCCCCCCCCCCCCCCCCCCCCCCCCCCCCCCCCCCCCCCCCCCCCCCCCCCCCCCCCCCCCCCCCCCCCCCCCCCCCCCCCCCCCCCCCCCCCCCCCCCCCCCCCCCCCCCCCCCCCCCCCCCCCCCCCCCCCCCCCCCCCCCCCCCCCCCCCCCCCCCCCCCCCCCCCCCCCCCCCCCCCCCCCCCCCCCCCCCCCCCCCCCCCCCCCCCCCCCCCCCCCCCCCCCCCCCCCCCCCCCCCCCCCCCCCCCCCCCCCCCCCCCCCCCCCCCCCCCCCCCCCCCCCCCCCCCCCCCCCCCCCCCCCCCCCCCCCCCCCCCCCCCCCCCCCCCCCCCCCCCCCCCCCCCCCCCCCCCCCCCCCCCCCCCCCCCCCCCCCCCCCCCCCCCCCCCCCCCCCCCCCCCCCCCCCCCCCCCCCCCCCCCCCCCCCCCCCCCCCCCCCCCCCCCCCCCCCCCCCCCCCCCCCCCCCCCCCCCCCCCCCCCCCCCCCCCCCCCCCCCCCCCCCCCCCCCCCCCCCCCCCCCCCCCCCCCCCCCCCCCCCCCCCCCCCCCCCCCCCCCCCCCCCCCCCCCCCCCCCCCCCCCCCCCCCCCCCCCCCCCCCCCCCCCCCCCCCCCCCCCCCCCCCCCCCCCCCCCCCCCCCCCCCCCCCCCCCCCCCCCCCCCCCCCCCCCCCCCCCCCCCCCCCCCCCCCCCCCCCCCCCCCCCCCCCCCCCCCCCCCCCCCCCCCCCCCCCCCCCCCCCCCCCCCCCCCCCCCCCCCCCCCCCCCCCCCCCCCCCCCCCCCCCCCCCCCCCCCCCCCCCCCCCCCCCCCCCCCCCCCCCCCCCCCCCCCCCCCCCCCCCCCCCCCCCCCCCCCCCCCCCCCCCCCCCCCCCCCCCCCCCCCCCCCCCCCCCCCCCCCCCCCCCCCCCCCCCCCCCCCCCCCCCCCCCCCCCCCCCCCCCCCCCCCCCCCCCCCCCCCCCCCCCCCCCCCCCCCCCCCCCCCCCCCCCCCCCCCCCCCCCCCCCCCCCCCCCCCCCCCCCCCCCCCCCCCCCCCCCCCCCCCCCCCCCCCCCCCCCCCCCCCCCCCCCCCCCCCCCCCCCCCCCCCCCCCCCCCCCCCCCCCCCCCCCCCCCCCCCCCCCCCCCCCCCCCCCCCCCCCCCCCCCCCCCCCCCCCCCCCCCCCCCCCCCCCCCCCCCCCCCCCCCCCCCCCCCCCCCCCCCCCCCCCCCCCCCCCCCCCCCCCCCCCCCCCCCCCCCCCCCCCCCCCCCCCCCCCCCCCCCCCCCCCCCCCCCCCCCCCCCCCCCCCCCCCCCCCCCCCCCCCCCCCCCCCCCCCCCCCCCCCCCCCCCCCCCCCCCCCCCCCCCCCCCCCCCCCCCCCCCCCCCCCCCCCCCCCCCCCCCCCCCCCCCCCCCCCCCCCCCCCCCCCCCCCCCCCCCCCCCCCCCCCCCCCCCCCCCCCCCCCCCCCCCCCCCCCCCCCCCCCCCCCCCCCCCCCCCCCCCCCCCCCCCCCCCCCCCCCCCCCCCCCCCCCCCCCCCCCCCCCCCCCCCCCCCCCCCCCCCCCCCCCCCCCCCCCCCCCCCCCCCCCCCCCCCCCCCCCCCCCCCCCCCCCCCCCCCCCCCCCCCCCCCCCCCCCCCCCCCCCCCCCCCCCCCCCCCCCCCCCCCCTCCCCCCCCCCCCCCCCCCCCCCCCCCCCCCCCCCCCCCCCCCCCCCCCCCCCCCCCCCCCCCCCCCCCCCCCCCCCCCCCCCCCCCCCCCCCCCCCCCCCCCCCCCCCCCCCCCCCCCCCCCCCCCCCCCCCCCCCCCCCCCCCCCCCCCCCCCCCCCCCCCCCCCCCCCCCCCCCCCCCCCCCCCCCCCCCCCCCCCCCCCCCCCCCCCCCCCCCCCCCCCCCCCCCCCCCCCCCCCCCCCCCCCCCCCCCCCCCCCCCCCCCCCCCCCCCCCCCCCCCCCCCCCCCCCCCCCCCCCCCCCCCCCCCCCCCCCCCCCCCCCCCCCCCCCCCCCCCCCCCCCCCCCCCCCCCCCCCCCCCCCCCCCCCCCCCCCCCCCCCCCCCCCCCCCCCCCCCCCCCCCCCCCCCCCCCCCCCCCCCCCCCCCCCCCCCCCCCCCCCCGCCACCCCCCGAGAAAGAAAGAAAGAAAGAAAGAAAGAAAGAAAGAAAGAGAAAGAAAAGAAAAGAAAGAAAGGGAAAGAAAGAAAGAAAGAAAGAAAGAAAAAGAAAGAAAGAACGAAAGAGAAAGAAAGAAAGAAGAAGAAAGTTGAAAAGAAAGAAGAAAGAAAGAAAGAAAGAAACAAAGAAAGAAACAACGAAAGAAAGAAACAAAGCAGAAAGGAAAGAAAGAAAGAAAGAGAGAAAGAAAGAAAGAAAGAAAGAGAGAAAGAAAGAAAGAGAGAAAGAAAGAAAGAAAGAGAGAAAGAAAGAAAGAAAGAAAGAAAGAAACAAGAAGAAAGAAAGAAAAAAAACAAAGAAACAAAGAAAACGAAAGAAAGAAAGAAAGAAAGAAGAAAGAAAGAGAGAAAGAACATTGTCAGGGAGAGTAGTTACATTTTCGGGTTCAGAGCCTGCAAACAAAAAAAAGACAAGATAAACGTGGCGTCTCTTTGCCTGAAGCCAGTCTGAGATAAGGATTAGCTTCAAAGCAAAATGTCATTTTGTTCTACTACGTTTCAGATCGAAAACATGCCAGTAGGGGTGTGGGGATGGATTAAAGATAGCTTAGAAGGAAGGGTGGGGTGGAGCTGGGTAGAAAGGGAGGAAGGAAGAGTGTGAGTAATGGGAGATTAAAGGCGGAACATGTACAAAGGCGAAACATCAAGAAAAACAAGCACAAACAAACAGCGGTAACTACAACACAAACAGGCAACAGAAGCATCAGCACAAGCAAGCAGTTGTAACAAGAGCTGGGGCAACAGCACAAGACTAAGCAGTTGTAACAAGAGCAACAGCAACACACACAGCGCACGCGCACACACACACACACACACACACACGCATGCACGCACGCACGTACGCACGCACGCACACGCACACACACACACATACACGACACACATGCGCGCACGCACGCACGCACACACGCGCACACACACCACACACACACACACACACACACACACACACACACACACACACACACACACACACACACACACACACCACACACACACACACACACACACACACACACACACACACACACACACACACACACACACACCACAGGGCAGGATGAAAAAAAAGCTTTGTTTACACACACACACATAAAAACACACACTTGACACACCACACACACACACACCACACACACACACACACACACACACACACACACACACACCACACACCACACACACACACACACACCACACACACATACACACACACCACACACCACACACCACACACACACACACACACACACACACACACACACACACACCACACACACACACACACACACACACACACACACACACACACACACACACACACACACACATGCACGCATGCACGCACGCACGCACCCAGACACCAGAGACAAACAAACAGGTATGCACGTAATCGGACAGGTAAGCTAAGCAGAGCCCACTCAGGTGTACAGAGAGACAGATACACAGAACGACATACAATCAGACAGACAGACAATCAGACAGACAGACAGACAGACAGACGGGAAAACCATGCGTACAGAAAACCCCCGGTAGATACGATACATGGAAAAGCAGATAGGCGGAGAGACAGATGTTAGGGCTCGGCCAAAAACTTCATTCCCTCTTTTTTTTTTATATACGTATGCTGTTCTAAAAGGGCAAGTTAATAAAACAAACAAATTGAATACAATTAATGCATGTACTTGAAAAAACAAA
>CM065701.1:41513246-41523246 GCA_017654935.2 Phymorhynchus buccinoides
TAAGCAGACTGGTTTGGATAGTAGAGATCATTTACCTGAAGATGGTCAGACAGCTGTTTAAGAACCACCTTTTCCGTAAGCTTAGAAAGGAATGAAAGATTAGAGACAGGCCGATAGTTCTTTAGATTTTCAGGATCAAGACTAGGCTTCTTTAAGAGAGGTTTGACAACTGCAGATTTGAAATGAGTTGGAAAGCGGCCTGAACATAGAGATTCATTGATGATGGATGTAAAGTAAGGAAGGAGATCATCAAGACACTGGGAGAAGAGAGATGAAGGTAGAGGGTCTAGGAACAGACAGACAGACGGACAGATAAACGCATTCAGTTGATTGGTTATTTATTCGTTTAATAATTAATTCACTCATTTACCTGTTTGTTTATTTATTCGTTTAAAGATTAATTAAGACATTTATTTATGTATTTATTTATTGGTTTACTTGTTTATCTATCCATATGTGTGTGTGTGTGTGTGTGTGTGTGTGTGTGTGTGTGTGTGTGTGTGTGTGTTGTGTGTGTGTGTGTGTGTGTGTGTGTGTGTGTGTGTGTGTGTGTGTGTGTGTACTTTTTTTAAAAATGTTCGTTAATATTTGTTTATTCATTCACTCACTCATTACATCCACCTCATTCATGTCGTTTCAACTGGGTGTAATTGCTCCTACATTCATTCATTCATTCATTTAATTCATTCATTCATTCATGCATTCATGCATTCTTTCATTCATGCATTCATTCATGCATTCATTCATTCATTCATTCATTCATTCATTCATTCATTCATTCATTCATGCATTCATTCATGCATTAATTAATTAATTCATTCATTCATTCATTCGTTCATTCACGCATTCATTCACGCATTAATTAATTAATAAATTAATTCATTCATTTCATTCATTCATTCATTCATTCATTCATGCATTCATTCATTCATTCATTCATTCATTCATTCATTCATGCATTCATCATGCATGTATTAATTAATTAATTCATTCATTCATTCATTCATTCATTCATTCATTCATTCATTCATTCATTCACCCACTCATGTGCATGCATCTGTTGTACTTGCAGGAAACTGAGCAGCAGCGATCTTCAATCTCGTCTGAAGACACGCAAGGTCCTAGGGGTGGGGGAAACGGACGATGGTGACGTTCATAGATCCAAGGTAAGGACCTGTCACGTTGCCTTCATTGTCAGTGTCTTCACTTCCACGATTCAGATCAGATATTAGAAGAATGTTAACCGCATGCACTCAACCAAGTGCAATAAACTTACTTCGGAGCTTTCGGAGGCATCTCGCTCCCTTCCACAGCGTCGTCTGCTGGGAGGCCACTGGCGGCTCAGTGATACACGATCGTGAGTACAGCTCAAGGCTGCACCCACGGCGCATGACTGAACCAGGGAAGAGTACGCTGAGGGCAGGATATGTCTCCCACTGTCCTGGTTCAGTGTGGGCTTAGTCTTCGTACCTTTCTTGTCTTGTTAGTCCCCGAGCCGAAGGTTCGGGGAGCTATTGTTTTTGTCTGGTCCGTCCGTCCGGTGTCCGTCCGGCGTGCCTCCGTCCGTCCGGCTATTCGTCCGTTTTTCTCAAAACCTATTCAGTCTATCATCATCAAATTTGGTATACTAGTTTGCCAAGATGCAAGCTATCCACTGATGTATTTAGTTTGACATTAAGGTCAAGGTCGCGCTAGTTACGGGGTTCAAACCCCGAAACACATAATCGCTAAAATCTCGCGAAGTTTTGCATGTATTTTAATGCAGTTTTTTTCACAACATTTCCTGATGAATGGTCTATAACACAGTTGTCATGAATTTTTCTGTGCGCGCGTGTGCGCATGATCGCGCGCGCTCAAGTCACGGGTTCGAACCCCAAGGCTATATATAAAAAAAACTATTCACTTACGTGCTGTTTTGATGCGTTTTTATGTAGTTACGTGCTGTTTTGATGCGTTTTTATGTATGTGTACAGCCGACACATTCCGATTTCGGAGTAGCTCGGCGATGCTGCGAGGGGACTTTGCAGCCGCTCGGCGTTGCACTTGGTTTTTTTTTTTGTTCGTTTGTTTGTTTCTAAGTCTTGTCTTAATACGTTTGCTGTCTGTATCATCTGCATGTGCGTTGCTGGTCTGGCGGTTTAACAGGGACTTTTGCCTTTTACTCATACGGCTTTTATGACTGGTTGACATTAGCCTGTAGGAAGGGCCAATAGTGAATGAGAGCTGTGCTATATATGATGATTTTCTACAGTATTGGAATATCATGGTACAGCTTAGAATTTCGTGGAAGACTATGACTCTCTAACTAGGGGGGGGGGGGGGGGGGGCGTTTGCACTGCCTCTAGTGCTGCAGCTAATGGGATTGGTTTGCCTTTGGGGACCTTCACCAACGCCAACTTTCGACATCAAAATCCCTTTGGCTGAAAATTGTGGGGGTGTACCCTGGACGAGGCTTCTCCACTCTAAACAAATCTGAGCCCAGCAAAAAAAAAAAAAAAAAAAAAAAAAAAAAAAAAAAAAAAAATTCTGAGCCCAGCCTGCCGGAATTGCAACTGCCCGCTCTGCTATCTGGCAGTCATTGTCGGAAACGACAGACAGGCAACAACAGCATAGCAGGGACTAAAACCCATTTTATTTGGAACGGATGAATCAGGTTTGTTCTAACCAAAACCAATAAGGGATACCAGGGTCGACTCACACGTGCAATTTCAATCGTACGACCATCCTACTGTGGCGACGTCCATGAGGCATGATTCCCGTGAAATACAACTACTGTCTGAACGAATCTGATGAAATTCTATTATTTTCGTTCGCTTTATTCTTGTAGGCCCCAATGCACGAATGACGTCATAGGGTAAGACGGGGTAAAAAGCCCACGGGCGGGTAAGAAGCCCATGCCAATTATCTCATGAAAGAAAGAAAATTTCAGTCAAATTTGCCCCATGAGACGAATGCTAAGCATTAACACTCGTCTCATGGGCAAAATGTGACCGAAATTTGCTTTATTTCATGAGATAATTGGCATGGGCTTCTTACCCCGTCTTACCCTATCTGACACAAAAACACATATATTTCATCAGATTCGTGTACGGGGGGCTTCAAATATAGTGACTAAAACGATAAGGATGTCTTCAGATTCATTTTAGACAGTAAAAAAAAATAAAAAATAAAAAATAAAAAAAAAAATTGGGTGGCGCGCCTCTGGCTGCGACGCGCTCTCCAGGTGGGAGCAGCCCGAATTTCACAGAGACGCCTCTGTGACTATATAATACCTAATGCCTAATGCCTAATACCTAGTCTTTCAGGAGAATCGTGCCTCGTGCTGGACAGCCGCACGACTGCGGTTGGACGGATTTGGACGTGTGGGTCCGCCCCTCATCTTGTACTTTGCACACCCCTCCTCAAATGTTCGCATTTAATGTTTCTAAATATTGAACTAATATTTTCTAATTGGTGAGAACACACCTTCCGTCATTTGAATTATATGTAATGTATTGTGTACGGGTACGTTATAAGCTATATGCTTGTTGTTACCCAGTTACCTCGTTATTGTTTATAATTTGAAATTGTTGAATAAAAAAACCGTTTAAACCAAATGTTCGCATTAATAATGCTCACTGGGAAGCAACGTTCTGCCATCCTCTGGAAAATGGATAGGGCTAGGATCAGCCTAGGTACGGCCAGAGCCAACAGAGCGCCTCGGTCGAAAATGTTACATTTGTGGGTCTCCACTTACCTCAGATCGTAGTGAGGTGGGGGGTTTCTCGCTACGTTCTCTAGACATTTAGCGCAGTGAGGGCGTAGCGGAGTCTTCATGACGTGTGACTGTTGATTTGTAACTGGGTGTCAGACTCAGACTCAGACTCAGACTCAGATACTTTATTTTACAAGGATACAAATTTAGGCTGGGCCTATTCTTCCATTCTGTCACAAATAAGTAGCCCACCTGGCCTCCCTAATGAGTTCATTATGTAAAGAGCTTCTCACACAAGGCAGCTTACAAGATCTCTAGAGAAACACAGATTTTTCACACACACACACACACGCGCGCACACGCACGCACGCACACGCACACGCACACGCACACGCACACGCACACACGCACACACGCACGCGCACGCACGCACGCACACGCACGCACACACACGCGCACGCACACACACACACACACACACACACACACACACACACACACACACACACACACATACAACTGAGAGAGAGGGAGAGATAGAGAGAGAGAGAGAGAGAGAGAGAGAGAGAGAGAGAGAGAGAGAGAGAGAGAGAGAGAGAGAGAGAGAGAGAGAGAGAGAGAGAGAGAGAGAGAGAGGACAAACAGATAGATAGACAGACAGATCGACACACAGAGAGAGAGAGAGAGAGAGAGAGAGAGAGAGAGAGAGAGAGAGAGAGAGAGAGAGAGAGAGAGAGAGAGAGAGAGAGAGAGAGAGAGAGAGAGAGAGAGAGAGAGAGAGCGAGAGAGAGAGAGAGAGAGGACAAACAGACAGATAGACAGACATATCGACAGAGAGAGAGAGAGAGAAACCTTGTTTCTGTCAGGTCCTCTGTCGAATCTGCTCCACACCAATTAAAAGACAGTTTAGTTTAGCTAATGAAGCTGCAAGTTTCATAGCAATCAACCACGGTGAACCCGTTTCAATGCCAGCAATCATTGCTGATGTGGGTTGCACTCTGGACCACAGTTCAAGATAACAAACACCCCCTTCTTCTATACTTGTTCAACAAAAGATAAGGAACCCGTTTCAATGCCAGCAATCATTGCTGATGTGGGTTGCACTCTGGACCACAGTTCAAGATAACAAACACCCCCTTCTTCTATACTTGTTCAACAAAAGATAAGGAACCCGTTTCAATGCCAGCAATCATTGCTGATGTCCGTTGCACTCTGGAGCACAGTTCAAGATAACAAACACCCCCTTCTTCTATACTTGTTCAACAAAAGATAAGGAACCCGTTTCAATGCCAGCAATCATTGCTGATGTGGGTTGCACTCTGGAGCACAGTTCAAGATAACAAACACCCCCCTTCTTCTATGCTTGTTCAACAAAAGATAAGGACCTCGTTTCAATGCCAGCAATCATTGCTGATGTGGGTTGCACTCTGGAGCACAGTTCAAGATAACAAACACCCCCCTTCTTCTATGCTTGTTCAACAAAAGATAAGGACCTCGTTTCAATGCCAGCAATCATTGCTGATGTGGGTTGCACTCTGGAGCACAGTTCAAGATAACAAACACCCCCTTCTTCTATACTTGTTCAACAAAAGATAAGGAACCCGTTTCAATGCCAGCAATCATTGCTGATGTGGGTTGCACTCTGGAGCACAGTTCAAGATAACAAACACCCCCTTCTTCTATACTTGTTCAACAAAAGATAAGGAACCCGTTTCAATGCCAGCAATCATTGCTGATGTCTGTTGCACTCTGGAGCACAGTTCAAGATAACAAACACCCCCTTCTTCTATACTTGTTCAACAAAAGATAAGGACCCCACTCCCATGCGAAGCAACATTCTGCTATTCCCGGGAAAGGGATAGGGTTAGGATCAGCCTAGGATTATTTTCATAAAATTGAAAGAAACAAACTTTGAGAGTGAGGGTCGTAAACATGGATGCGAGGGGTTAGTCTAAAGAACAAGATTGCCGATTATCTTCAAAATATACAATGGTTTGGTTAAGCCTCTATTTTAGGCATTCTTGTTTTAAACTCTTGTAAAAGAGGGAAAAAACTATCCTAAAGTTTTGCTGCGTAGTGTATTCCTCCTTCGTTTGTTTTAATTCTAAAAGAGAAGAAGCATGTCAGCAATCGCAACTGTTTAGCCTTCAAATGTCGTTCTGAAAGCGGTGAAGTTTCTTTAACCCTTTCGCCGCCAGCCATTTTTTTCACCCCCCCCCCCCCCCAAAATACCATTAAACTTAACTGGGTAGAGAAGAAAAACAAAATCTGCAATATTGCAAATTCCTCTGTGACGTGGACACCATTAGGCCTATCCTTATCTCCCAAAATTAAGAAAGTAAGGTCTTCAGATAACAGGCCCAGATTTGATGCCCTTTTAGTGACATGGGTGTGAAACCATTGTGTTGCAAAAATGCGACATTGGCGGTGAAACTGCTAACAGAAAGCAAACAAGCGCGGATTCGCAATCGTTTGTGGCTGCGGTCTATTTTTACCACTCCAATCATTACATACACTGAGTCGCCTACCCTGGCTTTTCAATAATTTTAATCTGTAAACCAGAATGTTATCTCTGCACCATTTCGTAACTTTTTATATCTTTTGGAAAACATTTAAAAACTATTTATCCTACTTATGCTCATCGAAAGAAGCACCGCATACTCGTCGTGTCTGTTGCAGTGTCTGTATTACGTATGTTTATGATTTTGTACGCTTTAAAATGAAGATGCATGTGCTCTGTTCAGTATACAATTCTTTCCATACCTAAGGACTTTATGAGCAGTCATTACTTGTGGCGGTGCCATAGCCGATGAGGTTTAACCGAGGCGTGGTCACCGCTACAGCTATCTGTATTAATATTTTTTAAATCGGGACTTTACTGGTTTCGTACTGCCTCCGGGCATTGCCCCCAGTATTGTTCCCACCATATTTGTATTTACAAATGTCCCATATGTGTCTGATTCAGACTAAGAGGACGTAAAACTCCATTTTCGTCGCCATACCTAAGAACTGTAGATATGACAACTGAAATGTTACTTTATGCCCAAGTATTTTTTTCTCTTTTACAATATGTGCGACAATTTTGGACCGACCGACAGACCGACAGACCGACAAAGTGAGTTATAGGTTTGTGGCTTGTGCCACAAACAAAAAAAGAAAGAATGTAAAATCTGTTGAGTGCGAAATATCTCGAGTCAGACGAAGGGTGATCGTTGCTATTGCATACATGGAGGCTTCCCTCGTTCGTGTTCCTTACTACTACTACTACTACTACTACTACTACTACTACTACTACTACTACTACTACTACTACTACTACTACTACTACTACTACTGCTGCTGCTGCTGCTACTTCTACTGCTGCTACTACTACTACTACTACTACTACTACTACTACTACTAATAATAATAATAATAATAATAATAATAATAATAATAATAATAATAACAACAATAACAATAATAATAATAATAATAGATATTTCTGGGAACAACAACAACAACAACAATAATAATAATAATAATAATAATAATAATAATAATAATAATAATAATAATAATAATAATTTCCTGGAAAACCTACTCATAGCGCTTTACAAGGAAATAAAAGCTGCAAACATTGAAATAAAGAACTACAACAGTTACGAAAGTTTCCAACAAATACAACCACATATCATTACACACTACTCATCATCATAATCACCATATCCTCCTACTTTTCAACAGCACCAGCAACAACGCAAAAAACAAGTAAGGCGGTTATCGCAAATGATTAGCCCTCAGTAGAACTTCGTTGTACATACCTCCTGGAAGGCGGTGAAATCTCCTTAACAATAACAGAAAGCGAAGCAAAAGGAACCACCAACAACAACAACAAAACGTTTTCTTGGTAATGAAATAGAAACATGCTGATGGGACCCAGAGATGCACCAGCCACGCCTGCCCCATCAACACGAGAGCAGCCCTGCCCCAGCCTTGGAAGTCCGTGTTGTGTTACTGGGGAGCAGGCACACACGGGACGTTCCATTAAGTATGCAAGGCGCATAGCTACTCCCGGCTTGGTGACCATCGGATACGATACAAAGGAGTCCTTGCGAAATGTCCCCATGGGTGTACCAGTCCGTTTTTCATGACTGCAGAGCCCACCGGCAAAAGACACCCACTCAGAAACCAGAACGCATCCAACAGCCCCCCAAAAAGGACAGGCGAGGCCAGTGCATCCCTGAACAAAGCCACAGGCTCTCGCCTTACGGACTTATATGCCTCAGAAGAGAGTCCCAGAAAGTGATCTTATTTTGTTAGGTCTTTCCCTAGTCATCCCAAGAGGGACAAAAATAATGAAAGCTAGCTGTTGAGCTAGTGCGAAAGACCTCAGAGGAATGATGATCATCGCTATCTATAGTATCAACTCTCTTTGGACTTATCGTGACTCTACCTCAAGTTTAAAGGGCCAGCCACACGTCCACTAACATCGCACGACTCTACGATACGATTCGATCACGTGGTGTCAAAGAACAAATGGGATTGGCGCATCGAGATCACGTGATCGAATCGTATCGTACAGTCGTGCGATTTTAGTGGACGTGTGGCAGGCCCTTAACTCTAAACCGTGGTCTACATTCTGAATTTCTGTCTTTGTTTGCAAGTCGGTTAAGTTGTTTTGAATAGCATAAAGAGAGGAAAAATCAAACGTATCATAAGTGCAAACTAGAAAATAAAGTACTCAACATCTCTGTCTGTTTGTGTCTGTCTCTCTCTGTCTCTCTGTCTGTCCCTACCCCCTTACTCTCTCCCTCTCTCTCTCTCTCTCTCTCTCTCTCTCTCTCTCTCTCTCTCTCTCTCTCTCTCTCTCTCTCTCTCTCTCTCTCTCTCTCTCTCTCTCTCTCTCTCTCGGTTTGCTTTTGTCACGTGTGTGTATTTACTTCTTAATTTGTGCATGTTAAGTATGAATAATGTAATATAGGAATAATATGTTTGATTTTGTTATGTGTACATATATTTACATTTAAAATTGTGCATGTTTAGATGAGTAGGTAAAGTAGAGCTAAGTTTCATTTTATTACGTGCATGATTGTCCGTTCAAATAAGTACATTTTTAAGATGAGTATGTAAAGTATGATTAGGATTGGTTTTGTCATGTGTTTGTGCACTTCTCAATTTGTGCATGTTAAAGATGAGTATAAAAAGTAGGATTATTTTGGGGGTTTTCTCCGTGTGTGTGTGCTTAGGCCTACTCTTAACTTATGCACGTTCAAAATGAGTGTAGTTAATAATATTAGGTTTGATTTTGTTATTGTTGTGCTACTACATAGGGTTGTATTTTGCATTCTTATATTGCTGTTTCTGTGCTCATTTTCATTTTTCCATTCTACATTTATATTTGTAACTTTTTTTCCAGAGGGCTGGATGCCAAAAAGCATGTTATTGCTTATTCTATTACCCTCTATAAATAAAATTCATTCAATTCAATTCAATTCAATTATCTCTCTCTCTCTCTCTCTCTCTCTCTCTCTCTCTCTCTCTCTCTCTCTCTCTCTCTCTCTCTCTCTCTCTCTCTCTCTCTCTCTCTCTCTCTCTCTCTCTCTCTCTCTCTCTCTCTCTCTCTCTCTCCATTCCAACCAAAGTGGCTTCAGAGAAAACCCTCCTGCTACACAGTACTTACTCTAATTGAACAGAGGCACCTTAACCCTTTCACCGCCAAAGTCGCATTTTAGCACCACAGTGATTTAACACCTATGTCACTAAAAGGCATCAAATTGGGGTCTATTATCCAAAGACCCTATTGTCTTAGTTTTGGGAAGGAAAGTTAGACCTTATTTTATATATGTCACAGAAGAATCCCCAATACTGCAGATGGATTTTGTTCTCTATCCAGATAAATGTAATGGACATTTTTAGTTGAAATATGGCTGGCGGTGAAAGGGTTAATGTTAATATTAATAATGGTCTTCTCACAGGTGTTATCATTGTTGACTTTGCTAAGACATTTGATGTTAGTATCGACTATGAATGCCTATGGTAGCTAATAATAGCTATTCGCATAGCTAGGTGCAGCAACAATATAAAGAGGAGCAAACCCATTCTTTAATTCACGATTAGGCATTGCTTTGTGTCTGTCAAGACTGCGTTAGACATGAGACAAAACTCATTTTCCAATAAGCTGATGATGCTTAGGGCTGTCTGATCAAAACTGTTGTACCGTGTGTCATACTAGTGTCACGGAAAATGGTGCCACACCTGTAGAAAGAGTGAGAGAGTGAACATATGTTTTACAGGTTTTGTTTCTGATATTAAATTAATTTATGA
>CM065701.1:41528246-41538246 GCA_017654935.2 Phymorhynchus buccinoides
AGCTTCGTTAAAGCCCAAAATGTAACAATTGCCCAAAACATAAGAACTGTTACATTTTAGGCAACGTATTGCCTAAAATGTAACAAATTGATATTTCGTTACATGTTTATGTTCTATGTAACATGTGTTACAGTTTGGGCAAGCAATTGAATTAAATGGGGAAATGAAGGACAGAAGTGAGGCCTGCCTCTGAAGGAGAACATGGTAGTGGAGGATTGGGATGGAACGTGCTTGACGTACTGCAAACTGGTGATTTTGGGTGATTTTTGTACCTTGTACAATGTAGATGACAAGAGGTCAGTGGTCACTTTGACTCAAACTTGAAATTTTGGACATTAGAATGTAGATGACCAGAGGTCAGTGGTCACTTTGACATCAATGTTGTTACCCCATATCTAACAAATGTTACCTTTTGAGCAACGCATTTGTCCGTAATAAAACAAAATTTCAATTTGTTACATCTTGGGCAATTGTTACTTTTTGGGCTTTAGCACAGTTTCGTTATAACCGTCATGATCGTCCACCTGGGACTCCAAAACCATTTCGTTATAAGCGACATTTCGTTATATCCGACTTCGTTGTATGCGACGTATTTTTTAGTCATGTAAAGAAGGATTTGTGCCGGGACCAGCCTTTTTGCTTCGTTATATCAGATATTCTTATGACCGACTTTGTATTAAGCGATGTCGGCTGTAGAAGGTTGGGCTTGTGTAAACGCTTCTGATGTATGCATACTTTCTAGCATTGAAGGGTTATAGACATGAAAAAGTAGACAAATATGATTGTGTAAATACAGTGTTGTTGTTGTTGTTGTTGTTGTTATTCAAAGGTGGGTTGTTGTTTTTTATATCACAGGCCCTTATTTTCCCATCACAAATTTTTGACGTCACATTGGAACCGGAAGAAGCCAAGTACGTCACACTTCCGGTTCGTTTGTACGGAGCAGCTCTCTTGGGTGAGTGAGTGTTTCTGTGACTACTACTACTACTACTACTACTACTGCTGCTGCTGCTGCTGCTGCTACTACTACTACTACTACTACTACTACTACTACTACTACTACTACTACTGCTGCTGCTGCTGCTGCTGCTGCTGCTACTACTGCTGCTACTACTACTGCTGCTGCTACTACTACTACTACTACTACTACTACTACTACTACTACTATAATAATAATAATAATAATAATAATAATAATAATAATACTTATACTAATATTTATGCAACTTCTGCTGTTGCTACTGCTGCTGCTGCTGTTGCTGCTGCTACTGTTGCTGTTGCTGTTGTTGCTACTGCTGCTGCTGTAGCTGTTTCGGCTGCTTGTACATACACAAAGAGACAGAGTGACAGGCAGATAGGCAGAGACAAAGACAAGAAAGAGATCGACTGCTCATGCTAGCTGCGTGATTACTTGGATTCATTGGGGCATCGGATGGCCAGTGGCACATTAGCCTGGAGGACAAGGTCTCATAAAGGTCACTCTACTTAGTGATTGATATCACACACGAACACTGTAGGCCATAGGGACATTATTGGAATGCAGGAAGGCTTGGGTGGGGTTCAGAGGCGTGGGGTGGGGTGGGGTGGGGGATACGGGAATAGAGACACAGCAGAAAGGTACTTCCACTTTGATGTATTAAAGGAACAATCTTGCTAGAAGTCAGTTAATTCCTTGGCGCTTAATCACATTTCTTTACACAGAATAGTTATAAACATTTAGCACAAAAAGTCTTGCTATTGTACTTAGACTATTATTTGCTATTCCTTCAGTGTTCGACAAATGAATATCAGAAAGCCAGTGTGTATTCATGAAAGGGTGTAGCATAGCAACGATCTTTCGAACTATAGATGATACCAACAAAAAACTTTCTGGATGATGACAATTTACCAGAATAGATTTTACCAAGGTCTTTGACACAATATCATATTCATTTATTGAAAATTATCTGAGGCACCACAGCTTTGGGACTGACTATCAACGATAGTTAAAGACCATTGTGGCCCTAATCCAAAGGCTCAATTAATCACTATGGCTAAATATCGGAATAATTTGAGGTAGAAAGAGGTGTTTGCAAAGGACGTACATTGTCACCCCTTCTTTGCATTCCAGCCGTTCTATGTTTCTCGTTTGTTTGTTTCACTGTTTCAGCTTTGTCGTTATTTCACTGGAACACGCTCCATGCCACAGACCGTGATGTCATTCGCGTGGCCTTGCTGTCCAGTGTCCTCTACTTCTTCTTACAAACAGCCGGTAAGGTTGTTTTTGTTAAGCCACATTTTGTAGTAACGTCATATCCCTTATGTAACGTCACGCGATATAAAAGCGTCGTTGTGTTGCCTGAGTGGTGTCTATGACGATTTGAGCAGTACGTACGCAGCATGAGTGATGTCATGGCTTACGTCAGAGCATGAAGTATGACTGTACCATGTAGCTTGGGTCTTGTGCCTTGTGCTTGCAATTTAGAAATGAACAAAGGGAGGAGACTCTCCGTTAGTTAGTTCCCCTCTACCACAATTGCTTATATGCCCATCGCCTAACACCATATGCTTTCCTTTGACTTTTTACCCGGCCAGAGACCGGGGTCTTGCGATTGGCTTGTGTGTGTGTGTGTGTGTGTGTGTGTGTCTGTGTGTGTCTGTGTATCGATTATCTTAAAAACTACTGTTTGGACTTTGATTAAAATTGGCAGAGGGGTAGACAGCTTGAAAAGGAAGCTTCCTTTCGTTAATCAACACCGTGCTGACCTTGACCTTGAAGTTTGACCTTCAAAACCGAAATTTCCTTTTTTGGGCTATGTAATTTCCCCCCAGCTTTATTTCGTGAACTAGTTAACAGAATCGCTTCACATTTTGTGTGGTGGTGTACCATGGTGCAAGGAAGTTTGTATAAAAGTTCAGCTGTATCTCGTTATTCATATGGTGCTATGCAGCGTGTGTCGTAAGCAGTTTGGGTAGAGGGGAGCCAACTAACGGAGAGTTTCCTCCCTTTGTTCATTTCTATTATCTCCTCTCTTAGCCTCACTATTTCAATCTTGCAAACACTTTAGTTGTGGCCAAGTCCTAGCATTGTTCGCTATGACACAGTTATTGGAATGTACTCGAATCCGATTGTTTAAAAATGGTAGCTCATATTGTTCAAAAATAAAATGTTGTGTTCATGATTATTTAAGAATGATCTGTTGATGGTGATGATATTTATAAAGATCTATGCAATTCTAAATGCCTCATATTGCCGGTTGGCCCAGAGGGCGTTAAACCTCTATTTTTCTCTCTCTCTGATGATATTTTTTGTTTTTGTTTTTACAAAATTTGTCTATTAAATTAGTGTGTAATTGGTATGTTGATGGCAGTATGATTTTATTTTAAGTTGCAGTATTGTATCCAAACTTGATTGAGAATGTGAATGTGGTCTCTGTTTCTTCTTAGAATGTTCATATTGTAATTATTTTACTCTTGTATAATTAATTGTGTGTGAGTGTGTGCGTACATGTATGTGCGTGCATGTATGTGTGTGTGTGTGTGTGTGTGTGTGTGTGTGTGTGTGTGTGTGTGTGTGTGTGTGTGTGTGTGTGTGTGTGTATGTGTGTGTGTGTGTGTGTGTGTGTGTGTGTGTGTGTGTGTGTGTGTGTGTGTGTGTGTGTGTGTGTGTGTGTGTGTGTGTGTGTGTAAGTAAGTAAGAGAACGTTGTGTGTAAGCATCATGCTTATTTCACTTTCTAATGATTAATTATTTGTTTGCCTTTAATGTTCTTGTTATCAATGTAAAGCGCACTGAGCTCATGTGAGAAAGAGCGCTATATAAATTCCCATTATTATTATTTATTATTATTTCGTCGTCATTATAGGTTTTACTGTCAATGCCAATAGCAAATCTACTGAACTATTTTGTAAAATACCCATACTGGTTTTTGTTTGTTTTGTTTTGTTTTCTTACTTTTTTGCGATGTCGCAACGATGGTGATTATGATGTTTGTGTTGTTGTCGTACCGTGGCTAAAAGACTCCAGGGATCATCCCAATAGCAGTAGCACTTGAACGCAATGGTGCAAGTACATCCGCTACGGATGAGAACATTACGTGCGTGACCGTTTTTGATTACCCCGCCACATGGGCAGCCACACTCCGACTTCGGGGGGAGATGCTCATAATAATATCAATGCTATATTGGTTATTCTTTGCTGGTGCTCTCTACGTTTCCATCATTATTATCATCTCCTTTGTCTTTTTTTTGGTCATCACCACCACCAATACCACCAATACTATCATCATCATCATCATCATCATTGCTATTTTTTCTCATTGACAATGATTGTCACAAAGCTGCGGCCTGCTTGATTTATGCTTTGTAGCGTGCTACAATCACGGTGGCATGAGGTTTGCTCTAGTGTTATATATATATATACATTTTAAGCCAGTAGTTGTGTAAACAGCAGTTTTGCTTCGTTTCTTCCTTTTTCGTTCACAAACTGCCATTTCATTCATCACGTTTGGAAGCAATGCTTAACCCAACAAGACAAGTAGACAACATCAACACATGCACAAAACAAACCAACACACACAACAAAACAAAACAAGCACTGTGCGCAGTATAATGGCCGAGACTAACGTGCTTTCAGAAGAGATGAATCTTCTACATGACTGTAGGGGAAGACGGGGTAAAAAGCGCATGGGCGGGTAAGAAGCCCACCCCAATTATCTCATGAAATAAAGAAAATTTCAGTCAAATTTGCCCATGAGACGAATGCTAGACATTAACGCTCGTCTCATGGGCAAAATGAGACTGAAATTTGCTTCATTTCATGAGATAATTGGGGTGGGCTTCTTACCCGCCCATGCGCTTTTTACCCCGTCTTCCCCTATAACTGTTCGTAACGCATTCACTAATAATACGAGGAGAGAGTGGGAGAAAGCCTGGATTTGCCAGAGTATAGGAGAAAGCAGAGAAACGACTTGGGGGTTAAGAGACAGAAGGTATTATCAGGCTTCTTTATTACCCGGCCACAGGACGGCTATTGTTTTTGGTCTGTGTGTCTGTCTGTGTGTCTGCTTGTCTGTCTGTCTGTGTATCGATTATCTTAAAAACTACTGGACGGATTTTGATCAAATTTGGCAGAGGGGTAGACATCTTGAAAAAGGTAAGTTCCCTTCGATATTCATGACTGTGCTGACCTTGACCTTGAAGTGTGACCTTTAAAACCGAAATTCCCTTCTTTGGCCTATATACTTCATTTCCGAGCTGTATCTCATGAACCAGTTAACAGAATCACTTCAAAGTTTGTGCGGTGGTACTCCAGGTATTTGGACAAAAAAAGGTAATCAACAGTATTGTCCCTTTGACAAGACAAGGGAAGTTGGAGTAGTGTAAGCTCGGGGAAAGTGGAGGATGGGGGTAGAAGAGCTACACAGGCAGGTACTGAGGTTTGCAAATGCATTGGTTAGTGCGTTCATTATACATAATAATATGTAAAACTGGGCCTGTATTCACGTTGAGATAGCATGAGACTCTTAGCATGATGCTTACTTAGTAGCTCTTCCAATGTCCTATAGGATTCAATAGGACTTTTGGAAGAGCTTCTAAGTTAGCATGATGCTAAGTCTCATGCTATCTCAACGTGAATACAGGCCCAGGTTTTTATGCATTTTGTGGGAGTGGAAAGTGGTGTGTGTGCGGGGGATATGGGGGGGGGGGGGGGGGGGGCAGGGGGGGGGGGGGGGGGGGAACTAACTCTGGCCGGGTTTTCATTGTGACAATCTCTCCATTTCTAGTTACTTTCGTGATGGTGCATTTTGGCTTTTATCACAGTACCTTCTGGCACATCACTCTCGTAATGGAAAAGTTGTAAGACGAATGGCAGTCTAAGTAACAGAGACAATCTTTATCCAGGTAATGGCGAGAACTTTAGTAAGCAAAAATGAAATCTCTCTCTCTCTCTCTCTCTCTCTCTCTCTCTCTCTCTCTCTCTCTCTCTCTCTCTCTCTCTCTCTCTCTCTCTCTCTCTCTCTCTCTCTCTCTCTCTCTCTCTCTCTCTCTCTCTCTCTCTCTCTCTCTCTCTCTCTCTCTCTCTCTCTCTCTCTCTCTCTCTCTCTCTCTCTCTCTCTCTCTCTCTCAGTCTCTCTCTCTCTCTCTCTCTCTCTCTCTCTCTCAGAGGGCTGGATGTAAAAAAGCATGTTATTGCTTACTCTATTACCCTCTATAAATAAAATTCAATCAATCAAAATCTCTCTCTCTCTCTCTCTCTCTCTCTCTCTCTCTCTCTCTCTCTCTCTCTCTCTCTCTCTCTCTCTCTCTCTCTCTCTCTCTCATTTCCCCTTAGTTCCTTCCTCTGACCCTTTAAACCAATTAAAGGACGGTCATAAACATTTTAAAGACCCAATAAGTGGAAGGTGATAAACATTTTAAAGACCCAACAAATGGAAGGTGATAGACATTTTTTTCTCCCTCGATTTTTGAGTTTCATTCTTTTTTTGCGAATCTTATCATTTCAGTCTATGAGTTCAAGTTTGTTGTTTGCATTCTGTTAATTCCTAAATACTGTGTCTGTGCGAAATTTCACCAAAGTATCCCATGCTTCATTTGATAAAAATAGTACGCAGATGCAGTTCATTGACTTGCGAACTTTTTACAGGATACGGTGAATTAAACCAAATAAAGCCCCTGTCTAAAAACTATGATTAGAATCACCATACCTCCCCCACCCCCAGCCTCCTCCCATGCTACTAATATTTCAAATGTACATTTGTCTTAAATGCGTCGTAAAAAAACCACACACCAAAAACCCAAGATACTCCCTTTTCACTCTGTGAAACGGGGGTATAAAAACCAACGACAACAAGAAAAAGGAATAAAATAATGATATAATAAGACGAGGTCATACACGAGAAGCAGTAATGACGAACACTAGCGAAATATTTCAGCAAATTATTAACCCTTTCACCGCCAATGTCACATTTTTGCACCACAATGAGTCAACACCCACGTCACAAAAAGGCATCAAATCAGGGCTTGTTATCCAAAGAATTTTCTTAATTTTGGGAGGTAAGGATAGGGCTTACTTTAAATATGTCACAGAGGAATCCCCAATGTTACAGACAGATTTTGTTCTGTACCCAGATCAGTTTAATGGACATTGTTTTGCTGAAAAATGGCTGGCGGCAAAAGGGTTAAAGCAAAAAAACATAGGGGAAGACGGGGTAAAAAGCGCATGGGCGGGTAAGAAGCCCACCCCAATTATCTCATGAAATAAAGAAAATTTCAGTTAAATTTGCCCATGAGACGAATGCTAGACATTAACGCTCGTCTTTTTGCTTCATTTCATGAGATAATAATAATAATAATAGGGGATACTTATATAGCGCGATACCCCACAATGGGCTCATCGCGCTTTACAACAATATAAATGCATTACAAATCATTTTAAAAAAAAAAAAAAAAACAAAAACAAAACATATAGTTAACAGCATCATATTAAAGTATCATACATAAAATCACAAATTGACTAAAAACATTTATCAATTAAGACAATATAAAACAGCACGTCACACGAAAACTATGGGAAATATACAACTTTTAAAATATGACTGCACAACATACGGGCCAACATCCACACCCACAACACGCGCACGCACACACACACCCACGCACCTACCCACACTCACACACGCACACACGCGTGGGGTGGGCTTCTTACCCGCCCATGCGCTTTTTACCCCGTCTTCCCCTACTCATTATCAGTATGTGACATGAAAGACGGGATAATAGCCAGAGGGGAAGCTGGCCAGACTTCGGGGAAAAGCTCCAAAGATGGATGACAGTACAGCGAAGGGAGACAATTCGTTTCCCAGGACGCTGCACGCGCTTCCGTAGAGAGACAAAGTAATGAGTTTTCTCCCTTTTTATTTTATTTTTTTTCCCTCTGTTATATCCCTTAACAAAGGCCAACAATAAAAAAAAAAATAAAAAAATACAGACCTCCGCTTACCAAGAGGACGGGGTTATTCAGTATGTGAACTAAGACTGAATGATGTATCGTGTCTCAGACTATTCCAATCTGTCGAAAGAAATTTCAAAAGAAACTTTAGTAGGTTGCATCCAACTGATGTTTTTTTCTTCTTTTACTAGCAATATAAAAAAAATCGGGACTTTACTGGTTTTGCACTGCCTCCGGGCATTGCCTCCAGTATTGTTCCCACCATATTTGTATTTACAAATGTCCCATATGTGTCTGATTCAGACCAAGAGGACGTAAAACTCCATTTTCTCTCTCTCTCTCTCTCTTTTACTGAACTTGATGACAAGAAATACAATGAATGTATAATGGCGGCCTGTGTCCAATGCTAACTATTAGTTAAGGTCTGTGTACAGGTTAACATTATTCACGAGATATTTCTATTTCCCCATGGCAACACAGTGATAGTCCACTCTGTAAAGGTCTGTGTACAAGATAACATTATTCACGAGATATTTCTATTTCTCCATGGCAACACAGTGAGCTGTAAGTCATACTAAGAGTGGACTATCACTGTGTTGCCATGGGGAAATAGAAATATCTCGTGAATAATGCTAACGTGTATACAGACCTTAATATGACTTACAGCTCACTGTCTTGCCGTGGGGAAATAGAAATATCTTGTGAATAGTGTTAACGTGTACACAGACCTTAATATGACTTACAGCTCACTGTGTTACCGTGGGGAAATATAAATATCTTGTGAATTGTGTTAACGTGTACACAGACCTTAATATGACTTACAGCTCACTGTGTTACCGTGGGGAAATAGAAATATCTTGTGAATAGTGTTAACGTGTACACATACCTTAATATGACTTACAGCTCACTGTGTTGCCATGGGGAAATAGAAATATCTTGTGAATAATGTTAACGTGTACACAGACCTTAATATGACTTACAGCTCACTGTGTTACCATGGGGAAATAGAAATATCTTGTTAATAGTGTTAACGTGTACACAGACCTTAATATGACTTACAGCTCACTGTGTTGCCATGGGGAAATAGAAATATCTTGTGAATATGTTAACGTGTACACAGACCTTAATATGACTTACAGCTCACTGTGTTGCCATGGGGAAATAGAAATATCTTGTGAATATGTTAACGTGTACACAGACCTTAATATGACTTACAGCTCACTGTGTTGCCGTGGGGAAATAGAAATATCTCGTGAATAGTGTTAACGTGTACACAGACCTTAATATGACTTACAGCTCACTGTGTTGCCATGGGGAAATAGAAATATCTCGTGAATAGTGTTAACGTGTACACAGACCTTAATATGACTTACAGCTCACTGTGTTGCCATGGCGAAATAGAAATATCTTGTGAATATGTTAACGTGTACACAGACCTTAATATGACTTACAACTCACGGTGTTGCCATGGGGAAATAGCAGTAGGAAAGGCAAGACTGAAAAAACGGAAAAGGACCGAGAAAATGGAGTGTATGTGTGTGTGAGTTGGGGGGGCGGGGGTAGTAATCTTTGCCGAGTGGGTGACGTTTTCATTGAGATTGAATCCAGCCATCAAAAGCAGCGGGTCGTCGTGGGCACAGTGCAAACCAGTCAGTGTCAGCTTCAACAGGGCACACCAAGCCACAACAGTCCCCTATAACACTTTGCGACGTTGCACAAAAACAGCGTTGCTTATAAGAGACTTAGTGCGATTTTTCTCACGTCAGAGGGCATGACGCTCGTGTGGGGCTAATCCTCTCTATATTATTAGTTGGGGATAAAGAAAGAGAGAGAGACAGTGAGTGGTCCTACCATCACTCTCACTCTCACTACGCCCAAGTAAGAAAATCGCGTGATAAGCCCCTAGTGCATTGACTGCCCTCTGGCGTGAAAAATATCGCCATAGGTTGACCATTGGCTGCACCAGAGCTCTTCTCTGTAGACACGAACGCAGGGTTTCAACATTTTTGCCCTTGTGTGTGTGTGTGTGTGTGTTTGTTTGAGTGAACGCGCGTATGTCAGTATCCGTGTGACG
>CM065701.1:41543246-41563246 GCA_017654935.2 Phymorhynchus buccinoides
GGGGGGGGGGGAAGGGGGCGGAGAAACAGAACGAGGAAGAGACAAGGAGACAAAGACAGACCGACAGACAAAGAGAGAAATACATATATTGAGAGAAACGCACAGATAGGAGCCTAAACCACTAAGACAAAGACAGAGTTATACAGAGACACCCAGGCATAATCCCACAGAGAGATACAACATATAACATGTTATATAACATTATGACATATAAGGTCCAGTTGTGGCCATTTTCCTTTTCATTGTTTTCAAGTAATAACGCAAGAGGGACCTAGCCACCATCTTGGGAAAAACATGTTCACTGCTTGGATTTATCCAAAAGATGGCGGCTATGACGAGAAGGACAGAGAGAACGAACAACGTACATTATATAAGCTTACAGACAGGGACGGAGAGACGCATAGAAAGAGTGTAGAGATGGAGAGAGATCAATTTTAGAGGATAGCGAGACAGAACGACAGACAGAGAAACAATCAGGCAGACACAGCCAGAGAGACAGAGACAAAGGGGGATAAACGGAAATCGAAATTCCACGAAAAAGTTCATGCCCCGAACACGGAAACACGTAACGTCGATCCAGGATCAGCGAATCATATGGCGCGCCAAAGATACAAAACTCTATCTAGCTGTTCGATAGAGTTTCGAAACTGTATCTATCAGTTCGATAGAGTTTGAGAACCCTATCTAGCTGTTCGATAGAGTTTTAAAACTCTGTCGAACAGCTAGATAGGGTTTCCACAAAATAACCCTATCGAGATATAGTTTTTCTATCGCGATTTCTGATTGGTACATGGCTTCAGCGACAAGTTTGTGGCCTTGGCAGGGCAGTGACCCATGAATTTGAATAAGACAATAGGCCTAGGCCCTACACAGTCAAAGATACTAGTCCTATCTACCAATGAAATGCTTCGTTTAAAAAAGTATCAAAATGGCGCGTTCGATAGAGTTTTACGACGAGAAACTCTATCTAGCTGCTCGACAGAGTTTTGAAACTCTATCTAACTGCTGGCTATAGTTTAGAAACTGTATCTAACAGTTCGATAGGGTTTTTAAACTTTGTCGAACTGCTAGATAGAGTTTTGGTCATTCGGCGCGCCATATAATCAATGTTCGGGATCCCCACCCCTCGTGTCACGCTGCCACTGCGAGTAGCGTCCCTCCAGTGGTTCCTTGCTAATGGTCGACCACCATTCTGCAGTGTTTATTAGCCTAGGTGGCCTGTTTGTGCATTTGTATGGTATATACTCGTGCATATAACATGTACAGTTTATGTATCTTTAGCATCATGAATTATATGTCTATGATTGGTCTCTTTACTATGTGTTTGGTAATCTGGGAATGACAAGACAAAGGGGAATGGCTGACGCTCTCAGCACTGCCCTAATGTGATGAGCTAAAGGCCTCAATAGCAGATAATGTGGTGCCTTAGAGTCAAAGCGGACTATCTCCAGATAGTCTATTGACTTTTTGCGAAAACTAATAACTTGTATATAAACAAGCGCGGAATCGCAATAGTTTGTGGCACGCGGTCTATTTTTACCACTCCAGTCATGAGTCACCTCCCCTGGCTTTTCAATAATTTTAATCTGTAAACCTGGGCTTGTATTCACGTTCAGGTAGCATGAGACTTAGCATGATGCTAACTTAGAAGCTCTTCCAATGTCCTATAGGATTTAATAGGACTTTTGGAAGAGCTTCTAAGTTAGCATCATGCTAAGTCTCATGCTATCTCAACGTGAATACAGGCCCAGAATGTTATCTCTGCACCATTTCGTAACGTTTTATATCTTTTGGAAAACATTTAAAACTATTTATCCTACTTATACTCATCGAAAGAAGCACCGCATACTCGTCGTGTCTGTTGTAGTGTCTGTATTACGTGTTTGTTTGTTTTTTGTACGCTTTAAAATACATCATTTTAAAGAGCAGCCTCAATTTGAAGTGCAGCCTCGATTTGAAGTGCGACAATTTTGTAGCCTCGATTTGAAGTGCGACAATTTTGGACCGACCGACCGACAGACCAACAAAGTGAGTTATAGGTTTGTAGCTTGAGCCACACACAAAAAGACTACAGAAATATAAACAGCATTATCCCCATTTTATATTGTTTTCAGTCTTTTATAATGCAGGTGTATTGTTTTTGCATTTAGTTCAATAATAAGTCAATGGACTATTAAATTGGAGATAGTCCGTTTTGAAGTGAATGAGTGAAGTGGCTGTACTATATTTGTTAACCCTTTCACCGCCAAAGTCGCATTTTAGCACCACTGTGATCTGATACCTATGTCACTTAAAGGCATCAAATTGGGATCTGTTATCCAAAGACCCTATTGCCTTAGTTTTGGGAAGTCAAGATAGACCTTATTTTATATATGTCACAGAAGAATCCACAATACTGCAGATGGATTTTTTTCTCTACCCAGGTACATTTAATGGAAATTTTTGATTGAAATATGGTTGGCGGTGAAAGGGTTAATACCATACTGTCTTTTTGGAAATGTGTGTACGGTTGTATCATTGATGCGTTTGATAAGTCACGGTACCAGCATTCGTTCATTTGACCATGTCATCTCCATCCATCCATCTAGGTTTTTTCAGAAATGTCTTTTCTTTTCTTTTATGGCGTTCACCCGCTTTATGCTCAGTTTAGACTGTGTAGGGGAAGACGGGGTAAAAAGCGCATGGGCGGGTAAGAAGCCCACCCCAATTATCTCATGAAATGAAGCAAATTTCAGTCTCATTTTGCCCATGAGACGAGCGTTAATGTCTAGCATTCGTCTCATGGGCAAATTTGACTGAAATTTTCTTTATTTCATGATATCATTGGGGTGGGCTTCTTACCCGCCCATGCTCTTTTTACCCCGTCTTCCCCTATATTCCCACAACGCGGCTTGCCTTAATTCATTGAATTTATTGTCAAAAGAAGTTTGCACTATTGTTTTACCTGACATACATGTATTTTCTATTGTAAAAATTCTCCATCGTATTCTACCAGTCTTAGTGCATGTAGGCTGCTGGTTATTGTTTAACGTAATAAAGATCTACATTGCGTTTTTCCGTCTTGCCTTTATCTTCTGCTATTATTGAATGCATGTGTTTCATTATGTAAATGGATGAAAATTAGTGTTAAATATAGCAAACGATAGAGGATGAAGTACTCAATCTGCAGTAAGAAAGGCAAGACTGAAAAAGTGGAAACAACCGAGAAATGGAGGAGGGTGGGCACATCTTTACCTTTACCAGATCTACGTTATACCCGTTTACGTTAGGTAATTAATTAGATAGATCTTATGCATAGTGCATGTAGCCTACCAAGAAAACATTGTTGTGCTTGCCAGATTATTATTGTCCCTGTAGCCTACCGAAAAAAAGGCGTCCTTGTGCTTAATTAAAGCCGCTTCAGTCTAATCCACTAATCGAAGAAAACTGATCGTGAACTTTACAGTTTTTCTTTTATTTTGACCCTAACCTCTTTTGAATATCGTCTCCAATCTTTGCCTGTAACCTCTTTTGAATATCGTATGCAACCTTTGCCTGTAACCTCTTTTGAATATCGTATGCAACTCTTTGCTTTGCCTGTAACCTCTTTTGAATATCGTATGCAATCTTTGCCTGTAACCTCTTTTGAATATCGTATTCAATCTTTGCCTGTAACCTCTTTTGAATATCGTATGCAATCTCTGCCTGTAACCTCTTTTGAATATCGTATGCAACCTTTGCCTGTAACCTCTTTTGAATATCGTATGCAACCTTTGCCCGTAACCTCTTTTGAATATCGTATGCAATCTTTGCCTGTAACCTCTTTTGAATATCGTATTCAATCTTTGCCTGTAACCTCTTTTGAATATCGTATGCAATCTCTGCCTGTAACCTCTTTTGAATATCGTATGCAACCTTTGCATGTAACCTCTTTTGAATATCGTATGCAACCTTTGCATGTAACCTCTTTTGAATATCGTGCCTGTAATGCCTTTGCCTGTAACCTCTTTTGAATATCGTATGCAATGCCTGTAACCTCTTTTGAATATCGTATGCCTGTAACCTCTTTTGAATATCGTATGCAACTCTTTGCCTGTAACCTCTTTTGAATATCGTATGCAACCTTTGCCTGTAACCTCTTTTGAATATCGTATGCAACCTTTGCCTGTAACCTCTTTTGAATATCGTATGCAACCTTTGCCTGTAACCTCTTTTGAATATCGTATGCAACCTTTGCCTGTAACCTCTTTTGAATATCGTATGCAATCTCTGCCTGTAGTCTATGTGTTGGCGTTCGTTGTCAGTGGTGTGTTTGTCTGTGTGTTTCTCCCGTACAGTGGCCGCCCTTTCTTCAGCCACCTTACGAGAGCTGTCGCCGATGGGGGGCGCCACCGTGTGTCACGTGGGCCGCATGGGGGCGGCGGGGCTCAGCGGCTTGTTGTACTGGATGCTGCACCGTGACGCCCGCCATTACTCCTTCCGTTGACGGTTCGAATCTTTGCCAAGGAAGGTGGTGGACACACTTGTCACTCACTACCTTCCTTTATATCACGTCTCCTTGTTTTTCTTCTGAGTGCTTTGTCCCTACTCGCTAAGTAAGAGTCAACCTAGGGGTTTGTGGGGGGTTGTTTTGTAGAGAGGATAGAAAGACGGAAGAAGCCGTAGATCAGATGACGCACTTTTAGTCGCTTTTTCGTTCCATTTTCCTTTTAATTTCTCTTTCATTTCTTTGTTTGTTTTCAATATTGGTGGGCCTCTAATTTAACCCTTTCACCGCCAGCC
This sequence comes from Phymorhynchus buccinoides, assembly GCA_017654935.2. Classification (NCBI taxonomy): domain Eukaryota; kingdom Metazoa; phylum Mollusca; class Gastropoda; order Neogastropoda; family Raphitomidae; genus Phymorhynchus; species Phymorhynchus buccinoides. Next base: position 41,548,008 of record CM065701.1, read on the forward strand.
ATATTTCAGCCAAAAATTGCCATTAAATTTACCTGGGTAGAGAACAAAATCCATCTGCAGTATTGGGGATTCTTCTGTGACATACATAAAATAATGTCTATCCTTACTTCCCAAAACTAAGACAATAGGGTCTTTGGATAATAGTCCCCAATTTGATGCCTTTTAGTAACATAGGTGTTAAATCACTATGGCGCTAAAATGCGACTTTGGCGGTGAAAGGGTTAAACTGGCTTCCTTTGAATTCAAACGTCTGTCGGTATCACTTGATTATAAAAGTGTGTCAATATGTTGGTTATAAGTGTGTGTGTGTGTGTGTGTGTGTGTGTGTGTGTGTGTGTGTGTGTGTGTGTGTGTGTGTGTGTGTGTGTGTGTGTGTGTGTGTGTGTGTGTGTGTGTGCTTTTGTATGTGTGTGTGTATTTGTGCACGCATGTATACGTATCTGTGCGTGCATGTATGTGTGCGTGTGTGTGTGCTTATATGTCTGTGTCTGTGTGTTTGCACAAGCATGTGCGTTTCATGCCTAAAGCAAACATACAAAATACCACCACCACCCACTCCCCACCACCCTTTCGTACAAATAGTTCCCCCACCTTCTGGAAGTTCTGTGCTTGTAACTTCCTCTAATCTGCTTACTGTCATTTACTGTCTTTCTTATTGGTCCATCCTCCTGCCTTTTTTTTGTCAAGAAACACTTACAAAGATCAGGCATCAGAATAGTCAGAAGTCCAATCCTCTGAAAACCGCGGTAAAAGGGACATCAAGGCCCCAGACTACAGATAAATCAGTTCTGAACACCACCCCAAAAAAGTCTTAATATAGTAAGAAATAACTTTAAAATGCTACAATCCTGTCAGAAATTCTTAATCCTCTGAAATCCTCTGATCCTCTGACAATTCTGATGCCTGAAAGATGTTCTCCAGCCAAAGACGGACATGCTGAACCTAACTATTTCTTAGGCAGCACGACGCATCTGCGCTCATATGACAGGAAACTGTATGAGCGATCGAAGAAGAAGAACCAATAGCCAGCCATAGGCCTTAAACCATCGGCTGCACACCCCAATAATTCTTAAAGACCCACCACGTCACGTGTCAAAATCACGGTTTTCACGTGTTTTCCCTCTTATTGCTGGTAAAAAAAAAAATCTTAAGAAATATTCCTAGCGTAAGAGGGAATGTGACACGTGACGTGTGGGGTCTTTAGTCATCTTCTCCCAAGGAGTGCAGTGCAATACATACATTTAAAGGGGCACCCTGACAAATGAGTTTTTGTAAGAAACACGTCGAGATCACCAGGAAAACACCCTTTACAGAGATTGCAACACTCTCTTTGCTCTGGTTTCATAGAAATCAAACCGTCAAATAGGCGATTCCTCCTTGGCGGAGGTGCTGGAAGTCAAATTATTTCACCCAAAGAGAAGGCGTTTGCCGTCTCTTTTCTAATGGCTGCGAAATCGTTTGCACGACATTTTCGCAATACAAGCCTTTTTTTTTTCTTTTTTCTTTTTGTTATGCAGTGTACCTAAAGGAGTTTCGCTCACGACAAAGGAAATAGCTCCTTTTTTTTTTTTACTGCACTACAAAAAAGAAAACGCTTCAACTACAATGAGTGTCCTCCATCCACCCCCATCCATCTCCGCCAAGGAGGAATCGCCGTTTTGACGGCTTAATTTCTAGGAAACCTGAGCAAAGTGAGTGTTCCGATCCTTGAAAAGGCTGTCTTTCTGGTGATCTCGACGTGTTTCTCGCAAAAACTCATCCGTCAGGGTCCACCTTTAACAATAGGAAATGAGAGCCGAGCAGTTGCAGTAGACTGCAAACAGTACACCCCTTTAACCATGTCAATCCTTGATCAGCATCAACCAAAGAATGTAGTCAAGGATTGGTTTGGGTTTTGTTTACCTCCAGTGCAAACCTCCGCCGAGCATAATTAAGGCATAGCCACTATATAGCAGTGAATGAAAACATATTCCCAAATAATGTTGTTGCTGATGGAGATGGATTTATTAGTCCCCGAGCCGAAGGTTCGGGGAGCTATTGTTTTTGTCTGGTCCGTCCGTCCGTCCGTCCGCCGTCCGTCCGTCCGTCCGGTGTCCGTCCGGCGTGCCTCCGTCCGTCCGGCTATTCGTCCGTTTTTCTCAAAAACTATTCAGTCTATCATCATGAAATTTGGTATACTAGTTTGCCAAGATGCAAGCTATCCACTGATGTATTTAGTTTTACATTAAGGTCAAGGTCGCGCCAGTTACGGGGTTCAAACCCCGAAACACATAATCGCTAATATCTCGCGAAGTTTTGCATGTATTTTAATGCAGGTTTTTTTCACAACATTTCTTGATGAATGGTCTATAACACAGTTGTCATTAATTGTTCTGTGCGCGCGTGTGCGCATGATCGCGCGCGCTCAAATCACGGGTCCGAACCCCAAGGCTATATATCAAAAACTATTCAGTTACGCGTTTTTATGTAGTTACGTGCTGTTTTGATGCGTTTTTATGTATGTGTACAGCCGACACATTCCGATTTCGGAGTACGTCGGCGATGCTGCGAGGGGACTTTGCAGCCGCTCGGCGTTGCACTTGTTTTGCTTATTTGTTTGTTTCTTTGCAGAATGACCAAGGAAAAAAAAGAGAGAGAAATGAGAATCTGTTTCGCTTCAGTACATTATTTATTATTAGTTTTCATAGTTTGTCATGTGTGCAGCCCCAATTATACTCTTTTTTTTAGAGGGAAGTTCAGCAACTCATGTAAAAAAGAATATATGCACTGATTGTGATTAGTTTTTCATTTTCATTTTCATTTCATTTTTAACTCATTTTAATTTTGTTAAATTCTTTGAATTTTTGTTGTTGCCCATGAAACGAATAGCCAATTATAATAATAATTATAATAATAATTAGCATTTATAGCGCCTAATCTTTAAAAAAAAAAAAGCCCTAAGCGCTTACAATAATAAATGAATAAACCAGCAAGCAATATAAATAAAGAAACGACAAAAATATATTATGCATGCACACGCGCACACGCACGCACTAAACACAGACACACACACTAAACACAGACACACACACACACAAACACACACACGAACGCACCACACGCGCACACACACACACGCACACGCAACACACACGCACAAACAACACGCATGCACACAAGCACACGCGGATGGAAGGGGCACAGTACTTTGAAAAGAAATATAGCAGGCTATGATTTGAAAAGAGTAGTTTTGAGAGAAGACTTAAATGAAGAAAGGGAGTTGGCAGAACGGAGAGGTAAAGGGAGTCTATTCCAAGAGGAGGCCTGGAAAGAGAAGGAGCGTTCGCCAAGGGTCTTGGTGCGGTAACGAGGGATCTGGAGGAGAGAATTATCTCATAAAATAAAGCAAATTTCAGTCACATTTTGCCCATGAGACGAGTGTTAATGTTTAGCATTCGTCTCATGGGCAAATGTGACTGAAATCTTCTTTATTTCATGAGATAATTGGCATGGGCTACTTACCCGCCCATGGGCTTTTTACCCCGTCTTCACCTACATCTATCCATTTGTAAGCCTTTTCCGTGCTCCTGTATTCTGATCTCTTCTGTTGTTATACTGGATGGAAGTTCAGTTTAGCGTCGCGTATCGGCTTTCGCCATGTACGACGGGCTGAACAAACCAACCAGGGTATAAACAAACATTTGTGTTCCTGAATCACTGTCCCAGCCAAAAGGCCGAGAAGCGACCAGAACTCTCGATTCTATAGTATTACGCTTTTATAAGGTTTGTGCTTGTGTAACATGTCGTTGCATGCTTTGGTTGTTGTGTTCGCCTACGATACTGCACTATAGTATGCTTTGCTTCATACCTCCGGATTTAGTTGTGTTCGCCTACGATACTGCACTATAGTATGCTTTGCTTCATACCTCCGGATTTAGTTGTGTTCGCCTACGATACTGCGCTATAGTATGCTTTGCTTCACACCTCTGGATTTAGTTGTGTTCGCCTACGATACTGCGCTATAGTATGCTTTGCTTCACACCTCTGGATTTAGTTGTGTTCGCCTACGATACTGCACTATAGTATGCTTTGCTTCATACCTCCGGATTTAGTTGTGTTCGCCTACGATACTGCACTATAGTATGCTTTGCTTCATACCTCCGGATTTAGTTGTGTTCGCCTACGATACTGCACTATAGTATGCTTTGCTTCATACCTCCGGATTTAGTTGTGTTCGCCTACGATACTGCACAATGGTATGCTTTGCTTTACACCGGATTTTGTTGTTGTTTTATAGACATAGTATTTTGGGATGAAAATATATGTGGGGGTTTTAATGGTTGTGCTAGTTCTTTTGAAGGTAACAAAAAATAGATTTTGACAGATAATTGTTTGAAATTTCATTCCATATATGGCTCCGTATCTGTCCTCTGTCTGGCTGTTTCTGTCTGTGTCTTTGTATGTCTGTCTGTCTGTCTGTTTCTCCCCTCCCCCTCTCTCTGTTTCTCTCTCTCTCTCTCTCTGTCTCTCTGTCTCTGTTTCTCTCTGTCTCTCTGTCTGTGTGTGTGTGTGTGTCTCTCTCTCTCTCTCTCTGTCTCTGTGTCTGTCTGTCTCTGTCTCTGTCTCTCTCTCTCTCTGTCTCTCTCTCTCTGTCTCTCTCTGTTTCTCTGTCTCTCTCTCTCTCTCTCTCTCTCTCTGTGTCTCTCTCTGTCTCTCTCTCTCTCTCTGTCTCTCTCTCTCTCTCTCTCTCTCTCTCTCTCTCTCTCTCTCTCTCTCTCTCTCTCTCTCTGTGTATGTCTGTCTCTCTGACTCTCTCTCTCTCTCTCTCTCTCTCTCTCTCTCTCTGTCTCTCTGTCTCTGTCTCTGATGTCTCTCTCTCTCTGTCTCTCTCCCCCCTCTCTCTGTCTCTCTCTCTCTCTCTCTCTCTCTCTCTCTCTCTCTCTCTCTCTCTCTCTCTCTCTCTCTCTCTCTCTCTCTCTCTGTCTCTCTCTCTGTCTCTCCCTCTCTCTGCCTTTCCCTCTCTTTCTCACTCCTCCTTTACTGTTGCTCTAATGTACAATGTTCTAGAATGTATCATGAAGAAGAAAGAAAGAAAGAATTAAACCAAAGTCATCCATGATGAGGAGAAGGCCGAGGAGGATCAGAATAGGGATTACGGTAGATACTATAACCATGTAAAATTACTTATTAGTTACCTTCTTTACCATCATCGTCATCTTCATCATCGTTGTCGTATCTTCAATATCACCATCATCATCGCCGTCGTCACCATCCTCCTCCTCCTCCTCCTCCTCCTCCTCCTCCTCCTCCTCCTCCTCCTCCTCAATATAGTATCATCGTCAACTTCCCCCTTTTCCTCCTTCTCGTCACCATCATCGTTGTCGTCGTTGTCGTCGTCATTATTAACAACGATAACATCATCATCATTGCCATCATCATCATCATCGTTACCACCTCAACCACCACCATCATCATCACCACTACCATCATCATCATCGTCATCGTCATCACCGCCAATGCCACCAGTTACCAAGATTATCAGCTACCATGATTATCATCGTCATCAACATCGCTACCACCATCATCACTACCGTCATCATCATCATCATCATCATCATCATCATCATCATCACCAATACCACCACCACCACCATCATCACCACCACACACACACACTACCATCACTCTACTACCACCTTCACAATCATCATCATCATCTTCCTTATCATCATCATCATCATCATCATCATCATCATCATCATCCTTATCATCACCATCATCATTTTGTGCATACCTCTATGTTTATTTGTTCATCAGTACTTTTCACTTTCAAATAATAATAAAACCACCTTCTGTTTGTTCAGTGACGCTTCTCTCTATGGCGATGTGGACTCAAACCCAGGACCATGGCTACACGTGGCTGCTGGTCTCCCGTTTAACCGCTGCCCTGGTGGGGGCTCTCTACTTCCACGCCGTGGGCTGCAAGACCGTGTCCATCAAACCCAAGCCCATGACCTCCAACTCCTCCCAATGACCTTTTCCACTTTGACCTTTCTTTGTAAAAAAAAGAGCAACATCATGTGCAGGAAATGTGCAGCCAGAGGTGGGGTTTGAACTTTGTGTAGGAGGAAATGTGTTTGCTCTCTCTCTCTCTCTCTCTCTCTCTCTCTCTCTCTCTCTCTCTCTCTCTCTCTCTCTCTCTCTCTCTCTCTCTCTCTCTCTCTCTCTCTCTCTCTCTCTCTCTCTCTCTCTCTCTCTCTCTCTCTCTCTCTCTCTCTCTCTCTCTCTCTCTCTCTCTCTCTCTCTCTCTCTCTCTCTCTCTCTCTCTCTCTCTCTCTCTCTCTCTCTCTCTCTCTCTCTCTCTCTCTCTCTCTCTCTCTCTCTCTCTCTCTCTCTCTCTCTCTCTCTCTCTCTCTCTCTCTCTCTCTCTCTCTCTCTCTCTCTCTCTCTCTCTCTCTCTCTCTCTCTCTCTCTCTCTCTCTCTCTCTCTCTCTCTCTCTCTCTCTCTCTCTCTCTCTCTCTCTCTCTCTCTCTCTCTCTCTCTCTCTCTCCCTCCCACTCTCTCTCTAATTGTTCGAAAATCATATACGTCAAAAACTAATGAAACGATTTTAATTAATTAATGTAGAAAGCTAACGTATCAGTTAAATAATTACCTTTCTGATGCTGAAGGTAATCTAGGCCCCTATGCAATCATTTGGATTCAGGATATAAAACAAAGATAAAGTTCTTTTATATTTTCTCCTTTTTGTTATTCACTAGAAGATTAAAAAAACGTTTGCCAAGGTTTTTTTTAGACAATTTGGGTAGGGCTATCATTTGTAAAAACAAAATCCCCCGGTAAGATTGTGCCATTAATTGGAGTCATTTGTGGGGTACTATTTGCGTCATTCTTCTGATTGCATATTCTGATTAACCTTTACCAGACTTCTGGGGTCGCCCACGACCCCTTGACACACAAAACATGTTATATCTCTAAAACTGTTTAAGCAATCTTCATGAAATTTCATGACTTTGTCAAAAACGTAAATGGCTTTAAGTGTGTTAAATTTCATTTATGTGTATAAAATATAAATGACGTAATATGACGCGTAATTTTGATATACCTGTCCGGATGACAGGGGTCTCCCACGACCCCTACTTTAAAGAGCACTGCAGTGCATTGAGTAGGGGTCGTGGGAGACCCCCGCCATCCGGACAGGGATAAACACATGGTGACTCATTGACAAGTAGGGGTCGTGGGAGACCCCCGCCATCCGGACAGGGATAAACACCTAGGAATTCGCTCTTTGCTGAGTAGGGGGTGGTGGAAGACCCCCGCCATCGTGTCTGTGTAGTCAAAAAAGCATGATCCGGTAAAGGTTAAGGATTGAAACCCTTGCATAAATCAATGGTCTGAGGATACCTGGGCCTGTATTCACGTTGAGATAGCTTGAGACTTAGCATGATGCTAACTTAGAAACTCTTCCAATGTCCTATAGGATTTAATAGGACATTGGAAGAGCTTATAAGTTAGCATCATGCTAAGTCTCATGCTATCTCAACGTGAATACAGGCCCAGTACACTTGTTGCTATTAGGCCTATTTCTCCCTTGCACAAAATCTGACCTTGGCCATGTCTCTTTCTTGCAGGACATTGGAAGAGCTTCTAAGTTAGCATCATGCTAAGTCTCATGCTATCTCAACGTGAATACAGGCCCAGTACACTTGTTGCTATTAGGCCTATTTCTCCCTTGCACAAAATCTGACCTTGGGCCATGTCTCTTTCTTGCAGGACATTGGAAGAGCTTCTAAGTTAGCATCATGCTAAGTCTCATGCTATCTCAACGTGAATACAGGCCCAGTACACTTGTTGCTATTCGGCCTATTTCTCCCTTGCACAAAATCTGACCTTGGCCATGTCTCTTTCTTGCATGGGTGACCATGTCCTTATTAAAAAGATAATGATTTTTTTTTTGAAACACGCAAACATAGTGAATGTTATATTAGGTGGATTGTTTCATGTTTTGTCTAATGTTTGCCTACTCCATAGTTTGCAAAGCTTACAAAGTTCTCTCTCACCCACCCTCCTCTTTTGCTTGAATCTTTTGTGTTTAACCATGGCTTCTTCACTCCGTTTCATTTGAAACCTCCGCTCCCCAGTTGAGACCCCCACCTACTTACTCGCTTTTTCCCCCTGCATCCATTGTATTATGTTATATACAACACCATTGTTGTTATATAGGGGAAGACGGGGTAAAAAGCGCATGGGCGGGTAAGAAGCCCACCCCAATTATCTCATGAAATGAAGCAAATTTCAGTCTCATTTTGCCCATGAGACGAGCGTTAATGTCTAGCATTCGTCTCATGGGCAAATTTGACTGAAATGTTCTTTATTTCATGAGATAATTGGGGTGGGCTTCTTACCCGCCCATGCGCGTTTTACCCCGTCTTCCCCTACACGTTTGTATTGTTAAGCAATCGGGACTTCCCTGGTGTTGCACTGCCTCCAGGATCGTTCCCACCATCTTTATATCTGCTAATCTCCCATGTGTCTGTTCCAGACCGAGAGGACGTTAAGCAGAATTTCACTCACTCACTGCATCCATTTTCCTCCAACCTTTTCCAACCCTCCCCTCCCCTCTCTCCCTATTCTCTCCAAGACCCAAAACCCGAAATAAACAATATGACGTCAGTGATATGAGGTAGAGAGGAAAAGGTCACCGAAATGGAGGAAGTGTCAGTTGCCGGAAACGACATTATCTCGTGACGTTTGTATTGTGCTATTTGTGACTGTGACTATTTGTGACTATAATAATAATAATAATCATGTACATATTTAATGTTCTCATCAGTTGTTTCATCAAATGCTCTCAGCTCATTTCATAGTTTTAGCACATATATATATAATGTTTATTTTTATAAAAATGGCACATGTAGGGGAAGACGGGGTAAAAAGCGCATGGGCGGGTAAGAAGCCCACCCCAATTATCTCATGAAATAAAGAACATGTCAGTCAAATTTGCCCATGAGACGAATGCTAGACATTAACGCTCGTCTCATGGGCAAAATGAGACTGAAATTTGCTTCATTTCATGAGATAATGGGGGTGGGCTTCTTACCCGCCCATGCGCTTTTTACCCCGTCTTCCCCTATCAATGTTGCTGGGGCACAGTTCATGTCTGTATGTTTCTAATGAAAATGGTGAAAACAGATTGTGTTGTTCACTCTTTGCATGTAATAAGAAACACTCAGAACGAATGTACTGTTGTTGTTTTCTTAAGTTATTATTGGATTTTGTTAGAATGTAGTCCATACTCAAACAGTTTTAAAACTCATACTTATGAAAATATTTGTGTCTTTTTTGCGTTGTTTAATTTGCGTAGGCCTAAGCGAAGTCGGATTACTCATTGAATTTTCAATTATTTCTTTTGCTTTTGTTAGAATGTAGTCCATACTCAAACAGTTTTAAAACTCATACGTATGAAAATATTTGTGTCTTTTTTGTGTTGTTTAATTTGCGTAGGCCTAAGCGAAGTCGGATTACTCATTGAATTTTCAATTATTTCTTTCGCTAGGGTTTTCGTTTGTGTGTTCATTCAATGTTTAGCATTTTAGTCCGTTTCCAGCTGTTTGTTGATGATTTGTGTGCAGTGAAAATGTCCCATGTTTTTGTTACAATTTAACCCCGTGACTGCCACCAACGTATCACGTACTGACCGGATGACATAACTGATGATGCCATCAGATGAAGGGGAATAACCCTGATATGCTGGCTTTTGCTCTAACCTAGTCAAGAGAGTTATATCCCCAGACCGTTTTGCCAGATTGACTATTAGTTGTCTTTTTCATGGCATGATTTGCCCAGTGATTTAAAAAACAAATTCCCCTGGCAGTCAAGGGGTTAATATGTTCTGGGATCATGATTTCAATATGAGATTGTTTGTTCAAGTGTTTGCACACATCAAGTGATTCGCCGTATTTTACCCTATATTGAAAAATAAATACTCTTTTGTATATTTCCAATACTTCATTGATACATCATTTCTAATGCCGCTTTTAAAACAGTTGTAAAAAATATAATGACAGCAAAGAAAACCAATACAGGTCGATGAAGATCATCTCTCTCTCTCTCTCTCTCTCTCTCTCTCTCTCTCTCTCTCTCTCTCTCTCTCTCTCTCTCTCTCTCTCTCTCTCTCTCTCTCTCTCTCTCTCTCTCTCTCTCTCTCTCTCTCTCTCTCTCTCTCTCTCTCTCTCTCTCTCTCTTATCTGTTTATTCATCTTGATTCTTGGTCATCTATTGTCTTCATTTGATTATTTGTCATGCTATTCTTGCCCTTCTTCTTCTTCTTCTTCTTCTTCTTCTTCTTCTTCTTCTTCTTCTTCTTCTTCTTCTTCTTCTTCTTCTTCTTCTTCTTCTTCTTCTTCTTTTCTTCTTTTCTTTCTTCTTCTTCTTCTTCTTCTTCTTCTTCTTCTTCTTCTTCTTCTTCTTCTTCTTCTTCTTCTTCTTCTTCTTCTTCTTCTTCTTCTTCTTCTTCTTCTTCTTCTTCTTCTTCTTCTTCTTCTTCTTCTTCTTCTTCTTCTTCTTCTTCTTCTTCTTCTTCTTCTCTTCTTCTTCTTCTTCTTCTTCTTCTTCTTCTTCTTCTTCTTCTTCTTCGTCTTCTTCTTCTTCTTCTTCTTCTTCTTCTTCTTCTTCTTCTTCTTCTTCTTTCTTCTTCTTCTTCTTTTTTTTTTCTTCTTCTTCTTCTTCTTCTTCTTCTTCTTCTTCTTCTTCTTCTTCTTCTTCTTCTTCTTCTTCTTCTTCTTCTTCTTCTTCTTCTTCTTCTTCTTCTTCTTCTACTACTTCTTCTTCTTTTCTTTTTCTTCTTCTTCTTCTTCTTCTTCTTCGTTCCTAGGCCATATGGCCATTATGGATCAGGTACGTATGTGTCCGTTTTTTTAAAATAATTTTCACTGGTCTCCACGCTACTTTCAGCCGACGCATTCCGATTTTGAAGGAGCTCAAATGAGAAAATTGTTTCCGGGGAGGTTATTGTGGGAGAAAGGCAGGAGAAAGAACCAAGAAGGCGGAAAATAGTGGATAAGAGCAAGAAAAGGAAATGACAGAGTCGAAGAGTGATGGATTATGGGAAGTTGCTAGAACATGACTTCCAGACGGTGGGGGAACTATTTGTACTGACCGATCCCCCGGTATCACCAAGGGGGAAGGATATAATTATGTGCATGACTTTTAAGATTTCAATAAGGCCCTTTTCCATCATAAGAAAAAAAATAATGATACGTAGTTTGGGCGTATACAAAAATAATTAAATTGGGAGAAGGGGAACAACTCCATTATTTTGTTCTGTTCATTTGTTTCACGATGCTCTTACTCTGATTGCTTCCCTTTGTTTCTCTCTCTCTCTCTCTCTCTCTCTCTCTCTCTCTCTCTCTCTCTCTCTCTCTCTCTCTCTCTCTCTCTCTCTCTCTCTCTCTCTCTCTCTCTCTCTCTCTCTCTCTCTCTCTCTCTCAACTGTTTGTTGATGTGTTTGAGCTGTCTTATTAAATAAATAAATTCATACATAAAGTCAAAAACACATAATGTGCAGATACAAACAATGACTAGACAATGAGAGACTTAGTGCGATTTTTCTCACGCCAGAGGGCATGACGCTCGTGTGGGGCTAATCCTCTCTATATTATTAGTTGGGGATAAAGAGAGAGAGAGAGAGACAGTGAGTGGTCCTACCATCACTCTCTCTCTCTCACTACGCCCAAGTAAGAAAATCGCGTGATAAGCCCCTAGTGCATTGACTGCCCTCTGGCGTGAAAAATATCGCCATAGGTTGACCATTGAATATTAGTAAATAAATAACGTAAAACGGAGTTGACAAGTTGGATAAGACAGTAAGAAAAAGAACTACAATAACAACACATAAGAAGAAGAAAAACAGTCGTTAAAGGTGCACCCTGACGGATGAGTTTTTGCAAGAAACACGTCGAGATCACCAGAAAGACAGCCTTTTCAAGGATCGGAACACTCACTTTGCTCTGGTTTCCTAGAAATTAAACCGTCAACATTTCGATTCCTCCTTGACGGAGATGCCGGAGAGAGTAGCCATTTTGGATGGGGTGGGAGGGTGAAGCGTTGTTGGGTTGTTGTTTTTTGTAGTGCAGTAAAAAAAAAAAAAAAAAAAAAAAAAAAAAGGAGCTATTTCCTTTGTTGTGAGCGAAACTCCTTGAGCGAGACTGCATAAAAAAATTTTAAAGAAGAGAAAAAGGCTTGTATTGCAAAAAATTCGTGCAAACGATTTGGCGGTCATTAGAAAAGGGACGGCAAACGCCTTCTCTTTGGGTGAAATAATTTGACTTCCAGCACCTCCGCCAAGGAAAATCGCCGATTTGACTGTTTGATTTTTCAGAAACCAGAGGAACATGAGTGTTGAAATATTTGTAAAGGGTGTTTTCCTAGTGATCTCGACGTGTTTCTTACAAAAACTCATCCGTCAGGGTGCCCCTTTAAATGTAAGCCTACCCATTTTGAAAAACGCACTCTTATTTGTTTTAGATGATACTAAGGATTTATCTTAGATGTAGCCACTTTATTTGTGTACATTTCCTGTTAATTCGCTGTAACGGCCACAATCAAGAAATTAAAATGTAGTTATCAAATTTTTAAAAAATCATTATGGTTTTGGTTTTGCAATGAATATAATGTATTCTACCCCACATTTGCTTTGCGGCACTGAAAAGGCATTCCGTATTTTGATTTCTATGGCTTGTACCCACGTGTCGTCATATCCGGCCACAAGGAGCGCCATATTATGGGAGACCGCCATCTTAGTCAGTAACTTTGTTTGAAAAATGCCAGATCGATGCTGCGTATTTGGCTGTTCCAATTCGAAACTTATCTAAACTGTATTTATAACATCTGGATGTTTTCTTTACACATTTAGATAACATTTTCACTTTGTTTACACACAAATAAGGACTAAGATGGCGACACTTCCGTTGGAAGGGTCGAGATGCGCACGCAGGTGGGGGGGGGGGGGAGCCATTGGCTTATTTCATATAAAAGTTAATTATTGCTACTGGGTCAAACTTTGCGTATTGCTGCCTCTAGTGAGTACTGTTCAGTTGGTTGCCAATGCGGTGACAATGACCAATGATGCCAGTGTCGGTATAAACAAAACAAATTATGTAAATAAAGCAATGCTTTGCCACAATTCAGAAAACAAAAAGTGATGCAAAGCAGTTGCGGAGTAGTATTCTTAATGTCGTGAATAATGACCAAGTTATTGTGATTTTGTTTACGAACATTATTCTCAATGGGGTTTTTTTCTTGGGAGGTTTGGTATTATCATTCATGCTAACATTATTATCACGTTTGTGTTTTTCGTTATAACATTATTGTTGATCATATTAAGTATTAGCGACATTAAATTTCATTTTGTAAATCACTACTAATCAATGTCATTTCACATTGACTTTGACTTGTATCATTTCAAGTGTCATTTGACATTGAGTTTGACTTGAATCATTTCAAGTGTCATTTGACATTGACTTTGACTTGTATCATTTCAAGTGTCATTTGACATTGACTTCGACTTGTATCATGTCAAGTGTCATTTCATGATATTGACTTTGACTTGTATCATTTCAAGTGTCATTTCACATTGACTTTGACTTGTATCATTTCAAGTGTCATTTCATAATATTGACTTTGACTTGTATCATTTCAAGTGTATTTCACATTGACTTTGACTTGTATCATTTCAAGTGTCATTTCATAAAATTGACTTTGACGTCTCATTTCAAGTGTCATTTCATAAAATTGATTTTGACTTGTATCGTTTCAAGTGTCATTTCACATTGACTTTGACTTGCATCATTATTTTCAAGTGTCATTTCATAATATTGACTTTGACTTGTATCATTTCAAGTGTTTTTTCACATTGACTTTGACTTGTATCATTTCAAGTGTCATTCATGATATTGACTTTGACTTGTATCATTTCAAGTGTCATTTCATAAAATTGACTTTGACTTGTATCGTTTCAAGTGTCATTTCATAACAGTGACTTTGACTTGTCTATTTTCAAGCGTCATTTCTTATTGACTTTGACATGTCAAAAAATGCTGCAAAGATAAAGATGTGTCGTCTAAGACTGTTGTCAAACCATTTTCTTCTTTTCATCTCTTTATTATTTTTGTTGTTGTTGCCAAGCTTGACCTTAACTTACTGTGCCTCCCATCCTCCGTTCACCATTACCCCCCACCCCATCCCAATCCACCCGGCGCATCACACTTCGCCTAATTACACTTGGCCTAATGTTTATCGAGTCTCGATCATATGTAACGCTTCGCCTAAAATGTCAAAACCGCAACAAATAAGGTATCTTTCAGTATATTCGATTCAACTCGGCAGACTACAAGTTAGAGCATACAGAACCTCCAGCTTGTAAATGTAGTTATGGTTAGGGTTAGGGTTCGCATTAAAATGTGAACATTCACAGCCATTTCGGCTTCTGTTTGCTGTTTCGCGATAACCCATGTTGAGGCTGATTAGGCGAGTCGTGCTAATGTTTTTTAGGCGGAATGTTACGCTTGGGTTTTTCGTGACATCGGGAAGTTGAGATCAGAGGATTAGGCGAAGTGTAATTAGGCGAAGTGTGATTAGGCGAAGTGAGGCGCACCCCATCCACCACCACCCCTCCGTCCCCCATGTCCTATTCCCCAGTCTTACATCCTACACACACGTGGACCTACGCGTTAAGCTGGAATTCCACATAGCGAAACGGCAACGGGACATGGAAACGACAACAGAAAGAACCGCTTCGTGTTGGTCGCTCACGCTAAATGTGCTTCTACTGCCTGAACCCAATAACACGAAACGTCACCGTCAACGCTGACGGCAACGAAACGGCACGAGGCTTCGGAGCATGCAGCGAATTCTGCCGTTGCCGGCCACAAAATAGGGACGGCACCATGGAATTTGATAAGACAAATGCCTCGGTCAGCTTGTTTATGTGTAACATATTCAAGGTTAGAAGGCTATGCCACTCTTGGATAGATGTTGATTTGTTTGTATGTTGTCCTCTCCACCATTGTTGATGTGTACTGTGTGGGTGGAGGTTCATAAAGGCGAACTTGGCACGTTCTTTTTTAAGAATGATGCTTTGTTTGTCTCACTTTGGTTCTGGCCCACGCACTGCTAGAATGGTTGGTATCGTAATCAACTTTGGTGGAGGGGAGTTAATTAGAAAGAGAGTATTCACCCTTTGTTCGATTTCGTTATCTCC
>CM065701.1:41568246-41575746 GCA_017654935.2 Phymorhynchus buccinoides
TATGTAGGTCACAAGTGTTCACAGAGGATGGTGTCCCACTGACGTGAACACAACTGGAGTGTTGTTTAGAGAGTTTCCTCACTGACAGGAATCAGGGCAGTCGCTAATAAATACACGCATAAACATAAATGCTTACACACAAACGCTAAGTTACCCATACACACACACGCGCGCGCGCTCGCGCACATGCATGCATGCATTCATGCATACATACATTACATACATACATACATATAGGGGAAGACGGGGTAAAAAGCGCATGGGCGGGTAAGAAGCCCACCCCAATTATCTCATGAAATGAAGCAAATTTCAGTCTCATTTTGCTCATGAGACGAGCGTTAATGTCTAGCATTCGTCTCATGGGCAAATTTGACTGACATTTTCTTTATTTCATGAGATAATTGGGGTGGGCTTCTTACCCGCCCATGCGCTTTTTACCCCGTCTTCCCCTATACATGCATACATATACACATATATAGTTTGCTTTAATAAAACTTTTCTGTGTCCAATGTCTTTATTTGTGAACCTCAGAAACAAAACCAGTTAACGTTAACTTTGAGTAATGTTCGTGTTCCCCCCAAAAAAAAGAGGAAAAAAAGTTATATAAATTGTGCTGATTTACTTTTCCTCCCAATGGGGGAGGGACAGTGCCTTATGCAAAGACAGCTGTTTCGATCTTCAGAAGATCTCATCAGTTTGCATGATTGGCCTGCAAATTGACTGTCCAGTGGATGCCAACCTGAGCAAAAAAGACATTCTACAAGAGAATGGTGTCCTCTTTGCATCAAATCGAAAATCGACAATAAAAGCAATCCAGCACAAAGTTAAACCAGAAATAGTAAAAATCTTATGAAAATCTTATGTAAAATAAACAAAATAATAATACACGCACATTCACTCACTCACTCACTCACATACATCATGCACACTCACTCACATTCAAAGAGACGCACATACGTGGCATGAGTCATGGTGCACACACGCGCGGAGAGAGAGAGAGAGAGAGAGGAGAGAGAGAGAGAGAGAGAGAGAGAGAGAGAGAGAGAGAGAGAGAGAGAGAGAGAGAGAGAGAGAGAGAGAGAGAGAGAGAGAGAGAGAGAGAGAGAGAGAGAGAGAGAGAGAGAGAGAGAGAGAGAGAACGAACGAACGAACGACATTTTATTTATACAGGGTAATGAGATAAGTATACATACTGTTTTTACACCCAGCCCAGAGAGAGAGAGAGAGAGAGAGAGAGAGAGAGAGAGAGAGAGAGAGAGAGAGAGAGAGAGAGAGAGAGAGAGAGAGAGAGAGAGAGAGAGAGACAAACAGACAGACAGACACAAACAGACAGGCAGACAGGCAGAGACAGAGACAGAGACAAAGACACACAGAGAGACGAAGACACAGGGAGAGAGAAAGACAGAGAGATGAACAAAGACAAAGACAGAGAGAGAACATTTTCAGCATCACGACGCCGCCTCCTCCGTTGCGAAACATTGAATTGCCCTTTGCCCGACTATGGTCGACAAAGGAGTATACTTTTTTGTCACGCTGTTTTGTTGGTAGATCAACTCACTATTCCTCACGCCTGTTAGCACTGCTACACACCACCCTGCTGCACGCACACTGCGACCTAACACCGCTCCACAAACCGAGAAGGGACTGCCTGAAGTGCGAGTTGGAAATGCCGTACACCAAAGGGTTGGAAGCGTTACCCACGAAGAACAGGTATCGCAGGAACAGGTTGTGGGACTGGCTGAACACGTCCACCCAAAAGGGGAGCCAGGAGAGTAGGAACACCACGCTGCACAGGAACAGCATGCGAGCGGTTCTTCGGTGTCGGTCAGTCCGGCGTTTGGTCACCGTCACACAGCGAAAGCGACCAGTCACTACCGAGGCAGTCATCTCTGTTCCTAGGTTGGTCTGGCTTTGGAACGTCTGTTGTGTGTCGAGTGGTTGTTGTTGTTGTTGTTGTTGTTGTTGTTGTTGTTGTTGTTGTTCTGGCGAGGCGGAGTTCCCTGGCATGCGTTGGTCCGAAGATATGTCAACTTCTTCGCTGATCTTCAGGTCCATCATCTCGTGATGGTCGTCTCCTTCGTCTTCTTCGTGTTCTTGAGAGCTGCTTCCTCCTCCTCCTCCTCCTCCTCCTCCTCCTCCTCCTCCTCCTCCTCCTCCTCCTCCTCCTCCTTTCCATCGCCGTCTGTCGTTGCAGGAAGAGTTGTCCACGTCCACAGAGAAGGACTTGGTGAAGGACCTCCACTTGGCTCGTTTCCACAAGGAGCTGTAGACAGCGGTGTAGAGGACGACGATGACGACGAAGGTGATGAAGAACATGACCATGAGCACCACCTGGTACAGCGTGCTGAGCCCGGGCCCCAGAACAGACGTGGTGAAGTGGCAGAAGGCGAACGAGGAGCTGAAGTTGTGAGGGAAGACGCAGTAGACGTTCTTCACGTCTTCCTTAGTCACCACGGCGAAGATTCCCACAGACGGCAGGGCAAAGAGCACGGACACCCCCATCACCGCCAGCATGCCAAAGTTCACGTGCCGCACGCTCAGTCTGCGCGTGAGCACGCACACGGCGATGTAGCGCTCGATAGCTATAGCCATCAGGGTTAGGTTACTCGCGCCGATGGACATGTGCCGGACGAACTCCAACAACCGACAGGCGACGTCTGAAGTGATGAGGTGCAGCTCCATGACTAGGGAGTAGGGCATGATGACTGAGCACACGACCATGTCGATGACGGCCAGGACGCGGATGAAGGTGTTGGTGGAGCGGCGGGTGGTCTTGCGGCAGTAGACCAACAGCACCGGCACGTTACCCACAGTGCCCACCAGCGAGCACACGCTGACCATCACCACAAACACCACCACGTCCACGCCATGGGTCCGGGCCAGCTGGGGGAGCTCCTCTAAGGAGCCGCTGCTGTTGGTGGTTGTGCTGCTGGGTGGCTGTAGAGCAACGTCGGTGGTGATGTGGTTGTTGCTTCCATTGTTGCCCAACAATGTACCATTCCACATTCCACCGCCCCCTGGGACGTTCGAGACGGGAGATAACGTCGAGACCGTCGGCTGTTGGACGTGGGTGGCCATGTTATTGCTTCTTCCACTGCTGTGCAATGTATCCTTCCACTGGAATGTTCAAATACAGTGCACCAACAGGAGATAGTGTTGACACCATCGTGACAATGTATTCATGCATGGGATTCGGGGGGGGGGGGGGGGGGGGGGGGTGATATGATAGTAGCGCTCTACGTTATCAATGGGTTTTCGTTAAATTTTAATGTTACTATTATTTGTGTTGGATGAATTCCGCTAGCAAAGGTCACTGCTGATAATTCGTAAACGTTAGAGAGATTACTGGCACAACTTTGAAAGCTATCGATCGTAACAGTACTCATGTTTCAACGATCCAGTTATCCGAAAATCTTTCTTAATCGTGTTCAATGCCTTTGATTGAACCAAAACATGCACGAACAATGTAAAAAGAAGAAGAAGCAGAAAGAATCCTTTAGCATAAATGAAACACTTTCGAATCTCTAGCTACTAAAGAGTGAGCCGGTTTGGTCTGAATGTGTTTATTAAGAAAATAATAATTTAAAAAGATAACAGCGCATTGGAGTTGTTAACAAATGAGCAAGAGCCACAACCTGAACAAGAAGGATACATCTAGAGGAAAAAACCAAAAAAACTCCGATCTTTTAGTTTAAGAAGAAAAACCGATCTATTGTCACTCCCGCTTTTAAGCAAGAAATGAAACATTCATAATATTACCACAAAAGTCAAACACGAGAATACAACAGAAGAAGAAATGAAACACCTTTATGTGCACGTGCGAACGAACGATGGCTTGAAAATAACCGATATAAAGTATGTTTATCACATAACTCTCACAAAGTTTCCGTTGCCTCCTAGATTCCTTATCTCATGCCAGACAGATTCTGGCGCGCCGCTCGTCTACCCGGCATTGATCTGGGTCTGCGGCGGCTGCCGAGTTTTATTGATTGCTCTGGACTTGTCAGGGTTTTGCGAGCACCGCAGTAGTCACGGTATCATACCGAAAAGAAAGACATCTCCGCTGAATACTGGAGAGGCGTGGCTTCATTGAAGTCCGTTGTCCAGGTATCTGGCTATGTATGGGATCTGACGTTACGCCATCAAACGCCAGGGATTTCATCCCCTTTGCGTCTTCCTAATTATATGTTTAACTCCGTTCATTGGCGTCAATGCTAGGCTACTTCAAAGACGAATAAGTCTGGAGAAACTAGCGAAGGGTAAAGAACTATATACTGTGGAGATGGTGTCATATTCCATACGTTGGTATGAAGGCGGAGGATGGGTGGTGGGTGCTTGTATTTGTGGTAAGGTCGCGGTATGCCGGTAGCCGGAATGCCGCCTACACTAGGAGAGGTTTGAGGCTCATCTGAAACAGAAAAAACATTCATTAAACATGTGGTCGGATGGGGGAAAGATGTGTGGGAGGGGGGGGAGGGGGGGGAGGGGGGGGGGCAATTTATGATTTTAAATGGGTTGGTTTTTTTAAAACACGGACGTAGGGCTACTAATACACTAACACGAGAGTGCGCACGTACACACACACACACACACACACACACACACACACACACACACACACACACACTCGCACATTGACACACACACACACACACACACACACACACACACACACACACACACACACACACACACACACACACACACACACACACACACACACACACACACGTACGCACACACGTACGCACACACGCACGCGCGCACGCGCACACACACACACACACACGCACGCACGCACACACACACGTGCGCGCACACGCACACGCACACACACACGCACGCACGCACACACACACACACACACACGCACACACACACACACACACACACACACACACACACACACACACACAACATATACGCGCGCGCCATTACAGATATCAATCAACCTGCCAGAGAATCCTCTGCCAATACAATACAATTATAACGCCTTATAAGGTGTATGTGTATATGCGCAATTCTCCTGACGCAAACACAAAAGTTGAAACACATTTCAAGGTTTTCCTTCTTTTTTTCCCCTTTCATTATATCCGTTCAACGACTCCCAGCTAAACCAACGCACATAATTGGCAGCCCAGTTAAATGACAGAGCTCGTTCTTTAATCTCCGTTAATAATACATTGATAATACAGGGAAACAATATGCCGGGGTGCGTCATCATCGGTTTTTGTTTGTGGCTCAAGCCACAAACCTATAACTCACTTTGTCGGTCGGTCGGTCTGTCGGTCAAAAATTGTCGCACATTTTGACAAAATTGTCGCACTTCAAATCGAGGCTACACTTCAAAATTAATTGAGGCCGCTCTTTAAAATGATGTATTTTAAAAGCGTACAAAATAATAAACATACGTAATACAGACACTACAACAGACACGACGAGTATGCGGTGCTTCTTTCGATGAGTATAAGTAGGATAAATAGTTTTAAATGTTTTCCAAAAGATATAAAAAGTTACGAAATGGTGCAGAGATAACATTCTGGTTTACAGATTTAAATTATTGAAAAGCCAGGGGAGATGACTCATGATTGGAGTGGTAAAAATAGACCGCGTGCCACAAACTATTGCGATTTTGTGCTTGTTTTCCAATCTCCCCTGCCTCTGCTTACGTTTTCAATCCCCCCCCCAAAAAAAATTGTTTTTAGGGCAAAAGGCAAAAGTAAGTAGACATTCCAGGGCGAGGTTTTATTCACATAGTGATTCCTAGTCATTCTTCAACATTGATAACCTTTTCTATTTTGCCGGATTGGTGTGCAAGTGCATCCCATGTGAACATTTCAAACGACCTCTCAGCGTCGCGTTACTAATACTGACCATTATATTTTTGCACTTCACAAAGAAAATAATGTTGTTGTTGTTGTTGTTACCAACCGTGATCGTAGAGAGCGGATTGTGTAATGTTTTCACTCGTGTCTGAGGCGGTGTTTGTATGTTTGCATGTATGTTTGTATGTTTGTTTGTATGTATCCTCTCTAGCGTTTGAACGGATGGACTTAGGGTGCTCAAATTTTGCATGCGGGTAGGTAGTAGGAAGATCTAGGCCAAGTTCGATAATGAAGGTCATGGGTCAAAGGTCAAGGTCACTGGAGCCGAAAACGCTGCAGTTTGTGATTTAGCGTCTTAACCGAACGGTTGGTGATTTAGCGTCTTAACGCTCTAGTTGTTGTTGTTGTTGTTGTTGTTGTTGTTGTTGTTGTTGTTGTTGTTCCCCAGCTTAAACACTAAGGCCTATGGGTACAATACTACACGATCACAAAGTTTGTGACTTGCAGTCAGTTAAAACGGTGTCTAAAAAAAACCTTCGCGTTTGCTTCGGAAGTCAGTATAACAGTGGCGTAGGAACGTTTTCTAGCCAGGGGGGGGGGGCTGGATTGCCAACAAACCGGGGGGGGGGGGGGGGGGGCGCAAGCGCAGGGACAAGACGAATGGATGGATAGGTTAAATTACATGACTTAGTAAATCCTACAAAAATACTTTATTATTGTTATTTTTAAACATAATCATAATCAATGATATAAAAAAATCTATGAATGAAATAAAACATGATGTGAATTGAAAGGAGACAACAAAAAATCATAAAAATACAACCATGTTTGGGGCGGATCAGCCAGTCATGGAAGAGGGGAGGGGGTAGCTCCAAGTGGTCAGTTGGGGTGGGGTGATGGGTCTGGGGGGATTGCCTCCCAGAAGCTGATGATAATTTGAATGTAAAAGATGCAATCAAGGCTTCTCGTGAGAGAATAACCGTAGCATGGAACTACAATTTGTCTTCCTCTTTTTCTTTCCATTTTTTGTCTGAGGGGGTGGAACCCCTGTAACCCCCCTCAAATCCATCTTTGATGCAGTACCAAGTCCATGACAGCAATGTGTAGTGAATGGGCTGAGACTATTAACTCTTTCGTTTCCTTGTGTCCTTTCTGGGTTGTTTTTTTGTTTGATTGTTTTTGGCCGTTATAATTTTTTTGCAGGGGGAGTCAGCTCCACCTGCCCAGAGAGAGAGAGAGAGAGAGAGAGAGAGAGAGAGAGAGAGAGAGAGAGAGAGAGAGAGAGAGAGAGAGAGAGAGAGAGAGAGAGAGAGAGAGAGAGAGAGAGAGAGAGAAGAGAGATAGAGAGAGAGAAAGAGAGAGAGAGAGAGAGAGATAGAGAGAGAGGAGAGGAGAAGAGAGAGAGAGAAAGAGAGAGAGATAGAGAGAGAGAGAGAGAGAGATAGAGAGAGAGAGAGAGAGAGAGAGAGGAGAAGAGAGAGAGAGAGATGAGAGAGAGAGAAAGAGAGAGAGAGATAGATAGAGAGAGATATATATATAGAGAGATACCCCGTTCCTACGCCAGTGTATAATTATAATACTGTAGGACTGCAATTTGCGTCATGTGGCCTAATGAGGCTTTTAAAAGAAATAATCTGACACAAAACAGAAAAACAAGCGCGTGTGGACATCAGCT
>CM065701.1:41585746-41588246 GCA_017654935.2 Phymorhynchus buccinoides
TATCATAAACATAGATACGATTTCAAAATGGCGAAACACTGTTTATGATATCATAAACATAGATACGATTTCAAAATGGCGAAACACTGTTTATGATATCATAAACATAGGTACGATTTCAAAATGGCGAAACACTGTTTATGATATCATAAACATAGATACGATTTCAAAATGGCGAAACACTGTTTATGATATCATAAACATAGATACGATTTCAAAATGGCGAAACACTGTTTATGATTTCAAAATGGCGAAACACTGTTTATGATATCATAAACATAGATACGATTTCAAAATGGCGAAACACTGTTTATGAATTAAGATATACGTTCAATATCAACTGCAAAGATAATAGTGAACCTGTGTCTGCATACTTTTGTTCTCTTAATGAAGATAAGCAAATACTGGGGAAAGACTATTACCTTCAATTTGTCTATTCATTGATTGTGAATTTTCGTTCTGTAACCCATGGATATCTGAAGCACACACATTATCTTGACTATCGTTAGTTTTCCAACTTGCTTCCAATTTTGAGCTATCCGCAACCTAGTAGCAGCCTAGTTAGCACAATTATTTTAAGAACAATAAAAGCACGACATTCCTCGTATGTTCATGTAGCGAAATGGGTTTAAAACACCCAGTGGGGAAAAAAGAATTAAAATGCAACTCAAAACTCTACAATTCTGTAGGCCTACATTCTATGCTTAAAATCTACAAGAAAACCATCGTGGGATTGTAATTTGAAAATCAAGGCGCATGTTTCTCTTTGCGTTGGGCTGATATTTGTTTGTGTGTCTGTTTGCCTAGGGGTTGGCTTGACTGGTTGTCTTGTCGTTCGCCAGTTTGCTTGCTTGCTCATCTACGTATTTTGATATGTTGGTTGGTTGTTCCAACTATTGGCCACTTCTGCTATGAACACATCATAGCCCAGCCTTCCAACAAATAGCAGCTGGCGCCTTTGCTCTCCGGAATTCACGGTCGGGAGCTATTGGCCACTGCGACTAGGGTTATTGACGCCCTTGACGGCAAGAGTTAAGCCCTCGTTGGTCAGTATCCAAATGGGCATTCACTCTTGCAAAAGGCAGCATTCCAGTGGCTTAAAATAGGGTTATTGGCGAGAGTTATGCCCTTTGTTTGGTCAGTACTCAAGCATCTCCCCACACCCACCGAGGGCATTCACTCTTGCAAAAGGTGTTCTTTGCAGTGGCCTATGGCTTGTACCCACGTGTCGTCATATCCGGCCACAAGGAGCGTGCCATAGTATGGCAGACCGCCATCTTAGTCAGTAACTTTGTTTGAAAAATGCCAGATCGATGCTGTTTACACACAAATCTGATTAAGATGGCGACACTTCCGTTGGAAGGGTCGAGATGCGCACGCAGATGGGGGGGGGGGGAGCCATAGATTGGCATACACATTACCCGCGTTTTGTTTATCCGGGAGTGATAAAATCAGACCAAGCCAATCCATAACAACACTCTGACTATACCAACATCTGTCCGTTGAATCGCTTCATTCATCCATCGCCACTGGCCCCTCTTTCCAGTTATCCCCTTTCCCTTTCCAATTACTCCTGTGCGACAGTGCGACAATCATAAAAATAAAAATAAAGAGCATATAACATATTAGATACTTTTGTCGGTATTTAGTCGTCACGAAAATCTGATTGACCGTGTTTATAACTTTTGTCAGACTAGCCAAAGCTGTCGAAAGTAATGGGTTGTGAGTTTTCCGAACTGAACAATAGGGGAAGACGGGGTAAAAAGCGCATGGGCGGGTAAGAAGCCCACCCCAATTATCTCATGAAATGAAGCAAATTTCAGTCTCATTTTGCCCATGAGACGAGCGTTAATGTCTAGCATTCGTCTCATGGGCAAATTTGACTGAAATGTTCTTTATTTCATGAAATAATTGGGGTGGGCTTCTTACCCGCCCATGCGCTTTTTACCCCGTCTTCCCCTACCAACGCCTTCCACACATGCACTCTTTTGCTGGGCGTTAATTTCGTTTCTGTCGCCTGGCTATCCACTCAAATGAAGACCGGGGGGGGTGTGGCTGCCCACGTGGCGGGGTAATCAAAAACGGTGACACACGTAATGTTCCCATCCCTAGCTGGTGCACTTGTGCCATTAGTGTTCAGGTGCTCCGGTTGTTGGGGTGATCCCTGGAGTCTTCTAGCCAGGGTACGTCAACAACAACAACACCACATGGCTTTTAGATTTATCACTGGTTGACATTAACCCTTTCTGCGCCAAAGTTGCATTTTAGCACCACGGTGATTCAACACCTATGTCACTAAAAGGCATCAAATCGGGGTCTGTTATCCAAAGACCCTATTGTCTCAGTTTTGGGAAGTAAGGATAGACGGTATTTTATAGATGTCACGGAACAATCCCCAATACTGCAGATGGATTTTGTTCTCTACCCAGGTAAATTTAACCCTTTCACCGCCAAAGTCGCATTTTAGCACCACAGTGATTCAACGCCTATGTCACTAAAA
>CM065701.1:41603246-41608246 GCA_017654935.2 Phymorhynchus buccinoides
CCACTCTCGTCTCATCCTTTCTCCTTCTCTTTCCTCCTCAGGCGACTGAAAGAAATCTCAGGGGGTCTCTCACACGAAGAATGGTGGGGGGAGATGGTCTCTCTCTCCCTTCTCTGACACACCTCTCTCAAGTTACACTCTCTCTCGATCTCTTTCCCATGGTCATCTTCCTTTCTCATTCAACAGGCACTGGTCTCTTGGGGATCTCCTATTTCTCTCCAACCTCTCTCTCTCTCTCCTTTCTCTCCTGGGAAGTCTCTCACAGGGGGGCAGTACAACTACACAACGACGACTGGACAACACACCACACTAGACACGAAGCACACACCGACACACACACACACACACACAGACAAACACACCACACAAACACACACACACGAGGTGTAGGGGGCCCCCTTTCTCTCCCTCTCTGCTCTCTACACAAAAGCACAACACAAAATACAAGCAGCCTCGAGGTGAGTGGGGTGTAGTAGAGAACAATGTTACACACACACACACAACACACAAAGAAGCACACACACACACACACACATACACATTTACACACACACACACACGCGCGCGCAGCGCGCGTTTGGCGCCGGTAGCGATACACACTGGACGTGGGAGGATAAGCGCACAGGTGGTGAGCACACAGTAGGTAAAACACACACACACACGACACAAACCAAAAACTCAGGTGGGGGGGGGACACGAAAACACACACACACACACATCACGTGGGCACGCACACACAAGTTTATAAGATGGGTGGTTAAACAACAACACAATGTGTGATGACACACATGGTACCAGACACGATGATGGGGAACACCACCGGAAAAGGGGTGGCACACGCCAAGCACTACACAAGCATTCTTACTACAGACGAACGCACGACACACACAAGCTACAACACACACACACGCGACACACACCCCCACACGATACAAAAAAAAAAACATAAAAACATACACCACACCCAAAAAGACAGCAAAAAAAAAAAAAAAAAAAAAAAAAAGCCAAACACACACACAGAAAAAAAACACAAATCTCGCCGCACGCAGCGCAACGAAAAAAAAAAAAAGAACACACACGCACACACACAGCCAAACATCTATTTTTGCTACGAAGGAAGGTTTTCGACTTTCACGTTCAAATAGGGCGAGGAGGTAGGCAAGAAACGACATTTAGAAAGGACTACACCTCTAACCACCGCTACATAATGTTCCTGTACCTATTGGCAGTGTGTGTGGGTACGTGCGTCTTCACTCCTGTCAACCTCGGTGTCTTTGGTCTAACCATATATATGCTGCAGAGAGACGCCATTTTAGAAAAAAAGGGAGAATGTTGGGAGTGGAGATCAAATGGTCAAATAGGAAAACGTATTTATTAGAGATGAGAACCGGTTCAAAAATATGAACCGGTTTTAAACCGGTTTTTCCCTCTCCGAACCGGTTTTATCGATTACTGAAACTTTTTTTTTTTTTTAAACCAGTACTACAGACTCGCATCACTAGTTTTGCCTATGCAAAAACACATAATTATTTATTTGTCAGCAAATTCACACACGCACGCACGCACACACATACACACATACGCAATAAAGAAACTTATGACTTGTGACACACACACACACACTCAACTCAACACTCAAAGTCAAAGTCAAAGTCAAAGCCATACACCACCACAAACTAGAAACAGCTACTCTTGGTTTACAAACACCCAATCTGCGCTGAGAATCAGTGTTGTTTTTTCGAAAAGAATGCGTTATTCTAAGAAAAAATTACTTTCAGTTTGCAGTTAAAAACCCGGTTCACAGCAACTCGAACCGGTTTTTCGAACCGCGAAAGTTTAGCACCGGTTTTTCGGTTCAAACCGGGTTTTTCCCCCCACCTCTAGTATTTATATGTGAGGCGCGCACCCCCCACCCCCACCCCCTCCGTTCTTCAGACAAATAGTTCATGAACGCCCCCCCCCACCCACCCCCCTCCCGTTCTTGAGACAAATAGTTCATGAACGCCCCCCCTCCCCCTCCCCTCCCGTTCTTCAGACAAATAGTTCCTGTACCTTCTAGAAGATTCTTGTGCTTGGCCTAACTGCATAAATTGAATGGAAAACAAAGTCTTCCGGAGGGGAAACGCCGGAGGACACCTAGGTTTTATTTTTCACTTCAAGCCAAAAGGCCGTCGCATCCTTTGGTCGCCCGGGCAATTAGTTTGGTTCATTAACAACGCAGGTTTCACACTAGTTTGACGTACAGTATATTATTCCCACCAGAAATTGTATTCTTTTATATTCTTGAATGTTTGGCAAAATCGGTTGTGTGACGTTGGCTGAATAATTGTACTGTTCGAGTGCGACTTTTGCAAAGCCTAATTAACAGGAAGCAGGATATACGGGCCTCGTTACCGGTCAACGTTTCACACTGAACGCGGTTTTTCATTGGTTGCAGTTTTGAAAAGAGAAACAATCAATTTAACAAGCGCGGATTCGCAATCGTTTGTGGCGTGGCGACAAATTGAAAACGAAACATCATTTTAAAGAGCAGCCTCAATTTGTATGTAGCCTCGATTTGAAGTGCGACAATTTTGGACCCTAACAGACCGACCGACAAAGTGAGTTATAGGTTTGTGGCTTTTGCCACAAACAAAAAAAAGCGCGGATGCCGCAATAGTTTGTGGCATGCGGTCTTATTTTTTACCACTCCAATCATGAGTCGCTTCATCGCATCTTCACAGTTCTTCCCCCTGGCTTTTCAATAATTTTAATATGTAAACCAGAAATGTTATCTCTGCACCATTTCGTAACTTTTTATATCTTTTGGAAAACATTAAAAACTATGTATCCTACTTATGCTCATCAAAAGAAGCACCGCATACTCGTCGTGTCTGTTGCAGTGTCTGTATTACGTATGTGTTTATTATTTTGTACGCTTTAAAATATGTGCATCATTTTAAAGAGCGGCCAGAAGTGTAGCCTCGATCTGAAGTGCGACAATTTTGTTCAAAATGTGCGGACAATTTTGGACCGACCCGACCGACAGACAGACAGGCAGACAGACCGACAAAGTGAGTTATAGGTTTGTGGCTTGGGCCACAAACAAAAACACAGTCCAAAAACGAGGTTGCTTGAGACACCCAAGAAAAGATGTCTGCAAATATAAGCGCATGCCATACAAGTGAAACTCTGAATGAAAGTGAGGTTTAACGTCCCCTTGGCTACAGAACAGCATAATATAATGGGACGAACCATCAGCCAACCCATCATTTATTATTCGGAGCATGTTCTGGAGGCAGTGTAATACCAGGTCTGATTCGATGCATAAATGTTGGCGGGAACGTGAAAAGAATGGAAAGGGAAAGTGTGTGTGTTGTGTGTGTTTGTGTGTGTGTGTTGTGTGTGTGTGTGTGTGTGTGTGTGTGTGTGTGTTGTGTGTGTGTGTGGTGTCAAAGTCAAAGTCAAAGTCAAAATTTTATTTTCAGATGGTGAATAAACATTGAATAAGCAATAATGTTTGCTTTTTTACATCAAGCCATCTATAGCACAAATAAATAATTAATTGACGGTCTTTTCTTGAATTTGTATGAATTGTATCTGTTCCAATTTTGACTAATAAACACAAAACTCTGTCCCTCTTCAAATAATATAGGTTTTTTTTAAAATAATATTTTCTTAGTTGTCATACTTTTATAATCTATGACAGAAAGTTCTGGTTCCTGTTTATACCATGTTTGTTTGTTTCTAAAATTTAGAGAAAAAAAAAAAAACCAGTTTCGAGTCAAAGGTATTTCACTGGGCGAAACCAATCAAACTTAAAACCAGATTCAAACCATTTAGGAATTTAGAGATAAAGTTAAGAATGGTTGTCATCTCTGCCATCTGGTTGTCAGTCGAGTCAGGCCCAAGGTATTTCACTGGGCGAAACCATGTATTCATGCTGGAATTAAAACATAAAACCTGATTGTAGAATCTTGCTGGTAATAGGCCTACATTTTGAAGGCTTAAGATCAGAGAGTACTATTAGAAAGGGAATAACGAAGGATGGCATTTTATCCCTCCAATATTGTGTTTACTAATCACACTACTAGACCTATGCAATAGATCTTATTTAACCCTTTCACCGCCAGCCATATTTCAGCCAAAACTGTCCATTGAAATTACCTGGGTAGAGATCAAAATATATCTGCAGTATTGGGGATTCTTCTGTAACATATATAAAATAAGGTCTATCCTTACTTCCCAAAACTAAGACAATAGGGTCTTTGGGTAATAGACCCCAATTTGATGCTTTTTCGTGACATAGGTGTTATTTCACTGTGGTGCTAAAATGCGACTTTGGCGGTGAAAGGGCTACTACAAGAACGTACCCGTTTAAGGGCTTAGGTACAGTGTGACATTCCTATTATCTTAAAGTCAACATTGGAAGGTAGGGGGAGCCTTGTCCTTTCTTCTATCGCTGTTAATACATAAACCCAACGACAGTGAGGTCCCACAAAATGGTTTCTAATCATCGCTTGACATGAGCCTGTACTAGGGGGCCAATACTAGGGTGAGATCAGCTCATACTATTTTTTCCCAGTGAAGAGGAAAGCATGCCACAACGTTGTCTGTTATGGAACACCGTGGCTTTCACATTGGTACAGGGGGCATTTGCCTTGGCTTTTGGTGCTGCCGCCAACGGGATTGTTTGTCCTTTCCCTAAACCAGCAGTCTCAAATTATTTTGGCCGAGAGAGTGGGGATGAACCCTGGGCAAGACGTCTCCATCATCAACTAACATTCTGACCCTGAGGTCCAGAATAGCAGCTGTCTCCTCTGCTATCTGACAGTCGTGGTCGGAAACGACAGACTGGCATAACGGGACGAAAGTAGCAACAAGGCGTTGTTTTCCCCTCAAGGACACGATGTGGGGATAAACAGGAGTCTGACCCACGATCTTACGTAAGCATACATGTATAGAAGATGAAGTCTACTTTCCCCCGGGGAGAGAGAGAGAGAGAGAGAGAGAGAGAGAGA
>CM065701.1:41615746-41618246 GCA_017654935.2 Phymorhynchus buccinoides
TTCTGTCACATGCAGCAGAACGCTGTGAAGGTTGTTTCTATCAAACGCAGCAGAAAGCTGTGATGGTTGTTTCTGTCACATGCAGCAGAAAGCTGTGAGGGTTGTTTCTATCACACGCAATAGAAAGCTGTGATGGTTGTTTCTAACACACGCAGCAGAAAGCTGTGATGGTTGTTTCTATCACACACAACAGAAAGCTGTGAGGGTTGTTTCTAACACACGCAGCAGAAAGCTGTGATGGTTGTTTCTAACACATACAACAGAAAGCTGTGATGGTTGTTTCTATCACACGCAGCAGAAAGCTGTGATGGCTGTTTCTGTTATATGCAGCAGAAAGCTGTGAAAGTTGTTTCTAACACACGCAGCAGAAAGCTGTGATGGTTGTTTCTAACACACGCACCAGAAAGCTGTGAGTGTTGTTTCTATCACATGCAGCAGAAAGCTGTGAAGGTTGTTTCTAACACACACAACAGAAAGCTGTGAAGGTTGTTTCTATCAAACGCAGCAGAAAGCTGTGATGGTTGTTTCTGTCACATGCAGCAGAAAGCTGTGAAGCTTGTTTCTATCACACACAACAGAAAGCTGTGATGGTTGTTTCTGTCACATGCAGCAGAAAGCTGTGAAGGTTGTTTCTATCACACACAACAGAAAGCTGTGAGGGTTGTTTCTAACACACGCAGCAGAAAGCTGTGAGGGTTGTTTCTAACATACGCAGCAGAAAGCTGTGAGGGTTGTTTCCGTCACACGCAGCAGAAAGCTGCGAAGGTTGTTTCTATCACACGCAGCAGACAGCTGTGAAGGTTGTTTCTAACACACGCAACAGAAAGCTGTGAAGGTTGTTTCTATCACACACAACAGAAAGCTGTGAAGGTTGTTTCTAACACACGCAGCAGAAAGCTGTGAGGGTTGTTTCCATCACACACAACAGAAAGCTGTGAAGGTTGTTTCTATCACACACAACAGAAAGCTGAGAGGGTTGTTTCTAACACACACAACAGAACGCTGTGATGGTTGTTTCTAACACACGCACCAGAAAGCTGCGAAGGTTGTTTCTATCACACACAACAGAAAGCTGTGAAGGTTGTTTCTATCAAACGCAGCTGAAAGCTGTGATGGTTGTTTCTGTCACATGCAGCAGAAAGCTGCGGAGGTTGTTTCTATCACACACAACAGAAAGCTGTGAAGGTTGTTTCTAACATACGCAGCAGAAAGCTGTGATTATTGTTTCTGTCACATGCAGCAGAAAGCTGTGAAGGTTGTTTCTATCACACGCAGCAGAAAGCTGTGAAGGTTGTTTCTATCACACACAACAGAAAGCGGTGAAGGTTGTTTCTATCAAACGCAGCAGAAAGCTGTGAAGGTTGTTTCTATCACACACAACAGAAAGCGGTGAAGGTGGTTTCTATCAAACGCAGCAAAAAGCTGTGAAGGTTGTTTCTATCACACACAACAGAAAGCTGTGAAGGTTGTTTCTATCAAACGCAGCAGAAAGCTGTGAAGGTTGTTTCTGTCACATGCAGCAGAAAGCTGTGAAGGTTGTTTCTATCAGTACTAGTATCACACGCAGCATAAAGCTGTGATGGTTGTTTCTGTCACACGCAGCATAAAGCTGTGAGGGCTGTTTCTATCACATGCAGTAACAAGCTGCGAAGGTTGTTTCTATCACACACGGAATTTTTATCACAACAAATAATGAATAATCTCCCTTGAATTTCATAAAAGTCAGGGGAGATCATTTGAAACTTACGATTAAAAGCAGTATAAGACTTAATATATTTCCTTGTTTGTTTCCATTACGAATGATGAAATATTGTTTTGCTTTTTGCTTTGCTTTTTGTGATCTTTGCTTTGAATTGGGAATACAGGTTATATGACTTTGCCATCTTGGGGAGGGGGGTGCTTTCTTTGCTTCGCTGATCTTACCTCCCCCTGATTCCAGCCGACAGGTCATTCTTCGCGCAGTCCGTCTGATTAATGCACTTCCAGAAATAACAGAAAGTCCAAGGTCTTGACTTCTTCATATATTCTATATGTATAATGTAAATATACATCTTAAGGAAACTAACTCCCCCTCCCTCTCTCTCTCTCTCCCTCTCCCTCCCTCTCTATCTATCCATCTCTCTCTCTCTCTCTCTCTCTCTCTCTCTCTCTCTCTCTCTCTCTCTCTCTGTATAATGATTGTTTTCTAGTGATATGTGATGCTTACAGGCTTTGTTTTCTGTTCTGTTCTTTTGGTTTGTGTTTATTCATGTTTCGTTTTGTTTGTGTGATAGTTTGATCTCCCCTTTCACCCCACATTCCTTCCCATTGTATTGTGGCCCAATGTCGATGTACATTAAAATATTTCTTAGTTCTGAGTTCTGAGTTTTGTGTTTTGTTTTGTGTGTGTGTTTGTGTATAATGTCGTTGTACATGGGCAGAGACAGTATATTATAAGCTCTCTGACATAGGTCAATGGCCAAAGAATATTAACTATTTCGCCGCCAGTCAATTTCAGCTA
>CM065701.1:41630746-41748246 GCA_017654935.2 Phymorhynchus buccinoides
TTGGCTCCAGTGACCTTGACCTTTGACCTATGACCTTCATTTTTTAATTTGGCCAAGATACTCTTAGTACATATCCGCATACAACATTTTAGCGTCCTATCATGCCAGGTGCTCAGCAGCATTTTCGGTGCCAATGACCTTGACCTTTGATCTATGACCTTCATTTTTTAACTTGTCCTAAATATCTTTAGTACCTATCAGTATGCACAATTTGAGTGTCCTATGTCCCTCCGTTATCGTGCCAGGTGTTCGGCAGTTTTTGGCTCCAGTGACCTTGACCTGACCTGTGACCATCATTTTTGAATTTGGCCGAGGTATTCTTAATACCTATCCGCATGCAAAATTTGAGCATCCTAGGTCCCTCCATTCAATCGTTATGCCAGGTGCTCTGCAGCATTTTCGGCACCAGTGACCTTGACCTTTGACCTATGACCATTTTTTATCTTGGCCTAGATATCTTTAGTACCTACCCGAATGCAAATTTTGAGCGTACTAGGTCCCTCTGTTATCGTGCCAGGTGTTCGGTAGCATTTTCGGCTCCAGTGACCTTGACCTTTAACCTATGACCTTCATTTTCGCACTTTGCCCATATATTCTTAGTGCCTATCTGCATGCAAATTTGAGCGTCCTAGATCTCTTCGTTCAAACGTTATCGCGTTAACATATAATAGTCAGTCAAGACCAGAATCCACTAAAACATTACCAGCTTCGATCTCTTCGTTCGCGGCTGGTAAAATTCCCAGTCATTTCTGTGTTCATTCTATGGGAAGCAAACACAATAGTAACACTAAGGGACATGCTAATTAACTTTGGTAAAGGTAAAGATGTGCCCCCCCCCCCCCCCTGCATTTCTCGGTTAATTCTATTTTTCTGTTTTTGCCTTTCTTACCATACATAAAGCTGTATTTTAGGAACACTTTTAGCTAATAACCTTTTTGGAATACTAACCCTAGCCCTAACCCTAGCCCTAAACCTAACCCTACCCCCCCCCCCCCCCCCCCTACCCCCACTAATGTACTGCAGTACACCGCGATTTGTTGCGTTGCGTTTTCCCGTCTTATAGGGGGGGGGGGGGGGGGGGGGGTAGGGGTAGGGGTAGGGCTAGGGTTAGGGTTAGGGTTAGTATTCCAAAAAGATAATTTGGTGAAAATGTTCCTAAAATACAGCTTTATGTATGGTAAGAAAGGCAATAACGGAAAAATAGAATTAATCGAGAAATATAGGGGGGGTGGCACATCTTGACCTTTGGCTCCTGACCTAGTTTGACTATCAGCGGTTGGTGGCATAGAGTAGAAAGGGGGGTTGCGTGCCCCTTATTGGGCATTATCGTAATATGACGTCAATTTGTGGATCTCCAGTAGTCCAGTTCGATATTGGAAAAGATTTAGATCACTAGTGTCTGTTTAAATGTTTCTGCTTCCACTGTATCGACGCTCTGCTTTGTAACTGAAAGCGTTTTCTAGAAGCAAGCGGATTTCTGAAGACTATGACACAATGTGATTGGCCATTGCGAACCGGTAGGGGTCAGTTTGCCATCACAACCTAAAGAGGTCTTCGTTTGAATTTTTGTTGATTTTGGAAAAGTCTATTCATGACAGAAATAGTGGAGAAAAGTTATTGCATTTACTGAACCCCCCTCGTTATATATCCAAGATTATTATAAAACTTAAGTTAAAAGCATAGAACACTAAATACGTACTCTTATAATGATTCCTGTAATTGTGGTAATCCTATATCAGTACATCATTTGTTAAAAGAATGCCCAATAGGGCTACTTCCTAAATGGGTATCTACACAAAAAGAGAGTTATTCCCCTTGTTAGTAGGTACAACCAGGCCCAAGACAGTAGGCAAGGAAAAGGTAGAAACATGTACTGCAAGTACGAAAATACGCAGTCTCTGTCTCTCTTTGTGTCTTTGTTTGTCTGTCTGTCCGTCTGTCTCTGTCTCTCTCTGTCTGTCTGTCTGTCTCTCTCTCTCTCTCTCTCTCTCTCTCTCTCTCTCTCTCTCTCTCTCTCTCTCTCTCTCTCTCTCTCTCTCTCTCCCCTCTCTCTCCTCTCCCTCTCTCTCGTCTATGTCTGTCTGTCACTGTGTCTCTGTCTGACTCTTATTTTCTCTCCTCACTCGCTCTGTCTCTCTTTCTCGCCTGTCTCTGTTTCTTTCTGTTTCTTTCTTCCGTCTGTCTCTGTAGTTTGTCTGTCTGCCTGAGTGTTTCGCCTCTTTGTCTCTGTCTCACTGTCTTTGTCTGTGTGTCTGTCTCTTCCAATCTTTCTTGTCTGTCTCTCTGCCTTTGCCTCTATCTCTCATTCTCTCACCTGTATATCTCTGTCTGTCTCCACTGTCTCCACCCCCGCTCTCTGTCTATGTCTGACTGTATGTATGTATGTATGTATGTATGTATGTATGTATGTATGTATGTATGTATGTATGTATGTGCATGACCCCCCCTATACCCCCCCCCTCTCTCTCTCTCCCTTTTTCTCTCTCTCGTCTTTCTGCCTGTCAATCTGAATGTGTCCTCATTTGTCTGTTTATACTCTCTCTCGAAAAGAGAGCGAGAGAGACTAAAAAACAGAAAGAATCAGACAGATAGGAAGACAGGCAGATAAGAGACAGATAGACAAGAGACAGAGACAATGAGAGAGATACAGAGAAACAGAGCCAAAGGTATTTAACAGGAAGACGTGACAAGAGAGACAGGCGGAGACAAAGAGGCAGGGACAGACGGACGAGAGAGAGAGAGAGAGAGAGAGAGAGAGAGAGAGAGAGAGAGAGAGACAGAGACAGAGACAGACAGGAGACATAAAGAGAGAGACAGAAACAGACACACAGATTAGAGAGAAACAGTGACAGATGGGAGAAAGAGACAGACAGAAACAGAGACAGACAGGCAGACAGACAATAGACAGACGGGAAAGACACAGAGAGAAGGGCAGACAGACAGATACAGACACGTAGATAAGATACAGATAACAGACACTATACAGACAGACATAGGGAAATAGAAACAGAGACAGACGCCACACAGACAAGACAGAGAGAAACATAGACAGACAAACAAACTGAAACAGAGACAGACGAGAGAGAGAGAGAGAGAGAGAGAGAGAGAGAGAGAGAGAGAGAGAGAGAGAGAGAGAGAGAGAGAGAGAGAGAGAGAGAGAGAGAGAGCGAGACAGACTGGTAGACGAGAGAAAAACAGACAGACAAGAAACAGAGAGGCAGACAGACATACAGGAAAGATAGAGAGAAAGAGAGAGGCAGAAAGACAAGGGAGACGCAGAGAAGTAGTAGACAAGAGGCAGATAACAAACAGTAGCCTAGATGAAGAGACAGAGACATACCAAACAGAGAAAACGACAGACAGACAGACAGACGGTCAGTCGGTCAGAGAGACGAGAGAAAATAGTAAAAGACAGACAGATAGCCTAACCAGCGGTACATGCGCCCACAAACATTGAATGTGCTAGGCTTGTGAATGTACCGACAAGCAGGGGGAGTAACTCTGGCACGCAACTTTCGGTCTATTTAGGGATAAGCCCTATTTTAACATCACTTTTTTATTAAAAAAAGTCTAGTGAATTATGAGAATGACAGTCAAATCCAGCCCTTTCGTCTTTGACATTGCTACTGTTATATCAAATTCTGAAATTGCCAAATTGTTATGATTTTTTTTAAGCCTTTGTTACTAGAAATTGTTGTATTTTATGCATTAGGTTTGTTAATTATTAATACTTTTTTGTGTCTAATATCACTGTGGTAAAAGGTAGGATAGACAGGGGGAAAGGAAGGCTCGCTCTTTCCCGCAATCGCAGAAACAGCAGACCACATGGGGTGGTATACAGTGTTTGATCTCTTTTATTACATCTCAGCAAAACAGCACACAGCCCATTGTGTCTTGAAAGGCCAACAATTCAAAATGCAGATCTTCAATCATCTCGCCTCCTCCTCTCTCCAGGCGCATTAGATAGGAAAGAAAAGAAAAATTTAAAAGCAAAGGGTCAGCTGACCGGTTGGCCACGCGCAAAAGAAAAGAATCAAACTGGCCAATCAGTAAGTGGTTAGTGTGCGCGGGCGCCGACAGTGCAATGACCGGCAGGGTCATCTGACTGAGAATTATGCAGTAGTTATAACTATGGCGCTTCTTTTGTCTCAGAAGTTCAAAACTGCACCCTATAACACCCACCCCCTGCTTTTGAACGCAATGTCCTCATTGCGACTAAATGCAATCATACTTGTCTGACCTTACAAACATATGCTAAATATAAAATGGTGCTCAAAATCCATTAAGCATAAACATTAATATCAAGCACATAACCAAAATAGTGGTTCAACCAGTCAGACAACAGCCAAAACAATTTGAGCGACATGATTTGGGTGGACAAAAACTGACCAAACTTCAATGTGTGCTTAACCGCACAGAATGCAACCACCAAAAAATAAACATCATGGACTCCACAAAAATCCAAAGACACAAAAGAAAATCTCTTGCACACACAACATCATCAAAAGTTTAAAGAAACTAGCAAAGCAAAGATGAATCAAAATGTACACACATTGATCAAAACCAAACAAATAATCCCCCAAAATATTTATAATGCCCATGAGCAAACAACCTCAACTCAACAACATAATCACCCAGCAGAGACAATCTTACTCCAAGTTCTATGTGGAAAGAACTTGACTGTGGTGTGTGGATCACCAACAGTAGCAGGAGCGGACAGCTTGTGCACTCCAAGCTTCGGGGGATACTGAGTGCACCTCTCCTGCATTCTGGCAAGTGCCGGAACATAGGGCTCTTTCGGATGAGACATGGTGTCCTGCATGTTAG
The DNA here is from genome assembly GCA_017654935.2 of Phymorhynchus buccinoides. Taxonomy (NCBI): domain Eukaryota; kingdom Metazoa; phylum Mollusca; class Gastropoda; order Neogastropoda; family Raphitomidae; genus Phymorhynchus; species Phymorhynchus buccinoides. The sequence continues at coordinate 41,635,574 of CM065701.1, forward strand.
ATTCTTTTGGCTGTTCTGGCCCTATCTCCTTGTCTGGTGAAACGGATAGTAGCACCTATTCACCACACCCAGGATCATCATCACCAACACATAGAGTGCTGGGAGATGACTGTGACCTATCTCCTTGTCTGGTGAAACAGGTAGTAGCACCCATTCACCACACCCAGGATCATCATCACCAACACATAGAGTGCTGGGAGATGACTGTGACCTATCTCCTTGTCTGGTGAAACAGGTAGTAGCACCCATTCACCACACCCAGGATCATCATCACCAACACATAGAGTGCTGGGAGATGACTCTGTGACCTATCTCCTTGTCTGGTGAAACGGGTAGCAGCACCCATTCACCACACCCAGGATCATCATCACCAACACATAGAGTGCTGGGAGATGACTCTGTGACCTATCTCCTTGTCTGGTGAAACAGGTAGTAGCACCCATTCACCACACCCAGGATCATCATCACCAACACATAGAGTGCTGGGAGATGACTCTGTGACCTATCTCCTTGTCTGGTGAAACGGGTAGTAGCACCCATTCACCACACCCAGGATCATCATCACCAACACATAGAGTGCTGGGAGATGACTCTGTGACCTATCTCCTTGTCTGGTGAAACAGGTAGTAGCACCCATTCACCACACCCAGGATCATCATCACCAACACATAGAGTGCTGGGAGATGACTCTGTGACCTATCTCCTTGTCTGGTGAAACGGGTAGTAGCACCCATTCACCACACCCAGGATCATCATCACCAACACATAGAGTGCTGGGAGATGACTCTGTGACCTATCTCCTTGTCTGGTGAAACGGGTAGCAGCACCCATTCACCACACCCAGGATCATCATCACCAACACATAGAGTGCTGGGAGATGACTCTGTGACCTATCTCCTTGTCTGGTGAAACGGGCAGTAGCACCCATTCACCACACCCAGGATCATCATCACCAACACATAGAGTGCTGGGAGATGACTCTGTGACCTTAGGCCCCCTATCCGAATGACCATTTTTCGGCAGCATGTTCGAATCCCACTCTGGGCCTACAACAGACTGAGCTCTATTTTTGCCCCTTTTCTTTCCTCTGCCCCATCTCCTTCTCCTACCTGAAACCTTATCGCTAACAACAGCTAACGAATACTGTATCAATTTGATGCTATCCTCCAAGCCCGATAACTGGTCCATGAAGTGTCCAGTTCTCATAGGCTGGCAGGATACTAGCTGCTGCTCCTGTCGACGGTCCTCCTCAAGCTCTCTCTCCCACCTGAGAGCTTCGTCTCGGGCCTGAAAGAAAGTCATTTCAGGCTTCTGCCTGACCATTTGACGGAGGTCCCTCTTCAGGTCTAGACAGTGCAGACCATCAACAAATCTGTCTCTGGCTAAATCACTAGCCAGGGCCTTTGAATCTTTCATGCTGATGGCTCTCTCCAGGCTCCTCAGGGCATGAGAGTAGTCCAGGACAGACTCCTCTGGCAGCTGCTCCCGCCCGAAAAACTCTGACATCAGGGATGTCAGACGCCGGCCATCCCCAAACACTGCCAGGAGAATTTTGATTATTTTCTCCAGAGTGTTGGTGTCTGTCAGCTCCCTCAGCTGGATCTCCCGGCGAGCTGCCCCTGTCAGGTGCCTATTAATAAAATAGGCAGACATCTCACTGCTCATGGGGTAGGCAGCCAGGACCCGCTTCACCTCCATGATGAAGCCTTCAGCAGATCCTTCTGCAGAAACCCCAGAAAAGTAGGGCAGTTCAGGTGGAGAGAGTGCCATCATCCTCTTCAGGGTTGTGAGGCTGAGTTGGGCTGTGTGCTGTTGCTAGATCAAACACCTTACCTGCTGCGATCCTGTCGGCGACGCCAAGCTGTGGTAGGGTGTAAAAGGTAGGATAGACAGGGGGAAAGGAAGGCTCGCTCTTTCCCGGAATCGCAGAAACAGCAGACCAGATACAGTGTTTGATCTCTTTTATTACATCTCAGCAAAACAGCACACAGCCCATTGTGTCTTGAAAGGCCAACAATTCAAAATGCAGATCTTCAATCATCTCGCCCCCTCCTCTCTCCAGGCGCATTAGATAGGAAAGAAAGAAAATTTAAAAGCAAAGGGTCAGCTGACCGGTTGGCCACGCGCAAAAGAAAAGAATCAAACTGGCCAATCAGTAAGTGGTTAGTGTGCGCGGGCGCCGACAGTGCAATGACCGGCAGGGTCATCTGACTGAGAATTATGCAGTAGTTATAACTATGGCGCTTCTTTTGTCTCAGAAGTTCAAAACTGCACCCTATAACACCACTATTGGTGAAAAGACGTTAAATTAAACTGCCGAACCGAACCGTTTGCCATCACGTATACGTAGGCCTACCCTACTGGGTTCTAAAATCCGTATGCCTACTCATTATCTCTTCCACTTCGTCAATCACTCAGTTCAGACAGCCTCCTGTCATATGAGTGCAGATGCGCCGGACATGCTGCCAAATCTAGGGTCCAGACTAGATCAGTTGAGCAAATAACATACACATGTGTGTGCACGCACGCACGCACGCACACACACACACCGCGCCGACACACACACTGTGACGCGCGGGCGAGCGCGCGCACGCGCGGGCGCACACACACACGCACGCACACGCACGCACACGCACGCACGCACGCACGCACACGCGCACACACACACACACACACACACACACACACACACAGAGAGAGAGAGAGAGAGAGAGAGAGAGAGAGAGAGAGAGAGAGAGAGAGAGAGAGAGAGAGTGAGAGACATGCGTGCCTACAGTGCTTCCAAAATACGGTCAGGGGTGTTGTACACTTACCCATGCGTTCGTCATGCATTCTATTAACCAATTTGTTGTGCACTTTATGCATATATACACTTATGCGTAACCATGGCAACTCAGTTTCGCCCCACACTAAGTGCGTTATGGAAATCATTAATAAAACAAGAGGCAAAGCCTTCAAGGCTCACTCGAACAGGAACATGTGGGAGAACTGCAAAGATTGAGGGGGTGTCTAAAGTACAAGATTGCCAGTACAATTTTAAAGTACAAATGAAGCTATCGTTAATGGATACAACTATAAAAATTAAAAAAAAGTGCCCGTGCCGAGAATCGGACCCAGTGTCATGAAAAATAAGTAGTCCTATGAAATATCTACCCTTGCGCATGCGCATTAGAACATAAATTCTAAAGCGTCAGGCAATTTGCCCATTCACATGGGAGGGAAAGGGGGGGGGGGGGGTGTCACAAATATAACAACAATAATCGAAATCGAATCGAACATGTTTTAGAGAGAGAGAGAGGGAGGTAAATAAGTCATGGCTTAAACAGGAAGTAGGCTAGCGTAAGCTGACGATTGGCTCAATGCGCATGCGCAAAAACTCAAAACTCAGAGCACGCAAGCGCGAAATCGAAATGGGTAAATATATGATGAGGTAGAATATTCTCTTCACATCGGAACCATTAATTGGCATGACAGACAGACTACCAATGAGCTATCAAGGCTTTCAGTGTTGATGAGTGTCTTAACTCATGTTGCCTGTTGAATACTCTCTAACCCACTTATCAATGTTATCTGTTTGTTATCTGTTTACAATGTCGTTTTAAGTATTTTTAATTATTCAAATCATTATTGTTTGAAAGCTTGTATAGACATCTATATGTGTGCAAAGTTTGAACAATATATGCCTTCTAGTTATTTCCCGAGAATATGCCAACGTTAAAGTTTGGAGATTAGACCACGGAAAGCAACACACACATACACACAGACACACAACCAAACAACTATCATACTATAGACTCACTTCGTGTTAACGAATTTAACACGAGTGAGCCAATGAGTAGATTCATTATCTTACCGTCTAACTCCGTGAAAGTACGTCTTTTACGTTTCAAAAATGGTATAGAGAATTAAGGCATAAACAAATGGGGAGAAAATGACAATGGTTTGATGTGACTCCTGTGTGACATTATCACAGCTCCCAACCTCATAAACAAACCACTTCAACTACTTTGCCCTGTTGATAACCTTGTCTCATCAGCCTAATTATAAAACCGCGGTGAGTTCAAGAGTTGAGGACTTGGGCCCTTTACGGGAGCACTCGATGTCACTGTTAATCTCAGGTTATCATAGTGCCTGATAGAGTGCCTGGTCCTTGTGATATGAAGAATCACAAGTTCTACCCGCGTTACTTGACCATCTTGTGATCAGTCGTGTGACTGGAAAGGACGTTGCTTGACCGTAAGTGGGTGCATGGCTCCCTGGCTGGTAATAAAATAGCCTATACTTTTACATATAGGTGAACTCTTTACATACCCTTGTGCAGATTCGAGCTTTCTAAGATTTCATTCAATACCTTGACTTGTGGAAGGATATCTATAAGATGTAGTCCTTAAACGAATTCCTATGCCAGCACTCCTCTGGAGTGCTCAGCTAGCTGCTACATGTATGTAGGTGTGGTGTGTATCTTGTGTAACCAAAATATATGTTTGTAATAGAGACTTTGATACAGATCCTTCCTAGACTCTTCTAGAGAAACGAGCAGACTTCTCTATGAGAACATTACAGAACTGTTCTGGAGAGAATATATAGGCATTGACCAATTTAAGAAAGACATGTAGAGATTTTCTGTTGGGTTCAGAAAGCCCTTGATCAAAATTTGACCATATGTAAATAATGTTGATTTCTATGTGTTGTATTGAAAGTAGAATCGCATGCTCTCCCTTTGGCAAGCCACGTGACTTGACGTCACTTGCCAATCTGCATGTCAACGAGCGTCTGCTTTACCCCCAACACCCTGCTGTTGTTTAACAGTTAATAAACTGTTATATTTATTACGCGAGCTATAATAGTTTGCATTATTTTATTGGAACGACAGATACAACACTATGTACAGCTAACTGCAGAAAGGTTGGGGGTGTTGTTCTCTAAAATGTATATTGGAGATTGTATTATAGTATGGCACATGTGGCCGTTAGGGTTGGGTGTACATACTAGAATGTGAAATCAATTTGAATCATAAATTAAAAATTGTCTTGTATTTAATCTTTGCTTTAATGAAGCATAAATTATTTGAACAGCAGCACCTGTGTGTGAATGCACGGTGAGTGTGAGAGGAATGTAATATAATCTTACTGTTAAAATCTAGAATATGGAAACGGCTGACGATTATGTTATACTCCTTTAGAATCTCTAGGATTTCAAGGGGGGGTACGTAGGACCCAACCAACGTGCAGACCTGTTTCTACTCTATAATATTATGCGAGGAATGCGATCGAGTTGAAATCAGAGACCGCTATTAGACATTTTCCCAGCAGCTTGCTGGATAGGAATTCCTTTGTCAGAAAGAATGTGAACAGGATGTAGGCTATATCTCCTTTTGTGAAATACTGGTTTAAATCCTCGAGAGTCTCCTAGTAGCTGGTACAGCTGATCTACTGTTTATCTCGTCATCTTACGTCATGTCCTCACGACAGGAATGATAACTAATGTGCACACCACATCTCCTTTTCTTTGATTAGTTTGAAGTAGATCTAAGCTTAGAGTTTGTTTGTAGATTTAAAATACAACAAAACAAAAGAAACTCAAACAAAAACATAGCAAGCCACTGATCAGCAGTCTTTGCTTTCCTAGCACTCCTTTATATATCTTTGAGGTGGTCATCTAGGTCGAGTAGATCATCTGGCAGACTGGGTTGGCTCAGGCATAGTGCTGTCTCCAGCATCGTCAACAAAGGTGTTGGGCTGGTGGCTGGGAAAGGGAAGCTTCCTCACCATCTGGCAGTTCCTTCTGACTGTGCCGTTGTCACTCTGGATGATGAGGGATCTAGGGGCAGTGTGTTTCTAGGTCACCGTGCCTTCTTTCTGGAGGTCTGGTACCCACACTTGGTCACATTTATCGAAGAAATCTCCTTGGACAACTTTATGATGCCTGTCCTAATTGTCCTTCATTCTGTCTCTGTACTCTCTCTCCTTCTTCTTCACAGCAAGGGGATCAGGGGTCTGGGGGAGGAGTTGGCTTGGATGACAGGGGACGTGGGTTTTCAGGGACATTCCCATGCGCTGAGCTGGGCTGGAGAGTATCTGTTGTGGAGATAATTGCTTCTATACATCAGCATCCCCAGGTAGTCGTCTTGGCATTTCTTCATCATTGACTTCATTGTTTGGACCGCTTGTTCCACTTCGCCGTTTGACTGGGATAGTGAGTGGATGAAGTGATGTGCTCAAAATCCAATTTCTGAGCAAAATCTACGAATTCCTGGGAGGAAAACTGGGGTCCATTGTCCGTGGCCATCACATCTGGGATACCTTGTCAGCTGAAGACCTTTTTGCACTTTGTGATGGTATCAGCTGTTGTCACCCTCTTAGACATAATAACCACCTCCACATCGCCTGAATAATGGTCCACTACAATCAAGTAGGTGTTCCCCTTGTACTCGAAAAAGTCTCCAACAACTTTGGACCAAGGACGTTGAAGAAATAGTATTCCTATCATGGGTTCAACCCTGGCTTTGCGATTCTTGCTGCATTCTGGACAAGTTTTCACCATGGCCTCAATGTCTTTGGCTATACCGGGCCACCAAACACTGTTGGCTGCATTCTCCTTTGTCCTCACCACTCTTTGGGTACCATCATGAAGATGACGAAGAACGTCCTGTCTCAGTGATGGAGGAACCACAAGGCGTTTTCCTCACATCAATAGCCCATCATGCACTGTCAGATGTCCTGACTCACTCCAGTACTGTCTGATTGCTTTGCTCATCTGGTTCTTCACAGGCCACTCATGAGTGACGTGATTCATGACTTCTGTCAACGTGTGGTCCTTCTTCAGCTCCGTCCTGATGATCCAGTCTGAGGTCTGAGGTAGGCAGAGTTGTCAGCACGCTGTCGACGTAGACCTCATTCAGGCATGTCAGGTCATCAGCTGAGTGCAGGCAGCGGTGCTCTGGAAAGGGCGTCAGCCATATAGAGTTATTTCCCTGGGGCGTGACTTGTCTTGAAATTGAACCGCAACAGCCTCATCCTGAATCGTTGGACTCTGATTGGCAGCTTGTCAATCAGCTTCGTAGAAAACAATGGAACCAGTGGCTTATGGTCTGTTTCTACTTGAAATTGCATTCCTACAAGAAGATTTGCCCAATGTTCCAAACTCCAGGTAATGGTTAGTGCTTCTTTCTCGATCTGCGCATATCTTCTTTCTGTTTCTGTCAATGCATGACTTGCGTAAGCAACTGGTTTTAGTCTGCCATCATCTTGACGCTGCATTAGTACTGCTCTAAGTCCATAGCTGCTAGCATCTGCTGTCACAACTGTTTCCCGTTCTGGACTGTACAGAGCAAGTGCTTCGGCAGATGTGAGGTCTTCCTTCAGCTGGAGAAAAGCAGTTTCTTGCTCTTTTCCCCAAGCCCATGCGTTGTCCTTGTGCAACAAGTCTCTCAGTGGTTTGGTCTTTTCCGCCAGGTTGGGTAGAAACTTCATTTGTTGGTTGACCAAACCAAGAAATCGCCTCACATCTCCTACATTTTCTGGCGTCTGCATCTCCAGTATCACTGTCACTTTCTTTGGATCTGGTTTCAGTCACACCTTCACCATTGATTATTTGGCCCAAATAATCGATCTGATTTTTTGAGAACTCGAACTTTTAGGCGTTCAGAGTTAAGCCACTCTTTCGCAGTCTGTCTAGAACACATTTCAGTCTCTTGTCATGTTGTTTCTTGTTCTTGCCATAAACAAGGATGTCATCTATATGTGGCACAACCACACCCTTTAGTCTTTTTAGAATTTCATCCATTTTCTTTTGAAAATATTCAAGCTGCTAATGAAATGCCATATGGCAGCCTGTTGAACTTGAAGCGCCCAAAGGGAGTTATGAATGTTGTCAGATCGGAGTTGGCTTTGTCCAGTTTGATTTGGTGAAATCCAGAGTTGGCATCTAGCTTGGTGAACACCTTCCCCTGTGAAATCTGTGACAGAGTTTCTTCCACTGATGGCATAGCATAGATCTATCGCTTCACGCTGTCATTCAGCCTGGTAAGGTCCACACAGATGCGAACATCACCATTGCATTTAGGCACAATTTAACAACAATAACAGCTTTTCAGCATAAAATGAATCAATTTTCTTTTTCCAGGCGTTTGACATATTAAAAAAAACCACAAGGAGACGCATAAGATGTCCTGGTTCACAGATTGGCACAAACTGAAATCAATCCCACTCTTGAAACCATGTGAAATAGGCGTACTGGTTTAAAACCTGAGAGTCTCCTGTAGTAGCTGGCACAGCTGATCTACTGTTTATCTCGTCATCTTCGGTCATGTCCTCACGGCAGGAACAATAACTAAATATAATAATTATGTGCATGGTAACCGCACACCACACCTGACTCCATAAAGAAAATTAAGTGAACTCATTGACTCTGTGGCAGATTATACAGGGGCGGATTACGTTGTGCATAAGGGGAGGGGGGGGGGGGGGTAGTGGAAAATGGCGAAAGCAAGTGCATGGGTCTGTAAAACGATTTCTCGGCAAAGATGTAGATTTACACCCTACTGCTCAATATCTCGATTCTTTCTGTGTAGATTAACACTTAAATCTCAATATTACAAAAAAAAGAAGTTGTCGTTGCGATTGTGGCGCGGCATGCATATTACGGTGGGCTTAAGGATTTAAAGATTGACAAGTCCCCTGGCCCTGATGAAATTCATCCCAGAGTTCTTAAAGAGCTTGCATCTGAACTATCTTTACCATTAACCTACTTGTTTAATAGATCCCTTATGGAGGGTAAACTACCAACTAAATGGAAAGAGGCGGAGGTCAAACCCATTTTTAAGAAAGGTGACAAAAGTATTGCGGGAAATTATTGCCCAGTCAGCTTGACATCAGTTGTATGCACTAAAATATTCGAAGGCTTTATTCGGGACTCATTGTGTAAACATTTAATAGAAAATGACTTACTTTCTAATGATCAGCTTGGATTTACTAAAGGTCGTTCATGTGTCACACAATTACTTGTAACAATAAATGATTGGATGTCCTCACTGGACGATGGTGCACCAGTCGATGCTGTTTATTTAGACTTTCGCAAGGCCTTCGACACTGTTTCACATGCAAGACTGATTCATAAACTAAGAGGATATGGTGTTGCTGGTAATATATATGTTGTCTTGGATTGAGGACTTTTTAAGTGGGCATATCCAGTATGTAGATGTAAATGGCTCTTTAGCAGTGTTCCACAGGGGAGTGTCTTGAGCCCTACCCTTTTCATTTTCTTCATTAACGATTTGCCTGACAATATAATAATAATAATAATAATAATAGGGGATACTTATATAGCGCGATACCCCACAATGGGCTCATCGCGCTTTACAACAATATAAATGCATTACAAATCATTTAAAAAAAACTAAAAACAAAAACAAAAAAACACATATAGTTAACAGCATCATATTAAAGTGTCATACATAAAATCACAAATTGACTAAAAACATTTATCAATTAAGACAATATAAAACAGCACGTCACACGAAAACTATGGGAAATATACAACTTTTAAAATATGACTGCACAGAAACAACAATACAATAATAAAAAGCGCATGGGCGGGTAAGAAGCCCACCCCAATTATCTCATGAAATAAAGAAAATTTCAGTCAAATTTGCCCATGAGACGAATGCTAGACATTAACGCTCGTCTCATGGGCAAAATGAGACTGAAATTTGCTTCATTTCATGAGATAATTGGGGTGGGCTTCACCCGTCCATGCGCTTTTTACCCCGTCTTCCCCTAATAACATACGGTACACTTACATGTCAACACTATGATCCACACCCACAGGCGCACGCGCACGCACACACGCACCCACGCCACTACTCACACACGCACACACACGCGCGCGCGCACGCGCACGCACACGCACACACACACACACACACACACACACACACAGAGAGAACTGGACGCTGTTGATTGACCGCAAGACCAAAACACGGGCAAGTCAACGGCAGAAGGGGGGGGGGGGGGGGGGGGGGGGGGGGGGGGGGGGGGGGGGATGAGAAAAGGGGATGGAAAAAAAAAAAAAAAAAAAGTAAGAGAAAGACAGAGAGAGAGAGGAGAGAGAGAGACAGAGAGAGACAAGACACAGAGAGTGTGTGAATGTGACAGAAACACAGAGAGTGTGTGAGTGTGACGGAAACACAGAGAGAGAGAGAGTGAGAGAGAGAGAGAGAGAGAGAGAGAGAGAGAGAGAGAGAGAGAGAGAGAGAGAGAGAGAGAGAGAGAGAGAGAGAGAGAGAGAGAGAGACCAGGGACCGAGAGAGTCCAATATGGAATGTGATGTTAACATTTTTGCTGATGACACAAAAGCCTATTCAACCGTTGATGATAACCTGTTATCTAAAAAGAAGATTCCGAGGTGTATTGATTCTTTAGTCACTTGATCTGACACTTAATTGGTTAATGGGTTTTAACAGTCCAAAGTGTAAAGTTTTACATTTGGGTAAAAAGAATCCTATGCATAGGGGAAGACGGGGTAAAAAGCGCATGGGCGGGTAAGAAGCCCACCCCAATTACATGAAATAAAGAAAATTTCAGTCAAATTTGCGCATGAGACGAATGCTATACATTAACGCTCGTCTCATGGGCAAAATGAGACTGAAATTTGCTTCATTTCATGAGAAATTGGGGTTGGCTTCTTACCCGCCCATGCGCTTTTTACCCCGTCTTCCCCTAGTTACTACATGAGTTATGGTGATGTCAAAAGAGTACTGGAAAACACGTATGGATCAAAAGACCTTGGTGTAACTGTAGATCCATCCCTGTCTTTTGAACCTCCCATAAATGGAGTCGTCAAGAAAGATAATCGTATTGCAGGTCTCCTGATTAGGACAATAACTACCGGGTAATAAATCAAAATAGCTATGCTATGCGACGGTGACGGGGATTTATTTCACAGTAGGATTTATTTCTCATGACACCCGCAATCGACCGAGGGATAACTCTCGCTAGCATTGTTTAGGTCAACACTGTTGAATTGCGTGGTCTGCCCATGATAATATACTTAATTATTACGAGGAATGAGGAACTGTCGACAAGACTCGACTGCGATGCTAAACGGCCGGCCAGACTTGCAAAAGGAGTGGAAAACTGATGTGACGGAGATCAATGTATGGTGAGGTTGACGTTTCTGTCGGAAAGCCTTTGAATTTTTTAATTAATCTCTCACATTTGATTTTACTGAACAGAACAACAGCTTGAAATTATCCAGGCTACGCCCTACGGCCATTACTAATACGGCTACGGCGTTCAATCACGGGACGCATAAATTGTGCGCAAATGTCTTTTTTAAAAACTTCTAATATTAACTCTGACATGTTCCTAACCCTATCCCTATTACTTACCAAGATGAGAAATAAGAAAATGCATTTGTTGACTAAAAATTCGATTAGGAAGAGTTACTATCTGGGTAGTAAACTAGTATCCCTGAACATGGTCTGAGTGTAGCAGCAATGCCGTACCCATAGCCACTGTGTTCTGAAAAAGTGGAAGAAGTGACCTGAACGCCCTTACCACCTGGGAAAAGACCTGGTCCATGCAGTTCCACCCTAGCAAATGCCAGGTTCTGAAGGCCACACGAAAGAGAGAGAAGAAGGAAGGAAAATACACCCTCCACGACCAAGAACTTGGGGAAGTTGAAGAAATAAAGTACCTGTGTGTGACAATCACAGATGACATCAAATGGGGCCCTCACATTGCTAACATCAGCAAGAAAGCAAACAAGACCCTTGGCTTTCTGAGGCTCAACTTGAAAACTACAAATAAAAGACTGAGAGAAACTGCCTACAAAGCCTTTGTTCGCCCAGTGCTGGAGTACTCCAGCACAGTGTGGGACCCCTACACAAAGAAAGATACCCACACCCTGGAAAAAGTCCAGAGAAGGAGTGCCCGCTGGGTGGCACACAGATACCGCCAAACCTCCAGTGTGGATGAGATCCTCACAACATTAGTGTGGCCATCCCTTGAAGAAAGAAGAAAGAACAAAATACTGGAGATGCTCTACAAGTACGACCAGGGCCGCACTGAAATCAACTCGGCCTACCTGCCAGTTCGATCAGGCACAAGACGAGGCGCCAGGAAGTCAAATACCAAGGCGTACGACATTCCATCTTGTCATACTCTGTACAGGAAGATGTCCTTCTTCCCCCGGACAATCCCAGACTGGAACGTGCTTCCCCAGGATACAGTGGAAGCTGAGTCCCTGGACCTCTTTAGGTCCAGACTCGGCTTCCCAAATCTGATTCAACAACCGCAACTTCTCCCCCCCCCTCCCTCCCACTGTCCCTCGATTCTCCCCTCCCCCCTGGTCTCCATGATAGTCTACCCCCCCCCCCCCCCCCCACTGCTTGACTACAGCTATTTTGTTTCTCTCTTCTGGCCTGACGACTGTGGGCCTGACCCAGCTTTAGGCTGGGTTGGGGCCGGACTAGGTCTCCAGCTTGCTGGGGGTTGAAAAGCGCTTTAGCCTGTCCGGCAGCTCCACTAATGCCAGGCACATCAAACTAGGGACACTGTACCTTTTATTTATTTGCATCCCTCCCCGCACCCTCTTTTGTCTGTTTTTGTTTGTGTTTTGTGAATTCAGTTTTTTAAATCATGTATGTTTATTTAATTACTTATTATTTGATTCTAACTTGCTTTGGCTTGGCTGTGCGCACGACCATCGTTTTTCTTTTTTTTCCAACATCGGCAGAATCTTCAACTTGATGAAGGAGGCCGATTAACGGGAAGAAGAAGAAGAAGAGCTTGCCAATGAATATGGGGGGCCCGGGAAGGGTGGTGATGGGGGGGGGGGGGGGGGGTTCAAACCGCCACTTTCTTTCTTCACTTCTTTTCAAATAATTTATTGTAGAGAAGGTGAGATTAGCATCCAATCGGTCAGAGACCCTTATGGATGGTGTTCCTGAAGATGGTGAGGTCTTCTCGGGATGGAGACGAAGCAATGGCGATGAGGGAAGGTCGTGGAGGAAGGCGGATCGTGGCAGGTGACTGCTGAGTGCTCTGTTGTAGGGTTCATGCAGATAAAGGTCTGCATCTGGTGTTGTCGTTGGATGAAGATTCCTCTGGTTGTCGTCGTGATGGGCCCCAGCTGGCCAGGCTTCCTCCTAGGTGGTAGCGGCGTTCTTGCTAGCTCATCTTAAAGGTTTCACTTTTTAGTACCACCCCCCAGTACATAATATGGATCCACGCGATTCAATGGGGCTCAGTTCGGGTAGAACACCCTTGCTAAGAAATCTCCCAGCCACACAGGCCAGGGGACAGGTGTTAAGACGCTGGGCTTCCTTGGCCTACGAGAGTAGCCTGGGATACCCATAATCTTTTTCGGCTTTGGGCTTAATCCCGATCGATTTATCGAAGTGGGTGATAGCTAGAACCAGCCGTCGAGGCCACTCGAAATGAGGCTATCGGTCAGGAACTTCATTGGCTCTATCCCCAGGGAAGGGTGAGGCAGGATGAAGTCGAAGGCTTTGAGGCCGTGGGTGTTCCTGTACACCCAGAGGGGTGACATAGTGTCAGCCAGTGCTGGACACTCTGTCAGGAGGTGGTCGAGTGAGGTGCCAGCTCCACACTCACATGTGTTGCCGAGGAATTTATTGTATTCTACTTCACACTATTTAGACTATCTTTTCCCCTAAACCTCCTATCGTTTTCCTACTACTGAAAATTATACTTTTTCCTTTCTTTTTCGCACTAACCCCTAAAGTGCAGCAGAATCTTCAACGTGTTGAAGTTGGCTGCCTAACGGGAAGAAGAGAAGAAGAAGAAGTTCAGTTGTCTGTGTCCACATTTATGACCATAGGGGAAAGGTGACACAAAAGAGCTGGACCAGTTCTGTTTTCCGTCAATAAATGATCTTCTCTTAGGGGCGAAAATGTGGATTTTGCTTTGGTTTCCATTTGAATTTTCTGTTTGTATTACCCAAAAAAGTGTCGGGGGGGGGGGGGGGGGGGGGGGGGGGGCCACACACAGAATAGTCAGGCAATTTTAAGTCAAACTCCTCTTGGCAATATTGCCATTGAGCACCGCAAGCTTGTTTGTTCCCAAAAGGTTCAAATGTATGCTAATAGGAATTGTTCGGAAATAATTAAGGGGAGTAATTTCCTGGTGTGTGGGAGTGATCTTGCCTAATTCAATTGGTCAAACAGGGGACGTCACTCTACCATCAGCTCTCGTAGCCTATCGACTCGTGTGTTTGAGCAGACATACAGCACTTAGAACACTGTGCGTTATTCTAAAAAACATGTCATTTATATTTTTACGTCACATTTTGCAAGTTTTATCAGTTTGTGGCCACTGGCCACCCCTAAATTTTCTAAAAAAATGTTTGCAAGTCGCTGACTCGCATCCTGCGGTTTCAAGCTTTGACGCCATTGTTGTTATGGTGTTTGACTGAGTAATGGAGGTAAGCAACTCTAATTTTCACGAAGTGCTTTCCCCTAGTTTTTCCGAAAATCTATTGCTATTCTTTCAGTCCTGCGATTTGGCCCGTTTGGGAACAAAGCAAAGCCTACGGTGCTCAAAGAAGATAAGGTCATCCTCTTTTTACCTGTAAGATTCAACAGAAGATAACCTGTCTAATTAGTTTCTTGCTCGTGAAATGTAATGAAATTATCTCTTTACTATCTTACCTTACTTTGCTCTCCTAAATGTGGATCTACTAATAATAAACAAACAAACAAACAAAGACATACATTGACGATTGCACTTGTAGTAAAAATGCTAACAACAAATTGCATACTTTTCTGCTTTGTTTCAGATGCCATTTTCCCTCCTACCAGTTCCATCTGATGGTTGTGCACACATAAACAATAAATAAATAACTATGGCGGGAGCCATTGGCATTGACAGTGTGAGGGAGAAAATGTCCATTCCGGCGTTTTACCGCGGTAAAAACGTCTTCATCACCGGGGTGACAGGGTTCATGGGGAAAGTTCTGCTGGAGAAACTGCTGCGCTCTTGTCCGGAAATCAGCCTTTGCTATGTGCTAGTGAGGCCCAAGAAAGGGGTGCAGCCTGAGGAACGGATAAAACATATCCTGAACTGTAAGGTAGGGGTCAACGTCATATTGTTGCCTGTCAATTTTCTTCTTTTTACCTGGCCCCACTCATTCTGCGACGGGTACTGTTTCAGATTTATCTGTTTGTGTGTGTCTGTAATTCGATTTTCTTGAAAACTACTGGACGGATTTTATTCAGTTTTGGTAAAAGGGGTAGGCATCTTAACCCTTTCACCGCCAGCCATTTTTCTGCCAAAAATTACCATTAAAACTTAACTTGGTAAAGACATTTTTGGATCTGATCTGCAATATTGGGAATTCCTCTGTGATTTGTTTAACATTAGGCCTATCATTACCTCCCAAAATTAAGAAAATAGGGTCTTTGGATAAGAGGCCCTGATTTAAAGCCTTTTATTGACTTGGGTGTTAAGCCATTGTGGTGCATAAATGCAACATTGGCGGTGAAAGGGTTAAAAAAAGAAGATTCATTTTGACACCCATGACCTTGCTGGTTATTATTTTTTTAGGATTTTGGGGTGGGGTGTCATTCAAATGTTGTTAGTGGCCAAAGGGAATGAATTCTAGGTATTGGGTAAAAAGGAAACAAAGAAAATGCGATTTGTTTTACTTTTTATTTTTATTTTTCAAACTTTTTTTTTTTTAAATCTACTGACACTATCACACACACACACACACACACACACACACACACACACACACACACACACACACTCTCTCTCTCTCTCTCTCTCTCTCTCTCTCTCTCTCTCTTCATGTCTTCTTGCTTTTGGGGGTTTGTTTGTCTTTATTTTGTTGAACATTATTCTCTATAGTTTTTCTAGTAGAAGTTGAACTAATATAATAACTTGGCAACCGCTTTTTTTTCTCTCTCCAGCTGAGAAGCTGAATCAAACATGGAGAGCACAGGAGTAGGACACCAAGGCTACATCAAAATGGTGTTATGTTCTGCATGGTTGTGCGGGCATTGTCTTAAGCCATGACAAGCTCCTAGCATAACAATGACATCATCAGTCTAAAATCCTCCAAAGTCGGAGTGAGGCTGCTCATGTGGCGGGGTAATCAAAAACGGTCACACACGTAATGTTCTCATCCCTAGCAGTAGCTGGTGCATTTGTGCCATAGTCATGATAGTGTTCAAGTGCTTTGGCTGTTGGAATGATCCAGTGAGGGGTATGGGGGGGGGTGAGACGAGGGGTGAGGGGAATGAGGGACTACGTTTGTGTGTGTGATGTATTTGCGCGTATGCGCGTGCGCATGTATTAGGTGTTTATAGGTGTGGTTTTCTCTGTGCAAATGGGAGGATGCGTAGACATTTGGTTGTGTTTGTGTGTGCGTGTGCATGTGTCCATTTATGAATTGAATGCTATGTAAATATTTTATGACGCTTATATGAAGTCTTTTATTACTACTTTTAACTTTTAACTATCTGTCATTGTAAACGCCTTGGGCTCCTGGTTTTATCGGGAGGTAAGTGCGTCATAAATTTTCATTATTATTATTATTATCCCTGGAGTCTTTAAGTGTGCCAGTACCTGTATTCACGTTGAGATAGCATGAGACTTAGCATGATGCTAACTTAGAAGCTCTTCCAATGTCCTATAGGATTTAATAGGACTTTTGGAAGAGCTTCTAAGTTAGCATCATGCTAAGTCTCATGCTATCTCAACGTGAATACAGGCCCAGGGTAACACAACAACAACAAACATGGAGAGCGAAGTGGTGGCGGGGTGTGGGAACATTTTGGAGCCTAATGTTGGCATGGTAGTAATGTTTATATCCTCCTCAGTTATTTGAGGAGCTGAAGCAGGCACGGCCTGGCAATGGCGGGCAAGGTGGTGATGGTGTGTGGCGACATCCTCAAACCTAATTTGGACATGGGCGTACATTTACATGTTTCTGCTGTCTTGTTTGATCTCTCTCCAGTTATTTGAGGAGCTGAGGCAGACACGGCCTGGTGTGGATGGAAAGATAATGGCGGTGTGTGGTGACTTTCTGGAGCCCGATTTTGACATGGGCAGGGCTCCCCATTTTGTTTGACCATAGAGGGTATTTTCACCCCCAGGAAGCAGCTATAGAGGGTCTCTTCACCCCCAGGGTGAACTTATAGAGGGTGAAAAATCAAAACAAAATAAGCATAAAGACATGTGGGTACTGTCAAAAAAATGTAAAGTATTGTATGCACAGGCAGTATGAAGCATTACATGCCTGGCATTTCCGACACACAAATGTTACCAACACAGTCACACACAGCCACTCACACACATCATTCAAGATAAGGCTGACATTGACTTTGGGCTGACATGCCTAATTGGTATGGGTCTGCAGTAGACCGGCTTTTCGGCTGGGTGAAATTGGAGACGAGCTCACGCACTCAGCAGATTTATAGTGCGTCTCATAACCCTCGAGTAGTAATTATAGTGCGTCGTTTCACCCCCAGTACGAAGTTTTAATGCGTCTGTCACGCACATTTGACGCACAGACGCACAGAATGGGGAGCCCTGCATGGGAGTACGTTTGTATGGCTCCGCTATCTTGTTTTATCTCTCTGCAGTTATTTGATGAGCTGAGGCAGACGCGGCCTGGTGTGGATAGCAAGGTGGTGGCGGTGTGTGGTGACATTTTGGAGCCCGATTTTGGCATGTCTTCCGATGACCAGCAACGCATTTGTGACACCACCTCCATCGTCTTCCACTCTGCTGCCACTGTCAAATTTGATGAAGAGCTCAAGTAAGAGTCGTTGGGGTTTGTTTTCCTGTTGTTAGTCTTTTATTAGGAGTTTTGGATTGCTCAAGTGTTTGCATTTAACTCGAATTAACTTGAATTGTTTGTTTTCCTGTTTCTTGTTAGTCTTTATATTAGGATCTTTGGATTGCTCAAGTGTTGCATTTAACTCGAATTAACTTGAATTGTTTGTTTTCCTGTTTCTTGTTAGTCTTATATTAGGATCTTTGGATTGCTCAAGTGTTGCATTTAACTCGAATGAACTTGAATTGTTTGTTTTCCTGTTTCTTGTTTGCTTTATATTAGGAGTTTTGGATTGCTCAAGTGTTGCATTTAACTCGAATGAACTTGAATTGTTTGTTTTCCTGTTTCTTGTTTGCTTTATATTAGGAGTTTTGGATTGCTCAAGTGTTGCATTTAACTCGAATGAACTTGAATTGTTTGTTTTCCTGTTTCTTGTTTGCTTTATATTAGGAGTTTTGGATTGCTCAAGTGTTGCATTTAACTCGAATGAACTTGAATTGTTTGTTTTTCTGTTTCTTGTTTGCTTTATATTAG
This sequence comes from Phymorhynchus buccinoides, assembly GCA_017654935.2. NCBI lineage: Eukaryota > Metazoa > Mollusca > Gastropoda > Neogastropoda > Raphitomidae > Phymorhynchus > Phymorhynchus buccinoides. Next base: position 41,653,916 of record CM065701.1, read on the forward strand.
GAGTTTTGGATTGCTCAAGTGTTGCATTTAACTCGAATGAACTTGAATTGTTTGTTTTTCTGTTTCTTGTTAGTCTTTTTATTAGGAGTTTTGGATTGCTCAAGTGTTTGCATTTAACTCGAATTAACTTGAATTGTTTGTTTTCCTGTTTCTTGTTAGTCTTTTATTAGGAGTTTTGGATTGCTCAAGTGTTTGCATTTAACTCGAATTAACTTGAATTGTTTGTTTTTCTGTTTCTTGTTAGTCTTTTATTAGGAGTTTTGGATTGCTCAAGTGTTTGCATTTAAGTTTTAACTCGAATTAACTTGAATTGTTTGTTTTCCTGTTTCTTGTTAGTCTTTTATTAGGAGTTTTGGATTGCTCAAGTGTTGCATTTAACTCGAATTAACTTGAATTGTTTGTTTTCCTGTTTCTTGTTAGTCTTATATTAGGAGTTTTGGATTGCTCAAGTGTTGCATTTAACTCGAATGAACTTGAATTGTTTGTTTTTCTGTTTCTTGTTAGTCTTTATATTAGGAGTTTTGGATTGCTCAAGTGTTTGCATTTAACTCAAATTAACTTGAATTGTTTGTTTTTCTGTTTCTTGTTAGTCTTTTTATTAGGAGTTTTGGATTGCTCAAGTGTTGCATTTAACTCGAATTAACTTGAATTGTTTGTTTTTCTGTTTCTTGTTTGCTTTATATTAGGAGTTTTGGAATGCTCAAGTGTTGCATTTAACTCGAATTAACTTGAATTGTTTGTTTTTCTGTTTCTTGTTAGTCTTTATATTAGGAGTTTTGGAATGCTCAAGTGTTGCATTTAACTCGAATTAACTTGAATTGTTTGTTTTTCTGTTTCTTGTTTGCTTTATATTAGGAGTTTTGGAATGCTCAAGTGTTTGCGTTGAACTCCATGAATTATGGAAAATTGCTTCTTTTTTTTTTCTCCTTGAAAAATGGCTTTGTCATATTTATATATGTTTGTCCAGATCTGTTTGTGTGTGTGTGTGTGTGTGATCATGCGCTTATATGTGTCTTTGTGAGGATGCAAGCAACTGTGTGTGTACAGTAATAATTTAAATAAATCATAAGAATCGTAGCTGTGCTGTTAGTTTTATATTGTTTTGTTGTTTGTCCCCGTGTATATTATCTGTACTGTTCAGATTATTGAATATAACTAGCCTCTCCTAACATTTTAATTTGCATTTCGACCACGTTCAGATTAATGAAAGTGGTGACAATTAGCTTGTCCAAATGTTTTATTCTCAATTTGACCTTGTGATTTTGTCTCTTCAGATTAATGTGATATTAACTCTTTGGTTTCTGTATTTAGAGAAGTTTCAACTACTGTTCATTCGAGAAACAGGCTGCTGAAAACATGCCGCATATTCACAATAACATAACACCCATTTATACAGTTTTACTCTCTCTGGAAACCCAGGAATAGGGAGATAGAGAGCTCTATAAAGCTAGGAATCTGCAGTTACTCCCATTCAACCTCAAAAGCAGGTTCTCAGGAACGAAAGCGTTAATTACAAGCTTGTCCTGATCTTTTGTTCTCAGTGTTGACCTTGTGCAGGCTGTCTGTTCAGAGAAATTCAGTAATAATACTTAATTAATAGCTAATAATGTTTTCATTCTGGTGTTGACCTTGTGCAGGCTGTCTGTTCAGAGAAATTCAGTAATAATGCTTAATTAATAGTAATAATGTTCTTCAGTAATAATACTTAATTAATAGCTAATAATGTTTTCATTCTGGTGTTGACCTTGTGCAGGCTGTCTGTTCAGAGAAATTCAGTAATAATACTTAATTAATAGCTAATAATGTTTTCATTCTGGTGTTGACCTTGTGCAGGCTGTCTGTTCAGAGAAATTCAGTAATAATACTTAATTAATAGCTAATAATGTTTTCATTCTGGTGTTGACCTTGTGCAGGCTGTCTGTTCAGAGAAATTCAGTAATAATGCTTAATTAATAGCTAATAATGTTTTCATTCTGGTGTTGACCTTGTGCAGGCTGTCTGTTCAGAGAAATTCAGTAATAATGCTTAATTAATAGCTAATAATGTTTTCATTCTGGTGTTGACCTTGTGCAGGCTGTCTGTTCAGAGAAATTCAGTAATAATGCTTAATTAATAGCTAATAATGTTTTCATTCTGGTGTTGACCTTGTGCAGGCTGTCTGTTCAGAGAAATTCAGTAATAATACTTAATTAATAGCTAATAATGTTTTCATTCTGGTGTTGACCTTGTGCAGGCTGTCTGTTCAGAGAAATTCAGTAATAATGCTTAATTAATAGCTAATAATGTTTTCATTCTGGTGTTGACCTTGTGCAGGCTGTCTGTTCAGAGAAATTCAGTAATAATGCTTAATTAATAGCTAATAATGTTTTCATTCTGGTGTTGACCTTGTGCAGGCTGTCTGTTCAGAGAAATTCAGTAATAATACTTAATTAATAGCTAATAATGTTTTCATTCTGGTGTTGACCTTGTGCAGGCTGTCTGTTCAGAGAAATTCAGTAATAATACTTAATTAATAGCTAATAATGTTTTCATTCTGGTGTTGACCTTGTGCAGGCTGTCTGTTCAGATGAACGTGGTGGGTGTTCAACACCTGTGCAACCTGTGCCGGCGAATGCCTCTGCTTCAGGTGAATCAACAGCAGGGGTGGGAGGGGAGGCCTTCAGTATAGATACTGAATTCAGCATGGCAGTTCTGTCCGACATATCTCCCCCACACCCCTCCCTCTTTTTCTTTTCTTTACGCCTTGTTAACTTTTCTTGCCTCAGTTCCTTCTTCACGTTGTAGTTGCCCTTTGGCTATCCTCTGGAGAAAGAAACAAAAAACTGAAACAGACTGCAACGTCACTGGAACATACAACAAACAACTACGCAATCTAACAAGAAATTCTGATGGGAAGATATTTATCAAAAGGTGTAATACTAATATTAGAAAAAATGTTTTCAGTAACAGAGTTGCTAACATGTGGAATGAATTTCCTTTTGAGTTAAAATGTGCACCAAATACTAACATCTTCAAAAATCGTCTTGATGAATTTCCAAAATTTATTAGTATATTTAGAAGGTTTGATTAATTTATTTGATAGGACATTTTTTTAGCCGTATAAACCTTGACCTATATAATACCTGCCAAAGTTTAAAACGATGGGACTCCTAAAAAGCCTCACGGCTTGTTCTGTCCCTAACTACTACTACTACTACACGACAAGTGTAAAGTGAAGTTATTTTATTCACAAGAGACAAAACAAAACTACTGGATATTTCGGCGAAGGCACCTTTATCAACACAGACAAACAATTAAACAGCAAATATAGCAAAAGGAGCAAAAAGCAGGCGCAAAAAACCAACAAGATCAAAATAAAAACCAATACTTCCCCTCTACAGTCCAATGCGTAAATGATACAACAAAGTTGAAACCCTGGTCTCCATTTTTCAAAGTATCCTATAGTAAATTAGTGAAGCCTGGAAGAGAAAACTTGAAACTTGAAAACTTCAAAACTTACACTTTATTTTCCAAGGATATAGATTTTAGGCAAAGCCTATTCTTCCAATCTGTCCTTGATACATATATACTTAACACAAAAGACAAACATGGCAAGGCATACTATTACGCATACAGAGCTGAATACAAAGGTAGCAAAGCAGTTGATATTATGAAACATAGGCTGAAATATGGAATGATCAAAGTTGCATATTTTTAATACTTGCGCGTGCATACAAGCATGCAACCATACTTACACACTTGCGCGCATGTATATAAACGAAACATACATTATAGAACAGGGCAATATATATACATTCGTCATATGGTATGTAACAGGTAACAATTTGCATTAAATTGAGAACAATATTTCTAACATAATTAGGCACATTGTAGGCGAACAGTTAACAAATAGAATAAAATTCATCAAATGAAAGGAATACATACTAACATCGGCGTAAGCATCTAGCATATTATAAGATATGACCCTGGGGTGAAATGAGCTTAAGGAGGGTCGAATGTTAGTCGAATGAAGAGAGAGAGAGAGAGGGGGGGGGGAGGGGATGAGTCTTGGAAAGAAGAAAAGTGGGGGTACTAAAAAAACAACTTTTTGTCAAATTGTGTTTTAAAAGTTTACAAAGTTCTATAGATTTTGAAGTATGGGTTTAGTTCTACAAAATAACTCTTTTACACAAAAAACAATAACATAGAACATGTTTGTTCTTTATAAAAATGATTGAAAGTAGAGCTTTCTACTTCATATGTATTCGCTAAAAACTCAATACAATCGCTATTTTTTTCCCATTATAATGACCTTAAATCAATTCAAACATTATTTTACTTGCCATTTCATTACTCAGACATCATAGGTATCAATCCATCATCGATTGAAATCGGTAAAAATATGACAAATCTGCTCGTAAATCATGACTGAAAGAACAATTTGAGAATGAGAGCCACGCTAAATACTTCAGTTTGAAGATGAGGTTGTATTGCGAGTTAACTCTTAAATGGGCAGATATGGTTGGTGTGAGTTTACGAGTATACTCGTAAGCGGGGTAGAATGAGTTAGGCTGCATCCCCTGATTTTAAAAAAGAGTTGAAAAAGACAATGCTTAAGCGCCGCATCATTGTTTAAGCTGAGTCCAAACAAAGAATCAACAAACATCGCGAAAGCGTAACAAAAGCGAAAGCAAATCCGTGAAACGGACAGTCACTGTCAGTGACGGACACAATCTTAGGCAGACTCAAGTTCGTGGGTAAATCCAACCACAGAAAAGCATCAAGCCCTTTATCCACACCCATACTGCCCGTTATCGCTTCAAAAGAAGAAGAAAAATAATAACTGTGCCTCGTATAAAAAAAACTCGGCGTCAGAGTTGCTAAAATGAAAGCGGACAGGACAGCTTTGTCCAACATGGCTGACTCCGAAAACGCGGTTACCGTTCAGTTCATCTTTTTTTTACCAATTCGTCCCCCTATGTAAGTCAATTGTCCTCTATCCCTGTTATTTCATCCACTGGTTCATTCGTTCATTATTAAACATTGACGAGTTGGCCCTGTGGCACAGAGGTAACACGTTCGCCTTGTGTCAAGTAAACCCGAGTTCGAACCTGGGTACAGGGGATTTTTCCTCTGAACGTGGAGTCTTTCGGATGGGACGATAAACCGAGGTCACATGTGCCCATGCACTTAGCACACGTTAATCCCAGTGGCAACGAAAAAGTTGTCATTTGGTCAAAATTTACCCTTGCCCCCTTTGACTTCCTCATTAGTCTCGCATGCAAATATTTTTTTTATATTAAATTGGGTGGCGCGCCTCTGGCTGCAACACACTCTCCGGGTGGTGAGCAACCCGAATTTCACAGAGACGCCTCTGTGACTATAAAGTACCTAATACCTAATACCAAACGAGGACGATTCGGCTCATAGAGCGAGGACAAAACGACAAAAAAGAACGGGACGAGTTGGAAAAAGGACGCGTTAACTGGCAACCGTTTTCTTCCCGGAACTTGAGCTGTGAACTGTGTCTGTCTGCTGTGCGCTTCCTATCACTGGAAATTGTTTCCCTGTGTTGTGTGTTGGAAAAATAAGACGTTTTGCTTCAAATCTAAAATGAAAGCCCGTGATAAGGCTTAATGAGTAGTTATTGCGACTTCTGATGTTGTTACCGACTATTTCTTGATACTGAATTGAAGGTATGTCGCCATTCTGAACCAGATTTAGCTGCCGATAGTCTACCGACCACATTCTGAACGACCAAACTTCGATTGTATGAAGTTGACTGTCATTGGTATTTTCTTCTTTTTCATCAAGATTGAGACCGTGTTCTGAGTTGATTTCAGTTTTGATAACTTTAATGTCGCAGGGGTCTGTTTCAAGGAAAAATGTTGCGGCTAGTACTCCGTATATACTAGTAATAGTCCGTGAATTATGGTAAAAATTAATTACTAAAAAAAAATGTATTTTTTTTAATAGAGGATATTATTTTCACATACTTTGACTGGAACGTTTAGTAATATGTTGGCCGCCTTCAGTTTAACTGAAATGTTCTGCTCCCACCCATGCAATAGTTCCCAAGTCATGAAGAACACTTTCAGTGCTTATCTCTTGTAATCTTTTAAATCTACAGGTTTGATTGCTTGTGGGTACTTTACTATATCCACAAATGAAGCTGGTAATGTTTACAAGAATTACAGTGAGTTTTGTCTGTCTGTTCCTGGCTGAATGGAGGAACATGGGAAGCTCAAATTTTGCATGCGCATAGTAGTTAGGATATCTAGGCCAAGTTCGAAAATGAAGGTCGCTGTTCAAAGATTAAGGTCACTGGAGCAGAAAATGTGCCATTTTTTTAGGTGAAAATGTGCCGCATGCACAGCTGGTGATATGGCATCTTAAAGGTGGACCCTGATGGATGAGTTTTTGCAAGGAACACGTTGAGATCACCAGAAAGACAGCCTTTTCAAAGATCGGAACACTCGCTTTGCTCTGGTTTCCTAGAAATCAAACCGTCAAAACGGCGATTCCTCCTTGGCGGAGGTGCCGGAGAGAGAAGCCATTTTGAATGGGGTGGGTGGGGGCCAAATCCATTGTGGTTTAAGCTTCTTCTTTTTTTGTAGTGCAGTTAAAAAAAAATTGAAGCTATTTCCTTTGTTGTGAGCGAAACTCTTTTAGATAAACTGCATACATTTTTTTTAAAAGATAAATAAAAAGGCTTGTATTGTGGAAAAAAATTGTGCAAACAATTTGGTCGCCATTACAAAAGACTTCCAGCACCTCCGCCAAGGATAAATCGCCGATTTGACTGTTTGATTTCTAGGAAACCAGAGCAAAGTGAGTGTTGCGATCTCTGTAAATGGTGTTTTCATGGTGATCTCGATGTGTTTCTTGCAAAAACTCATCCGTCAGGGTGCCCCTTTAATGGTCTAGTTTGTTTGTATTTGGTTTGTTTGCTTTTCTTTGCCCCTAAAGAGTCATGGCTTGAATTTCATGCTTTATATTTTTTAATTAAAACTAAGAGAATTTCCAACAACCCCACATAAGATTGATGTCAGTATGGAGTAATGGACATGGATGTAAGGGGAAGTGGAGCAAAGTGAAATCATGATATTAACCCCTTCCCTGCCTGCTACGAGATAGCCTCCTGGTGTATGATGGTGTAGAGTGGCACAGTGGTATCGCGTTCGCTTCGTGTCAAGTAAACCCCAGTTCGAACCTGGGTACAGGGGATTTTTTCCTCTCATTCTGCACTAGGCCTTAACGGTCTGAACGTGGAGTCTTTCGGATCAGACGATAAACCGAGGTCCCGTGTGCCCATGCACTTAGCATACGCTAAACCCAGTGGCAACGAAAAAGTTGTCAATTGGTCCAAATTTACACCCCCCCGCCCACCCACCCCCCCTCATCAGTGACACAAATCGCATGCAAAAAAAAAAAAAAAAAGGGTGGCGCGCCTCTGGCTGCGACACGCTACGCTCTCCAGGTGGGAGCAACCCGAATTTCACAGAGACGCCTCTGTGACTATAAAGTATCTAATAATACCTAATACCTGATGTCATTGATGATGTCATAACTTTTGATGCCATAGTCCTGCATTGATGGTTTTTGGTTTAGATCAGCCAGGAAAGACCATAAATGGTCTCTAGACCATTTTCTTGAGTCCTTTTGTTTTAGGCTTTATAATAAGAAAATCGATAATTTCTTGGTTTTCCATATGCCAGTGCCATCTGAATAGTTGTTGTAGTTTTTTGTTTGTTTTTATTTTGCAGTCTCTGATCCATGTGTCAACGGCTTACGCCAATTGTGATCGTGAACAAGTGGATGAAAAGGTGTACGAGCCATCCCTCCACCCACGCAAAATTATCGATGCTATCGAGTGAGTCGTTAAAGCTACATTGTTTTTGTATTTCAACCGAATGTTTTGATAACTGAATTTCAGTGTTTTATAATTCTACCTCACAACCCTGTTTTTGAATGCTTTCATGCAATCAGTGAGATTATTATTTTTATATTATATATTAGGATAAATCGCCGATTTGGACATTTATAAATTATAAATGTCCTTTTTAGTTGTTTTGCCAAAAGTTAGACTGGCAAAGTTAGACTCTCGTGTTAAACGGTTGTGCAAGGCATGTACGCTATATAGCGTACTCTCGTGTTAAACGGTTGTGCAAGGCATGTACACTATATAGCGTACTCTCGTGTTAAACGGTTGTGCAAGGCATGTACGCTATATAGCGTACTCTCGTGTTAAACGGTTGTGCAAGGCATGTACACTATATAGCGTACTCTCGTGTTAAACGGTTGTGCAAGGCATGTACACTATATAGCGCACTCTCGTGTTAAACAGTTGTGCAAGGCATGTACGCTATATAGCGTACTCTCGTGTTAAACGGTTGTGCAAGGCATGTACACTATATAGCGTACTCTCGTGTTAAACGGTTGTGCAAGGCATGTACACTATATAGCGTACTCTCATGTTAAACAGTTGTGCAAGGCATGTACACTATATAGCGTACTCTCGTGTTAAACAGTTGTGCAAGGCATGTACGCTATATAGCGTACTCTCGTGTTAAACAGTTGTGCAAGGCATGTACACTATATAGCGTACTCTCGTGTTAAACAGTTGTGCAAGGCATGTACACTATATAGCGTACTCTCGTGTTAAACAGTTGTGCAAGGCATGTACACTATATAGCGTACTCTCATGTTAAACAGTTGTGCAAGGCATGTACACTATATAGCGTACTCTCATGTTAAACAGTTGTGCAAGGCATGTACACTATATAGCGTACTCTCGTGTTAAACAGTTGTGCAAGGCATGTACGCTATATAGCGTACTCTCGTGTTAAACAGTTGTGCAAGGCATGTACGCTATATAGCGTACTCTTGTGTTAAACAGTTGTGCAAGGCATGTACACTATATAGCGTACTCTCGTGTTAAACAGTTGTGCAAGGCATGTACACTATATAGCGTACTCTCGTGTTAAACGGTTGTGCAAGGCATGTACGCTATATAGCGTACTCATGTTAAACAGTTGTGCAAGGCATGTACGCTATATAGCGTACTCTCATGTTAAACAGTTGTGCAAGGCATGTACGCTATATAGCGTACTCTCGTGTTAAACAGTTGTGCAAGGCATGTACGCTATTTAGCGTACTCTCGTGTTAAACGGTTGTGCAAGGCATGTACGCTATATAGCGTACTCTCGTGTTCAACGGTTGTGCAAGGCATGTACGCTATATAGCGTACGCTCGTGTTCAACCGTTGTGCAAGGCATGTACGCTATATAGCGTACGCTCGTGTTAAACGATTGTGCAAGGCATGTACGTGTAGAGAGAGTTAACCTGAAGGTTAGACCAACAGCTCAGTGCAGTGAGAGCTGTTCAGTGATTTTTTTAGATTTTTTTACAATAATCGAAAATCTTGGTACAGCATAGTCTTTCGTGAAAGGCCATGACTGTCAAACTAGGAGGCATGTTTTACTGACCCTTAGCCGCCTCGGCATAAGGCTGTGTCAGACCAATTGACATAAGCTAGAACACCAAGGCTACATCAAAATGTTGTTATGCTCTGCGTGGCTATGCAGGGATTGTCTTTAGCCATGGCAAGCTCCTAGCATAACATCGTCAGTCTCCCAAATCCTCCGAAGTCGGAGTGTGGCTGCCCACATGGCGGGGTAGTCAAAAACGGTCACACACGTAATGTTCTCATCCCTAGCTGGTGCATTTGTACCATAGAGTTCAAGTGCTTCAGCTGTTGGGATGATCCCTGGAGTCTTTAAGCCAGGGTACAACAGCAAAGTCTGACTCTTAGTGCTTCAGCCAAAGGGACTAGTTGGTCTTTGGGGACACCAGTTATCATCAAATCCTTCTGTGCTGGGATCGTAGAAGAAAGGATAGGGACACTATCCTTCTCGTTCCCATAGAATTACAAACTCCCATTCCAAGACTAAAGTTCAAAAATTTACATTGAGGATGACGTAGTAGGCCTGTAATAGATTATTATTGGAATTAAAGTTATAACCAGCTCCCTGGTGGTTTTAGAGGGAGATTAACACTATTCATTGCTGTGAAGTTGAGATCGTATTGCACGACTTGAGGGCAAATTAGACCTATAAGTGTTTGTTTTATTCTTGGATATAAATTTAGTGACTGCACAATTTTCACTTACCTACTTACAGTACTATTAACATTGAAAAAACTCAATGGACTCAGCTTTATTCGGCTTCGCTTGCTACGCTATTAAAAGAACACGCTTATGTCAAAACAAAGAGTCCCCCCAAATTACGTCAATGTCATTAGCTAACGCAACAAAAAAAAGAATGCACGATGCACAAAGTCGATATTTTTCTTTGATTGCAAACTAATCAAAGTGTTGATTGTGGCCACACAGATGAAGAAAAAGAAGAAGATTCATCTCGAATTCAATGCAAATTAGTATGATGTTGAACGGTAGGTCTCTGAGCATGCCCAGTGGGCAAACACGCTGGGTTAGCTGTCATGTGGTCAAGAAAGGCTCCTCGATTGGTAGGTAAGTGGCAAGGACAGGGCAAGGAAAGCTACTACGTCCATCCACATTAACTACGGGATAAATGTGAATGCTTCCTCGATTCCACAGCTGGTCAGCAGAGTGTGGATGTACCCTGGGCCACTGTTAACAAATGTTAGCCCTGCCCTTTAAAGCAGCTGCCATCTCTGCTGTCTGGAAGTCGTAGTCGGAATTGCCAGACTGGTTTACGGTAGAAATCTGGCAAGTCAAATTGAAAGGATTGAAATTTTATTTGGAGATAATAATGGGCGGCGCGCTCTCCTGGTGGGAGCAACCTGAATTTCAGAGAGATAAGTCTGTGACTATAATATGCAACAACAACAAAATACCGTAAGAAGGATTAAATTGGAACAAAAACGTGGCGAATTTTTATCAATTTTTTGTGTGCAACCTGTTTTTGAGTTAGCTGGATTGCACTGTCCATATGCGTACATTGTGAGTTCACTGCACTGTTGTTTCCCCCAGGTGGATGGACGTGGAAATGGTGGAGGCGCTGACACACAAGCTGATGGGGGCCAAGCCCAACACCTACACCTACACCAAGGCCCTGGCCGAGAGCCTGCTGCTGGAGGAGGCCCAGGGTCTGCCACTGGCCATCGTCAGACCCTCCATCGTGGGCGCCGCCTGGATGGAGCCCCTGCCGGTCAGTTGTCCCGATAGGCTAACTCTGAAGGGGAGCCCTGGAAGGCTGATGGTTGTGGGTGGGATGGGGTGTATGAGAAGGGATATCAGGGGGAAGGAGGCCCCAGGGTCTTCCCTTAGCCATCCTCAGGCCCTCCATCGTGGGCGCCGCCTGGATGGAGCCCCTCCTGGTCAGCTTTTCTGGGATCACAGCACACGAATTCCCCACAGTTTGACTGCTTTTAGTTTCTCCGGGTCCCAGAGAACTTATTTATATTTTGTATCACCATCAGTCCATGGCTTGATGAAGAAGGCAGAGGCCTTGGAAATATATTTCGCTCCCAGTAATGTTAGTGTTTTGTTTGTTTTTATGTCTATATAGAACTTATTTATAGCTAAGATCAAGCCATTATCCTGAGTTGTTTCCTTTCACACACAAACTGGCAAGTTCTTTCCCCACTGGCTGTTGTGAGAGTTAGGCAAATACTGTACAAAGTCTGTACTTCAGCAAAGAAAACTTCAAAATGGGTTCTACTGATGTGAGTGCTTAGAAGGGTATGAACTGAAAGGACTTGAAATGGGCTGCCTTGGGAGGGAAGCCCTGGTGGAATGATGGCTGGGAGGGAGATGGGTGGCGTGTATATCAGGGAGTGGGGTGGAAGCTCGGAGGCCTAGGGCCTAGCCATCCTCTAGCCCTTCATCGTGGGCGCCGCCTAGACAGATCCCCTGCCGGCCAGTCCCTGCAGGGGTGCATTGGGTTATGCTTGAAGCCTGAATTCAGGCAGTTGGATGCAATTTCATGTAGTGGTCTGCCTGAAGAAAATGCTCTTCCACAAGAAAATAATATCCTCTTGATGTGAGTTTAGAACGCTGAGTTTAGAGCTGAAAACTATCAATCGAGCAAAGGTTTTGGTCATTGCATGCAACCATGGTCCCTGGGAGGGAAGTCCTAGATGATGGTTGGAAGATGTGATGGGGGGTGGGGTAAGATTTTGGAGGGAGGGCATATGGGGGTGTGTGTGTGTGGGGGGGGGGGTGCCCATTGCCTACCTCTAGCCATCATTAGGCCTCCATCGTGGGTGCGGCATAGACAGAGCCCCTGCTGGTTAGTTTTCTGTGAGAGGGAAGCCCTGCATTATCTACATTTTAGCATGCAAGGGGAAATAATCAGTGGACTAAAACAAATGATATCAGCTTATTGGATGAATTTTTGCAAGAATTTGGATATGTTCGAAAATAAAGGAAAAAATTACTTTCCATCCCCAGAATATTGACAAGAATAAGCAGACTGAATACACATTTTTAAGATGATCTTGATGCTGCTTATTGAACCATAAACAGGGCTGCCAACCGTCCCTGCGTAGCCATATTTGTCCCGGATTTTTGCGAAAAGCATGACGTGTCCCATTTGTCCCGATTTTTGAATGACCATCCCGGAAAATCGATAAAATCGTGGAAGCGTGCATTTTTTCCGCCTGTCTACTGCTTACGTAGCGCTAGGTTTCGGTTCATGCCACAGATCATGGTTTGCGCCTATTTTTATCATACGCTATCGACTTCTTTACAGAGAGTTATTCTGATTGGTTAAATCTTCAGTGAAATCAATTCTCATTGGCTGTTGTAGCCAAATTTTCATTGGCTGTTGTAGCCAGTTTAGTCAAGGTTGAAAAAATGGCGTCTAAGCGGTCGTGTGAAGATGATTCTTCTTCTAAGAAAGAGAAAGTTTCAAAGCGTTCCTGTTTATTTCGAGAGACATACACGGACAAAATGGCCTTTCATTGTGTCAGAAAGAAAAGGCGAAACTTACGCTTTTTGTGAAATTTGTGCGTGTGATTTTTCGATAAAGTCTGGTGATAGGGATGATGTGCACCGTTGTTATGTCAAGTTGTGGTGGGTACTGTACTTAATTTCTGATCATTATTAAAATGTCCCTGAAAATCAGGCTGTGTCCCTGATTTGAGAGTCGTTTGTCCCTGATTCACCAATTTAGGGTTGGCAGCCCTGTGTAAAGGATTACAGGGTCTGAGTGATTTTGTTGTCTGTTTTCCTTTCTATAGGGTTGGGTTGACAACTTGAATGGTCCTACTGGAGTGCTGGTAGCCGTGAGTATATTATGATATTGTTTGATGTGAGCGTAACTTCTGTTTGTCTATGTGCTTGCATGTACGTGTGTGTGTGTGTATGTCAAGTCAAGTCAAGTCAAGTCAAAATGATCTTTAATGACGATAAAGGAATAAGCTAAACAAAACTTTTTTTCATGCAATGTATGTGTGTGTGTGTGTGTGTGTGTGTGTGCTTGTGTGTGTCAAGTCAAGTCAAGTCAAAATCATCTTTATTGAGGGTTAAAGAATAAGCTAACAAAGCTTTTTTGCATCCTGCCCTCGTGTGTATATGTGTATGTGTGTGTGTGCATAAGTCTGTGTTTATGCATGTTAGAGAGAGAGAGAGACTCTGAGAGAGAGCTTTTACAATTGCCTGATTGTTTCTTATCTGTTATGTTTACTGTGCCATTGTATGAGCCTTCCATTTTCACACACTCATAACAAGAATATGATTCACAATACTACTGTATTTTTCTGACTATAAGGCGACACTTTTTTCCCCAGACTGAGAACCCCGTACCTCATAATATGACTGCTAGAATAGAATAGTGAGAAAATATAATAACAAAATCTTCATTTTGTGGAAAATTTGGGGAGTGCACCTTATAGTTAGGTGCACCTTAACCCTTTCACCGCCAGCCATTTTTCATCCAAAAATCTCCATTAAATTTACGGTAGAGTTCAAAATCCATCTGCAGTATTGGGGATTCTTCTGTGACACATATAAAATAAGGTCTATCCTTACTTCCCAAAACAGAGACAATAGGGTCTTTGAATAATAGACCCCAATTTGATGCCTTTTAGTGACATAGGTGTTAAATCGCTGTGGTGATCAAATGCGACTTTGGCGGTGAAAGGGTTAAGGTGGGAAAAATATGGTGATCACAATTTGACTGATAATATAGTAAAAAAAAAAATGATATACCAAGATCAGACTTTTGTGTAAAATTTCAGCAGTGCGCCTTATAACATGACGCAGCTTGCAATATAGTACCATATTGCAATTGGAAAATCTAGCTATCAGTTTGGTTCGTACGGGGATTCTCCTCGCTCTTATTGACTTTTCACTGGTGGTTTTACGAGCGGAAAGCGCACTGGTCAGACTTGAGTCCGCATCCAATGGCCTGGGTACCGTATTTTACAGACTATAAGGCGATTTGTTTCTTTTCATAATGAGACCCCTGCGCCTCATACTATGACTAATAAGGCCTTGTGCGCATTAGATCCGCAGTCCGCATGTTCCGTACGGAAACCCCATACACTTATATTAGAAATAAGTGGATGGGATTACGCAGACCTGTTTACCATTCCGGTTTAGCCGGAATTATTCCGGAAATTTGCTAAAATTCCGGGTAAAATAGTAAATTCCGGGTGAACGCTGAAAATTCCGGATTTCGAAAAACCGTCTATTATTTGTTTCCGTTCGTAGTAAAAGACGGAAGGGTTGACCGAAACGTGTACCTAACACGCTACGTCATCAGTAAAGGGGTTGTGCTTGACGTCACATGCATTAAATGCTGCATTTTCATTGGTTAAAGGGGTGAAATAATGTTTTTATTTTGGTCGATCTATTTCGGGACTGAGCAAATGGCGGTCAGACTTTTACTGTCGATTCGAAGAGCTTTCCAGGCAGTTTTTTTAATGGTAGAGATTGTAATTAGGGCTTGAAATGAGTCAATTTAGATTATATTATCACTGGAAAATACGATGATGTGAGAATTTTGAAGTTTTCAACGGAAAATGAAGTGAAAATTGATCGCGATGGCGCCGAGTTGCAACTTGGCATCCGCCGATCCGCGGCTGAGTGATTTTTCTCTGTCCGATCGTGGACATTTCCAGATATTTTGCTTTTTCCAGCTTGTTTTATACTAAAATTGACTAAGAATTAGTGACTGAATTTACTAATAAAACCTGGCGAAATTGAGCCAAGAAATCATCACAATATTGAAAATCGACGCCGATGTTCGCGGAAAGGAGAAGAAGAAGAAACCGCTTTATCGCGAGTCGTGTACAGATCATGTGAATTCCGGTTTTTGTTCTCAAATTCCGGGGTTTTTTGTGGCAAATTCCGGGTTTTTCATTATAAGGGTAAACAGGTCTGGATTACGGATGGGTTTCAGTGTGTAATGGGCACACTCCTTCATATTTCCTTCTTCCAGATGTTTTGTTTGTTTGCGGACTGTGCATGGGTTTCCGCGGGGAACTTGCGCGTATGTCTACACACATCTTAACCCTCTCACTCTGATCAATCTAACCGAGAATCTATATTGAATACCAAGTGATGGGAAGTAACTCCGAAGGTCACACCAAATCTTTTATTTAAAAAAATCACCCAGAATAAAGTCTAACTCACATTTCATTTCTGAAAGATGCATATTGAATAGCAATGATGATATTATTATTCCAAAGCTAACACACTGTCACACAACAAACCATGAATTAGAGGTAAAAATCCGTAATAGCACTCCAAACAATCGACCGGGTCAATACTGCTGACGTCACGTGGCAAAAAAACAAAACTTTTGCGTCTCCTTTGAAAAATTCGTTCACAAAGACTATTGGGTGCTTTCCCTTGCTGTAAAGACCAAAAACCGACCCGGGAGTGTCAGAAATAGGAAGAACTAACTTAGTATATTGCATTGTGGGTAGGGAGAAAGTGAAAGTGAACCTACTAGACCTGGCATTCAGCGGCGGCTATCGGGGGTTACGGGATTCTGATAATCCATTTTGGACGGGAGGTCCTGGAGGTCCTGGAGCTTTCGAATGAAAATATCATCATTGCTATTCAGAAATGAAAGGTGAGTTAGACTTTATTCTGGGTGATTTTTTTAAATAAAAGATTTGGTGTGACGTTCGGAGTTACTCCCCCTCTCTTATGCAATAGGATCGATTCTCGATTCGATTGATCGGAGTGAGAGGGTTAGCTATCCTGCCACCCTCCTTTCACTGCTGTTGTGCTGTTGCTGTCAGATTGGCAAGGGCCTGCTGCGCTGCATGCAAGGCAACTTTCACGGCACGGCCGACATGATCCCAGTGGACCTGGCCATCAACGCCATCATCACTGTGGCCTGGTACACAGCGCTGCACAGGTCAGCACGCAACCTTCATGGGGCTTTATACTCAGGGATGGGAATTGTCCGCCCAAACAGCTAATTTCCGCCGAAATGACATTGCTTTTCCGCCAAAATAGAAGTCTGTCCACCACAAAAACACAACAATGAACTAAGCTTTGCCATTCTAACGCTGTTTTAGGGCTTCAATTACCCAAAAAGCTTCAGCGTTGCCCCCTGGACCCCCACTAGGGGCCTTCCGCTGCCCCCTAGACCCCCGCTTTTCAGCTTGTTTTTGCTTTTCCATTTCCCATGCCTGATACTGACAATTCTCTGCCCCTGTCTCATGCACTGAGACGGGTGCGCCACCTACATAAGATTATCGCCCTTGCCTGTCACGAAGTAGTAGTGTATAGCCACAGAAAATTATCTGCCCCTGACTCGTCACTAGGTGCATGGTCTTGAAACTCGGTCCTAAAAGTATCGCTCTTTCGCATCAACAAGAAGCAGCATAAAGCCTCATTCATCACCCTGGTTATTTCCCTTTTCAACCGTTCTATCCTAGCCAGTTTGCATTGGGTAGCATAAAAATAATAAAAATTTCAATATTGCAAAAATAGCACAGCTTTCAAAATTTGACTCATTGGAGTCGCGGTCAGATAGTGCGCGTCCACCCCAGGAATCGCACGTTTCAGGCCACTTTTAAAAAAAATCACTACCAAATAATTAATCAAGATAGAAACAGACAATACTTTGCAAAAGAAAGGTATACGTCTACTGAAAAAAATGCCACACACAATTGGTGTGCTTAGTCATCTCTTTTGTGTAAAAAACACACTAATTAAAGTACCCAAAACGGAATTTCTGATTATTTTAGCCGCCATTTTGTTTATGTAGGAACACAGCTGTTGCTAAGTGACTCCATGAAATTCCGTACATACGGGTGTTGCATTTTTATCTGTATACACTTACATGTAACCCATAGCAACTTTCACCCCACACCAAGTGCGTAAAGGAAACCATTAGTAAAATGAGTACATCCAGATCATACCTTCTAACTCCATGAAAGTTGGTCTCTTTCGTTTAACCCTTTCGCCGCCAGCCATTTTCAGCCAAAATATACCATTAACTTAACTGGGTAAAGAAAAAAGAATGTTTGCAATTGTGAATTCCTCTGTGACATTAACATTAGGCCTGTCCATACCTCCCAAAATTAAGAAAATATAGTCTTCGGATAACAGACCCTAATTTGATGCCTTTTAGCGACATGGCTGTTAAACCATTGTGGTGCATAAATGCGACATTGGCGGTGAAAGGGTTAAAAAATGGTAGCCAGAAGAAATAAATGTCATTGGAAAAAATGATGCAAGCATGACATGATTTCTTTACAATCTCTGCGATTTTAAGGGGGGGTACGCACTGACCCAGCCAACGCGTAGACTCGTCAGTACTCTACAACATGTATAATGAAAATGATTATTTACTGTAATAATGCACTTGTACATATATACTGGTCTCCAAAAGTTAAGGGCCGGCTTTTGTTTTCAGTAGCTTGATATCTATTTATTGTACACTAAGACAACAATGAAGAAAATGGCAAAACTTAGGCTACTCAATAACTTTCCTTCCTGTTGCACGTGCCTGAACCAGTTTTGCAGACATTGCAGTACAGCAACAGCGTTTTCAGGTACGCTTAAAATGTGGCAAATTCACGAGAATTTCACGAAAGTTTGGTCTCTTTTCGCTGAAGAATCAGGGCTGATGCAGGTTTCTTGCCTATTGCACGTGCAAGGCATGACTGTAGTGAACACTGCTGAGCAAAAGTTAGACACGAATGTGTATTTAAGGGCGGCAACCAGAGCTCTCAATAAGCATGCCTCCAAGAGAGAAGATCGTTCTTCCGGCCCTTAAATTTTGGAGACCAGTATATTTAACAATACATCGCTTGGAAACTGTGAGTGGTTATGTTGTTTTCACATTGTTTGTGTGTGCATATTTAGTACCTAAATGCAATATCTCTAGTTGTAAAGCAACAAGGTTGTATTGCTAGCACGTTGTGTCTATGTGTGTCCAGACCCAAGTCCACTTTGGTGTACAACTGCACAACCGGTCAGATGAACCGTCTCACGTGGGGGCAAATGGGTAAGAGTGTCCGCCTTGTACATAATAATAATAATAATAATAATGAATAATGATTGTATAGCGCATAATCTTGCAAAGCAACTCTATGCGCTTTTCACTCACCATTCGTACAAACATTTCATACATGCATTGCATATAATCATAACACAACACAGTTACACCCACCTCCCTTTAGTTGGGACTTGAATGAAGGAAGAGTGGACTGGTTACGGGTATGGTCAGGGAGAGAATTCCAAACGCTTGGTGCAACAAAGCTAAACGCCCTCTCACCTGAAGATTTCAAGGACCGCTTAGGAACTTTAAGAAGTTTCTGGGAAGAAGAACGAAGAGTGCGAGAGCTTTGGTAGGTGCAGAGAGAAGAAGAGAGGTACTGAGGAAGAGTTTTGTCAAAGTGACGAAAAGCGAAAGTAGCCATCTTGAACTGCCAGCGGAATTTGACAGGAAGCCAGTGGAGCTCAGCCAAAAGAGGTGTGATGCGATCACGCTTTCTTTTGCCAAGAACAAGCCGAGCAGCACTGTTCTGCACTCTTTGTAAGCGCGGAATCTGTTCTGCTGGAAGCCCAGCATACACTGAATTACAGTAGTCCAATCTGGACAACACGAAGGCTACTAACTTTCTTACGTCAGGCATCAGAATTGTCAGAGGATCAGAGGATTAACAATCTCTCTCTCTCTCTCTCTCTCTCTCTCTCTCTCTCTCTCTCTCTCTCTCTCTCTCTCTCTCTCCCTCCCTCCCTCTCTCCCTCCCTCTCTCCCTCCCTCTCTCCCTCCCTCTCTTTCCCTCTCTCTCTCTCTCGCTCTCTCTCTCTCTCATTTTACGAGTAAGATTTGTGTCTCAAAGTTTTTATTATTCATTGTTTGGTGTGACATGCTATTTTATACAGGTTTAAGTCTTGTTTGATGTTTTTAATCTGTGTGTATTTTACAAGATTTTTTATAGTATAATTAGTATGTACCTGAATAATTTGTGTATTTCCTTTGTAAAGCGCGATGAGCCCACTATGGGGTATCGCGCTATATAAATATTCGTTATTATTATTATTATTATTACATTGGGTTTCTTTTCTTCATTCATTCAACATAGTGACTCGCATTCAGTGTCTAACACAGTCGCTGTTATTATTTTTCAGAGCACATTTTCTATGAGTACTTCATGAAGAACCCTCGCGACACAGTGGCTCGCATTGAGTGTGTAACACAGTCACTGTTGTTACATTTTCGCGAGTTCGCCTGGAGACATATGGCAAGCGTTCTTTTTCTTTTGCTGGCCCTACTGTTTTTAATTCGTTACCTTTTAGCCCTTCGTAATGCACAAACGTTTAACGCTTTTAAATCAGGCATGAAGACCTTCTTATTCCATACCTATTTTAACCATGATTAATCTGACGTGTATCAACCGTCAACCTGCTGATATGTCTTATTCCAAACGGTGAGTGCATGCATGCGTATGTGTGTGTGTGAGTGAGAAGGCGCGAGAGAGAGTGGAGGGTGTGTTTTGTTGTTGTTTTTTAGGGGGGGAGACAGCGCAGGGTAATGTTTTCTAATGATATCTTGTTCTTACGATGTCAAAGTTCTTTTTTATGTTTTAATCTTGTATGTCTCCTTTTTCTTCTTTCTTAAACCTGTTGATTTTTATCTTTGTAATGGCGCCTGGAGCCTTGCGAGGGACAGGCGTCACTTTTTAAAATGAATTAAAAAAAAAAAATTTTTTTTTTTTTTTTTCAGTAATGCATTTTTTTTTCCAGAGCGTATGTCCTTCGAGTACTTCATGAAGAACCCTTGCAACACAGTGGCTCGCATTGAGTGTAACACTGTCACTGTTGTTACATTTTTTCATTAATGCATTTTTGTTTTCTTCAGAGCGTATGTCCTTCGAGTACTTCATGAAGAACCCTCGCAACACAGTGGCTCGCATTGAGTGTGTAACACTGTCACTGTTACATTTTTTCAGTAATGCATTTTTTTCTTCTTCAGAGCGTATGTCCTTCGAGTACTTCATGAAGAACCCTTGCAACACGGTGGCTCGCATTCCCAACCCGCGGCTCACTCTGAGCAGTCTGTGGAAGTCCATCAACTTTACCTTTGACCACATTCTCCCCGCCCACATCATGGACGCGTACCTACGTCTGGTCGGTAGGAGACCCATGTGAGTGACCTTCCCTTTTCTTTTTTTTAAAATTTTTTTTGTTTTAATGTTTGTGTGTGTGTTGTTCTTCAGTGTAACGTCCTTCCACTAAAAGTGATGCAGACAGTATTATATTGCAGTGTGATTTTGGTTTGGTGAATGAGAGTGTGAGTGTGTGTAATTATTGAAGTAGGTCATAGGTTAGTGGTAATCATGACCCCCACCCCATTTAAAAACAAAAAGGTTAAACTGACACTTAAAGAATATAACCGAACAATGAACAATGCTAAAGATAAATACTTACTGAAATGCTTAATAAATATTTACAAATTGAATCAAGAGCAGAGTAATTGTTTAGTATATAAGATAAAGATAAAGGAGTCGATCCATCAGTAAAACCGTCAATACCCGAATTCTTAAAAAGCTCTCTTGCTCTTGGACAGTGAATCAGTAAATGACTGATTCACCACAGATTCACCACACATACATTTAACATTATTACAACATTTTGTTTTAAATGAATTCAAACAAAGTCTGTGGGTTAGACTTTCAATCTTCCTGGACAAGAAAGTAGCACGTTTGTATGACGTTTTTCCCATTGTATCATTAGATTTAACACAGTTATTATAATCAGGGCTCCCCATTTTGTTTGACCATAGAGGGTATTTTCACCCCCAGGGTGAACTTATAGAGGGTGAAAAATCAAAACAAAATAAGCATAAAGACATGTGGGTACTGTCAAAAAAATGTAAAGTATTGTATGCACAGGCAGTATGAAGCATTACATGCCTGGCATTTCCGACACACAAATGTTACCAACACAGTCACACACAGCCACACTCACGCACATCATTCAAGATAAGGCTGACATTGACTTTGGGCTGACATGCCTAATTGGTATGGGTCTGCAGTAGACCGGCTTTTCGGCTGGGTGAAATTGGAGACGGGCTCACGCATTCAGCAGATTTATAGTGCGTCTCATAACCCTCGAGTAGTAATTATAGTGCGTCGTTTCACCCCCAGTACGAAGTTTTAATGCGTCTGTCACGCACATCAGACGCACAGAATGGGGAGCCCTGATAATATTGAACATCTGAGTTCATCAATTCAGTTTTCACATGCTCATGAGATGATTTATTTATAATTGAGAAACGTTCTGTCAGATCTAAGGGAACATTAATTGCTACTATGTCGTTACTATTTTGAGCTGCCTTTTTTGCAGCTTGGTCTACCCGTTCATTTGCTGATATTCCACAATGAGAAGGCACCCAACAAAAAGTAACTGTAATGCCTTTCACAGAAAGAAGGTGTATGATATGATTAATTTCAAATATCATATCAAGTTGTATATATGAATTATATATCGTCGGTGAAATTCAAAAACCTCGTATCTCAATTTTGGTACTTTTGAGAAAAATGAAAAAAAACTTTTGAAAATGAACCGCGTTGACCACAATTGATTAACTATGATGAATATGCTGTTCAAGACATTGCGAGTTTAGTCCTGCATTTCGTTACAATTACTTTTTTTAAAACTTTTTAGACTTGAAAAGAATGAAGATATGAGGCTTTTGTCCTTAACTAGATCTGAATTTGGGACTTACGAGTTTTTCTTCTATTTTCACAACCTCATTTACCCCGGATAGAAAGTCATTAGTGATACGAGCTTTTGGTGGAAGGTTGCAGGAAAAATTAGAGAGCTGACTATGTATCTTAACTAAAAAATAAATAAAATTGAGACACAAGGTTTTTGATTTCACCGATGATATGCATGCATTGTACATCGTGAAGGCATGTGTGTGTGTGTGTGTGTGCAAGTATGTCACAGTCAAGTTGATAGTATGTGTGTCTGCATGTGTGCATGCAAGTATGTGTGTCTGTGCGTGCATGCAGGAATGTGTGTCTGCCTAGCGCCTGTGCATGTCTGCAAGTATGTATGTCTGTGCATGCACAGTCCAGACAGTGAAACAATAATCTGGAAGAGGGTAAGATGAATCAGTAAACAAAGAAAGAACTCTTCATCCTTAAAACACACAACTGCCATCAAGGCCGCTTACAGTATTTAGACACAGTACCTGGGTCTGCTTCTCTGTACCTCTTTCATGCTCTGAGCTGGGTGAATAGGTACCATAGCCTTGAAAGTAACAAGCTGTTTAGGTGGAGTTATGGGCCTAAGCCCCGGACACCAGGTGGCATCCCACTTGAAGACAGCTCACTCACTTTTGTCAGCTCACTCTCTCTCTCTCTCTCTCTCTCTCTCTCTCTCTCTCTCTCTCTCTCTCTCTCTCTCTCTCTCTGTCTAGTCTGTGAGCACCAACAATAGATTATACCTTCTATTTCGTCAGGGGAAATAAAATAAGCCAAGAGAGTTGTCTCCTGTAAGGTTACCAGAGAGCTCATTGTGTGTGTGTGTGTCACGGCCGTTCAATTTGGATCGTTTAGTTCCCACATATGCGCTATCGTGAAACCCACTCACCTCCTCCTCTTTTGCATCTCCTTCCTTCCCCATCCATCCCTCCCTCCCATTCCTTGACCGTAGCAAGACTTCACGCGGCAGCAAAGGTAGCACGCAGGCAGGATTTCACAAGTGGGCTGCTACAGCCAAAGTTCTATTTGGTCGCTGGCAGCTTGCTTACTACACACGCGCGCAGCAGTGCAGCAAGGCTTGGTGGCTTGAAGAGTATAGCCTAGTAAAGAGTGTTCCTCTTTGCTTTGTGCTGTGGAGAAACTACACACTGACACTAGTTGTCTTTCAATTTAAATTGCTCAGCTACCGTTCGACTGAGCACCTAACTAACTACACACTTTAAACACAAGATGACTCTAGAACTTATATGTAAAAGCACACTTATCAACACTGGCTACTTTAGACAGAACACGCCGAGGAAAATGCCACATAAATCTGTGGTACTGAGGGAAAAACCTAGGCCTTTAAAATAGCGCGCACTGCTGTTCTATTCCAACCCTGACTGCTATAATGTACACAAAGCGTGGTTTATTAATTAACACTAATTACACCACAACTAGCTTTTGGTTCGAATCACTGTTCACACAATGCTGTTCACCACACACCTATGTATGCTCACACCAAAATGTTTGGCAAATCGAAAGTCTGTTTAGAAGCAGTGGACAAAAACATACGGAGCACAAATTCCACTCTGTTTTCCCACTTGTTTCTGGCGCTTCCAAGAGGTTGAGTCATTCGCATTTCCCGCCTCTGGAAGCCTAGCCGGCAGCAACTAAAGAGTCTGCAAATGCCAGTTTTGTAAAGCCGTGGTGTGTGTGTGATTTTTAGGGTTAGAGAGCTCTCAGCTATTTTGTACTTTAGTCACACACAGACAGACAGACACACAGACACACAGACACACACACACACACATCTCTCTCTCAAATTTTCGCTGTGAATCAACATTCTGCCATGTTTGGGAAATGGGTAGGGTGAGAGGGTCAGCCTAGGATTTTCATGAAACGGAAAGAAGCTGACTTTGAGATTGAGGGTTGTAAACATGAGGGGGATGACTAAAGTACCAGATTGCCCAGCTCTCTGTCTTTATTTGTTTATTGATGTGTGTGTGTGTGTGCAGGTTTGTGAAGATTCAGGAGCGACTGCGGCGGGCGGTGTCCACGCTGGAGTTCTTCACATCGCGCCAGTGGACCTTCCGTAACGACAACGTCTACATGCTGCTCAGCAAAATGTCCCGCCAGGACAGGAAGGTCAGCAGCAGCAGCGGTCATTTTAACGCTCATGTGTGCGTCTCTGATGCTCAAAAAGTCCTCCTGTCTGATGCACTACCTTCACACCAGTGCTTCATTAAATATGTAGCAAAGTTTCGACTGATGTGCACTTTTTTTTTCTTTAAAAAAAAAAAGAAAATGTTAAAAAATTGTAGGGAGAGACAGGAGGACCCTTAGAAATTTAGAGATATTTTACGCACTGATTCTGACCCCTGGTTTTGAGGAAAGAACAGGGTTCATAGGGGCCTTACCAGTCCTTATAAGTCTTGACCAATTGAAATCTCCAAGTAAGGCCTTACAAGTGCTTGCATTCACTTCAAGGTCCTTACAAGTCCTGACAGCTGCCAAACACTGTCCTGAGCAGCAAGACCATACTCAAAGTAGATCGCAGAAGCAGCACTTTTACACTTGAGAAACATTGCTCAGCACCTACTTCACCTTGCCCCCCTCCCCCACCTTAGGGATATGTTTAGTGTTATGATAAGAAAAGACAGGGACATGTAGAAACGGGGACATATGAAATTGGGGACACCTGGAGATGAGAACACATGGAGACAGGGACACAATGCTGCGCAACCTACAACACAACCTACAACACAACCTACAACACAACCTGCAACACAACCTGCAACACAACCTGCAACACAACCTACAACACAACCTACAGAGGCAATGTCAAAAGGTGCTTTTCAAGCAAGTGAAAAATAAAATGTCATTGTCAGCCATTCTTTTGACCTTTTCTGTTTCTTTTCAACTCCAATAAAATGACTTTGTGTGAATTTATGGATAAATTAGCTTAGATTATGATTTATCACAATTTTAAATTGGCTTCAGGAGGCATGTTACTTGTGACACGTGACAACATAAAGTACTATGCTGTGTGAAGAGTAAAGCAAAGATCATCTTCATAAAGCAGAAATAAATAAAGTCACATTGCTAGAATAATCTGGTATAATTGTTTTTGACACTTTAGTAATAACACATGAGTTATGCTTAATTTTGTATCATCACCTACACATACGTTGTTGCCTCACTCGCACACAATTGCCTACCATAAAAGAAAATCTCAGAAACAGCAAACAAATGTTTATTTCTTCAAAGAAACATTCCATGTGTATATTGTAAAGTAATGATAAAAAAATTCAAGCCAAATGAATAAGAGAGTAGAACTTTATTTATGTTACTTGCTACACAAATCCATGTGACGACAAATTGAAGTGTTGTCACAGGTAGCAAGTAACATGTGATTGAAGTCATTAAGTCTCATAAACCAACAGAAAAGAAAGTACTTTTTCAAGAAATATTGCTTCAGTATTACTGAAACAGCCAAAGTGTTGTGAAGTAAACTTGTAATGTGCCTAATTTCAACTTAAAATTGTAACTCATGAGTTACTTGTGACATGTGACACCACAAGATCTCCCGTCACAGGGGGTCTCTTACCCTACAACATAATTTTGGCACCCACTAGCAGAAGAGTAGATCAAAATAAAGAAGTTTTGTGCCAAGCTGTCAATATTTCCATCCAAATTATTGCTTCAATCGAATTGATATAAAAATGAACTATGGTTTGTGTGTTACTTGCTACAAGATTATGTTACTTGTGACATAAATTCCTCCGTGACAACAAAAATTTATGAGCCTTCTCTTCGCTCTTTCGATGTTGAAAAGAGTGGAAAAGCTATTGAGCATTGCACACTGAGTCGAAGGTTTACAGAAACTGGGGGTTCCGTTCTTGTTGACTGAATTTTTTAATTGTAATAAGCATTGAAAGCTCATAAGTGTTACTTGTGACGTCGTGACGACAATCCGTACATGATGTAATTTTGCTAACTATTACCACAAAAAAACTATTGTACTAATAGGTGTTAAAAAGAGCAACTTCCAATGGATCTATAACCTTTGTTTTAGACTTGTTCCATATTTTTGTTAGTCACGGTAAACAGTTATCTGCTAGCTCTCAATGTGACGACAATTGTAGCAAGTAACATACCGACTTTGAGGTCATATTACCGTAAAGATACACATGAACATTTTATTTTGAACATTATTATAGTTGCAAAGATTACAGAAGAACATAATACAACTGAAAATGGGTTTGCTATTTGCATCTATTTGGAACCACAAGCCCTCCAAGTGGTGCACTGTTCACCACAGTCAAAATGCACGCCGATTTTGGCCATCTAGTGCCGGTATTTTCGCTAATAGTTTTTTTAATTTGATGTCTTCAATAGCTTTTACTGTTTAATAAACATTTTTAATGTTTCTACAACACAGACAGACTAATCACTGAGATCATAAGCATCATGAAATTAAGTTATGGACAATTTTGTGAGGTAGGGGTGGGGCATGGCACCTTTTGACATTGCCTCTACAACACAACCTGCAACACAACCTGCAACACAACCTACAACACAAACCTACAACACAACCTACAACACAACCTACAACACAACCTACAACACAACCTGCAACACAACCTGCAACACAAACCTGCAACACAACCTGCAACACAACCTACAACACAACCTGCAACACAACCTGCAACACAACACAAAAGCTATCCTCAGCTCTTTATGAAATAAAGATGAGTACCGTTCCTATTTGCAGATCTTCCCCTTTGACCCTGGCTGCATCGACTGGCGCCGCTACATGGAGAACTACTGCCTGGGGGCCAAGCAGTTTGTCCTCAAGGAGGACATCGCTCAGCTGCCCAAAGCTCGCAGTGATTTACAGAGGTACATTAGAGTTCACAGCTTTTTCTGATTCTTCTGCATTCTCAGGCTATACGGCCATAATGGGTGGAAATACATGTGTCCGGTTTTCAGTTTTCACTGATCTCCCCGCTGCATTCAGCTGACACATTTCAATTTCGGAAAAACTTGTAGGAAAAAATTATTTTGTAGATTTTTTAATTTAAAATTTTTTAAACGTAGAATGGGCCAATGAGGTAGAAAAATAATAGACAGTAGTAAAAAGAGGAAAAGACAGAGTCAAAGAGAGTGATAGATTAAAGGAAGTTGCTAGCACAGAACTTCCAGAAAGGTGGGGGAACTATTTGTACCGACAGGTCCCCCCGGTATCCCTAGGGGGGAATTTGAATCTTAACTGAATCTAGTTCGTCCAATATTCAATTCAATAAATAAGTTCGGTGTCAGGCATCAGAACCGTCAATGGATTTGCACATTTCAGGCGGATAAGAATGGGGCTTTATAGTACGTCTTGGCGACACGACCGGGCGATCATTTTCAGACTGACTTGAGCCATGCCACCTAGTGACTAGTCAGGGGCAGATAATCTTCTGTGGCTATATATACTACTAGTTCCTGACAGGCAAGGGCGATAATCCTAAGTAGGTGGCGGTTGCATCAGCACAGAGAATTTTCAGTATAAAGCCTCATTGCTGGCAGAGGATTTGTTTCTGGTGTCAGAGGTTTTGCCATTTGTGATGAGTTTAATCTTCGAAGTGAAATTTAACGCTTGACCCGAAGGGGACATAGGGGACATTGTTCACTGTAAATATGGGGTGCTGAGTTTAATCTTTGTCGTCAGATAGCATTTTACAGTGATTTCTTCCGCAACCATACCATTTTGCTCATGTCGGAAAATGAGTTCAGTGTTGTTTCTCCAGTCTTTGGTTGCTGATGGCTGTTGTAGCGCAGTTTTCAGAGGATTGGACTGTAGACAATTGTGACATTTGTGATGTTGCAGGCTGCAGCGCATCCAGCTGGTGCTGAAGGTGGTGGGGTTGTTGCTGCTGTGGAGGGTGCTGGTGAAGCGCGTGCCCCTGTGCCAGGCCCTGTGGAACATGCTGCTGTCCTGGGCCCTGCGTCTCTTCCGCAGTCTGCCGCTCCTGCTGCAGGCATCCTGAGCCCGTCTGCCGCGGAATATCTCCCCTGCTGAAGTCACCTTGCAGGGATGCCTGTGACTGTGACCGAAGCCTGAGATTCAGGCAGTTTTTCTTCTTCTTCTTAGTCGATTGAGACAGCTTCCTGTCAATTATGAGCGCAGATTGTGTCATGCTGCCGTTATGCGCCTAACTAAGAAATAGTTAGGCCCAGCATGTCTGTCTTCGGCTGGATAAACTTTTTGTAAGAATTTCTATTAAAAAAAAGGCAGGAGGATGGACCAGAAAGATATTAGATGACAGTAAGCAAAGGGAAAAGGCGGAGTCAAAGAGAGTGATTGATTAGAGGAAGTTACAAGCGCAAAACTTCCAGAAAGTGGGGGAACTATTTGTACGAAAGATCCACCCAGTATCCCCACGGGGGAATTCAGGCAGTTTGAAGCAGGTTCAGGCAGTGCTTTTTAAGTGAGGGCTAGGTTTATGGCTAAACTGAAACACCAAACTTCAGGCAAAGGTTTGCTTTACCGCCTGCTCCCATGTCTTGTCTTGCACAGAGCACCTCTCTGGCTGCAGTCGTCTAGCACCATCTGCCTCGCCTGCTGCAGTCATCTTGATCTTGTCTTGCACAGAGCACCTCTCTGGCTGCAGTCGTCTTGCACCATCTGCCTCGCCTGCTGCAGTCATCGTGATCTTGTCTTGCACAGAGCACCTCTCTGGCTGCAGTCGTCTTGCACCATCTGCCTCGCCTGCTGCAGTCATCGTGATCTTGTCTTGCACAGAGCACCTCTCTGGCTGCAGTCGTCTTGCACCATCTGCCTCGCCTGCTGCAGTCATCGTGATCTTGTCTTGCACAGAGCACCTCTCTGGCTGCAGTCGTGTTTCACCCTCTCTGCACAGAGTACCTCTCACAGCACACACATTTCCCCACATTCTGACTGCCTTTGAGTTCCCCAGAGAGCTATTTGTAGCTGAGATCATGCACTTGCTTCAAGTTAATTCCTTTCTCTGGGCACACGCACACACATTAGACGAGGAAACCTCATGCGCTTATCTGTGAATAAGTTTGCTTATTTTTTCCTTCTTTCTTTTGCTTATTTACGGATAAGCGCATGAGGTTTCCGTGTCTAATGTGTGCCCTCTCTCATAGGCAAGTTTGTTTTTCATAGATTGCGGTTAAGGTTAGGAAAAAAGACTGCACAAAGACACACACACACACACACACACACACACACACACACACACACACACACACACACACACACAC
Organism: Phymorhynchus buccinoides; assembly: GCA_017654935.2. NCBI lineage: Eukaryota > Metazoa > Mollusca > Gastropoda > Neogastropoda > Raphitomidae > Phymorhynchus > Phymorhynchus buccinoides. The sequence goes on from CM065701.1 coordinate 41,683,328, forward strand.
ACTCATATATATACATACACACACACACACATATACATACACACACACACAAATTTTAAAAAGAATGGATACAGATTTTGGACTGGTGACGAGGTCTGAAAATAGGCATGAACTAAAAGCCGTTGAAACGGGATGCTGTGCTCCTCAGCTGCAGTCTTGGCCTTGTCTTGTTCCTCTCCTGCTGCAGTCATCTTGATCTGATCCTGTCCTGCACAGAGTACCTGTCTGGCTGCAGTCAGCTCGTGCAGTGCTGCACTGGTCTTGATCCTGTCTTGCACAGAGTTCCTCTACTTGCTGCAGTCATCTTCATCTGATCCTGTCTTGCACAGAGTTCCTCTACTGCTGCACTTGTCTTGATCCTGTCTTGCACAGAGTTCCTCTACTTGCTGCAGTCATCTTGATCTGATCCTGTCTTGCACAGAGTTCCTCTACTGCTGCACTTGTCTTGATCCTGTCTTGCACAGAGTTCCTCTACTTGCTGCAGTCATCTTGATCTGATCCTGTCTTGCACAGAGTTCCTCTACTTGCTGCAGTCATCTTGATCTGATCCTGTCTTGCACAGAGTTCCTGTACTTGCTGTGGTGGTTCTTTTTTACATTGCCTTTCCCCGCTTTTGATCATCTACACTTGTGCCTCCCCCCTCCCCCCCCCCCCCCCCCCCCCCCCCCCCCCCCCCTCCCCTAAATATTGGCAGTTCTCCTGATGTGTGTCGCTACCTCCCGTTCCTGTTCATAAATAGTTCCATATGATTTGTCATGTCATCTTCATTCTTTATGCTCCCACCAGCTTCTTTCATGCCACCCCTTTCCCTTACCTTTTTTACTCACATTAGGCGTTATAGATTGTCTGGTTTAATTCATCTTTAAGCTTTTGTTTGTCCCACAAGAGGAGGGAGTGTGTGTTCAAGAACTGAAGACCAAACTTGGCCCAATGTAAGGCGTAATCAGGCTGTCTATATCTCATTCTTTCACTTGGTTCATGTTGATCATGTTTGATCACATGGGTTTGTTTGTTTGTTTGTTGTTTTTCCACGTTACTCTCTCTTTACTAATAAACAACACACTGATCACATCACTCTCTCTTTACTAATAAACAACACATTGATCACATCACTCTCTCTTTACTAATAAACAATGCATTAATCACATCAGTCTCTTTACTAATAAACGACGCATTAATCACATCACTCTCTCTTTACTAATAAACAACACATTGATCACATCAGTCACATTACACTCTTTAGTAATAAACAACACATCAGTCACATTACTCTCTCTTTACTAATAAACAACACATTGATCACATCAGTCACATCACTCTCTCTTTACTAATAAACAACACATTGATCACATCAGTCACATCACTCTCTCTTTACTAACAAACAACACATTGATCACATCAGTCACATTGCTCTCTCTTTCATTCATTATTTTAACACAGTTTAAGCGTTTCTTAAAAATGTAGTTTTTGTTGTTGTTTTGTTTGTCTGGCTTATAGATTGTGCCCTGTCAACCCTTCCCCCACCCCCACCTCTTGCTGTGATAAACTTTGTTCATGATAAAAAAAAACCAAAGGCTTCCAATGACCAGACAAACGAATCGGTTACGATGAAGCTACCAGTAACATACTTTGACATTGATATCAGTATTGAGCAGAAGGCATTGGACAGTTTCCTTTAGTTTGCGCTTACCCTGGTTTATACAATTACAGCCAAAAGCCACCGGCATTATTTGAGTGGCATTTTTTTTTCCTTTAATTTTCTTATAGTGTTCAGTAGTCTTTCCAAACTTTTGCCTTAAATTAACAAATGTAGCCCAAACCCATTGCAATATTTCAGTTGGACTTTTTTTTTCTTTCTTAATTATTGTTCATCCGTCTTTCTAAACGTTTGCCCTAAAAAAATCATTCCCGAAATGTTAGCTTTTCATAAGATCTATTTATCAATGATCCAGTTTTAGTGGTATTTTTCTGGTGGGATAGACTTTACTGGCGATTGTTGAAAGAAACAGTGATCAATTAGTTTTGATTTTTATGAATCTTGCTACCTTGTGAACCCATGTGTCATACCACTTGTCGCCAAACTCTAAGAATCTGGAAGGGCGCACCTGAGTGAAAATGCTATGAATTATCTTGTATGATATATATGATATTTTGTGCCATTGGCGATTGCTTCTTTATTTAGAAAACCCCTTAACTGAAAGAGATGCGAGGGCGTTTTGTTTATGTTCATTTCACTTTCTTCATGGCTGTGTTCAAAATGTTCAGACTCTGCAAATAGAAAAACAATTGCTTACGTGAATGAACAAAGCAACTATGGAAGGATGCGGGCGAGAGCTTTAGTATATAGCTGCGATCCGTTTGCCTGTCTGTCGTTTCTGAGTGAGACACCACATAGCAGAGGCTGTGTGGTATCTGGCTCTGCCATTCCGGCGGGCTGGACCCTTTAGTCAAATGTTTCTAATCACTGGTTGATGTTAGCCTGTAGTAGGGGCCAGTAATCAGAGCTGTGCAATAGATGATTTTTTACAGTCTTGGAATACCATGGCAGCTTGGTGTTTTGTGGACGACTGACTTTGACTCTCACACTAGAGGGCATTTACACTGGCCTGCATCCAAAGGGATTGGTCATCCTTGGAGAACCTTCCCCAACACCATCTGTCCTCAAATTCCTTTGGCCCAGAGATTGGGGATGTACCCTGGGCAAGGCTTCTCGATTAATAACGAGTTGTAGCTGTGATAATACATTGAGGATTGCATTGTTGCAACTTTGCTTTTTATGTGCTGGAAATGCTAGAATAAATATTCCAACCAAAATGACTGGGATTAGTTTGAAATGTTTTGGTGCTTCTTTTTGCAAATTTGGTGAACTTGAAAGCTTTGTATTTCAAAACAAATGTTTAATTGTTTTATTTATAGGTGATTTTTAAACCTGCATTGTATGCGGATCAGATTGTACCCAAAAAAAGGAGAAAGAATGGGAGAGGGGGGTGTGAATGAGTGTATTACTGTATAATGTTTCATGCCTTGGAGTTTTGGCTCCATAGTTTGAGAGTTAGGACCTTCTCAGAACTCTTTCAGTTTTAAAATTTATGGGGGAAGAAAAAAAAAAAGTTTTAAAATTTAGGGGTGGGGGAAAAAAAGTTTTAAAATTTAGGGGTGGGGGGAAAAAAAAAGTTTTAAAATTTAGGGGTGGGGGGAAAAAAAAAGTTTTAAAATTTAGGGGTGGGGAAAAAAAAAAAGTTTTAAATATTTAGGGGTGGGGAAAGAAAAAAAAAGTTTTAAAATTTAGGGGTGGGGGGTTTTAAAATTTAGGGGTGGGGGAAAAAAAGTTTTAAAATTTAGGGGTGGGGGGAAAAAAAAGTTTTAAAATTTAGGGGTGGGGGAAAAAAAAAAAGTTTTAAAATTTAGGGGTGGGGGAAAAAAAAAGTTTTAAAATTTAGGGGTGGGGGAAAAAAAAGTTTTAAAATTTAGGGGTGGGGGAAAAAAAAAGTTTTAAATATTTAGGGGTGGGGGAAAGAAAAAAAAAAGTTTTAAAATTTAGGGGTGGGGAAAAAAAAAGTTTTAAAATTTAGGGGTGGGGGAAAAAAAAAGTTTTAAAATTTAGGGGTGGGGGAAAAAAAAAGTTTTAAAATTTAGGGGTGGGGGAAAAAAAAAGTTTTAAAATTTAGGGGTGGGGGGAAAAAAAAGTTTTAAAGTTTAGGGGTGGGGGAAAAAAAAAAAGTTTTAAAATTTGGGTTGTTGAACAGACTTCTCCATTATTTTGATTTACCTACACAATCTGAACGATTGTATATAGGAAAAGGATCTGATGCGTTAACTGATTAAGGTTTTTTTAACTGTTAAAAACATGTGCTCACCAAGTTTTGTTAAATCATGCATTTTTCAGCAAATTCTCTAAATTCAGAGAAAAGTGAATGTAGAAAAACAAATGTTAGAAGGGTTTTAAGATTTGATATTTGTCATATTCTAGTCACAGAGAGCTATCTCTGCGCAAGAGCAGTGCTGGACATTATTTTTTTTAATTTATTTTTTTAGGAGATACGGTACCCTTCTCCCCAACATTTAGCAGTTCTATATATTGATCTGTACATTGCCTGTATAAAATATGATCTGGAACGGACGGGTCAAATGGCTGCTTAGCTTAAGATATGTCTTTAAACATACAGAGCTTAATCTAGGATTTCTGAAAAAGGGGGGCAGTCCCCCCCTCATATCAAAAAAAGGGGGGCACTCCCCCCTATCCAACCCCACATCACATGCATAAGAACCAGTACCTCCCCCACCCTCGTACACAGACTTTAACTTTTCTTTGTCAGCCACGGCCACTTTTTCGACCAGACATTTTGGAACCGATGTTCCTTTGCACTGCCACTGTTGTCATTCTTTTCCGATGTTTTAGATGTAGAAGCCTTTTCTTCGAGGTCTTCACAATCGCTTGGAACAGGATTTGTTTTCGCGAAAATCCAAAATCAAACAGGGTCCCTGCCCGCTTCATTTTGAAAAACATTCAAGATGGTGGCCGAAACTCTTGCAACTTCCTGTCGGTAGAACGAGAAGAACGCGATTGGTTGATTAACACTAACATTTTGTCAAGAACCAATGAAATGTCGAGAAATCCTTCACTCCTGCTCGATACTTTCAGTTAGTCCAGACAACGGGTTTAGCAGACGACGAAGGTCTTCCCGCATCGATCAGTAAAAACTGCGGGCCGTTCTGCAAATGTGCGGGACTCAGCCCGCTCCCCGCGCCGAGTATCGCGGGAAGGAACAACATTTTGGGGGATTTTACCAATCCCGCGCTCTAGATTAAGCTCTGAACATATATCAGAGGTACGGCATATACTAGGCTTAGATAGCCTTTTGCCTGCTCTTTCAAGTCATTCGTGTTTGGTTGTGGTTTTGGTTTTTCATATATTCCGGGTGCAACAAAGCGTGGCACTGTATGACTTCTTACATTTAACCCCTTGACTGCCACCAACGTATCACGTACTGACCTGATGACATCACTGACGATGTCATCAGATGAAGAGGAATAACCTTGATATGCTGGCTTTTGCTCTAACACAGTCAAGAGATCTATATCCCCAGACCATTTTTCCAGATTGGCTCCATCAGTTGTCTTTTTCATAGCATGATTTGCCCAAGGATTTTTTCTTTAATTTTCTCTGGCAGTCAAGGGGTTAAATGATAGTAAAGTTTGTCTGGAAGCTATAATCCTCCCAGTGAAAACTATTGAGTGTTCCTATATTACTGGGTAAGGAATTCCAAGGATTAATAAGTCTGTTCGTGAAAAAATGTGCATAGGTATTAGTCCTGGTAAATGGCTTGTTAATCTTCAAGGGATGGCCTCTGGTAATGGAAGTATTAATTGTGAACAAATTGTTAGTAGTTTGAGTGTCATAGTACTTACTGTATTTTACGGACTATAAGGCGCACCAGATTATAAGGCGCACACCCCAATTTTACTAGTCATATTATAAGGCGCAGGGGTTTCAGTCTGGGGAAAGAGTAGCGCCTTATAGTCCGTAAAATACGGTATGTAAGATGCCACCTCTTTAGCCGGCAGTATTCTAGACTTTAGTCTCTCTTCGTAATCACAATCCCATCATTTGTTTAGTATATCTTCTTTGAACATTTTCTATTAAGGTTATGTTTCTTGAACTTTGGGCTCCAAACCACATTTCCATATTCTAAAATTGGTCTAACTGATGCTTTGAAAAGAGGAACCATTATTTCTTTGGATTTAAACTGAATGAAATGCGACATCATACCAGAAATTTTATTAGCTTTTTTTACAGTAGTAATATGCTCTTCAAAATTTTGAATTAGTATCCACAAAGACCCCCAGATCTTTCTCGACCTCACTAGGATCAAGATCACAATCATCAATTTTATAATTATAGTTAGGATTATTTGGAGTAGGATTCAGGATGCTACCCTGAAGAACACCACTAGTAACATGTGTACTATCTGATTTCTCATCGTTAATGTTAACATTGAATTCTGTCTGCTAAAAAGTCATCTATCCATTTAAGTAGATTGTCTTGAATGCCATAACCTTGTAGTTTATGTAATAGTCTTCTATGTGGCACTTTGTCAAAAGCTTTTTGCTAATCTAGATAAACCGCATCAACTGGTACATCATTGCTAAACATAATCATCCAATCATTTATTGTTCTCAACGGTTGTGTTGTGCATGATCTTCCTGAAGTGAAACCAAATTGACAATCAGATAATAAGTTATTTTCTATTAAATGTTTATTTAAATTATCTCTGACAATACTCTCGCAAATCTTACACACAATCGACGTAAGACTGACAGTCCTGTAATTCCCAGGATCATTTTTATCACCCTTTTTGAAAATAGGTTTAACCTCTGCCAGTTTCCAACTACTGGGGACTTTTCCTTCGTTCATTGATTTATCGAATAAAATTGTTAATGGAACTGGTAGGTAATCTTTTAATTCTTTTAATATTCTGGGATGAATGTCGTCGGGGACCAGCAGACTTTGAAATATTTAGGTTGGATAATTTATCACAAATATCTTTTTCAGTGAAATTAACTGAGGAAATCTTTGCATTTGTTTGTTTAGGAAAGTAAAGACACTGGAAAAGAAATCATTTAGAACTTCAGCCTTCTCCTTGTCAGTTTGCGTCTGTGTTCCATTGGGTTTGTTTAAGTTACTAATGCCCTCTTTAGGCTTAGATATGCATAAAAACTTTTAGGATCATTTTTAATATTTTTTGCAAATTTGAGTTTCTTTTGTTTTTTTGTATTTACGCAAAGCCCACTTAACTTGATTATGTGCACGAGCTTATGCATTATAATTTTATTTTGTTCTACATTTCTTGTACATCTTGAATGCCCTTCGCTTTACTCTAATTTTGTCTAGCACTGTTTGAGGAATTTGTTTGTACTCATAGAGTACTAACAGTTCTGCGCTTTGGTTGGGTACGCATGTCCCCCCCTCCACCCCACTTTAAATTGTAGAGAAATCATGTCATGCTTGCGTCATTGTTTGCGTCATTTTGAGGGGTACGCAACCCCCCTTGGTACTCTAATTATTTCTAGGTTTAACCCTTTCGCCGCCAGCCATTGCTTAGCCAAAAGTATCCAATAAACTTACATTGGGTAAAGAAAATATTTTCTCTGAAATATTGGGGATTCCTTTACTACATGTTTTAAAAACAAGCCTATCCTTAACTCCCCAAATCAAGAACACAAATATCATTGGGTAACAGACCCTGAATTCAAGGTTTTTAATGACATGGGTGTTCAATCATTGTGGTGCAAAAGGGTTAAAAAGTCTAAAAGGAATAAATTTATCCCTCGCCTCAGAAAGTACAGAGTGAATTTTGTTCCACATCAGTATCTTTCAGTAACTCAGTCCAGTCGATGTTACTGACAAACTTCCAGGGATGTGAGGGGCCCCCAAACAAAAAAGCGTAGTCAATGGTATCGTCAAAGTACTCAAACAAGATTTTGCCTCCGACATCAAATTTTGTTCGTGGCTCGTCTACACGGATCTTACTGTCCAATCCCTGTCAAAATTCGTGTTGGCATCCTTTGTCAATCTCTTCTTTCCTCACATCTATGGTGTGATAAATAATTTTCATGGAACAGTCACTGAACAGCTTTGAAAACATCCAAATCTTCCTTCGAAATCATAGCCGAACACATAAAAATGACGCATTGCCATCGGATGTAACTGGCCAACCACAGAAAAGCTTACGAAATTCAGTCAAGGGAATGTACTCACGCTACAAACTGCTTTCGTTTTCACTGTGAGTGCGTGAAGAAAGTCTACCGAACTCGAAATCTCTTTCTAAACTTTTTTTTTTTTTTTTAGTTGAATAGAAAAAGCGCATTTACGCGCTTACGCGTAGCTCTCACATCCCTGAACTTCCTCATTCCCTCAAAGTCCCCCTTGTTCATCATGTATCTTTTAACTTTATCTGTTGTAGATTCCTGAGTGAAACTAGATTCACAATAATAAGGTTCATCAAAACACAGAGTAACATGGTGGCTTTTACCGATAGGTGGCAGATCAGAAATTGTGTTTATGTCGTCATTGTGCTTGCATAAAATAAGATCTAGTATGTTTGCCTGTTGGAGGCTTCAAAAGTCTGTTGGATTTGAAACCATTTGGCGAAGGTATAATTCATTAACCGTTTCCCAAAACAGGCTGGCTGGATGATTAGGGTTGTTTGTACTCATTTCTTTGTCCCGGCTAATATCGGGAAAGTTGAAATCCCCTACTATTACAACTGTGTTGTTTTTAGCTGAAAAAGCACATAGATGCTTAACCATTTTATTTAAGTTTTCATTTTCCAAGTCTGATGCATTTGGTGACCGATAAGCATGAATAAGATTTTTTCTTTACCCTCAAGGAATTCAAATACCACTGAAGGGTGGAATATTTCTAAGTCTTGTCTTCTTTTTACATTTAAGTTATTTTTAGCTAGAGCCATAACCCCTCTCCCAAAAGGATCTGAATAACATGTGAAAACAGGGACCCAATCATCATCGTTTCTTAACTTTCGACAGTTTCTGACAACAATACAATATTAGGTTTACTTTCAATTATTAGATTCTAGTTCCCCCACTTTGTTAGAAAGAGAATCTACATTAGTATATATGCATTTTAACTTCTTCTTCTTCTACTGTGGTGGCGACCAACTTCTTTATATAGAAGTAACTGTACGCACTTAGGGATGTGACCATAGAAAAAGAAAAAAAAGTTAAAGAAACAGGGGGGGGGAAGGGAGGTCGCTTATAGTGATTTGATGATTTACTAATCTTTGCTGATTATTAGATGATGTTGACAGTCTTGTTTATGAAGCGTTGTTTAACAGTCTTGCAGAGTAGCTAGTCTACATTGAAGCAGACGGGGCGGGGGATGTGAACCATAGGCCTTTTTTTGCAGTATCCAGGCAAGACCAATCCGACTACCATAGCGGTCACCGGGGGCAAGTTCCAACCCTCCTGTCCTTGGCCCAAGGGCTGAGGTGTCGATCCATTTGAAGTGGTGCTGCAACCTGGCTACAAATGTTTCCAGGGTTGGCGCCGCTGCAATGCTTTCAGGGAGGCAGTTCCATTCTGGGATTGTTGGGGGGAAGAACGTTCCCTGGCGGTACTGGTTCCGGTGTGCACGGATGTCGTAGGCTTTACAGTTGGTCTGTCGCCCGGTTTTCTTCTGATGGTTTGAAGTTGGGGCGTGCCTGGTTTCGATCTTGACGAAGCCGTTTGTGTACTTATACATGGTGGTAAGTCAGGCCTTTCTTCTCTCATGCAGCAGAGGCCATGCAAGCTCTTCCAACATGTCAACACTGGAGGTTGGGCTTGTAGTCCTGCATGGTCCACCTTGCTGCTCGCCTCTGGACTTTCTCGATGGAGTTGATGCAGGTCATTGTGGTGGGATCCCATACAGGACTCGCATACTCCAGCACTGGTCTGACGAGAGCTTTGTATGCAGTCTCCTTGGTCTTACGGCTGCAGATTTTCAGGTTTCTTCTTACAAAGCCCAAGGTCCTGTTTGCTTTGCTGATCGTGTTGATATGGAAGTCCCACTTCAGATCGTTGGTCAGGGTCACTCAGAGATATTTAGTATTTGACACACACTGAAGTACGTGATTGTGGAGGGTATAGCTGGCAGTGTCTGCACTATTTGCATCATGGTGTCTAACTTTGACTCCTGAATCGCCAGGCGATCACCTGGGTCAGTGTTGGTCTCAAGGTCTTTGGTGCATTTAGGACAGAACCACTTCACGCTAGCTGCTTTGATCTTTGAAACATATCCGTACCCAGTGGGATCCAGGTTTGAGCACTCCAAGTGTACCCATCCAGTGCACCTATCACACAACGCCCCCTTTTCTTCTCCTTGAGCATACTTTGCAAGGGGCAGCTGGTTCATCGTCTTCAAGTAGAAATTTGAATGGAGAGCTACTAGTAGATCCATCTTTTCCAGCCCCCCCTCTAGCGCTATCAATGTGTTGGCCGTCATGACTGACGGACTTTATAGACCCGCTCCGTGTTGTAGGCATATCTAATCTAGGCTAAGCAATAAATAAGCTTACCAGTTAACAAGCTTGGAAAGAAAAACAACCTCTTACCTTGTTTAGTGATCAAAAACCTTTAGTCAGTTACGAAGTGCAAGGGTTAACCTAAGTGGTGCCAAATGAAATCAGAGTGAAAGTAAACACATGTAGAAGAAAAAAAAGGCTGAATTGAGTGTGTACTATTTCCGAGAACAGGAAAATTCAATTGCAAGGTTATACAGCAATGAATCTTTCCACCCTACAGGATAAACATTGCATAAACTAACATTTGGAACATAAATATGATGTAGTTGAAGCCACGGAAATCTGTAAGGTGGAGAATAATTTCCACTCAGTTCAAAATGAAGCAACACCCTCTTATATCGTGAAATACTGAACAGAATCAGGGGGGGGGGGGGGGTATAATAATACTAAGAGTAGAAGACATTGCAGTACAAGTTATTTCATGTGGTGTTTAACCTTTTCACCGCCAGCCATATTTCAGCCAAAATGTTCCATTAAATTTACCTGGGTAGAGAACAAAATCCATCTGCAGTATTGTGGATTCTTCTGTGACATATAAAAGATAAGGTCTATCCTTACTTCTCAAAACTAAGACAATAGGGTCTTTGGATAATAGACCCCAATTTGATGCCTTTTACTTTTAGTGACATAAGTGTTAAATCACTGTGGTGCTAAAACGCGACTTTGGCGATGAAAGGGTTAAATGTCGCGCAGCAGAAATGTCTCTGTGTTAAGGGTGTGCACCCCAGGATTAAGGGTGTGCACCCCGGTAAAGGAAGGGGGTGTACTAAGAGTAGAAGACATTGCAGCACAAAAGCAGTTTAAATGTCGCCAAGCATGTCTGTTTTAAGGGTGTGCACCCCACTGATTAAGGGTGTGTAAAGAATGTGCACTCCAGTAAAGGGTGTGCAGACCTGTGTATCAAGGGTATTTAGTCACTGAGCGGCAGACATGTCGAGTGTTAATGCACCCACTGATTAAGGGTGTGCATGCAATGTGAGGTATTTTTGTACCACCCAAAGATGCAACATTTTTGGTTACGGGGCTAAGATGTGAGGGGCAGGGGAGGTACAGCGCATTTCCATGGGTGCAACTCCCCAAAATGAAAAAAAAATGAAAGGCAGGGGTCCAGGGACCCATGGCCCCGGCAGAGTACAGGGTCAGAGCCCCGTCGGACGATTCAGGGAGGCAACTTAAGAGAGAGAGATAACGAGGCAACTTAAGAGAGAGAGATAACGAGACAGACAGTTAAAATGATAGACAGAGACAGTTTGAGTCTGATAAGCCTTGTAACATTATTACATTGCCTTTGTAAACTTCCAAGATAGAACAACTAGACTAAGTTCAAAACGCCCCAAATCGCTTGTGGTCAAAAACATTTTTTTGATGAATTAAAAAAGTTCAGTTTCTGGTACAATTAAAACTACTGAAATCAGTGTAAAAATGAAAGAGTAACACCCATGCATTTCTGCTGCCCGGCGATGCCCTTGTTTATTGATGTTATTTGTTGTATGTTTGTTGTAACATATTAACCCCTTTCACTGCCAAAGAAAAATTGAGAAATTAGCGATTTTCTTATCAAATTTAAAAGACTTAATCTGAGAAAATGGTCTAGAGATATATCTTTCCTGACTTGTCTTTACCAAAAAACAGCATTCCAGGACTGACTTTCTTGAAATATCAACTAATTTGCATCTATTCTCTCAAAACTTGTGTGAATAGGGAGTTTACCATGCAGTGATGTCCTGGGCCCGTAATCATAAGTCAGAATTAGACAGTCAACATGGGTAGTAGTATGTAAATTAGATTAAACTTCCAAAACGATTGGCTGTGTAGCCTAAGTTACATACTACTACTGCGTTGACTGTCTAAGACAACGCAGAGCAGGCCCAGGTCATAGGACAAACTCAAACTTCAAAGCCTTAGTGAGCATAATTATGGTTGCACAAGGGCTTTTGTACAGTACTAAAGACCAAAAAAATAATAATAATACTAAAGTGGTGGATAGAAAGTCAAGAAATTGATCAATTCGTTGGATTGGTTGATCTCGCTCAAAGATTTAGCAGAGATTAAGGAACCGCATATGATTTTTGTGTTCACATGGGATGGTTTTGCTACTGTCGATGAGTTTGCTTTGTATGTGTGATTGCTCACGTAAATCAGCCAATTTCATGCCCATTTTTGACTTAATTGGGTTTTTTAATTTGTTCATATACTTACGGACCTATGTATCTTTATTGCATAGCTGAACTAGAACTTGTCGGAGTCCTTTTTTAATTTTCATGTTTTCTTTTAGTCGACCAAACCCAGGTGCTTAATCATTACTGAAATATCTCTGAAATAAATGCCATCAGAAACAAATTTTCGTTTCATTTGTATGTTGAAGCTGTACATCTGTTGATCAAATAACACGCATTACAATATTTTGTGCAATCACTGTTATCGATATTAATAAATGCTGTACATTGCTTTTACACACGTGTTAAAATGTGTTGATATTTCAATTTCATGCTAACTACGCTAATAATCAAAGTGTGCTTCTTGGACAAGGACTTTTTTTTTTTTTAATTTGTGTTAATGGTTAACAAGTTGTAGAGATAGAGAATAAAGTTATGAATTTGAAATAAACTTGTTTTGGGTGGGTGTGCACTCCTCTGTGTCCCTGTGTCCCTACGGTGTAGAGTGGCACAGTGGTATCGCGTTCGCCTCGTGTCAAGTAAACCCGAGTTCGAACCTGGGTACAGGGGATTTTTTCCTCTCATTCTACACTAGGCCTTAACGGTCTGAACGTGGAGTCTTTCGGATGAGACGATAAACCGAGGTCCCGTGTGCCCATGCACTTAGCATACGTTAAACCCAGTGGCAACGAAAAAGTTGTCATTTGGTCAAAATTTACCTTCCTCATCAATGACAAAAATCGCATGCAATTTTTTTTTTTTTTTAAATGGGTGGCGCGCCTCTGGCTGCGACGCGCTCTCCGGGTGGGAGCAACACGAATTTCACAGAGACGCCTCTGTGACTATAAAGTACCTAATAACCTAATAATAATAATGTTTTGTATGTGTATTTCAGTAAGTCTAACGTGCGCTATGGTTTATTTTGTTCTCCTAATTCAGTAATAACTGTAGTACTTCACAAAGCAGAAGCGAGGGCCAAACTATGATCAGGCATGAAAACATCTCCGTTTTCTCCGCCTAATTTTTTTCCAAAATCGACCAATCTCCGCCTAAAAAAAAAAAGAATCTCCGCCTAAAAAAAAAAAAATCGAAAATCGAATAAAAACTCGGCATGCTGGGTCTTTAAATGGCACGATCATCATTTCGCGCCTTCTCCTCCTCCCGACGTCATCACTTCCAAAATGGCGTCTGAAGAGCAAGCCGTGCACGAAGAATGGGTGAAAAAGAAGAAGAAATAATATCAGGCATGAAAACAGCTCCGCCGTCTCCATTTTGGGGGAACAAATTAGCCACCCCCCTCCCCCCCCCCTCCAGTAGTTTTCATGCCTGATGATACTGCAACCTATTCAAAACATTGCCATTCAATAAAATGAATCGGCCGACAGTGACAAAAATGAGGAATCCCCACATGTACAATTCCAACACACTCTTTGGGCATTACACTAACAGATCTGTTTTCCTTACGGATTTGTGTCCATAACACATTTTGAGACCTCTGATTACGCTATAATGCAGGCATGGGAATTGTCTGCGGATTTCCGCGAATTGTTTTTTGAAATTGTTACTAAATACTTCGTTTTTGTTACTAAATACTTCAATTGGGGGGCTTTTCAGAGTTTTTTGTCTCTGACAATTCCCATGCCTGATAATGGTCAGCAACCAGAAATTTCCGCTGAACGAGTGCGGAAATAAAGAAGAAATCGAAAGAAGGCATGTCGTTTGAACCGTACTGGGCACCGTCGTCAGCTATCAAAGCTAGTGATGTCCCTTGAATTGTTCTGTACTTCCGATGATTTCGCTTCCTGTTTACAGGGCCGTACCACCATTTAGTAGGCGCGATCGCAGTTATGCCGGGAAAAAACACACACGTAAGTACGCAAGTGTGTGTGTATCTGAGTAGAGTACCCCCCACCCCCACCCCTCAACAGAAATGTCGACAGATGTTGAAGTTGGGTTTGAATGGGAAGTTGCAACAACCCCCCACCTTCAACAAAAGTTCCGACGGTAGTGGAAAATCTGGGTGGAAGGATTTGTCGGCCGGCAAAATTACTGACAGATACCAAAGATATTCTAAAAGGGTAAGATGGACTACTTAAAGCTCGGCGAACCGGGCTGATAGAGTTATCGTTAGTGGCGACAGTACACGTTTCACAGTGGAGGCTATCCAAAAACTCAGACTGGAACTGGAACGGAGAATTCAACTGGCCTATCGACGTGTGTAAAATGTGTCCTGTTTAAAAGGGACATAACCAGTGTTTCTGTCCTCACTACTCATATAGGGAAAAGAGACCGGATGCTTATCTTCCCCTAGAATATCTTTGCAGATACTGAGATAGTTAGTTGGTCTATTATAGTCCCAACAGCTATGGTCATCTTAGGACTATCACCACGTAAAGTTCGACCACATATAATAAAACACACATCAATGAATCTTAACAACGTTCAACAACATGAAAAACAAAAAATATAGTACAATTCATAACATGACAACTCCATTGTTACGGACAGATGCCTGAAATGACTGGTTTCAGAGCTTGGGATTACTGACAGTGAAAATTTGGGGGTAAACAGGTCTGCACTAACATTCTTGTAATGACAACACAAACCACCATAAGTTTCCATTTGACCTTTATTACATCTGTACAACCAATACCTTATCACCAAATGATGACATGCGCGCACACGCACACACACACATTCTTGTGATGTACCACTTTAACCCTTTTGCCGCCAGCCATTTTTCAGCCCAAATATACCATAAACTTAACTGGGTAGAGAAAAAATATTTCTGCAATATTGCGAATTCCTCTGTGACGTGTATAACATTAGGCATATCCTTACCTCCCCACAAAAAATAAATAAGTGTCTTTGGATAACAGGCCCTGATTTGATGCCTTTTAGTGGCATGGATGTTAAACCATTGAGGTGCTAAAATGCGACATTGGCGGTGAAAGGGTTAAGGGCATTTTCTATTTTGTTCATAGAAAGAACACTGTCTGTGAAAGCCAGAATGTACTACGACAAAACAAATGAAGAAGGTTGGTACAGTGGAACCTCCCTTATAAGACCTCCCATATAAGACCTATTTCTCTGAGACATTGCCCTTTTTTGTAAGTATTAAAA
Organism: Phymorhynchus buccinoides; assembly: GCA_017654935.2. Taxonomy (NCBI): domain Eukaryota; kingdom Metazoa; phylum Mollusca; class Gastropoda; order Neogastropoda; family Raphitomidae; genus Phymorhynchus; species Phymorhynchus buccinoides. The sequence continues at coordinate 41,698,689 of CM065701.1, forward strand.
TTACCTCCCTTTAAGACCCCTCCCTTATAAGACCTCCCATTATGACTCCCATATAAGACCTATTTCTCTGAGACATTGCCCTTTTTTGTAAGTATTAAAATTACCTCCCTTATAAGACCCCTCCCTTATAAGACCTCATTTGGATGATTTTTGAAGTTCTTATAAGGGAGGTTCCACTGTAGTAGCTTTTGGCTTTCATCCCACAGTTGCCCATTTTCGTAGCACATAAAAACGCACAGACAATCGACATTTATTTTCGTGTGCCCCACTTTATAACGGGAATCACGACTCTCCGAATCTTTGATCTTTGGCGGCTCCGTATCATTGATGTCATAATGACCAAACTACCACATCTGTTAGAACGATAGCCTCACGGCTGTCTGAATGTGCTGAAACGTTACAGTGTGTGTATGTTTGTATGTATGTACGGGCCTGCATGTGTTTGTTTAAGTGTATGCGTTTACATGTTCAAAACTTCAAAACTCTGCTGCTAGAATGGTCTTCAAAGCCAAGCGTCTTCAACACACATCACCGCTACTTAAAGAGTTACATTGGCTACCCATTCAACAAAGAATAAACTACAAAGCTGCCTGTCTCTGCTATCAGATCATATCGGGAACAGCACCGCAATACCTCTGAGCTTCTTGAAATTTACGTTCCATCTCAATCTCTCCGCTCAGCAAATGACAATAGGATCTTTCGAATACAAAAATTTCAACGTGATAGGCACGGCGGTAGAGCTTTTACATCATCAGCAGTCAAACTCTGGAATTCATTGCCTTCTGCTGTCAGACATAGTCAATCTTTAGCATCGTTCAAAACAAACCTGAAAACCCATCTGTTCCGCCAGTCTTTCCAATAACACCCCCATCTCCATGTGCACGTCTGTGTGTGTGTGTGTTTGTGCGATGTATGTCCGTATGTTTGTATGTATGTCATTTGTGTGTGTGTATGTATGTGTATGTATGTAATTTGTGAGCGTGTGCGTGTGCCCACGGCCGCGCTACCAAGCAGGTGTGTGTGTGTGTGAGTGTGTTCTGTGTGGGTATATCTGCTTGCATGTGTATGAGTGTATGCGTGCGCAGGAGAGATTGTGTTCGCTAGAGTGGGGGGGGGGGGGGGGAAGGAGAGTGTGTGAGTATGTGTCTGTGAGTGTGAGTACACGTGAGTGCTTTGTGTATGTGAGTGCGCGTGTGCGTGTATGTGTGTGCGTGTGTGTGCGCGTGTTTGTACAAGTGTATGCTTGAGTAAGTTTGTGTGCGTTTCAGTGATAATGTGTTTTCTTTGTGTTTGATGAAATGTGTGTGGGTATGTTTGTGTGCAAGAATGTGTTCACGCTTGTGCGTGCACGTACGTGCATGTGTGTGTGCGTGTGCGAGTGTTTCAATACTGACTGTAAAGCGCTTTGTGCTCGATAAAAAGCGCTATATAAATATCCGTTTATTATTATGTGTTTCTGTATGTACATACATTAAGTTGTGCATACTTCACACAGAGAGAGACAGACAGACAGTGACAGAGCAGAGATAGAGTGGAAAAAAAAAGGATTTATGTGTTTGTGTTCCTGTTTGTTTGTTTGTTTGTTTTTTCATTTAGGCCTAAGTTTGTGACGCTTGTGTGGCTCTCTCTGTGTACTGTATGCATTAGTGTGTGTGTGTGTGTGCCCGCATGCAAATGCGTGAGAGAGAGAAAGAGGCAGAGAGAGCGAGACAGACAGACACCGACAGAAAAACAGACGGAGAGAGTGTGTGTGTGTCTGTCTGTCTTCATGTCTGCCTGTCTTTCTACATTCGGACAGCCGTGCTCGGACAGTCGTTCATCGAAGAGCCGTAATTCGAACAGTCGTGGTGCCGCATTTAAAACTTGGTCAATGTCATTGCCTCATAGGTAATATTCACAACACACAGACACACACATCCATACATGCATGCTCTCTCTCACACACACACATGCATATATGTGTGCTCTCACACACACACGCATGCATGCACACGTATCCACACATACACATACACACATATCCACACACACACACACTTACATGCACACATCCACACACACACTTGCATGCACACACATCCACACACACACACTTGTATGCACATGCACACAAATACATGCATGTAGGCCACTCACAATGGAAAAGGCCCTCTTGCTTTGAAGCCCTGCAAACAACTAGGAGTTGTTTGGGGATGCATTCAACCTTTCTCTCGCTTACACAACACTCAAAATCACAATAAATATATGTATCCATGTCACAAGCCTTCTAGTCCAGATTTACTTACAGTGAAGCATAAAAGAACACTGTGCCAATCCCCTCTGTGCCGCAAACACGCACATACTCTATTTCTATCTCTCCCCTCTCTCTCTCTCTCCCCCCCTCTCTCTCTCTCTCTCTCAGTCTCACACACACACACTTGAAGCATATAATATATTCAAATTGCACACAATAATGACCACTAGACTGATATTCCCCTCTTTCCAAGAACTCCCACCAAACACCGTTGAAAATTTACACCATCACTTAGAAACCAGTGAATAGACTGACACCATAAAAACATTACCCACAGTGATAATACACAGGCATCAGAACGGTCCGCGGAAAATCCGCGGTTTTGGTAGCCACTGGCCGCGGTTTTAGCACTGCTGGCCGCGGTTTGTACTTCATGAGGCAGCGCAATCTTATTCTCAAAGGGTATTCTTAAACGGTTTGTTTTCATACTGCGCCTTCGGAAACGAAAAATCGCGGCCATGTTTGTTTTTTCTTCCGAGTTTAGAGCTCTCTGGACTCTTACTTTCACTGTTTCAGAGTTTGTTTTGATGACAGTGATTGTGATTTGGGTTTTAAATGAGTCGATTTAGAGGATATGATCGCGAGAGACTACGATGATGTGAGAACTTTGAACTTTTCCGCGAGAAATCGGATAGCGAATGATCGCAATGATGCCGACTACGAACTACAGTTTTGTGGGGTCCGACTCGATGTTGACTCCGAGTCATGGCAAGTGTCGTTCGTCCGCGGATTGGACTCTGGAGTATTCTGACGCCTGAATACAACATAATAATAAATTACCAAAGCAGAACAGTAAAAAGCAAGAGAGAAAAAAATAATCCAAGACAAAAACAAGTGTTCATCAGTTCACTAAGACATTAATGACAAAAATTAACCACCAAAACATCATCATAGAACGCATTTAAGAAAGAAAAAATCAGCTGAGAAGAAAAATTATATTGAGAAAACAGACAAGTCATGGTGATGGATTTGTTTTGTTAACGTTCGCTCTTCTTGTACCATGGGCCATTCGGCCAGTACATCACGCTTCACTCCGGCTAAATGCAAAGACATTCACTGCCAAGTACCCTGCCATGTGTGTATCTATTTTCAGAGCTTATGTCGGTGATCTTTCCGTTCAAGCAACGCATGTGCACTCAAAAGAAATAGTTGAGATGCAACAGACAACAAAACAAAAACATCCAAAAAATGCATGACGCTAAAAGAGTTAAGCAAATGTGATGGTGCATGGGAAAAACTTACATAAGTCGCTCAGAATGTTTTGAGCAAAATCCAAAAATAGTCAACAACCCCCAAAATATCAATTTTCTATTTAGGGCATAATTATGTCTACTTTTATGTATTCTACCAGTATCCACAACATGAAAGACAACTTTGAATGATTTCTTTGTTTATTTGATTGTTTTCTAAATCAAGTCAATAGAAACAAAGAGGCAAAGTCGTATCTTCTATGCCTGATTTCTACAAATGATCCATTTCGAATGCCAAACTTCAAATAATTATAAAATAAAAACTAGACAAGATAACTCAATTTGGTTTTCTGTGAATTAACAATGAATGTTTGCTTCACCATGAAAAATTAAAATCTCAATTTATGCCCAAATTCCATTATGTCTGGTCTTCCCATGCACCGTCACAAATGATGCCACTATGATCCTAAGAACTGCATACTTTCTCATATCAGGTAAAAGCCAGCAGGTACTATCAGGGCTTCTGATAGGCTGATTTTTGTTTGGGTCCCAGGGACCCCTTCTTCAGATTTCTAATGGGTCCCAGGCTAACTTCAGTGGGTCCCCAGGCCATTGATACTGCATCCAGAAACGTACAAATATACACATACCTCAAAGTCGGCGATTGGCATGTGAAGCTTAGCATCGTCAAATTCCAGCCAAGGAAAGTCTTTCTCCCACACTGAATTGTAGGCCAAAAATTTTTTTTAGTGTAGGTTGATCACCACCACCGACAGTTGCTGATGGGGTTGGTGGATCGACCACTTCCTCCTGAACTTTACGTTTTCCAGACACTTTTAGCCACGAATCCAAAGACATTGTCACGATTGCGTTGTCTAAAGTAGAGCGGAAGGCATTTTCCGGTTAGGCCTAGACGAGAAGCATTGTGGGAAAGGGGAAGTTTCATAAGGGAAACAACTCTCGCATCGTAGCAGACGATGCCTGTCGCCGACTTGAGGTGTTAGACTCTCTCTTAACTTGATTTTGTATTCGTTTTTCCATGATTTTTTTGAGTGCGTCCCCAGGGACCCGTTTGACATGCATTCAATGCGTCCTTTTGACTTTCAATGCTTCAGGTACGCATATTTTTGCGTTTTCAGAAGCCCTGACTATGACAAAAGAAACGAAGAAGGCTTACACTACCTTCTGTCTTTCACCTGACGGATTAGGCAACATATCGTCGCTGTCCGACGCTAACCGTGTATTTACACAATCAGTGATTTTACAGGAGCATCAAAAAACAAATTGTCGCCTGCTACAAAGTCAATCCCCATTTGATATACGCTTGACCCTTCTTTACCGATGAGTAAACATGTGACACAATAAAAGTTGTATTAACACTCAAACTTTTCGTGATAATTCAGTTACACGGTTAGTCACAAAGTTAGTGCATTGTTCTCACAATGGGAGATACGACAGCTGCCGGCAGTTACACAATTAGCGTGACCAGTTACACGCTTATTGCGTCAAAACCAGCAACAACCCGCCACATACACGATTATTTCCGTGGTATCATGTGACAAAGTTGAGCATTTTCATTGGTCGCAGACACAAGATATTTATAGAAGACCTGCGTGAGGTCACTGGAAGGAGTTTCGGTAAAAAATCTTTTTTTGTCAAATTTTGTAGATACACGGTTAGCGTCGGACAGCGACGATATACTTCACTTCTTGCTTTCTCCTTTTCATCAATGTTATAATGTGATAATTACTATGGGAAAGGTGGGCTAGGGTCATTCTAAATACATGTTTTACAAAGAAAACTGCATTCAAGATGGACAGTGAACGCTAAATCTTATCACCCGAAAATGTTCAGCTCAATAAAAAAGAACAGTGGGCAAATTGTGGAACTTTGAACATGAAGAATGGAAGTTAACCAACGCAGCTTAGATATTAAACAGCCATGCAAGACTTGCCGCCAAAACCTCTACAGAAATGATAACAAATTTCAGATTTACATGCTAGCATATCAATTTTAGTCTTTCAATGTTAAGCACAACACCAAGTAAGAACTTATAAGGGCGGATTTACATCTATATACAACAATGACATGTAGTGATGTACATGTGCAATTCCATTGCACTTCAAAGGATTTCTTTGGGCAAGTGAATTTAATCTTATAATCATGCTTAGTCTTACTCTCTGCTTTTTGACCAATACTTGTGTCCTCATGCGCTTATCATTTCACAATCAAACTGGGGTTTAACCCTTTCGCCGCCAGCCATTTTCAGGCAAAAAATACCATTAAACTTAACTGGGTAGAGACACAAATTACCTGCAACATTGTGAATTCCTCTGCGACATGTATAACACTAGGCCTATCCTTACCTCCCAAGATTAAGAAAATATGGTCTTCGGATAATAGATCCGGAATAAAAGCTTTTTAGTGACATGGGTGGTAAGCCATTGTGGTGCATAAATGCGACATTAGCGGTGAAAGGGTTGAAAACTTCCTGATCGCTTCTCGGCCTTTTGGCTAAGACAGTGATTCAGGAACATAAATTTTTGTTTATACCCTGGTTGGTTTGTTCAGCCCGTCGTACATGGCGAAAGCCGATACGCGACGTTAAACTGAACTTCCATCCCAAAGGGTTGGGGGGGGAAAAAAGCTGAAATGGAAAAAAGGGTTTAATTAAGATAAACAAAGGGTAATGAATCGGAGAGACTGAAACAGACATACCCCCCTCCCCACCTACATGTGTACCAGCAAACGAACAATATGCAGTGAATTGGCTCTTTCTAGTACTAATACACCAAACACATCACAGAGAACAGCACCAAAAGTACTTTACATATCCCAATTTACAATTCATTGCTCAAAATGACAACCCGGCAATGTTGGTCAGGTGAGTGTAGTATTTTCTGGGCTGCAGGAAGTTAAATTAAAACGCTTATAAATCCAAACTTACACTACATTACTGTAAATTATAGTTTAGATAATCCAGCATAAAAAAAAAATACAATAGCTTTATACTTTGAAGTAATATTTTTTCAAGACCGAGACCTCTGCGCCTTATATAACATGGAGCCCTAGTATTATATAGTAAGAAACAATAATAATAATATACAAATTTACCTTATTATATTTATTGGGTGTGTCTTAAAGTCCGTAAAATAAACTGCAATTTAAATTAAAATACACTGTTAAAAAGCTCTGGTTTGCTCATTTAGAAGCGGTAACATGGGTGAGGAGATAATAGACGATGAAGAAAAGGCCGACCAGACCCACGATGATGTAGCACATGAGTCTGCGGTTGCTGTGTCCCGAGCCGACCATGTTGGACAGGCGGTTCATCGTGCCCGTCAACAGGCCCTCCGCGCTGCCAAAGTCTGAAACCTGAATGAACACAAAAGCATAGACAGCATGCAGTCACAGACACAGACAGCATGCAGACACAGACACAGACAGCATGCAGACACAGACAGCATGCAGACACAGACAGACAGCATGCAGACACAGACAGCATGCAGACACAGACAGCATGCAGACACAGACAGCATGCAGACACAGACAGACAGCATGCAGACACAGACAGCATGCAGACACAGACACAGACAGCATGCAGACACAGACAGCATGCAGATGCAGACAGCAGACAGACAGCATGCAGACACAGACAGCATGACACAGACAGCATGCAGACACAGACAGCATGCAGACACAGACAGCATGCAGACCCAGACACAGACAGCATGCAGACCCAGCATGCAGACACAGACAGCATGCAGACACAGACACAGCATGCAGACACAGCACAGACACAGACAGCATGCAGACACAGACAGCATGCAGCATGCAGACACAGACACAGCATGCAGACACAGACAGCATGCAGACACAGACAGCATGCAGACACAGACACAGACAGACACAGACAGCATGCACAGACAGACAGCATGCAGACACAGACAGCATGCAGTCACAGACACAGACAGCATGCAGTCACACAGACAGCATGCACACAGACAGCATGCAGTCACACAGCATGCACAGACAGCATGCAGACACAGACAGCATGCAGACACAGACAGCATGCAGACACAGACAGACAGCATGCAGACACAGACACAGCAGCATGCAGCAGACACAGACAGCATGCAGACACAGACAGACAGCATGCAGCAGACAGCATGCAGACACAGACACAGACAGCATGCAGTCACAGACATAGACAGCATGCAGACACAGACACAGACAGCATGCAGTCACAGACACAGACAGCATGACACAGACACAGACAGCATGCAGACACAGACACAGACAGCATGCAGACACAGACAGCATGCAGACACAGACACAGACAGCATGCAGTCACAGACACAGACAGCATGCAGACACAGACACACAGCATGCAGACAGACAGACAGCATGCAGACACAGACAGCATGCAGACACAGACAGCATGCAGACACAGACACAGACAGCATGCAGACACAGACAGACAGCACACAGACAGCATGCAGACACAGACAGACAGCATGCAGTCACAGACATGCAGACACAGACAGCATGCAGACACAGACAGCATGCAGTCACAGACAGCATGCAGACACAGACAGCATGCAGACACAGACAGCATGCAGTCACAGACAGCATGCAGACACAGACATAGACAGCATGCAGACACAGACAGACAGCATGCAGACACAGAGACACAGACGTGCACACACACACAGACTGCACCCTGAAATTGGGCTTCACATTTGAAATCCAAAATAACACATTTTTCACAAAAATAGGAGTACTCCAACAAGAAAGCATGCAGTAAACATGCATACAGACTTGTTGAAATACTGTGTCAAAAGTATCATCCAGCATTTACAACAGACACACACACAGAGCGCACCCGTTTCCTGAATCGGGCAATATACAGTTCTAAATGATATATGTTTTTCACCATTTCACCATATTTTTGTCCCATGTACCATATTTATCATATTTTTGCCAAATATGTGTATACAGCATGGTGAAATCTTATGGGTAAACAGGCCTGCATGCACTCACGTGTTGCATGGTGTGTGTTGTGTGTGTGTGTACGTGCATGTGTGTGTGTGCATGCGTCAGCGTGTGCGTGCAGGTGTGTGCACAGACAGTTTATTGCCATGAAACCTAAACAAAGGCATAAGGCACAGGTTAAGATTACAAACAGACAGCATGCATACTAACAGACACATGGCTGCATTCATCACATCACATAGCATGCAGACTGAACATTTGACACTTTGTTTGTCTACATTTTCCATCAATTTGTAACATCTTCATACATAACGCAGGTATTCACAGGTGTAACTCAGCATGCATGACACAAAGACAGCATGCAATATTCTCGTGTCAGCATGCAGACACATGAGCACTAATTCTCAATTTACATAGAGCCTGTTTTTGTTGTCATGCAGTACTAAAAAGGTACAGATATTCTTTAGTAACATCATTATAAAACCTGACATGATATGCATGCATTCTTCGTCATAGATGTTGTAATTTTTTAGCATGCAGTGAATTGACATAGACAGCATGCAGTTCAAAGACATTGTTTTGAGACTTAAGCATGCAGACACAGTTGCAACATGTTATCAGATGCTGTCTCAAATATGAATTTCACAGACAAGTATATGTATCCAAAAGCCTACAACATTAACAAATGCCTTTAAATTAAGGGGAAATCTACCTAATGCAGAACATAGACAGTACACCTAATATATATCTACAAAATTTGCAGACACATGTGGAAATGTAGACAGCATATTCATCAAAACTGTTTTTTGTACGATATGGTAGCCAAATTTAGAACCAGCATCTCATTATCATTTTATCAGCATTTTAATTAAAAAAATTAAATTTTAAGAAAATAGCCCAGTTTCAGGGTAAACAGGTCTGGCATGTGTGTGCATGTCTGTGTCATGTCTGTGTCTGCATGCTGTCTGTGACTGCATGCTGTCTGTCTGTGTCTGCATGCAGTCTGTGACACAGTCTGCATGCTGACACTGACTGTCTGACTGTGTCTGCATGCTGTCTGTGTCTGCATGCATGTCTGTGTCTGCATGCTGTCTGTTTACCATGCTGTCTGGGCTGCATGCTGTATTGTGTCTGCATCTGTGTCAAACTGCAAGTGTATTTTTCACATGCTGTAGGTCTGTACTCCATGCTGAAAGTTTCCACAACTGGAGCTGTAAACATGCATACATCTGTGTCTTGTTGAAATACTGTGTCTGTGTATGCATCTGTTTAAATTTACAACATGCTGTCACACACTGAGCGCTGTCTGTGTCTGTTTCTGAATCTGGCTGTCTGTATACAGTTCTAAATGATATATGTTTTTCACCATGCTGTTGTGTCTGCATGCATATGTCTTGTCTGCATGTCTGTCTGTGTCTGCATGCTGTCTGTGTCTGCATGCTGTCTGTGTGTACTGCATATTGTCTGTGACTGCATGCTGTCTATGTGTATGCATGCTGTCTGTGGTGAAATGCTGTATGGGTCTGCAAACAGACTGCCTGACATGTCTACACTGTCTGTGTCTGCATGCTGTCTATGTCTGTGTCTGCATGCTGTCTGTGTCTGCATGCTGTCTGTGTCTGCATGCTGTCTGTGTCTGTGACTGCATGCTGTCTGTGTCTGTGACTGCATGCTGTCTGTGTCTGTGTCTGCATGCTGTCTGTGTCTGTGTCTGCATGCTGTCTGTGTCTGTGTATTAACAATATTGTTTGTGTGTGCGTATGTGTGTATGTGTGTGTGTGCGTGTATAGGTATGTATGTGAACAATGTTGCTGTAATAATTGTTCTATATTCTGTCATTTTCTGACAGGTTATAAAAAGTATACATTCATAAACTTTTAAGAAATGGATTTCTTCTACGCTAGGGCAAGCTCCAAGACCTCACTGCAAACTTGTACCACAATACATGCATGATAAAATCTTAACCCCTTCACTGCCGAGCCCGTTTCCGGTTCCAGGGCAAATATTTGCCAAGCCATTTTAGGTTGCGGAGTCTATCGCAAAAATGTATGAATAAAAGTGCATAAACCTATGCTTTTCTGAAAGGGAATTGAATATTCTATCATTTGAGAACACTCTCACATGCATTCAAACATACTGCGGAAAGCATATGGATAGGAAAAGGGAAACTCTTAGAATAACTCTATGACGGATATTTCCGTGACGGGGCAGTTTATAGGTTACCGGAAGTTGGCGGAAATATCCGTGACGGGGCAGTGAAGAGGTTAAAATGTCTAAGATAGATGACACATTCATGTACTTACCATTCCATCAGCAAATCGATTGGAGTCCTTGCTGTCTGTCTCCAGTTCCAAAGCAATCTGCAAACAGAATGTTCATGAATACATACGTATTATTGTCTATTTTCCATGGACGCAAACCCTTATTAGTTATCTCTACTGCATCTTTAAAAAACATGATCTTAAGTTAAAATTTCCAAGCATTCACCACACGAACATACATTCACAAACCACATGCATGCGCACACGCTCACACACCAGGCATGGTAATGGAGGAAAAGTATTTTTCTCTGAAAATATTTTAGGGTTCCAAGAGATGTTGTCTCTTCACATCAAGGGATCAAGGGATTAAAAGCTCTTTATGGTGATCAGGGGGCAATGTCATAAAAACTCTTGAAATCAGGGTCTGTTATTCAATGATATTGTGTCCTAAATTTGGGGTAAAGACCCTGTTCTAAATGGCATCTGCAGACAAAATCAAGTAGAGCTTTAAAAATTTTTGGCCCTTCTGACATTTGATTTTTCTGCATTCAATTTTCTCTGAAAATGACCATGCCTGCATTTTAGTGCATCTTATGCAAAGCGCGTTAGCGCACGCGAACACACACACACAGACACACACCACAAGAGAGAGAGAAGAGAAAGAGAGTGGACACACACAGATTTGATATAATCATTCATACATTAAATTGACTAATACTAATAATATACTAAAAATAGTATTTACCTATTATTGACATAGTATACACACACAACGCAATTCACACAGAGATAGAGAGAGAGAGAGAACTTGAGAGAGAGAGAGAGTTGTTTGTTACTACTGAAACTGGATGACACAGAAGAAGAAGAAATGAAAAAGACACAGAGAGATGGGGAGAGAAATGAGAGTTGAGACACAGACAGACCGAAGAAGAGAGACAGTGACTGAGTGAGAGATAGAGGCAGAGTGTGACAGAGACAGGGAAAGAGACCAGTTTACAGAGAGAGAGACAACATGTATACACACACACACACATAGTCCACACACACACACACACAGCGAAAAGTAGAGGGGGGGGGGGGGATATATTAGAATCACGTTGGGGCCCGATCAGCGGGACCTGGCTGGCTGGGTCATTCTCTTGCTTGGCGCAGCATCATGTTGAGGGAACCGATCAGCGGGACGTGGCTGGCTGGGACAAACTTTCTATTTTCTTCTTTTTCTCCTACTGTCCACTTTCTTCTTGATAGTTGACTTTATTGTCTCGCACATTCCCGTAGATAGGATGGTTATAAAAAACAATTCAATATTTACTTTTTGTCAAATCCTAATGAAATTTATGTCATTGGAAAGAGCCCGACAAGACCTTTAAAATGATACCCAAATTATCAAAATCGGTCGAAAATTAGAGAAAGTTACAGAAGAACGTTTTAAAATGATAGCTTTTTTTAGGCCCGCCATGAGCTATAAGAAAAAGTTGATCAAGGTTACCGTATCAAGGTTTGGATGAATCAAACAGCCATAACTTATTTATTTTATTGCCAATAAACAAAACATTGGTACCAAAATAAAGCTTATTCAAAGGGGCAACATCAACCCCAAACATTAGACAGATTAGGCCTAAGAAAGTGCGACTCACAAGATCGCAACATCAACATGAACATGGAGAGAAAACAACATGTCGGACAGGCTTCGAATTAACACCTCCCGACTTGTGGAGACCTTGAGCAGCATTGAGATTTATTCTAGATGCACCAAATTTGGACTTGTAGAAAAATAATTAAATGTAGATGGTTATAAAAAATTTTAAATTTACTTTTTGTCAAAGTCGATCATTGGAAAGAGCCCGACAAGTAGTTACCGTTCAGAAATGGTAAACAAATGAACTGGACCCAAATATTGGATTGCTTGTCTCTCGCGATCGGCCGTCTTCGCGTAAAAAAAAGATCGTTCCCGAATGACCGGGTAGGTGTCTGCTTCCCGAAAGAAAAAAACTTCGGATGGTCAGACCTTGAGCCAAGAATAACCATCAATAAAAACAAGCAAAGGAAGTGACCGTTTGGCACATGGCCAAAATCGGGGTTCAGGATGGTTTTAAAAACAAGCAAAGGAAGTGACCGTTTGGCACATGGAAAAATCGGGATTTTTACAAGAAAAATCGCTGCGGTTTGACCTAATTCCGTCGTTCCTACCGTAGATCCTCCCAAAGTTACCAGCGATATAAAGTGAAAAGTGACTGTGGTTGTTATAAGGAAGGAAGGAATGATGGACAGACAAACACCAATAAAGACAGATAGATCAGTGAACAATAGGTCACAGGTCGATTCGAGCGCAAACCATTTCGAGCGCTAATTTCACTCTTTCTTTACTTGAACCATTTACCTAACCCTATCCCTAACCCTAGAAAAAAGTGAAATTTGTGCTCATTTACCTAACCCTAACCCAGAAAAAAGTGAAATTTGTGCTCATTTACCTAACCCTAACCCAGAAAAAAGTGAAATTTGTGCTCATTTACCTAACCCTAACCCAGAAAAAAGTGAAATTTGTGCTCGAAACAACTAGCGCACGAAATGGTTTGTGCTCGAAACGACCAGACCCCGAACAATACATTTGTGTGGTAGTTTTGTCAGAACCTACCCCTCTCAGACGGGACACTTTGGTGGCCAGCCCATCCACTCTTTGCTGATTTTCACTGTCCAGCATTTCTTCTGTACCAGCCCCTGCACAGAATATTCTGACAGCTATGTTATTGCTGCACACAATGATACATACAAAATATAACAGCAATGTCAATGTCATGATTGTGTGAGAGAGAGAGTCTGAGAGAGAGAAATAGAGAGCGAGAGAGACAGAGGCCAGAGGAAGTGGGGGAGTAACCAGAGAGATAAAGGTTGGTTGTTGTTGTTTTTCCAAAGTAGCCAGAATGGTCAACATACTGACCGTGGGCCCTGGAGGCTGAAGACTGTTCAACTTCAAAGAGAAGAAGAAGAGACTTACTAAGTCACTTAGAGAGGGAAAGACTGAGACAGACATACTTACTACTTAGTCACATACTGACCTAGAGTGAAACGTGCACACAAAAATGTTTTAGCCTTTAAGATTTCACATTCTCTTTTGCTTGCTTTTGTAGCTAAACTATGGCTGCAAGTCGACAGTAAAGAAAATAACAAACACAAACAAACCATTTCGTGCTTTTCCCCATTCTGCCATGTTGTCAACAAATGATCAGAACGGAAAGGGACATAAGTAAGTATAACTTCTGCAGTAAGAAAGAAAATACAAAATAAAGATTGTGACTGGGAATGAAAGGAGCAGGATAAAGTATTGTATTTCAAATCTTGGTCACATCCTTAACATTATAAGAGTAATATTTTAGAAAACTTTCTAAGGCGGTGTTATTTTTGCTCAGTCTAAATTAATTTTCATCTACAAAACTAGAGTCTACTTGTCGGAATGTGTGTTTCCTTTTTTCGTTTTAAGTCAATTGTGAACTTTGTTTTTCCCGCATTAATGTGCTTCCGCTTTCGTTTTGGTAAGATGACTTGTGATACTGGCCAGTCAGCCTCCTTCTTCTTCTTTCTTGAGGCATCCTCCGTCATCTTGTTGACGATTCTGATGCATAAACAAATGGGGTTTCCGGTTATCATTATTAACTGTGGGAAAGGATAGCTGCCCAGATGATCAGCTCACTGGGGAAGTGGGGTAGGGTGGAGGGTCATGGGGTATGGAGAAGGGCAGGAGGGTGGGGGAGGGGGAGGGGTGTTAGATCTGGGATTTGAAGACCTCCACCGAGGCTGATGAAATTGGCTTGGGTGGAAGGCTGTTTTACTCGCACACTGCTCTGAGAAAAAAGGAGAACTTCCTGTAGTTGGTCTTGGTAGCAGGTATGCTTCGTTGTGCGCTTGTCTCATCTGTCTGGATGGTGGGTGAGGGACTGGCCTATGTTGAGTATTGATGGCCACCTCTCCATGGTGGTACTTGAAGAAGGTGGCCAGCCTTGCCGTTCGTCGCCTGTCCTTGAGTAGAGGCCAGAACATAAAACGATTTAAACGATTGCACGAGCTTTTCATTCCTGAATTATAAGGTATTTTATTCCCATAACCAGCAAATATAAAGACTGCAGCACCAACCCTTTATGCACTCATATACGCAAAGGCTTGGGGTACAGGCCCGTATCTCACATTCTCCAGGCTACGGGTACGGCGCTCAATCACGGGACACATAAATTGTGCGCAAATGTCTTCAAAAACTACAAACATTAACTCTGACATGTTCCTAACCTTATCCCTAACCCTATTCCTTACCAAGATTTGTTATACGAAATAAGAAAATGCATTTGTTGATGAAAAATTCGACTTGGAAGAGTTACTATCCCTGAACATGGTCTGAGTGTTGCAACAGCGTTGTACCCATAGTCACTGTGATCACAATAACTCACCTCCACCCCTTTTAAAAAAAAAAAAATTCCCAATGCATCATGTTGGGGCCCGATTAGCGGGACCTAGCTGGCTGGGTCATTCTCTCGCTTGGTGCGGCATCACATCATGGGCCGATCAGCAGAACCTAACTGGCTGGGCCAGGCTTTCTGTCTTCTTCTGTCAACTGTCTTCTTTATCTCAGTAGTAGTACCTCAGTGCGCATTTTCACAGATCTCCCTAAAGTAACAGCGACAGAATAGTCAACAGTGACTGTGGTCGCTCTATGGAAGGAAGGAAGGTATCACTGTGATTTTATCTACAAGTTCAAGCTTTCCCACACATAGTGTCGTGTGACACCCATGGATATAAACAACACTGTAAACAAGGCCAACGAAACCCTTGGCTTCCTATGATGGAATCTAAAAGTAGGTTCCATTGCTGTGAAAGAGACAGCCTACAAGGCCTTAGTATGACCCACACTTGAGTATGCAGCGCCTGTCTGGGACCTGTACACTGCCAAGAATATCAACAAGTTGTAGAAGGTCCAACGCCGACGGGTCGTCATCCGTCAAACATCAAGTGTGGACAACATGTTGACGGATCTGCACTGGCCTCTGCTAAAGGACAGACGAAGAACGGCAAGGCTGGCCACCTTCTTCAAGTACCACCATGGAGAGGTGGCCATCAATACTCAGCATAGGCCAGTCCCTCAGCCACCATCCAAACAGATGAGACAGTCGCACACAGCAGCAGCGTACCTGCTTCCTGCTACTAAGACCAACTACAGGACGTTCTCTTTGTTTCCAAGAGCCGTGTGCGAATGGAACAGTCTTCCACCTGAGGCAATTTCATCAGCCTCGGTGGAGGTCTTCAAAACCCAGATCTGAACCCCGTCTCCCCCTTCTTCTTCCCCCCCATCCCCCCCTCCCCCTTTCTTCCCCCCTGCCCCCCCCCCCCCTCCCATGCCCCTCTTCCCTAATAGCCAACAAGGGGACGTGAGAGAGAGATGTGATCAACATTACCTGGGATTTATAAGGGGGAGATAATAAACTCTGGGAACTTAATCAACCTCTCTCTGTGTCTCTGTCTCTGTCTCTCTGTGCTCTCTCTCTCTCTCTCTCTCTCTCTCTCTCTCTCTCTCTCTCTCTCTCTCTCTCTCTCTCTCTCTCTCTCTCTCTCTCTCTCTCTCTCTCTCTCTCTCTCTCTCTCATGTGTGTGTGTGTGTGTTTAATCAATTGGTTTTCTGATGCCAGTGATGGCAGAATCTTGTTCCAGAGAGGACATAGAGCAGTGTTTGGACAGCATGGCCGAGGAAGCAAGAGGTCAGATTCACACATGCGCACACACACACACACACACACACACACACACACACACACACACACACACACACACACAAATGACATAGTATTTTCTTTGGGATTATCAATTAAAGGCTTCTAATGTCGCAGTGCTTTAGAGTCAAAACGGACTATCTCCAGGTAGTCCATTGACTTATTATTTTAGGACTTCTTGCAAAAACTAATAACATGTAGTAAAAACAGACTGAAGAAATATACATGGCATAATCCCCAGTTTATGTTCAAGGTCAAGACACTTTAATATCTCCCAAAGAGAAATTCAGGTTAGGTGCAACAACATGACAGAGATACAACATAACTGAAAGAACATTAACCAAATCTGTTAAACAAAATTATACCAACCAAATAATTATCATTAAATTTCATTACATCAACTTAGAAATGTGCACATTTAAAACAGAGAGAGTCAGAGAAGGAGAGAGAGAGAGAGAGAGAGAGAGAGAGAGAGAGAGAGAGAGAGAGAGAGAGAGAGAGAGAGAGAGAGAGAGAGAGAAGAAGAATAACCATTATTTACTTACAGCAGTCAATCAATTAACAAAATTTGTAATACATCTTGTCATCAACAATCAATACACATGATAATAGTATCTCCACACATTACAATTACTGCAGTCAGATAGCTGTTAATATTCAACCAGAACAAGATAGAATAAGGACTGAGAGAGAGAGAGAGGGACTGATTGATTGATTGATTGAATTTTATTTATAGAGGGTAATAGAGTAAGCAATAACATGCTTTTTTACATCCAGCCCTCTGGACAAAATACATATAAAGTAGAAAATGAAAAACGAAAATAAACACATACAAAGTAATATAAAGCATGCAAAAAACATCCCTATATTGTAACACATCAATAACAAAATCAAACCTATTATTATTAACTATACTAATTATTAACATTCAAAATGTGTGAAGTAAGCGCATATCAGGGAGAGAGAGAGAGAGAGTAAAATGAATCATGCATTTAAGAGATGGATAGAACGTGGTATGAACGTTTTTTGTGCCCGTGATTTCAGCTTGAGGGTCCGATACCTGATACAATGTTATCATTAGTCTTTTTTAATACAAGTTATTAGTTTTCGCTAGAAGGTCAATAATAAGCCAATCAGGAGATAGTCCATTTTGACTCCAAGGCATGGTTTGGATTCCTGGGTGAACAAAAGTAATATTATGGGAATTGTTCCTAGAAATGTTGAGTGTGTTTACTAGATCTCTATCAATATTTCACTTTTCAGAAGTTTTTGAGTGATGTCAAGTTGGAACAATATCATTATATCAAAGTTTTCTTTTCCTGTTTTCCTGTTGTCATTTTTGTTTATTGTGGTTTTAAGAGAGAGAGAGATGTGATTGCCTTCACATTAAGCACATTAAGTTTTGTTCTGACACAACTGTGAGTACTTACAAAAAAGGGATCAGTAATTCAGTATTGATCATGATATTTGATGGGAAGTTAATGGGAGAAGACAGACAATAAATTGAACCATCAAAAGTATAACCTGGATATATTCTGGGTATAATCGCGTACTTCTTTTGAAGGGCAAGAATACCATGCCTGCTATTTTAACTTTTAATTTATTGACAATGGAATGTGTTACAACATTTTCCTCAAATGATCGGTTGACATAAGTCTGTAGTAGTGGCCAATATTAAAGTGAGGTCTGTTCAAGAAATGGTTTTTTTATAGTTAAATGCAAAATTGTGATATAGTTTAGTCTTTTGTAGAAGACAATGACTCTCAAAACAGTGAGGGTGGAGGGGGGTCATCTGCACCAAGCGAGAGAATGACCCAGCCAGCTAGGTCCCGCTAATCGGGCCCCAACATGATGCATTGGGAAAAAAAAAAAATTTTTAAAAGGGGTGGAGGTGAGTTATTGTGATCACAGTGACTATGGCCTGTTTGGGATAGTAACTCTTCCAAGTTTAATGCTGCAGCCAAAGGAATTACTTGGCCTTTGGGGACCTTCTTAATGCCAGCTGGCTTTTCATGCTGCAGTCAAAGGAATTACTTGGCCTTTGGGGACCTTCCTAATGCCAGCTGGCTTTTGATGCTGCAGCCAAGGGAATTGCTTGGCCTTTGGGGACCTTCCCAATGCCAGCTGGCTTTTAATACTGCAGCCAAAGGAATTACTTGGCCTTTGGGGACCTTCCCAACGCCAGCTGTCCTCGAATCCTTTACGCCGGGAGAGTGGGGATGCACCCTCTAGGGGGCAAGGCATCTACACTATAAACCAATTTTAGCCCAGCTGTTCAGAATAGCAGTTACCCTCCTCTGCTATGTGGCAGTCGTGGTCAGAAAGGGCAGATTGGCAAAGATAATAATAATAATAATAATAATAATAATAATACATAGTATTTAGAATTAAACTCAAGGCGCTCACATTCACTGATTCACACGCAATTGGACTAACATACACATTCATTCAATCATCATCTAATTACTGTGTTTTCCGGACACCTGATTATAAGGCGCACCCCCCAAATTATACACAAAATTCAGATTCTGTTATTATATTTTCTTACTATATTAGTAGTCATATTATAAGACGCAGGGGTCTGAATCTGGGGGAACAGCATCGCCTTATAGTCCGAAAAATACGGTAATGTGAAAAGTTAGAGAGAGAAAGCTCTTTGAAACAAGTGAGTTTTCATTTGGGTTTTGAAAGCGGGAAGTGCTGAATTGTGATACAGTGGCATGTAACGCTTGGTGCCCTATTCTCAGCAGAGCTGTACCTGGATCGCGCAGTGCCAGTGCTGGACAGGACCCCGAGCCCCCTGCAGTTTTACCGGGACTTTGTGGCCCCCAACAAACCTGTGGTCCTCTCCTCCTTCACAGCCACATGGCCGGCCCTGTGCAAGTGGAGCGCCCAGTATTTCAGGTAGTTATTGATGGGATTTTGTGGTGTGTGTGCGTGTGCGCACATGTGTGTGTGTTTGTGTGCGTGCGTGTCTGTGTTTGTGCCGCCTGGCCCGCTCTGCACAAATGGAGCCCCCAGTATTTGAGAAGATATGACCTGGGCATGGCAAGAATGAAAACAAATTTAGCTTATTATCACCGGAGTGCTTCCTCTTGCTCAAGTTGCTGTGCCCAGTTTCAACTACAAGAGCAAAGTTCATGAAAAGCTTGATGCAATGAAGATCGATCTTTTTTGTTCTCTCTCCTTGCTTGACCAAAAAGTTTACAAATTTTGTTATGGTAATTTGAAGTATTTAACCCGTTTCTTTCCAAGGAATTTTTTTCTGAATTTTCTGGAACTTTTTGCTGTTTTCTATTCGAAATGCATCCTTTTCCATAAAATAAACTTCTTTCGCAAAAATATTTTGTTCTTAAATGGTAGAGAACGGGGACCATGGTTTTTTACTGTCACAAACAATCCACAAAGCAGCTAAAGCCCCATTACCACCACCCCTATGCCCACCACCTGCAGCCTCAGGACTTGGTAGCCTCTTCTGTCTTATCATTCTCCTTGCCCCATACCTCTCCCAACCCTCTCCCTTACTCCGAACTCTTACCATTCTTTCTAAGCGTTCTCTATGTTTTATGTTGTTCTCTGAGCTCCAAGGCTCAACTTAAGAAAAACAACTGAGGTCATTAGTTTTGTCCCCATGCACGTTTGTAGCGTGCATGGAGGGGACCTGTTTCATCGCTCAAAAACTCAATGGAACTTTTCAAATTTTGATAAATGAAGTCTAATTTCTCAAAATAGATTGAAAATGTTGTATTAAAACTTTAAAAGCAAATAATGAAAATGTTGTATTAAAACTTTAAAAGCAAATAAACTCTTCAATCAATTTTGACAGCAATTTGAAATTCTATCTCAATTTTGAAATAAAAAGTTTCACTTTTCGGGAAACAAACACACTCCATGTATAAAAACTATGAACATGAGCAACGCAAAACTGCTATAAAAATAAAGACCAATTAATTGACTATTGCTGAAAGTAAAAAGCAATCTATTTCTTGCTTTTGGGGATCTTGTATCTTCGACATAAGTTACGCACGTGTGAAACGTGCATGGTAAGAAATGGGTTAAACCAACATCTGAAATGTTCATATTTCTTTTGAAAGTTGGTATCTATTCATGTTCAGATGTTTGACACATAGTAGAAGTAGATGAAGTATATGCTTGGATTTTCATAGGCGATTTCCTCATTTGACTTGGTTCATTTTAAAATGATAATATTCAGTCATTTGGCAGGCAAACCATCGGTGAAGAAGAGGTGACAGTGGCAGTGACGCCCAACGGCTATGCTGACGCGATATGCGAAGGTCACTTTGTGATGCCGGAGGAGCGGCGGATGACCGTCGGCCATTTTCTGGACATCCTGGATGACCCTGGATCAGCAGAGGGGGTGTTCTACGTGCAGAAACAAAACTCCAACCTGACAGAGGAGTTCCAGTCAGTGATGGGGGATGTCGACTCAGAGCCAGACTGGGGAACGGAAGTGTTTGGTGTGTATGGGTGTTTGCAATCACTCGCTGTCTAAAATGACTGAACTGATCATTATGAAAATTGGCGGAAGGGTTCTTTCACGTGTCTCAGGAATGATACTCACAATCTTGTTTCACTAAATTAGGAATTAAAGGTTTCGAGGTAAAAATGTATTGAAGAGCTCAAAGAGCGCCGTTTGGTATTTCTCAGTGTTGTAGCGTTTTGCACATCAGTTTAATAATACTGCTGACAGATTTTATTTATGTCCTGATCATGTAGTACAGACAAACCTCTATTTTAAGACTTCCAAAATGTCCGGAAAAATCGGTCGTAAATTGGAGGGGTCGTATGACGGAGGTTTTCACTGGCAGCTGTAGAAAGAAAAAGTTCAGCACAGTTCATACTCTCTTGTTCATGCACACATACAATGACATATTAAAACTGGATTTGGGTCTTTCCAACTCCATAGGATTGTGCAATCGATGTATTACAGTTTCACTTCGCCGACTTCTGTTAATCACCTCCACTCTCGTCCAAAGTCAGTGGTTTTCTTTTTCAAAGTCAGTGGTTTTCGTGCTTTTCCTACGCTTTCCGCCATCTTTTCTACAACAAGGGAAGCGACTCTGCTTTCAGGCCCTTCACCGTGGTTGTTTCCCTTTGCTCGAAGTCTATGCAGACGACAACAACGGTCATAAAAAACAACAAAATGGCGGTCGTAAGTCGCGTTTTAGAGGAAGTCGTTTAAGAGAGGTCGTTTACATAGTAAAATGCATCCATGCCAACAAATCCGGTCTCAAATGAGAGGTGGTCGCTTAACAGAGGGTCGTAAAATAGGGGTTTGTCTGTATTTATCATCAAAGTTAACAATTTGCACTCATCTTTTGGTGTATGCTTATGTGCACATAAGGGCTTGTGTACATTACATCCGCAATCCTCAAGTTCCATACAGAAACCCTACACACTTGTATATGAAATAAGCAGATGGGATTGTGCACAAGTTTTAGCATGTAATCCTTCATATTTCTTACTTCCAGATTTTTTGGGCGGACTGCGCATGGGTTTCCGCACGGAACTTTTGCCTATCGTCTGTGAAATTCAAAAACCTTGTATCTCGATTTTTTTTATTTTTTAAGTCAGCTTTCTAATTTTTCCCGCCACCTGCCACCAAAAGCTCGTATATCTAACGACTTTCTATCTTGTGAAAATAGACGAAAAACTCGTAAGTCTCAAATTCAGATCTAGTTAAGGACAGAAACCTCGTATCTTCGTTCTTTTCAAGTCCTTTTTTCTTTTTAAAGTAATTTTAACAAAATGCAGGACTAAACTCGCAATGTCTTGAACAACATATTCATCATAGTTAATCAATTGTGGTCAACGCGGTTAAATTTTAAAACAGTTTTTTTCATTTTTATCAAGACTACCAAAATTGAGATACAAGGTTTTTTAATTTCACCGACGGTATATTGTGTGCGTGCCCTAATGTGAATGTACCTTTTTTTGTGAAGGTGCTATTGTTTTATACTGTATGCTCAAATTGACACATGTTTAACCTTCACCGGATCCCCTGTTCAACTACACAGTCACGATGGGGCGGGTTTTCCACTACCCATACTCATTAAAAAGGAAAGGGACATGCATTTTAACAGTGTTTATCCCTATTCCAGATGATGCGGGTTCTCCAGTACCCATACTCGTCAAAGAGTCACCATGTGTTTATCCTTATCCAGATGCCGCGGGTGTCCCACTACCCATACTCAATGCACTGCAGTGGCATATTTCTGCTCTTTAAAGTATGGGTTGTAGGATACCCGCGCAATCAGTGACAAGCATGTTCAAATGACGCATTATATTACGTCATTTGTATTTTATACACATTAATGAAATTTAAGACACATAAAGCCATTAACGTTTTTGATAAACTCATGAAATTTCATGATGATTGCTTAAATACTTTTTGAGATATAACAGTTTTTATGTGTCTCTGGGTACTAGAATACCCAGGAAGCATGGTGAAGGTTAAAGTAAACATTTTGCTTGCTTGCAGGGAAACCCCCAGATGCAGTCAACATGTGGATTGGTGATGGCAGAGCAGTGACCTCCAGTGAGTTCAACTCTGGAAATGCGGGGGGTCATTTTGTGCCTTCTAGGATGTTAATATAATAATGAAACATTCTTATAGAACCCCTCAGAAATGAAGACAGCTGATTTGGAAAGAGAGAGACAAAATGAAAAGGACAGTTCTTGATTTGGGGACTTGGATGGGATGGAGTTAGTGGGGAAGGGAGGGTGGAGGAAGTGAACCAACATTCTATTATCACTGACTATCATCATAATCATCCATGATCATGATCAGTGTGATCATGTGTATGTATATATCCCCATTATCCCATTGAAAAAGTTATTTCCCTTTTTTTTATAATTCTTATCTCGGGGTAGCCCTTTCATTCCCATGGTATATGACCCACATAAGCTGGATTTTGTTTTTCTAAGCAGTGCTTGAGTTGAATTGAGCAAGGTTCACGCTTTTCATGGATTTCTCTGTGATTTTGTTTTTCTAAGCAGTGCTTGAGTTGAATTGAATTGGATTTTCAGTTTTTCAGGAGGGGGGGCATTCACAGAGAAATCCAAAGTCAAAATAAAAGTCCAGCAAAAAAAAATTCATATAAAAACAAGCGCGGATTCGCAATCGTTTGTGGCGTGCGACAATTTTGGACACAGCAATTTTGGATCAACCGACAGACCGACAGACAGACCGACAAAGTGAGTTATAGGTTTGTGGCTTGTGCCACAAACAAAAATATTGGTACGAAATAAGGGGTACAGACAAACCTCTATTTTAAGACTTCCAAAATGTCCGGAAAAATCGGTCGTAAATTGGAGGGGTCGTATGACGGAGGTTTTCACTGGCAGCCGTAGAAAGAAAAAGTTCAGCACAGTTCATACTCTCTTCTTCATGCACACATACAATGACATATTAAAACTGGATTTGGGTCTTTCCAACTCCATAGGATTGTGCAATCGATGTATTACAGTTTCACTTTGCCGACTCTTTTAATCACCTCCACTCGCGTCCAAAGTCAGTGGTTTTCTTTTTCAAAGTCTGGTTTTCGTGGTTTTCCTACGCTCTCCGCCATCTTTTCTACAACAAGGGAAGCGACTCTGCTTTCAGGCCCTTGACCGTGGTTGTTTCCCTTTGCTCGGAAGTCTATGCAGACGACAGCAACGGTCGTAAAAACCAACAAAATGGCGGTCATAAGTCGCGTTTTAGAGGAAGTCGTTTAAGAGAGGTCGTTTACATAGTAAAATGCATCCGTGCCAACAAATCCGGTCTCAAATGAGAGGTGGTCGCTTAACAGAGGGTCGTAAAATAGGGGTTTGTCTGTATACATATATCACTGGTCCCATGTTCTGTAAGACAACAGATGGTTTTTGTGATTCTTATTATTATTATCTTCTTTTTCAGTGCATCGGGATCACTATGAGAATTTGTACTGCGTGATATCAGGCTGGAAGAAGTTTCTCCTGATTCCCCCGTCAGACTTGCCCTTTGTTCCTTATGGTGGGTGTCTCTCTGCTGTAAATATTGGGGTCATCTTGTACACCCTCTCAAATTTTCACGTTGAAAGTGTTCACTATACAGGGTTCACAGCAGTTGGGAAAGTTTGGGGAAAATAGACTTCATTTTCAAGGCCCATGAAAGTTTGTGAAAAATGAAAAACCAAGAGTAGTGTCTTTGAAAGTTTGTGAATTTTGAGCTACTGTCAAATCTTCATCAATCTGCCCCCCAAATCTGCCGCCCAGGACCATAATTTTGAATCATCGTGCCAAGAAAAAAATTATAATTATGAAATAAAAATTAAAATGAATATTTTTATGCATACGATCGGTGCGACTTACTTTCGATTTTTTACCGGAATTGAAGCGAGTTGCTTCCCTTTAAAGACATCCGCTCTTTACGCGTAGCGCACAATTGCCGGGCAAATGTGTCTTCAGTGAGCTTTGGCTCGAAAATTCTGCATATAAAGTATGGCTGCGAAATGATGCAACCAACAAGCGCTCGGCATATTGTGCCGCTTTCCGAAAAACCTTCGATTTGGGAAAACCCTAAAGTTGGGCTTTGAAAGTTTGGGAAAATTAGGATGCTGTTTGGCTATGGTTGGTTGGTTGGTTGGTTGGCTTACCCTGGCTAAAAGACTCAAGGGATCATCCCAACAGCGAGAAGCACTTGAACACTAAGGTACAAATGCATCAGCTAGGGATGAGAACATTACGTGTGTGACCGTTTTTGATTACCCCGCCATGTGGGCAGCCACACTCCGTCTTCGGGGGATTTTAGACTGATGATGTTATGCTGGGAGCTTGTCTTGGCTTAAGACAACCATTCAGAGCATAACAACATTTTGATGTAGCCTTGGCATTCTAGCTTATGTCAAATGGTCTGACACAGCCTCATGCCATGGCATTGTTTGGCTATGAACCCTGCTATATTCTGCCATTTTTTAGGTAAGGGATAGGGTTAGGATCAGCCTAGGATTATTTTCATGAAAGTGAAAGAAGCAGACTTTGAGGTAGAGGGTCATAAAGGAGTCATTGTACATTTTTGCCTTTAATTTTCTTCAGTCAATCAGTTGAATGTGTATTATTTATGTTGTGTTCTGCATATTTCCGCTTGTGCGTGTGTGTGTGTGAATCACATTTTTTGCTTGTTTTTATCTTTCTATTGTTTTGGTAAAGCGCATTGAGCTTTAACCCTTTCATCGCCACTGTCGCCTCTTGGCATCACAATGATTTTAACACCCATGTCACTAAAAGGCATCAAATTGGGGTCTATTATCCAAAGATCCTATTGTCTCAGTTTGGGGAAGTAAGGATAGACCTTATTTTATGTATGTCACAGAGGAATCCCCAATATAGTGCTAGTGGAACCTCCCTTATAAGACCTTCAAAAATCATCCAAAATGAGGTCTTATAAGGGAGGGGTCTTATATAGGAGGTAATTTTAATACTTACAAAGAAGGGCAATGTCTCAGAGAAGTAGGTCTTATATGGGAGGGAGTCTTATAAGGGAGGTTCCACTGTACTGCAATGGATTTTGTTCTCTACCCAGGTAAATTTAATGGAAATTGGTGGCTGAAATATGGCTGGCGGTGAAAGGGTTAAGGTAATGCGCTATGAAAGTTTCCTAAATAAATAAAATGAGGGGGGGGGGGGGGGGGGGGGGATGACTAAAGTACAAAATTGCCCATTCTTTTTGCATGTATCTGATTATTGTACATTGTTGTTTCAGTAGCTGAAGTACAACTGTGTACTTTGTAATGCTGAATTCAAGGTTACACATGCCTAGTAATTTTTCAAGTACAGACAAACCCCTATTTTACGATCCTCTGTTAAGCGACCACCTCTCATTTGAGACCGGATTTGTTGGCACGGATGCATTTTACTATGTAAACGACCTCTCTTAAAAGACTTCCTCTAAAACGCGACTTACGACCGCCATTTTGTTGTTTTTTACGACCGTTGCTGTCGTCTGCATAGACTTTGAGCAAAGGGAAACAACCACGGTCAAGGGCCTGAAAGCAGAGTCGCTTCCCTTGTTGTAGAAAAGATGGTGGAGAGCGTAGGAAAAGCACGAAAACCACTGACTTTGAAAAAGAAAACCACTGACTTTGGATGAGAGTGGAGGTGATTAACAGAAGTCGGCGAAGTGAAACTGTAATACATCGATTGCACAATCCTACGGAGTTGGAAAGACCCAAATCCAGTTTTAATATGTCATTGTATGTGTGCATGAAGAAGAGAGTATGAACTGTGCTGAACTTTTTCTTTCTACGGCTGCCAGTGAAAACCTCCATCATACGACCGCTCCAATTTAGGACCGATTTTTCCGGACATTTTGGAAGTCTTAAAATAGAGGTTTGTCTGTTTTTCCGGACATTTTGGAAGTCTTAAAATAGAGGTTTGTCTGTATGTGCATACCATATTTTTCAGACTACAAAGCAATGCTTTTTTTTCAGACTGTGATCCCTGTGCCTTATAGTATAATTGGTTTAGACAACTTTATTCAAATATCATACAAAATCAAACAATGATGAGGTAATGAGGGTGACAACAAGCAAATGCTTATAACGCACCCTTTCATAAAGAATCATTAACAATATGGCAGGAGGAAATAAATTGTAACCAAAACAGACAAATACATTTATAAATTGGTTCAACTTTTATATACTAAGGGAGAACGGTGATTAAAATGAAACTGAACAATGCAAAAATACAGTGATGCTGTAAGCAAATTAACAAAAGAGAGAGAGAGAGAGAGAGAGAGAAAGGGGGGGGAATAAAATAATTTAAAAGACAAGATAAAGAATGAGAGACGTGAATAATCTGTGTAATAAAATAGAAAGACAATTTATGAAACCTGTCAGCATAATTACGCATAGTAAAAAATATAATATAATTGACAGTATAGTAAGAAAATATAATGACAAAACTGAGTTTTGTTTAAAACTTGGGGGCGTGTGCATTATAATATGAT
This sequence comes from Phymorhynchus buccinoides, assembly GCA_017654935.2. Classification (NCBI taxonomy): domain Eukaryota; kingdom Metazoa; phylum Mollusca; class Gastropoda; order Neogastropoda; family Raphitomidae; genus Phymorhynchus; species Phymorhynchus buccinoides. The sequence continues at coordinate 41,726,168 of CM065701.1, forward strand.
TGACGATATAGTAAGAAAATATAATGACAAAACAGTTTCGTTTAAAACTTGGGGGCGTGTGCCTTATAATATGATTGACAATATAGTAAGAAAATATAATGACAAAACAGTTTTGTTTAAAACTTGGGGGCGTGTGCCTTATAATATGATTGACAATATAGTAAGAAAATATAATGACAAAACAGTTTTGTTTAAAACTTGGGGGCGTGTGCCTTATAATATGATTGACAATATAGTAAGAAAATATAATGACAAAACCTGAGTTTTGTGTAAAACTTGTGGGGGGGCCATATATAATAAGGTGCGCCATATAGTCCAAAAATTACAGTACATGCTTTGAGTCTTAGCTTCCTTTCACACACACTGACACTCACACACACACACACACACACACACACACACACACACAAACACTCACACACACACACACACAAACACTCACACACACATTTACCGTCTAATATCACGAGAAGTGGAAAGACCTTAAGTGAAAGACACACACACACACACACACACACACACACACACACACACACACACATAAACACACTTACTTGATATTATTCATTGATTTTACACCAGTGACAGAAGAGCAGGTTAGGGTTATTATTGTTAATACACCCAAAAAATCCTGCAGCCTTGACCCCATCCCAGCAGATCTCATGTATCAGTGTCTTGATGAGTTAATACCTGTTATCACCACCATTGTCAATAACTCCTTGAGTACTGGAACTGTACCCTCTTCTTTCAAAAATGCTATTGTGACACCTCTGTTGAAAAAGTCCAATCTCGATCCAAACGTAATGAAGAATTACAGGCCTGTGTCAAATTTGCCGTTTATTTCTAAAATTTTGGAGAAGGTTGTTCTGTGTCAACTGCTCAATCATTTGAGTCAGTCTGACTTGCTTGAGCCTTTCCAGTCTGCCTACAAGGCAAATCATTCCACAGAGACAGCTTTACTTCGTGTTGTCAATGATCTGCTCTCTGCTTGTGACAATGGTAATATATCTTTGCTATCCCTACTTGATCTGTCGGCCGCGTTTGATACGCTTGACCATAACATATTGCTTAAGAGACTACAAGTCTCTTTTGGATTGTCAGGTTATGTTCTTAAATGGTTTACATCTTACTTGAGTGACCGATTCCAGTCTGTTGTTGTACTCAATCAAGTTTCAAAATCTGTTTCTCTGAAATATGGAGTACCTCAGGGTTCTGTGTTAGGACCTGTGCTATTTACAATGTACATTCAACCTCTCAGTCAGTGGATCAGGCAGTTTGATGTTATGCATCACATGTTCGCTGACGATGCACAGCTGCATCAGTCGGCACAACCCTGTCAGTTTCCCCAGCTTGTTGTCACTCTTCAGCAGACAATAGAATCTGTCAAACAATGGATGACTGTGAACAAGCTGAAAATGAATGATGGGAAGACCGAGGTCATCCCAGTTGGAACGTCCAGGCAGCTCAAAGCAGTCTCCAACAGTAGTTCTCTTGTTGTGTCTGGTGAAGACATCTGTTTTGCCGAGTCCGTTAGGAATCTTGGGGTACATCTGGATCGTGTACTCTCAATGGAGAACCATATAAAGCTACTGTGCAGGACCATCTATCTTGAGCTCCGCAGAATCGGTCATATCCGTCCTTTTCTTACCATTGATGCGGCCAAAAAGCTCATGTCAGCATTTGTTTTGTCCAGACTGGACTATTGCAATTCTTTGTTTTTTGGTCTCCCAAACACGCTTCTCGACAAACTGCAGAGAGCTCAGAATCATGCTGCACGCATAGTCCTCAGATAACGCAAATTCGACCATGCAAAGCCTCTCTTGAGGGAGCTGCACTGGCTTCCCGTCCGAGCCCGAATCGAATACAAAATTGCCACCCTCTGTTTTCGATGCCTCCACGATCTTGCTCCCTCCTATCTTTCAGACTTAGTTGTGCCATACACACCATCGAGATCTCTCCGTTCCTCAGACGCTGGTCATTTGGCCATCCCGCGAGTTCGCCTGGAGACATATGGCAAGCGTTCTTTTTCTTTTGCTGGCCCTACTGTTTTTAATTCGTTACCTTTAGCCCTTCGTAATGCACAAACGTTTAACGCTTTTAAATCAGGCATGAAGACCTTCTTATTCCATACCTATTTTAACCATGATTAATCTGACGTGTATCAACCGTCAACCTGCTGATATGTCTTATTCCAAACGGTGTGTGTGTGATTGCGTGTGTGTAGGTGAGTGCGTGCGTGTGTGTGTGTGTGTGTGAGTGAGAAGGCGCGAGAGAGAGTGGAGGGTGTGTTTTGCTGTTGTTGTTTTTTTTAGGGGGGGAGACAGCGCGGGGTGAGGGAGGGGGGAGGGGAAGGGGGTGGTGAGAGAGTGGAGGGGCTGGGGGTATATGTTCCCCGCATGTATTAATTTTAATGTTTTCTAATGATATCTTGTTCTTACGATGTCAAAGTTCTTTTTTATGTTTTAATCTTGTATGTCTCCTTTTTCTTCTTTCTTAAACCTGTTGGTTTTTATCTTTGTAATGGCGCCTGGAGCCTCGCGAGGGACAGGCGTCACTTTTTAAAATGAATTAAATTATTATTATTATTATGTTGGTTGCAGAAAAATACCAGGCTGCTCGATTCAAGGAAGAGAAGGGGCAGTTCTCCATAGAACCTGATCCAGACACTGGAGAGGTGTGTATGTGTAAGGGAGATAACTTTCCGGCATACTCCGGAAATCTGGTTTTAGGAGTGCCAAAACTTGTGGCTTCCAGTTTGTTAGTTTTTTAGTTAATAACGGTAAAGAAAAATAAATTGGGCATGAAATCCTGTGATGAAAGACTTTTGTGTGTGTGCGTGCGTGCGTGCATGCATGCATGTTTTATTGGAGTGGATTTGATACAAAACAAGGGTATGGCCATGTCCACTGCCACAACATTTACTCTACAAGACATAATTAGCCTCAGATAAAATATCATTATGCCAAAGTTATGGTGAGTGACTCTGATTCTGTGCAGTGCTTCGCAAGATATTGCTCAGAAAGACACAAACACACGCACACAAAAACAGACACAATCCCAGTACCCACTGCTCCGCATGGAGATCACCTTCTGTCACTTAGCAACTGTAATCATCTTATTGATGGTTTTGTCATGAGCTGCCCTTAATTTTATGAAGCTCTACTAAAGCTTAAGTGGGAAACTAAACATTGTTACTTTCTAAATTAAGTAAACCTATGAAGTTCTACTAAAGCTTAAGTGGGAAACTAAACGTTGTTACTTTCTAAATTAAGTAAACCTATGAAGTTCTACTAAAGCTTAAGTGGGAAACTAAACGTTGTTACTTTCTAAATTAAGTAAACCTATGAAGTTCTACTAAAGCTTAAGTGGGAAACTAAACGTTGTTACTTTCTAAATTAAGTAAACCTATGAAGTTCTACTAAAGCTTAAGTGGGAAACTAAACGTTGTTACTTTCTAAATTAAGTAAACCTATGAAGTTCGACTAAAGCTTAAGTGGGAAGCTAAACGTTGTTACTTTCTAAATTCAGTAAACCGATTTACTTAATTTAGAAAGTAACAACGTTTAGTTTCCCACTTAAGCTTTAGTAGAACTTCATCAAATTAAGCACTGGTGGTTGTTTAGCCGTTCTGTCAAAGACAATGCATGGTGGTGGTTGTTTTTGTGGACGTACGCCAGGTGCCATGGATAGCGGTGGACCCGCTGCAGCCGGACACAGACCGGTACCCCGAGTACAGACGCTGCCGGCCCGTGGAGGTGACGGTGAAGGCGGGACAGACGCTGTACCTGCCCTCGCTGTGGTTCCACCACGTGCGCCAGTCCCACGGATGTGTCGCAGGTGCGTCGTTTGGGGGGGGGGGTGGTGTAGGGCGTGTGTAGGCCGTGCTGTTATCTGCCGCACACCTGACTCTTGGTTTTTGGAGTGGACAACTGGGCAGTGGGTGGATGCCTCGTGCCTCCATACGGGGAGCTGTTCAACCCCGACCCCATCCACGAGTCTCTCCCTGTGGGGATACCGGGGGGGGGGGGGGGGGGGGGGGTGTCATAAAAATAGTTCCCCTACCTACTGGAAGTTCTGTGCTTCTAACTTCCTCTAATCTGCCTCTCTTTGACTCTGCCTTTTTCCTTTGCGTACTGCCATCTACTATCTTTCTGACTTATTGGCCCATTCTGAACATGCTTTTTTTTTGAAACAAATCGGAATAGTAGAAAATGGTGTTAAATAATGGCAAACACTTTACCCATTATGGCCAATTGCCTATGGGTCAAAACCTAGTCATTTCCTCTGAATAAGACTAATTCAAAAACATACTGTATATTCCTGGCCGGGATTTGATGAAAAGTTGGCATGGTAAACTAAAGCTGGCTTGAAAAAAATTCTGATTATCCAGATAAACTTAATGTTCTCATTTGGATAATGCCAACAGCTGTGGCCATTTGTGTAAAAGGCCATGTTCCTTCCAATTTTAGGGGTGCTTCAAAATACGAGTTTTTGGAGTGCCCATAAATGTGGCTTCTGGTTTTGTTGTTGTTGTTGTTTTCAATATATGGGGGTGAAACATCTGGTTCAAATTCAGAGATGAGATAGTGGGAAAAACGGCGATTATGGTTTGTGTTAAATTTGAATCTATAATGTCTGAGGTAAGTTTATTGCAAGGTTTGCAAAGAAAGTTTTAATTGGCAAAGTTTGGCATGTTTTTAAAAAAATAACGTAAATGGTTCTAAATGCCACAATTTCGTTTGTTTGTTTCAGTTGTGGTATGACATGGATTTCGACTGTACAAGTTTGATTTCACCAGTCTTGTTAGACTGATGCCAGAGTGTGAGCAGAGTGGGCAGCTGAGAATTCAGAGCAGAGAATGGGGCATCATGTTTTTGTAAAGTGTAAGCTCTTTTTACGTCAGTTATACCGACTCTGGCTCAACATTGTCTTGGGTGATTGGTTGGGACAATGAATAAGTATTGGACTGATGACGTCATGCCAACAATGCTAAACACAATTACTTTACGTCAGTTATACCGACTCTGAAATGCATTGTCATGGGTCATAAAGGTTAAAAAGCCCGCAAATCTGAAAACTAAGCGAAAACTGTACTGATCATAACAAAATAGCTGTGTGCAAGAGACATATAATATGCTAAAACTTTGTTGTACAATCTCAATTATATGGATGGACCTGCATAATATAAGCTCAAGCTGTTGCGTGGCAACAAAGTCGAGCTGATAAGAGAGCTAGAAATCTTAGATAACAAGAAAATCAACCAATCACCTCCTTTAAAAGGCCATGTTCCTTCCAATTATATTTCTTTCATCAGATTAATTGGGTGCTTCATGAAACATATAGTAGAAAATGGTTTAAATTGGGCAGAATGCCCTATGGGTAAACCTAGTGGCTCATCTGAATAAGTTATTTGGCCATTATTTATGTTGTTGGTTGTTTTCAGATAAACTTAATGTTCCTCTGAAACAGCTCTGGTTCATAATTAATTCAGAGATGGATGGGTTTCTGCGTAGATGTGCTCATGCCAGAGGTCAAAGTCGACGGACGCCATCAGTGGGGCAACATCCAACATGTAAATGTCTTTATGTTAAATTTAGCAATCTGGGGTGATGGGACAACAATGGACTGATGACGACCACATGTAAACTTTACTCGTATACCGAATACAGTAAGCTCATGGACTGATCCTAATGCTAAGTGTGTCTTGTTACAATGTCTTATATCTGCATGATCACAATGCATTCTTCATAATGAGGTTTGACTATGGAAATTTAATATGGAAACATAGACCACAACACTACGTAAATGTGTGTCCTGTGTGCCATGTGATTCATTCTCTTTGTTTCTGTGTACCTCATGTGTATGACATGGTTCATCTCTTTTTCGACCTCAAACTGCAAAAGTATTTTGTGAACTAACTTAACAATTGTCAATACATTTAGGGATAGAAAGAAGTGGGGTATATATAGTTTAATAACTTCTTAGTTTTGTTGTGTGGTTTTTTTGATAGTCTACAACTTGACCAAGCTGTCTTTATAGTTAAGGTTTGCATGTTAACATTCTTTTCTAACGTGTATGTTCTTTATGGTTCCAGAAATATGGAAACGATTTTTAAACCACCAAAATATTAACAAAAACGGAGTAATCACAGAAGCGTCCAAATTGCAAATCACAGATAGGTAAATATATACACAGCGTCTGTACAAAAAAAGGAATGGTTCTGGTTTGGAAGTTTAAAAAACTAAAAGAGGGTAAAGAAAGACTTTTTGCATACAAATGTAACATATTTGGGGATATGACAGTTGGTGTAGAATTACTCAAACATTAAACTTATCTTAAAAATTATAATTAAAGAGAGTAAAGAAATATTTGTTTTGCATACATTGATGTTATGTCATGGATTTGGGGATATGAATTTGTGGAAAGTTAGTGTAGAATTACCCTTAACATTAAACTGATAAGATTTTGTATCTTGTTTGGAATTCTTCTAGGTGGGGGGGGGGGGGGGGGGGGGGTAGTGAGACAATAATGAAAAAAGAAAGAGGGAGAGGAAGAGAGGGGGACAAATGGAGAAATAGAGTTTGAAACTGTACAAAGAAAAGCTTCACAACTGGTACATAATGAGGTTGAAAGAAACGGCGAAAGAGAGAAATCTGTATTATCCAATATTGAGAACAGAAAAGTCATTTTACTCTCTTGTAGAAATGTCAACAGGTTGCTTAAAAAAAGAAATCATGACTCTTCTTGAGGTCTTGACTGTTCACTTTCCCGTCAAATTACTTGTTCTCAGAAGATAAAGATAATTGATTTCTTTCCTTAGTTTTGGGACCTTGTTAGCTTGTTTGTGGTTTTGTCTGTTGGTTGGTTTTCTGTAATCATTATTTTGGACAGTGATTTTAAAATTCAGTTTAGTAATGTTAAAATAAACTTAAAGAAAAAATGAATCGTTTTGAAAATAGCAATGGTCATAATTAATCTTCTCTAGCGAGTTTCAAACACGTATTTTCTTTCTGTCTACACATTTCAACTAAGATTGACATTACAACCTGTATGACATTTCAACGCATTTCTACTTAGTTAGATTGAATTATCTTCGAACATCTATAATACAATTTTTTTTATCCAACTTTGTAATCTGTACAACAATTAAGGATACGTTTTTAAAAAAGCATCATGTAAACATGGCATGAACTTTTATTGTATGAAATATCAAAATGATGTCAGTATGACCAACTGCATCAAAACCCATCAGAAAGAAAAGGAAAAGGAAAAAAAACCAGGGATGTCAGAATATTATAAAAAATTGGAAACGAAAATTAAGTTTAAGAAAAAAAGATGCCATCAACATTGACTAATAAAACCCTTCTCAGTTGGATTTGATTAAAAATATAAGAACAAAGCTTTTTGACAAACAAAAAGATCAGAGAAAGGGCGAAAGGGAAGAGAGAGAGAGAGAGGGGAAGCGATAAACAACTGAACATTTCAGGGAAGAACGATCACTACGCAAAAACACATGTACTGTAGTTCAATTCTGGAATGATATTTTGAAACTGAAACAAATGATGGAATGCAACAAAGCGACTGAGAATGCCTCAAACTGGAATTTTCTTGTACGTGTGCGGTCAGTCTATAGAATGGGCAGTGGAGATTATCTAGGTACAGGTATAACTAAATAGATATATTAAATATATATAGCAAAGCACAAAACAACAAGATTTAGTCGTTATCATAAGAATTTTCGGCTTCTATTTGGAGTAGCCTTTGTGAAGGAACTGATAGTGGTGCTGATTCACAATGAAGGAAAAAGAAAATAGTACACAAATTGTATTAAAATACAGGACATGTAGACAGAAAAGATAAATAGTCACTACATGAGTAAAGCAGGAACTGTTTAGGAACAACCTTCATTACTGTAGCTCTTTGAATATCTTTCATAAATGTTGTTGTGATGTTGACCAGAGTGATACTAGTGTGCGTTTCGTGCGAAACATATACAAGTGTGCACACAAGCAATAAGGACACGCATTCACGCACGTGCACACACACACACACACACTTACATACTCGCGTGCGCACACACACACACACGCACACACACACACACACACACACACACTCACACTTTCATAATCGCACACACACACACACAAACACTTACAAGTTACATACTCACACACACACTTACAATACTCGCACACACACGCACAATTAGGCATATGAACTCCTTATTGTCTGTCTGTCCTGTGCTTAACAATCAATAAATAAAATAAATTACAGACTTGACCCAAGAAACGTTTGTCTAGGGGTAGAATACCACCTTAATTTCTTTTCCCTTTTTTTCCTTAATTGAAGTGAGGCGTTCATCAGTTATTTTTATTCTGTATTGTTGCATTTGTTTTTATGTATAGCTTTGTTCTTAATTGATAGCATTGCTCAAAGCAATCTACATGGATCAGTGTTACTGGATGTTTATAGCATTGCTCAAAACAATCTACATGGATTGTACTGGATGTTAATAGCATTGCTCAAAACAATCTACATGGATTAGTGTTACTGGATGTTTATAGCATTGCTCAAAACAATCTACATGGATTGTACTGGATGTTAATAGCATTGCTCAAAACAATCTACATGGATTAGTGTTACTGGATGTTTATAGCATTGCACAAAACAATCTACATGGATTAGTGTTACTGGATGTTTATAGCATGCTCAAAACAATCTACATGGATCAGTGTTACTGGATGTAACAAAACAATCTGCATGGATCAGTGTTACTGGATGTTTATAGCATTGCTCAAAGCAATCTACATGGATCAGTGTTACTGGATGTAACAAAACAATCTACATGGATTAGTGTTACTGGATGTTTATAGCATTGCTCAAAGCAATCTACATGGATCAGTGTTACTGGATGTTTATAGCATTGCTCAAAACAATCTACATGGATTGTACTGGATGTTAATAGCATTGCTCAAAACAATCTACATGGATAGTGTTACTGGATGTTTATAGCATTGCTCAAAACAATCTACATGGATCAGTGTTACTGGATGTTTATAGCATTGCTCAAAACAATCTACATGGATCAGTGTTACTGGATGTTTATAGCATTGCTCAAAACAATCTACATGGATTAGTGTTACTGGATGTTTATAGCATTGCTCAAAACAATCTACATGGATCAGTGTTACTGGATGTAACAAAACAATCTGCATGGATCAGTGTTACTGGATTATAGCATTGCTCAAAACAATCTACATGGATTGTACTGGATGTTAATAGCATTGCACAAAACAATCTACATGGATCAGTGTTACTGGATGTTTATAGCATTGCTCAAAACAATCTACATGGATCAGTGTTACTGGATGTAACAAAACAATCTACATGGATCAGTGTTACTGGATTGCTCAAAACAATCTACATGGATCAGTGTTACTGGATGTTTATATCATTGCTCAAAACAATCTACATGGATTGTACTGGATGTTTATAGCATTGCTCAAAACAATATACATGGATTGTACTGGATGTTTATAGCATTGCTCAAAACAATCTACATGGATTGTACTGGATGTTTATAGCATTGCTCAAAACAATCTACATGGATTGTACTGGATGTTAATAGCATTGCTCAAAACAATCTACATGGATTTTACTGGATGTTTATAGCATTGCTCAAAACAATCTACATGGATCAGTGTTACTGGATGTTTATAGCATTGCTCAAAACAATCTACATGGATTTTACTGGATGTTTATAGCATTGCTCAAAACAATCTACATGGATTGTTACTGGATGTTTATAGCATTGCTCAAAACAATCTACATGGATTGTACTGGATGTTTATAGCATTGCTCAAAACAATATACATGGATTGTACTGGATGTTAATAGCATTGCTCAAAACAATCTACATGGATTGTACTGGATGTTAATAGCATTGCTCAAAACAATCTACATGGATTGTACTGGATGTTAATAGCATTGCTCAAAACAATCTACATGGATTTTACTGGATGTTTATAGCATTGCTCAAAACAATCTACATGGATCAGTGTTACTGGATGTTTATATCATTGCTCAAAACAATCTACATGGATTGTACTGGATGTTTATAGCATTGCTCAAAACAATATACACGGATTGTACTGGATGTTTCTGTGAAATTTGGGATATCATGTAAGATAGCAGCAGCCACAACAACAATAGCAACAACATAAACTCATAATTCTCTTCCGACTTTTTTGTGGATCACTCAGACAGTTTCCTATCATAATGAGCGCAGATGCGTCATACTGTCGTCATACACCAAAGTAAGAAATAGGCCCAGCATGTCCGTCTTCGGCTCCATCAAGGTCTTAATGTTGAATGTAGGAATTATAGCTGAAAGAAAAGCTTTCAAAAGTGCTGGTTACGCATTACGTTTGAACAAGGTCAGAAGAGAGGTGTGTGAGCAAACCTGGAGGGATTCCCTGGGTCTTTATTTTAAGACAAAGTTCCTGGGTTCCTGGTTCCTGTCCTCTTTGCCTCTTTCTTTCACTGAGCTAGATGAATAGGCATTGTAAGCGGCCTTGATGGTAGTTATGTGCTTTTTATTGAAAAAGAAACACCCGAAGGTGATGATGGGACACAGATATGCACCAGGCACGTCTGTCCTATCAACATGAGAGCAGCCCTGCTCCAGCCTTAGAAGTCCATGTTGTGTTAAAACAGGCACACACGGGACATTCCATTAAGTATACAGAGGCACATAGCCACTCCCGGCTTGGTGATCATCGCATACGATGCATGAGTCCTTGCGAAATGTCCCCATGGGTGTACCAGCCTGTTTTTTATGACTGCAGAGCCCACCAGCAAAAGACAAAGGACAGGCGAGGCTAGTGTATATCCAGACGAAGCCACAGGCTCCCGCCTTGCGGTCTTATATGCCTCAGAAGAGAGTCACAGCATGTATTGTGATCTTGTTTCTTAGGTCTTTCCCCGCGTCATCCCAGAGGGATTAGGAATGGAGAGTTCTCTATCTTTGTTCATTGATTTGTCTTATCGTCTCCAAGCCTCTTTGTTTCTGTCAGAATGAAAATGAAACACCCGAAGGTGCTGATGGAACTGGCCAGAGACGCACCGGCCTCACCCGCCCTACCAACACCAGAGCAGTCCCCAAGAGGTTGTTCCCAATGTGTTCCTGTATGTAAACCAATAGTGTATACTATACATCTACTCTAGCTTCTCAAGTGCAGTCTATGACAAGACACCAATAACTAAAACACATTTTACACACGGTCATAGTTAATGAAGACATTACGTTTGATGGCAATTCTGATCTACTGAAAATGGTTTGGGGAGTATGTCACAAGGAAACTAGCTGACCAACAAACAAAAAAATGACTCGATACATATAATATATAATTATGTGAAAGATCGAAGCTGCAAAACGTTCACAAAACGTACCCTTGTTGTTGTGATCTTTTAGAACTAATGCAACCGATTTCACGGACTATAAGGCGATAGGACTTTTTTCTTACCCGAAAGACTGACTTGTTGTTCCTGTGTGCAAAGGTCCTAGTGGTCACAAATTAAGTTAAGGCGATACTTTCCCTCAACACTGAGACCCCTGCGCCTTTTAATGTGCCTAATAATATAGTATTTACTGTAAGAAAGAATAACGACAAAATCTGAATTTTGTGTACAATTTAGGCGGTGAGCCTTATAGTCCGAAAAATACGGGTCTTCGTTTCTATCCAGACTGAAGCAGTGTCTCGCTACAATTCAAATCACAGCCAAGGAAAGCACAACCATGGATCACATCAGTAATATTTGAAACAGTTCAGTTGGGATGTAGGGGAAGACGGGGTAAAAAGCGCATGGGCGGGTAAGAAGCCCACCCCAATTATCTCATGAAATGAAGCAAATTTCAGTCTCATTTTACCCATGAGACGAGCGTTAATGTCTAGCATTCGTCTCATGGGCAAATTTGACTGAAATATTCTTTATTTCATGAGATAATTGGGGTGGGCTTCTTACCCGCCCATGCGCTTTTTACCCCGTCTTCCCCTACGTGTTGTAGGCTACCTACACAGCTATTTACAGACAGCGTATGAGCCACAATTTTTCACCGATTCTACTGGGCTCAGATGCTTGAGTATTACTTTTGAGCTTGCATTAATTGAAACATTTATTTAGGGTAAGACGGGGTAAAAAGCCCATGGACGGGTAAGAAGCCCATCATGAAATAAAGCAAATTTCAGTCACATTTTGCCCATGAGACGAGCGTTAATTTTTAGCATTCGTCTCATGGGCAAATTTTACTGAAATTTCCTTTCTTTCATGAGATAATTGGCATGAGCTTCTTACCCGCCCATGGGCTTTTTACCCCGTCTTACCCTAATTAACATTTTGTTTCAGATGGATGAGCGCTTTTGGTAGCCCTACTGGCGATAACTCTCCTGGCTGATATTAGTTCCCTTGATCAAATCGAAGGCATAATCTATTTTTGGCCGAGAAGGACCGAGAGAGAATGGGACAGAAAGAAAGAAAGAGAGAGTGAACTCGCCGTCGCTGACAAAATGCCTTCAAGTGGAACGCCATCTGGTGGCATGGGATAAGGGCCATAACTCCCATCTACATAGCTCATGGATTAGAGGTTTGGCAGTCCGTGAAGAAGGGCTTTATTGCTAAGCCTCTTTTTATTTTTAAGCAAAAAAGAAAGCAACTTTTCTGCCCACGCAAAAAATGATCCTCCTTGTGCTTGATCTTGTTGGAATGTTGACTGACCCTTCTGTGACATGATATCAAACAAACATCTGTGAGAAACACACACACACACACACGCGCGCGCGCGCGCGCGCGCGCGCGCGCACACACACACACACACACAGAGCGCACGCATGCATACACGCATTCTCTCTCTCTCTCTCTCTCTCTCTCTCTCTCTCTCTCTCTCTCTCTCTCTCTCTCTCTCTCTCTCTCTCTCTCTCTCACACACACACACACACACACACACACACCTATCAAGCCAAGCAGTGTGGATAAACCTTTACAAATCTTCTTTTTTTTATGGGAAAAGTCAAGTAAAGATGAGTTGGGATTCTGTACACCTGTTATTTGCGTGAATGAAAATGGTTATTTCGGATAGGAAGGGACTTTTACTTACTCTTTAAGCACGTTAAAAAAGTTTCCAATCATTCAACAGTTTAATTAACCAAAATGCTGTTTGGAATCAAAGGTAGCCGTTATTGACCTGAAACAACCGGAAGAAAATGTGTATTTAAACATGCAGACTAAGAATGTTATAGTCTGTTTTCTGTGGGCTGCAAATACATAAAGTGCAAAACATAATTTATTATTAAATGTTGTTATTATATATCGCAAAATGACACGTAGGGGTATGACAGATAGATGCAAAGTGTAGTCAATTCAGGATTATTTCGACTGATTTTCGTGTATTTACACATATAACACATTTTGGGGGAAATGAAAAAGATAAAATTTAAAAAAGATTCTGCGAACACTTCTCCATACATGTCGTACTGATGTAAATTTTGTTCCACAGAGAGAGAGAGAGAGAGAGAGAGAGAGAGAGAGAGAGAGAGAGAGAGAGAGAGAGAGAGAGAGAGAGAGAGATTGTTTTTTCTCCTGTTAAACTTATTTGACCATGCCAATTCATGAACACATTCAAGTACAAAACAGGAACTAGAGTACTAACATGTCTGCGCGTTGGTTGGGTACGCGCGTGATATCTGTATTGTTAAAAATTCGGGACTTTCCTGGTGTTGCACTGCCTCCGGGCATGCCCCCAGGATCGTTCCCACCATCTTTATATTCTACTAATGTCCCATATGTGTCTGTTTCAGACCGGAGGACGTTAAACAGATTTTTTTTTTTCTACCCATCCCACCCCACAACCAAACAAAGGGAAAACAAGCCATCGTGTTCGAGCTTTGCAACATCTTTCCAATAACCATTGTTCGTTTCAGAAATTAACCCAGCCAAAAAAACCACAAATGTAGAGGTAACGCGCGAACATGGGTAAACTAGGCCTATCTTAATGAAAATGTTTTCCACTAAGAGTGGTACAACCTAGCACATCCTTCAGTTACGTAGGTAAAACCTCACCAAAGGACAATATTCGGGCAAAGGTGCAGTTTAGCTACCCACCACCAACACCAACACCATGTTCTCATTGAAAGTGTTCACTAAGAAGCAGCAACATTTTGCCTTGGGTTACGGTTAGTATCAGGGTTAGGGTTAGTTTCATGAAACTGAAGGAACGACGCAATGAGATTGAAAGCCGTGAACATGAGGGGAGTGGGGGGTGGCGGGGGTGTAGCTAATCTGCAACCGTTGCTTTGCCAATCTTCGAAGCAAAACCCTCTTTCACCTTAGAGATGCACGTGGCGAGAAAAGTCATTGCGCAGTTCGCTACAAGCGCCGTGCGCCGCGGGGAAGAGGTTGACGTCAGGGTCCGTGGGCAAGGTCTTGTAGATGTCCTGCAGCAGCAGCTCCAGCTGAAGCACCGGAGCAGCCACAACCTTCCCGTGATCACCCCCTTCTTCTCCTCTGGCTTCTCTTTCAGACGCGGCTCCGGCGTTGCGCGCGTAGATGGCGAAGGAGCTGTAGCTTTTCCCCATGCCCATGCCGCCCATGTCGGGAAAACCATCCCGGAAGAGATCCGCGTAGTCGTTGCGGTGTTTGTGAAAGCGGTGTTGGCGGTGATTACGGTGGTGGTGGTAGGACTTCTTCTCCTCAGTACTGTTGCGAACCACGCAACACGCCGCCATCCAGAACATGAACGGAACGTTGATGTCGTTGCCGATCACCTCCATAGGATCACGTGACGGGATGACCCCGGAAGCGATAAAAACAGCCGGGTCATTATCATCGTCATATCCGCTTCCTCCTCCTCCTGCTCCCCCTCCAGCTCCTCCGCTGCTGAAGTAGTGGTACATCTTCTGCTTGCTGCGGTATTTGCTGGAGACGAACTCGGCGGGGGAGACTCGCGGTACTCCGCACTGCTGGAGGGCGAACTGTCGCACGTGCAGCACGGCGCGGTGCCAGGCGGGGTAGAGGGAGGCGTGCATGGGCGCCGTGTTGGTCATGGTGAAGGTGGCTGTGCGGGACACGGGGTCTGGCCCCGCCAGCTCGGGCCAGATGAGGTGAGCCGTGCGGTAGGTGGTGGCGCTGTAGTCTGAAGGAAGCACCTGTGGGGGTTGAAACAGAACGGAGTGGACACGGGTGAGCAGTGATTAGTTTTTATGGAGATTTTGTATATGTATGGGGATATAAACAAATCTCCAGTAAAAGCCAAAAAGTACTATAGCAAGAGAAATAAAGAAGACTGGTAGTACCTTTGGGCTTTTACCCGACGAATTTTGCATGGTTGCCACAAAAACATTCACAAACGTATAAATAATATTCATAAATGAGTTCTTTGGGATTTATGAAGACTTTGTATTGTAAAGACAAACACGCACAAGCACAATCGCGCGCGTTTTTAAGCAACTGACGTGTATTGGTCTGTGGAATATAGGCTAAGCTTTATCTGTTGGTATGACTGCCCCAACGTTTTTCCCAACCCAACTCGCTAAAATACTTTACATCTGTGCTCTCATTATTAAGTTTGCAACACGTTATTCACTGGATATTTGGGATGTAACACATTTTCAGAAGTGTTGACAGCCATCTTCGTCCTGACATTTGCCAGCTTCCAGAATAGCTAATAGCAGTTCTGCTATCTAACCCGAATTGACAGCCATCTTCGTCCTGACATTTGCCCAGCCTCCCAGAATAGCTAATAGCAGTTCTGCTGTCTCACCTGGTGTGCTCCGAATTGACAGCCATCTTCGTCCTGACATTTACCCAGCCTCCCAGAATAGCTAATAGCAGTTCTGCTGTCTCACCTGGTGTGCTCCGAATTGACAGCCATCTTCGTCCTGACATTTACCCAGCCTCCCAGAATAGCTAATAGCAGTTCTGCTGTCTCACCTGGTGTGCTCCGAATTGACAGCCATCTTCGTCCTGACATTTGCCCAGCCTCCCAGAATAGCTAATAGCAGTTCTGCTATCTCACCTGGTGTGCTCCGAATTGACAGCCATCTTCGTCCTGACATTTGCCCATGTCCTCCAGACGGACCATGCCTTTCTTGGCCTTTCTCAGGAACCACGCTGTGTCTTCCGTGTCTTCCACCAGACCTGTTATAGTCATCATCATCATCGTCATCATCATCAAATCATGTTGTGGTCGTCGTCATAATCGTTGTCATCATCGTCATTATGAACACCATTATCGTTGTTGCCAGCATAGTCATCATCATCATCATCGTTGTCCAAGTCATCGTTATCATCGTCACCATCATCATATCACCATCAGAATGATCATCTCCATCATCGTCATCATTATCATCATCATGATCATCATCATCACCATCATCATCATCACCTTTACACATGTCATCATCATCATCATCATCATCATCATCATCATCAACTTTAGACATGTCATCATCATCATCATCATCATCATCATCTTCACGCACGCACTCGCATGGATGAAGGTCGCTCAGGAGTGCTCCTGAAATCAGAACTGAAAAAAGGCCGATAGAGGGATTTTTCAGAAATGGCCCTCTTGTCATCCTCAACATCGGTTTTACAAAATGAAATTTAAAAAAAAAGCTGTCCGCTGGCATTGATAGGAGACAAACACACGATGATAGTCGTGTAATTCTAAACCCCCACACCCACAAATTAATACACAAACATGCGTGCACACTAGAATATGCGGTCGCCGCCTCAGGGAAGATAACGTTGATCACAAAAGGGAAGATTTAGAGATCATTGAAATGTGTCATTTCAGGAATGAGATAATTATGTCACTTTCACCCATGCACACGCGCGCGCGCACACACGCACGCACGCACACACACACGCGCACACGCACACACACACACACACACACACACACACACACACACACACACACACACACACACACACACACACACACACACACACACACACACACACACACACACACGCACACACACCCACACACACACACACTTTTCAGTCCAAACTCGGAGTGATCCACTGTTAATACAAAAGCTCATAAGATCCACTGTAATTACAAAAGCCCCTAAGATCCACTGTAAATACAAAAGCTCATAAGATCCACTGTAATTACAAAAGCCCCTAAGATCCACTGTAAATACAAAAGCTCATAAGATCCACTGTAATTACAAAAGCCCCTAAGATCCACTGTAAATACAAAAGCTCATAAGATCCACTGTAATTACAAAAGTCCCTAAGATCCACTGTAATTACAAAAGCCCGGGCTAAGATCCACTGTACTTACAAAAGCCCCTAAGATCCACTGTACTTACAAAAGCCCCTAAGATCCACTGTAATTGCAAAAGCCCCTAAGATCCACTGTAATTACAAAACTGTAATGGCAAAAGCCCCTAAGATCCACTGTAATTACACAAGCCCCTAAGATCCACTGTAATTACACAAGCCCCTAAGATCCACTGTAATTACACAAGCCCCTAAGATCCACTGTAATTACAAAAGCCCCTAAGATCCACTGTAATTACAAAAGCTCATAAGATTGCTATTTACCATGTTCGATGAAGTAAGACGTGTGGGGCCAGGCCTCATCGCCCATCTCTTTGAGGCGGATCAAGGACACCACCGGGGCTCGCCCCTTCGTGTCGTACAGCGTAGCGAAGTGCGACCTCTTGTGGCCGAAGGTCTTGGCCAGGGTGGACATGGCTGCAAAGCGCTGGCAGATGAGGTACACGATGGTCTGGCGGTTGGACAGCCCCACGGGCAGCTGACCCCCCAGCACCAACTGCCGCCAGCAGCCCTCCGCGAAGTCCCCGCGCGCTTTAGGTGGAGTGCGGCTCCCTTTGCAGCGCATGGACACCTGTGGTGTGGAGGAGGAGAGGTAGAGAGAATGCGTGGGACGGGGAAACGATCTTAAAGACCCTCCAGATCATGTGTCAAAATCACGGGTTTCACGTGTTTTCCCTCTTATAGCTGGAAAGAAATCTTGTTTTGACCAGGTCTCACAAATGCCCCCAAATTCAAAGCGAAACATCTTTTTAAAGAGCAGCCTCAATTTGAACTTGGGGACATTTCTATGTGGGTCACAGCTACCCACATATCACTGTGAAGTGAACACACGTTAAATAAAAGATTCATTCATTCATTCATTCATTCACAGCTATCTCCCAGTTATTGTTCTTTCCAAAAAATCTCCAACAATTGGACTTAATCGTGGCGCGTCAGTGTATCTTTAAGTTATTGTTCGTTGCGTTTCCCTGGAGTATCTCCAGAGTTATTGTTCTTTGCGTTTCCCCGGAGTATCTCCAGAGTTATTGTTCTTTGCGTTTCCCCGGAGTATCTCCAGAGTTATTGTTCTTTGCGTTTCCCCGGAGTATCTCCAGAGTTATTGTTCTTTTGCGTTTCCCCGGAGTATCTCCAGAGTTATTGTTCTTTTGCGTTTCCCCGGAGTATCTCCAGAGTTATTGTTCTTTCCGTTTCCCCGGAGTATCTCCAGAGTTATTGTTCTTTTTTCCCCGTTATCTCCAGAGTTATTGTTCTTTGCGTTTCCCCTCTCCAGAGTTATTGTTCTTTGCGTTTCCCCGGAGTATCTCCAGAGTTATTGTTCTTTCCGTTTCCCCGGAGTATCCTCCAGAGTTATCTCCAGAGTTGTTCTTTGCGTTTCCCCGGAGTATCTCCAGAGTTATTGTTCTTTTGCGTTTCCCCGGAGTATCTCCAGAGTTATTGTTCTTTGCGTTTCCCCGGAGTATCTCCAGAGTTATTGTTCTTTGCGTTTTCCCTAGAGAGTTATTGTTCTTTGCGTTATCTCCAGAGTTATTGTTCTTTTGCGTTTCCCCGGAGTATCTCCAGAGTTATCGTTCTTTTGCGTTTCCATGTCGGGTTTTAGGATATTAAAGAGACGCAAAGGGATGCAACAATAGGCTTGGACTCGTCCTCTCTGTGTGAGAGACATTATTTGAACATTTTGTTAAACTAATTTTTGGGAGATCATAAAATATGAATGACTGAAATGAAGTAAAATGGTAGTGAGTAGTAATCAGTAAATATAATATTGAGTTATGTGAAAACTCGAGAAAGTGAGTTGAAATGAAAAGAAGTTCTAAAGAATAATATAATCTTGAGTTAGGTGAAAAACTCTATTAATGGTGTGAGATGAAATGAAAGATAAATAATGATAATAATAATACATTTGAAAGTGGGAAAAAATTAACAGTGAATTGCGTTCTGAATGAACGTTGGTTGTGGAATTGATTGTTATGAAAACCCCAGTGGAATTTTGTTGTTCTTGTGGTGGGTGACAATTTTGGATTTGGCAATTGCATTTGTAAAAAGTTGTCACTTACACTTATCAAGTGTTTATGTAACTATGTACTTGAGGATATTTCTTGTGGTGCGTGAGTAAGAGTGTGTGAGAGCTAAAAAAAAAAAAAAAGTTTTTTTTTTTCTTTAATAAACAAAAGGGCTGAATTTAAATCCGTGGTTTTTTTTCTTTGCTCAGGTTTGTGTGGTTGCGGTTGGTGGTGAGAAAAAGTGATGTGTGAACACGCGTACGAAGTCTTTGTATATTCTAAAACCAGCTGTACACCGCCGCCTGACAGTACGAGTATGGGTAGTTTAACTTTTATTGGGGGGAAAAAGGAAAAGCTTAGAATTGTTGTTGCATAGTGCCCTCCTCACCCCCAACAACTAGACACATCGTCAGCATGCATTTCTCAACAAAATATACAAACAAATTAACAAAAAGGAGGAAAAAATAATACAAGTAAAAAGAAAGAGCCAGCTAAGTCGCTACTTTTAAAACGTCTCCCTGCATCGCGTTATGAACCGCTGGCTATGATATTTTCGCACTGTACGAAAGAAAGTTCGATCCCTACTATGCTACAAAAGCTGGCTCTTTTGCCCGCCAGGTGGCATAACGCTCGAGTGGGGCTAATCCTCTCTATTTTCTTAGTTGGGGATAAAGAGAGAGAGAGAGGGAGATATGAAGGAATCCCACCCTCCCTCTCTCCCTCTCTCACTACGCCCAACTCAGAATATAGCGTGATAAACCCCTAGTGGATTGACTGCCCCCTGGCGGTCAAATTATCGCCATAAGTCGACCAACGCCGAGCAACAAAAGAGGGTGATGAGGGATGTGTGTGTGTGTGTGGGGGGGGGGGATATGACAGAAGGGGTAGGGGTAGGGGAGGTGGAGGAGACGGGGGAAGTTATCGGAACGGCATGCAAATTTATCCCATTTGAACATTTAAAAAGCGGTTTTACCTGCAATTTTAAAACGTCTCCCTGCATCGCGTTATGAACCGCTGGCTATGATATTTTTGCACTGCACGAAAGTTCGATCCCTACTATGCTACAAAAATAGTTTGATCTAAACGTTTGCAAATGGCAGCTGAAGCATTTCAAACTTTGTCTGACATTTTCGCGTTATTTGAAAATGAGTAGGCCTATATAATTCTGCGCTGACTGTGTTTGTAAACTTACGTGGCACAGGTCTTTGTAGTAGCGCCTGCAGTGAGCGTGAGGAGAATGGAAAACCAAGTACTCCTGGGGCTGGGCGCACCATTTCTTGATCTGCATGACACACATGCACATGAGCATGTTAGCGTGCACAAATACGCGTCTGGCATGCACACAGTCATATTATATGAAACACATATAAGCCTACAGTACACGGCTTGTACATACACGCACGCGCGTGCGTAGACTCACACACACACATGCGCGCGCGCACACACGCACACACACACACGCTCTCTCTCACACACACACACAGACACGCGCACGCACACACACACAAACACGCACGCGCGCACACACACACACATACACGCACGCACGCGCGCACACACACACACTATTTTGATTTTTAACTCTCCTTATAATGCAAAATGCATGTTCCACTACTTCTCTCCATATTCTCTCATATTCTTTTATATTTTCGACTATTCTCTATTCTCGACTATTTTCGTCTAGTCTCGTCTATTCTCAATTATTCTTAGGCCTAACTATATTCTCGTCTATTCTGGTCTATTCTCGCATATTCTCTCTTATTGTCATTGATCTATTCTCTTATATTCTCGTCTATTGTCAACTATTCTCCACTGATCTCGTCTAGTGTCCTCTATTCTCGTCTATTCTCGTCTATTCTGGCATATTCTCTTCTATTATCGCATATTCTCTCTTATTCTCATCTTTTCTCTTATATTCTCGTCTATTGTCAACTATTCTCGACAATTCTCCACTAGGCCTATTTTCGTCTATTCTCAACTATTCTCGTCTGTTCTCGTCTGTCCTCTATTCTGGTTTATTCTTGAGTGCTTAACCCCTTCACCGCCAGACATATTTCAGCCAAAAATGTCCATTAAATGTACCTGGGTAGAGAACAAAATCCATCTGCAGTATTGGGGATTCTTCTGTAACATATATAAAATAAGGTCTATCCTTGCTTCCCAAAACTAAGACAATAGGGTCTTTGGATAATAGACCCCAATTTGATGCCTTTTAGTGACATAGGTGTTAGGGGAAGACGGGGTAAAAAGCGCATGGGCGGGTAAGAAGCCCACCCCAATTATCTCATGAAATGAAGCAAATTTCAGTCTCATTTTGCCCATGAGACGAGCGTTAATGTCTAGCATTCGTCTCATGGGCACATTTGACTGAAATTTTCTTTATTTCATGAGATAATTGGGGTGGGCTTCTTACCCGCCCATGCGCTTTTTACCCCGTCTTCCCCTATATCACTGTGGTGCTAGAATGCGACTTTGGCGATGAAAGGGTTAAAGATTAAGACCGTCATATACTAAATAAGAGACGTCTCAAACAGGCAGACAAAGCCTATTAACAAAAGAGACCACACTTCACCTTGGCTTGCGTCACCAGGCGCGTGAGAGACCATTGCGTCACGAGGTACTTGCCCCTCTTGACGTCATAGAGGCTGTAGGTGCAGGGCTGGAGCTCCGTGCGCTGTAGATCGATTTCGACAGGGGGTAGAGGCCGAGGATCTGGAATATACGAAT
>CM065701.1:41758246-41773246 GCA_017654935.2 Phymorhynchus buccinoides
TCCAAAAAGCAGAAGCCACAAGTTTTGGCACTCCAAAACCCAGAAGCCACAAGTTTCGGCACTCCGGAAGCCACAAGTTTTGGCACTCCAAAAACCAGAAGCCACAAGTTTCGGCACTCCAAAAATTAGAAGCCATAAGTTTGAGGACTCCAAAACCCAGAAAGCCACAAGTTTCGGCACTCCAAAAAGCAGAAGCCATAAGTTTGAGGACTCCAAAACCCAGAAGCCACAAGTTTCGGCACTCCAAAAAACTTACTTCCGACATCTTGTGGAAAATTAGCACCCCTTTGATATCCCAACCCTAATCCTAACCCTAACCCAAAGAGACGGGGGCACATAGAGAAGGGGACGGATAGAGACGGGGGCACATAGAGAAGGGGACGGATAGAGACGGGGGCACATAGAGAAGGGGACGGATAGAGACGGGGGCACATAGAGAAGGGGACGGATAGAGACGGGGGCACATAGAGAAGGGGACGGATAGAGACGGGGGCACATAGAGAAGGGGACGGATAGAGACGGGGGCACATAGAGAAGGGGACGGATAGAGACGGGGGCACATAGAGAAGGGGACGGATAGAGACGGGGGCACATAGAGAAGGGGACGGATAGAGACGGGGGCACATAGAGAAGGGGACGGATAGAGACGGGGGCACATAGAGAAGGGGACGGATAGAGACGGGGGCACATAGAGAAGGGGACGGATAGAGACGGGAGCACATAGAGAAGGGGACGGATAGAGACGGGGGCACATAGAGAAGGGGACGGATAGAGACGGGGGCACATCAATATGACCCGTGTGAACGAATAAAAGGGGACACGATCGATTGAGTACAGTCCAGTTGTGTCCCCTGGTGTCCCCCATTGGAGCAGACGGTTATTGATTCTCTCCGGGCTTTGAACGCGTTGTGTGTGAGGTGAACTTTCCTAATGTGTCATGATAACTTCACAGCAGCGCAAGCATTTGGCTCAATACCAAGCTAGGTATCTCATATTGATTGTTTCACTCAAGAAATTTGCCCCACTACCTACAGACATTTTCTTTCTCGTTTGTTTTCAGTTCCCGAGCGAAGCTTCGATAACTCTTCGCTCGGGAACTATCGTTTTTTGTTTGGTCCGTCCGTGTACGCGTCCGCTCGTGCGTCCGTGCGTCCGCACAGACACCAAAACCCAGATAAGCTTACGAGGGAGCTTTGCACCCGCTCGGGTTCAGTTCGTTTTGCTTCTTTGTTTGTTCGTTTGTTTGTTTTAGTTATATATATTTTCTTTAAAATATGAACAAACGTAAGCCTACATAACCCAAATGAAAGAAAAAACGGAAATGAAAGAAAGGAAAAATAACAAAGGACACCTATGAACACATTTAAAAAACACCGAATTATACCCCTTTTGACGAAAAGCAATTTGTCCAATAATAGATGGGTTTAAAAATTAGGCCAAAGCCTGGATGATTGTTTCAGAAACAAGGTAGTGAAAATAAGAACAAGAACTATGAAGAAAAGAAGAAGAATTTGTACAAAGACAGTAGGATTCTACCCTATAAATATCATAGGGTGGAAGCCTACCTAAGCATAGCATAGCGTTAGAGATTTGGAATACCTCTGCCTATTTCAACGCTTGTCCTTCTTCTTTTTTCCTTGAGCATCCACCATCAGCTTTTTTGATGCTTTTTGATGCTTTAATGTTGATACTGCATTCGTCCTTACAATATCTCTTTGTACTGCTGTTTTGATTTCCCTTTGAAGCCTCACACAGACTTACCAATAATTTGAGAGAGAAAAATCCGTAGACACAAACGGTCGCCAATTTCCCAATAAAGACTGTGCGGTTATTCAGCTAACAGATCAAGTTAAATGTATGTTCGTCAAGAATTCATCATGGTATTCAAGCTTTGACATTCAGGGAACGTTTTCAAAACGTAGCAGTAGTGATCAATACACAATCAATGGTCGTCCGTGTGGCATCATCTACAAACTCGACCTACGCCAATCAAAAATAATTCAGATGAAAATTATGTTTTACGTCCTCTCGGTCATAGACACATATGGGACATTTGTAAATACAAAGATGGTGGGAACAATACTGGCTGCAATGCCAGGAGGCAGTGCAACACCACTAAAGTCCCGAGTTTTTAACAATATAGATAGGTGTAGCAGTAACCACGCCTCGGTTAAACCTCATCGGCTATGGTACCGCCACAGATAAAAAAAACACCTTAAAAAAATAATTAAATCCATTTGAGCAGTTTTTATACTCCCAGTTCTGTAAGAGCAGGAGTTCATTTGAATGGGAACGAGACTGTGCGTTTTCTGTGTGTGTGTGTGTGTGTGTGTGTGTGTGTGTGTCTGTGTCTGTCTGTGTCTGTGTGTGTGTGTGTGTGTATATATATATATATATGTGTGTGTGTGTGTGTGTGTGTATGTGTGCGTGTGCGTGCGCGCGTGCGTGTGTGTGTGTGTGTGTGTGTGTGTGTGTGTGTGTGTGTGCGCGCGCGTGCGTGTGCGTGCGTGCGTCCGTATGCGACTATAAAACATGTTCCACTTCACAGCGCCTAAACCACCGAACAAATCTTAACAACACTTGGCAGAATGGTTCCTTAAGTAGTGACGTTGTGGACCGTGGTGTCAATTTTACCAAACTGCAAGCCATATCAATGTAATCCCAGTGAATCAGATATGAATATTACAAAGATGTTGATTGTTTCAAAGATAATGGATTGAAACCAAAATAGGTAGAATAATAAAGAGTCACCTAAGGAGTTTCTTTCTTCTTTATTGGTTTGTTGTTGTTTTTTATTTTTTGGGGGCGGGGTACAATATCTCATTGCTCAGCATTGAATCGGGTACAGGGGGTTTTTTAACACAAAAGAAACGCAAATAGGCCCAAGACCCAAACATTATCTCCCTCGTCTTTCTTCAATAACCGGAGTACAGTTTATAGGTCCGCCATCTTGTATGAAGAATGAATAATATAAAAAAAATTTAACCTGCCCACAGGTTAACAGGTTCCATATCAACGAAGCTTGTATAGCTTTTCAACATCCTGCCAATCATGGCATGCCAACGGGGGTGATAACTTCCCATTGGACAAATTATGTCCATTATCTGCAGAGGAAGCCCTCTGTTACGCTACATCTAGGTCATAATCTGATTGTAAGATAAAACCGTGTGAATGGAGAGAGGTTACTGGAAAGAAAAGGGGTTTAAATGATTGGTTGATGTGTGCTGTTTTGCAGTCAAGTGGGAGTAAAAACTGACTTCCATGGCTCCCCCCTTCCCCACCTGCGTGCGCATCTCGACCCTTCCAACGGAAGTGTCGCCATCTTAGTCAGATTTGTGTGTAAACAGCATCGATCTGGCATTTTTTAAACAAAGTTACTGACTAAGATGGCGGTCTCCCATAATATGGCACGCTCCTTGTGGCCGGATAGTCCCACATGGTTAATTCCGGGAGGACGTAAAACAAAACTGTTCTTCTTCTGGCCGGATATGACGACACGTGGGTACAAGCCATTGGAGTTTAAGCACAATTAACAACGTCAAAGACTAACGTAATGTTAATACTGCTTCAGTAACAAATTATCTCGTCGTTGTTGCTTTTCCTATCGAACAAAATGTAATGTTCCACAGAGCTGAGCGACCTGAGACAAGGTCGACATGCAGAAGACAAGCAGACAAGTTGGTTAGCTTCGAGTAGCTAAGAACGGCAAATCCGAGTGACAGTGGTAATTGTCTCCACGGCTTAACTCCCCTGAGAGCTGGCAAGATGGCGTCCATGGGGGGATACGGCAGAGGGAATTGGCCGTTGTTCTTTTGATTGGCCGCTCCAGCTGCCAATCAGATTAAAAGAAAAGGTCGGCAGAGGTTAGACCTAAGTCACATGAAGGATTGTTGGTTACGAAGGGAGCTGAGAGCTAATCAAGGAACGATCGATGATAATTTGGTTTCTCTCATTGTAATCTCATTTATCTGATCTGTCTGGAACGGTTCATTCATTTCTGACTCCATTTTGTAAAATAAAATCTTGTGAATGAGACTAATAAATCGGGGTTCTCTTTTCAGCAAATGTACAAAGTCAAAGTAGGCCAGTGTGTGGCGATAGGGGTGGATAATGAGGACACAAATGCATTCATGGAGGTTTTGAGTTCTCAGTGTTGGTGGAAAAACAACATTGAAAAGTTCCAAAACAAGAAAAGCCCATTTATGTCGAGATTTTCTTTCATGCAAATAATATGGGTGGTCAGTGGAATAAGTTCTGGCTGAAATCTCTCCGCCTGGTCTATCCAAGCATAAAAAAGGTATAGATTTAATATTCACACAGGAAACCCTAAGCGATTCATTCTTGACCAAACAAGAGAGAGAGAGAGAGAGAGAGAGAGAGAGAGAGAGAGAGAGAGAGAGATTTCTATTGCCACAGCCTGAATTACCGAACTGGTAACAACATTGTCTTTAAATCTTGCCCACGCCCCAAACCCGAAGAGAGAGAGAGAGAGAGAGAGAGAGAGAGAGAGAGAGAGAGAGAGAGAGAGAGAGAGAGAGAGAGAGAGAGAGAGAGAGAGAGAGAGAGAGAGAGAAAGAAAAAAACGAAAACGAAAACGAAATTTTATTTAACCAGGGAACATGAGATAAGCAAGTTACATGCTTTTTTCCACCCAGCCCTGGGGAAAAATAAAATAAATCAAACAAAAAAGCTAAATAATATAATTTGTACATGCAGAAATGAGAATAAAAGGGAGGGAGGATGGGGGGAAGAGGCACAGAGGGGGATAAGGATGGGGAAATTTTGGAATTTAAAGTACAGGAAAAAAGAAAAAAAAGAGAGAGAGAGAGAGAGAGAGAGAGAGAGAGAGAGAGAGAGAGAGAGAGAGAGAGAGATGGTCGAATATTGATGATGCTTTTATACATAGACTGGAGAGAAGACGTGACGGGCATAGTTTACAGAGAAACGCTGGCACGGGGATGAAGGATGGCACAGACTCCTGTGGACAAAGAATGGCATAGAGCGGAAAGGGAAACCGAAAACCAGGATAGATAAGGCTGAAGCTTCCACAGCGGCTGTGTAGAAGAGTAAATCAGAATGCATGACATGTATGGACAAAGAAAGCCGAACGAATCTGAAATTATTATATGTATTGACTCAAAAGAAAATCCAGGCAAATCTGAATGTAGGATATGCATAGACCCAAAAGCAAAATTAAGCAGGGTATGCGAATTGAAAAGACCAAAAACCGAGGCAGTTATGGAAGAGAAAATGCCATTTTTGCACAGCACAAAAAAAATGATCAGCCTTTTATACTGCAAGGGTGGTCATTTGTATGGATTCATCGTGCCCTCTACAAACCAGAAGACCTCTGGCGGTTAAAAACGATTTACTCCACACACACACACACACACACACCCCACCTTCCCCTCTTGCCACCAACATGTCTATTTACGTAGGCTGGAGTGAAGGGCATAGCTGTATACCAGGGCTTGCTATATGCTTGCCATCACCATTCTGGTAAAACAAACTCTCGTTTATTGATTTTGACTTCTTGTTCTGTAAATATATGTATGACCCTTTACTCAAATGGTTTTTACCATCGGTTTATTAGTTGCCTGTTACAGGGGCCAATAGTAAATGAAAGCTTTGTACATGCATGTAGGGGAAGACGGGGTAAAAAGCGCATGGGCGGGTAAGAAGCCCACCCCAATTATCTCATGAAATGAAGCAAATTTCAGTCTCATTTTGCCCATGAGACGAGTGTTAATGTCTAGCATTCGTCTCATGGGCAAATTTGACTGAAATTTTCTTTATTTCATGAGATAATTGGGGTGGGCTTCTTACCCACCCATGCGCTTTTTACCCCGTCTTCCCCTACGTTGTTCTTAGAATTGTAGGGCCTACATAATGATTTTCAACAGTATTGGGATATCCTGATACAGCTTAGTCTTTTATGGAAGACTATATCACTCTCAAACTAGGAGGGATACATTTGCACTGGTTCTAATGGTGCTGCAGCCATAGGGATTGGTTGGCCTTTGGGGGGACCTTCCCCAACGCCATCTGTCCTCAAAGTCTACATCATTGATCAGTGACAATATTATAATATCACAAAGGGTGGTTCCCTCTTCTCTTTCTAAAGGAGGACATTCTTATGTGCGTGTGTGGGTGTGTGGGTGGGTGTGTGTGTGTGGGGGGGGGGGGGGGTACGGCTATGAATAAACGTCAACGTTTTGTGGATAATGTGAAAAGGTGGGCAAATATTATCTGAGCGACCGTGTAAATCACTGTCAGTGCTCGGTGCACAATGCAAATAGCGGCCATACATCATTCTATGCAGATAGCCCAATGGCCGGTGCAATGATAAATAAGTACCTGTCATTAAATATCTACCTCTCGCATGCGAACTGTACCCATCTAACCCTAACCCTATCCCTAACCCTATCCCTAACCCTATCCCTATCCCTAACCCTAACCCTAACCCTATCCCTAACCACGGAAAGAACCAAGAAATAGAGCAGGAGGGTGTAAATCTACATATTTGCCGAGAAATCGATGTACAAAGCCATGCACTTAGTTTCGTAAAATTCACAATGGCGGACAAACAAACGATTCTGATTGGCTACGCTAGGACTACTTCCGGCTAGGACTACTTATCTCATAGAGGTAAAAATACACCGCCACACCGGTAAATATAACAGGTATATTAATCTTTGTCAGTGTACAATAATCATGTAAACAGAGCCTGTTCGGAAGCAATCCTACATGCCCCTAGTCGCACACTGTAATATTAGGCTACATCCACGACACAACTACTCCCACATACCGCTATTCCCACAAATTGTCTCTCTGTGTCTATCAAACCCAAATAAACGCGCGCGCGCGCCCATCCATCCATGTAGGTTACGTTGCACACACGCACAAACAAAAGTGTTTGGGATTAGCGGTATGTGTTAACAATGGTATGCTTCCGAATGTTCACTGTGATACTTTATTTGATTTATTATGCGAGGGGCCCTCCACATATTTACCAACCGTGATCGTAGAGAGCGGATTGGTAATGTTTTCACTCGTGTCTGAGGTGGTGTTTGTATGTTTGTATGTTTGTTTGCATGTTTGTATGTATCCTCTCTAGCGTTTGAACGGATGGACTTAGGGTGCATGCGGGTAGGTAGTAGGAAGATCTAGGCCAAGTTCGATCATGAAAGTCATGGGTCAAAGGTCAAGGTCACTGGAGCCGAAAACGCTGCAGTTTGTGATTTAGCGTCTTAACCGAACGGTTGGTGATTTAGCGTCTTAACGCTCTAGTTTGCAATGTGAAGATTCATGTGACATTAGAAACATTTAAATGGTGTCATGAAATAGACCATTATCATAATACTTACGTCGCAACATTTCATTATTTTCCACCAGTCCAAAACCATTGAGCAAAGCAAAATGTCTACCAAGGTGAACGTTGACCCCAAGCTGTGTAAATCTCTATAGCGAAGATAATTTCTATCTATAAACTTCTATGCTTATGCTCAAGGAAAGACATTCAAACAAAGGTATTAGACTTCGATAAATTGTTTTTGTAGACCTTGTTCGGTCAGAAACAAGCGTTCATTCATGGCCCAATGGCTTTCAGTTTGGCAGAAGAACGTTAGAAGAAAATGGCCGTTATAATTGCCTAGTGACCGTTGTGACTGTTAAAACCAGAGCCAGTGTACAGACTCTGGTCGGAAATTATCTCTGGATAAGTGCTGATGAGATGAAAAACATAATGCACTTTTCATCCGGAAACCTGGATACAATCTTACATGAACACCTGGGTATGCAGAAGCGTTACGACCGTTATTTCCCCACTGGTTTACTGAAGATCAAACAAGGGGTAGGGTTGAATGGTGTACCCAAATCATACACATTAGATGGCGAGAAGTCAGCCAGCATTTGAGACATCGTGAAAGATGACTCAACGCTTATCTGTCAGTATGATAAAAAAAATTTAAAAAAATTTAACCCTTTCACCGCCAGCCATATTTCAGCCAAATATGTTCATTAAATTTACCTGGGTAGAGACAAAATCCATCTGCAGTATTAGGTATTCTGTGACATATTTCAAATAAGGTCTATCCTTACTTCCCAAAACTAAGACAATAGGGTCTTTGGATAATAGACCCCAATTTGATGCCTTTTAGTGACATAGGTGTTGAATCACTGTGGTGCTAAAAATGCGACTTCGGCGGTGAAAGGGTTAATCCGTTTGGATGTTTCAGGTGAGACCACATCAATAAAATGCCACAGAAAACAGAACAGCAGCAAAATGTATCAAACAAATAGTTGCCGTGATTTGTTTTTGTCTTTGGAAAAACCGGTTCTATGGCCTCAGTTCACCTCCCAGAGAGAAGAGCTGTGACTGTAGATTGAAACATAAATATTATTTAATCAAAGGCACTTTGGGTTTGCTGTCCATGCACTGGTACCCAGTCTCCCCCTTTTTCAGTCTGACAACGCAGTGACCACAATGCTGCAGTTACTTTGAACATTTTGCACGAGAACAGACTTTTGCAGAGTGTGGCTGGTCTCACAACCACTTATTTTTATTTTACTTATTCCCTTATGACTTTTTCCTATTATCATAATCGTGTGAAACATTAGTGAAGGGGAAAGCAAAGCTAGATTGTTGAATATGCTTGAGCGTTCGTCGAGGGCACTATTTTTGACATACCTCAGTTGACCTGGTCTGAAGCTGTAGCCGTTTTGCTTGAAAGGATATCCAGGTGCATGTGTTCTAGTGAGGGATACTTCTAAAAGTTTGACTCGCCAGAAGGAGGGCGCACTCTGCCAATTTTCCACTTTGCAAAATATATGGAGTCCCCCTCGTATATAGGACATTTGAATAACCATGACAGGAACATGCTATACACGGTAAGATTATGCAACCGTTTTCGATGTCTGCTAATTTACGTGTTTAGTTTGTCTGTTTGCTTGGGGTTTTTTCCTTCAGAAAATCCTTTTTCATCGGCCGCTTCAAGCTCATAATGCAACTCAAAATACAACGCAAATGCTTGATTATTTGTGTATAATTACAAAAGCAGATGAATAACATTAACCCTTTCACCGCCAATGTCGCATTTATGCACCACAATGGTTTAACACCCATGTCACTAAAAGGAATCAAATCAGGGCCTGTTATCTGAAGACCCTACTTTCTTCATTTTGAGAGGTAAGGATAGGCCTAATGTTATACATGTCACAAGAGGAACCTTTTTCCCCAATATTGCAGATATAACTCACTTTTCGTTCTCTACGTCAGTTAAGTTTAATGGATTTTTTAGCTGAAAATGGCTGGCGGTGAAAGGGTTAATTAATGAAAGTGTTTAAAAGAACGTTAGGATCTGAGCAAAGAAGCCGCTTAGGAACTCAGTTCAATTGTAATGGATTATTGAAAAGAATAACTCTGCTTTCTTCAAACCGACTGTCACCCAGTTTGGCTGTTACAACAGCTGGCGGAGAGAGAGAGAGTCTAAAGGAATGTGCAGGGAGAGGTCCGAGAGATTGCAATTGGATATGTAAAAGAATATTTTTAGAGAGACTGAGAGAGCTCTGTGAGAGAGAGAGAGTCTCTAGAGAGAGAGAGAGAGAGACGAGAGAGAAGAGAGAAGAGTGAGAGAGAGGAGAGATGAGAGAGAGAGAGAGAGAGAAGGAGATTGTGACATTAGACAGAGACAGAACTCGAGACATTTCCAAATGTATACACAGAGAGAGAGAGCTGACACATGAGAGAGAGAGAGAGAGAGAGAGAGAGAGGAGAGGAGAGAGAGAGAGAGAGAAGAGAGAGAGAGAGAGAGAGAAAGAGAGAGAGAGATGAGACTGAGAGAAAGACAGAGAGAGAGAGATACCGAGAGAGAGAGAGAGACAGACAGACAGAGACAGAGACAGACAGAGACACAGACAGAGAGGAGATAAGAAACAGGATAATTGAACATCATAAAACATAGACTGTTTATTATGAAAAGAATAAATTCTTGAATCCTAGTCAGTGACGAGCAGTATTATTGTCGAGCGATTTGATTTCAGAGTGAGAGAGAGAGAGAGATGATAGAGAGGAGGGAGAGGAGAGAGAGCGAAGAGGATGGTAGGGAGAGAGAGAGCCCCCAGAGTAGATGTTAACGATGAGAAACTGATCGATTGAGTTCGGCTCATATTTTTTTCTCAGGAGTCAGCTATTGATTCAGTAAGGAAATAAAAGCATTTTGGGGCGAATAGTAATGACGCCTACGATAACCCGCGGCAGTCAGTATATAATACAACCAGTAATAATAATAATAATAATAATGATAATAATAATTTAATAGCATAATAATGATGATAATACAAATAGAATATAATAATAATAAGAATAATAATAATACATGATTATTTATAGCTGAAGCGACCATATTCATCATGATTTAGGGCTCTACGGGGCGTGGACGGGGTTTGGTGAGCCCATATTTAATACAAATGAGTAACATGGAGAGGATGATGGAGGAGGAATTATCTTATAGGTCTTCACAATCAGAACATGACGGTAAGAACGATACATGGGAAGTGTTTTTTACATGACGTAGAATAGTTCAGCAAAAACACCCTTCCTTGGGTTTATATTTCGTTTCTTGAAAAAGGTACAGCCTCAACTTCATCCGTAGTGAGACAGAAACACCACACATTTACACACACAGCACAAACACACACACACACACTAACGATAAACACACACACACACAGAATACACACCACACCGTCCACACACACAACACAGTTTTCCACACATCCTATCTGGCAAAGAAGGATCAAGCATTTCATGTAAACAGTCCGCATTTTTCAGCACCTGCTTTCGCACGGAAACTGTGTACAGCCTAACCTTACTAAGAAGGGGTCCTTTCAGTGGAGAGGAGTGGATTTGGGTGGTCTAGGAGGAATTATTTTGACCGTTGAGGCAAAATTTATCATCGTTTGAGTTGGTCTAGGGATAGGACAGCAGACTTGAAGTGGAAGCAAGTCCATAAAACAATGTAAGGAATTATTTTGCATCGTTTGAAGTGGATAAAACTGCCTTAATATTGATGATGGGTGTGTCTAGAATTCCAGACAGTTGGAAGACAACTGAGAAAAGCTACTGAAAGGAGTCAAAACCAGGAACGTTTGATGGGTGTGCAGTCAAAGCCAAAATTATTTTGCATCGTGAAAGCCATTTTGCATTATTTCATGGGTGTGCAAAACTCAGCCAGAATCATCTGCAGTGTCTAGAATACACTGAGCCAGAATTATTTTGCATCGTTTGATGGGTGTGTCTAGAATACAACTGAGCCAGAATTATTTTGCATCGTTTGATGGGTGTGTCTAGAATACAACTGAGCCAGAATTATTTTGCATCGTTTGATGGGTGTTCTAGAATTGAGCCAGAATTATTTTGCATCGTTTGATGGGTGTGTCTAGAATACACTCTGAGATCAACATTACTTGGCATCGTTTGATGGGTGTGTCTAGAATACAACTGAGCCAAAATTACTTTGCATCGTTTGATGGGTGTGTCTAGAATACAACTGAGCCAGAATTATTTTGCATCGTTTGATTTGGGTGTGTCTAGAATACAACTGAGCCAAAATTACTTGGCATCGTTAGATGGGTGTCTAGAATACAACTGAGCCAAAATTACTTGGCATCGTTAGATGGTGTGTCTAGAATACAACTGAGCATTACTTGGCATCGTTTGATGGGTGTGTCTAGAATACAACTGAGCATCGTTAGATGGGTGTGTCTAGAATACAACTATTTTTACTTATTCACCTCGTTTCCGATGGGATGTGTCTAGAATACAACTGAGCCAACCCTATGCACTTGGCATCGTTTGATGGGTGTGTCTAGAATACAACTGAGCCAGAATTATTTTGCATCGTTTGATGGGTGTGTCTAGAATACAACTGAGCCAGAATTATTTTGCATCATGTCTTACTTGCCAAAATTATTTTGCATCGTTTGATGGGTGTGTCTAGAATACAACTGAGCCAAAATTATTTTGCATCGTTTGATGGGTGTGTCTAGAATACAACTGAGCCAAAATTACTTGGCATCGTTTGATGGGTGTGTCTAGAATACAACTGAGCCAAAATTACTTGGCATCGTTTGATGGGTGTGTCTAGAATACAACTGAGCCAAAATTATTTGGCATCGTTTGATGGGTGTGTCTAGAATACAACTGAGCCAAAATTACTTGGCATCGTTTGATGGGTGTGTCTAGAATACAACTGAGCCAAAATTACTTGGCATCGTTTGATGGGTGTGTCTAGAATACAACTGAGCCAAAATTACTTTGCAGATGGGTGTGTCTAGAATACAACTGAGCCAAAATTACTTTGCAGATGGGTGTGTCTAGAATACAACTGAGCCAAAATTATTTTGCATCGTTTGATTGCTGAAAAAAAGTGTGTATTTCCCCGCTTACAATATTGATGCTTTACTAATTGATGCATTGCTAATTAACTGAAGAGCGATTTGTCAAAGGACACAAAAAGAGGTATTAGGAGCATGCTCATTATTCTAGTTTGTTTCTTCTTCTTCTTCTGTGGATCGCTCAAACAGTTTCCTGTCATATGAGCGCAGATGCGTCATGCTGCCAAACTAAGAAATGATTAGGCCCAGCATGTCCGACTTCGGCTGGAGAAAATCTTTGAAAGTGTTTCTTGAAAAAAAGGGTAATTTATGAAACCTGTCAGCATAATTACGCATATGTTTGTTACTATGCGTAATTATGCTGACAGGTTTCATAAATTGTCTTTCTATTTTATTACACAGATTATTCACGTCTCTCATTCTTCATCTTGTCTTTTAAATTATTATATCTCCCCCCCCCCCCCCCCCCCCCGTCTCTCTCTCTCTCTCTCTCTCTCTCTCTCTCTGCTCTCTCTCTCTCTCTCTCTCTCTCTCTCTCTCTCTCTCTTTGTTAATTTGCTTACAGCATCACTGTATTTTTGCATTGTTCAGTTTCATTTTAATCACCGTTCTCCTTTAGTATATAAAAGTTGAAACAATTTATAAATGTGTGTATGTATTTGTCTGTTTTGGTTAAAATGTATTTCCTCCTGCCATATTGTTAATGATTCTTTATGAAAGGGTGCGTTATAAGCATCTGCTTGTTGTCACCCTCATTACCTCATCATTGTTTGATTTTGTATGATATTTGAATAAAGTTGTCTAAACCAAAACAAAAGGGTAGGAGGATGGACCGGAAAGGCAGAAAGATAGTAGATGACAGAAAGCAAAGGGAAAAGGCAGAGTCAAAGAGAGTGACAGACTAGAGGAAGGGAAGTTACAAGCACAGAACTTCCAGAAGGTGGGGGAACTATTATTTTGCACAAAAGACCCCCCAGTATCCCCACGAGGGGGGGGAGGTGTTTTAAAATGACGAAACAAATAAAATGTTACATGAGTAGAGAATTCTAATGCTTGGGTTTATTGTTGTTGTTTTTTGCGAATTGTATTGATTATTTACTGTTAATGTTTGTTGTTGTTGTTGTTGTTGTTGATGTTGTGTGTGTGTTATTGTTGATAATTAGGTTAGCCATTACTTTTTTTTAGGGGGGGGAGGGGGGGTCTAGATTTTTGTTTCATGTTTGTTTTTTCTTGCTGGAAAATGTATCTGCATCTCCTCTTTCGCTGTGCTAACTTTGAGTCTATTTTCCAGCTGTGAAGCTATTTTAACCCTTTCACCGCCAGCCATATTTCAGCCAAATATGTTCATTAAATTTACCTGGGTAGAGAACAAAATCCATCTGCAGTATTAGGTATTCTTCTGTGACATATCTCAAATAAGGTATGTCCTTACTTCCCAAAACTAAGACAATAGGGTCTTTGGATAATAGACCCCAATTTGATGCCTTTTAGTGACATAGGGAAAGACGGGGTAAAAAGCGCATGGGCGGGTAAGAAGCCCACCCCAATTTGTCTCATGAAATAAAGAAAATTTCAGTCAAATTTGCCCATGAGACGAATGCTAGACATTAACGCTCGTCTCATGGGCAGAATGAGACTGAAATTTGCTTCATTTCATGAGATAATTGGGGTGGGCTTCTTACCCGCCCATGCGCTTTTTACCCCGTCTTCCCCTAGGTGTTGAATCACTGTGGTGCTAAAATGCGACTTTGGCGGTGAAAGGGTTAAAACCCTTTTCAACGAATAGGCATAGAGCTGCCAGTTACCAAAGGAGAATAAAAAATAAATGCGCAATATAATGTATAGGTCTTGGTAAAAAGCAATATTAATTAAAATAATTAAATTGTTCGTGTTACATCATGGCGTGCAGCATTGCTGGAGATAGTTGCCTCGACCAAGTGCTTAGAATATTCAGTAGTTTCTAAAGCCATCACCGCATTTGGGGGAATTATTGATTTAGCCCATGCTCTCTGCAGCTCTCAAATCTCGTTTGGATGTAAAACGGAAGCGGTAGCTCTACAGATAAACCCCAAACAGTACATCATCAGAATGCATGTATTCAGAAACCAGAGAGAGAGAGACAGAGAGAGAGAGACAGAGAGAGAGAGAGAGAGAGAGAGAGAGAGAGAGAGAGAGAGAGAGAGAGAGAGAGAGAGAGAGAGAGAGAGAGAGAGAGAGAGAGAGAGAGAGAGAGAGAGAGAGAGAGAGAGAGAACCAGCCATAAGAGATGAAGAAAAACAGAAAACAACAAGCTATTTTTGTAGAATAAACGCAAAATATGTTCGGCTTTATTATCTGTTTAAGCAAAGCCTTTGTCAACCATTGACCAAGTCAAGGAAATGTCGGTGACGTAGCGTTAAAATTGCATGAGTTATTGGGCAAACACCATGCCTCTGGGGATTTCTTTTGACCCACCCAGTGCTGGGAAGGTTTAACCAGCCATAAGAGGATAGGAAACAGTCTGTTCTGCAAGCACTGCATAGCGTAACAACTTGGCTGATTAGTCAGCAGAAGGCCTCGTTGATACGGACTGTCCAAACACTGTTGTATAAAAAGCCAATGACC
>CM065701.1:41793246-41795746 GCA_017654935.2 Phymorhynchus buccinoides
CGGTCACACACACAGAGACAGACACGCGCGCGCGCGCGCACGTACACGCACACGCACACGCACACAAGGACAGACAACACACAGCCCTCGTTCCCATTCCAATGTATTCCCGTTCTGTTAGAACTGGGGGAGTTCATTCCAAAGAAAGGCGACACGGTGAGTTTTTTTTAAAATTGAATAAGACAACACGTATCAAACATAAGAAGATGGCATCTCTCTCTCTCTCTCTCTCTCTCTCTCTCTCTCTCTCTCTCTCTCTCTCTCTCTCTCTCTCTCTCTCTCTCTCTCTCTCTCTCTCCCTCTCTCTCTCTCTCTCTCTCTCTCTCTCTCTCTCTCTCTCTCTCTCTCTCTCTCTCTCTCCTCTCTCTCTCTCTCTCTCTCTCTCTCTCTCTCTCTCTCTCTCTCTCTCTCTCTCTCTCTCTCTCTCTCTCTCTCTCTCTCTCTCTCTCTCTCTCTCTCTCTCTCTCTCTCTCTCTCCATTTTCTAGCTCTCACTGTATATTTCTCTCTCATACTCTCCTAACCATTGCACGAATCCTAACCCCAGAAACGGAAGGAAAGGAAAGGGGGAAGAAACAGAGCCTAAAGTTTGAAACCATTTTACTTCTAATGTTAAAAAGGACTACAAAAAGAAGACTTTCAACACGTTTTGAAAAAACAAAATCCTAAAAATAAAATCTAGCACAATCTTCTTAGAATGCTGAAATAGAACTGCAAATGCTATTTACCGCAGTTCAGCCCCAGGATATTTTTGGTGAATTTATAGGCCCCTAAGCTTCATGGGTTTAAAAGATAAATATGCTCTAGGCTTAAATATGCTCTAGGCCTAATCACTTTCATACAAGACTTCCGCCCAAGACTAGACCAGCCAAAGACAACCCGGTGCGCTGCGAGTAGGGGCCACAGGGCTACACCCCCTACCCCCACCCCCACCCCCACCCCCAATATCGTGGTTCACCAGACCAGACCTCAGCCAGGAAGCCAGCCTAGCCGCCAAGCCACCACCACCGAGAAACTTCACCATGAAGACACCCATCAGACCAACTCCACCGATAGCAACAGCATCAAGACAACTGACGGCACCTAGTGCCTCCCTCAACTTCATCCCAGACCCTCCTCCCAACGACAATCAACCGCACAGCGGCCCTCGCCATAATGACCAAAAGCACCAGAACAACATGTCCCTATGGGCGTGATGCCATGAGGACGTAACATATGTTCTATTATTATTATTATTACTTTCATCATTGACAAGACATATATTATTGCACCCGTATCATGTAATATTACTGTTAATGGTGGTTGGTTGATGGTTTGTCTCACATGTGCTGCTTGCAGCCGAGCGGACGTTATAACCCCATTGTCATTCGTGACAAGAAGTGCTTATAAGAAGGACGCGGGTCTAGTTAATTAGTCCGTCACCAAGAACCTATTGCGATGGGCTGGTTTGTATTTTTGTTTGTTTGTTGGGTTTGTTTGTTTTTTGTTTGTTTTTCTGTCTGTCCCAAGGATATCAATGCCCGAACCGCTTGACCGAATCACGTCAAATTTTGTGTGAAGGTGTGCCTCCTTAATAGGAAGAGATCGGCGCAAACCATTTTGCCGTCGTGACCTTGACCTTCACGTACGACCTTGAAAACCGAAAATCTATTTTTAGCCATATCTCGGGCACCGATCAACATAGGATGTTGAAACTTGGTATGAAGGTGGTTTGGCTTATGCCCCACATACCGATCAAGGTCAAGGTCAAGGTCAAAAAGATCGCTGGAGCCTGAAAATCGGAGGGTCATTTTTTTCTCCTTCATTCTGTCCCAAGGATATCTTTCGAATTATTTCGCTGCTGGTGTGTCACCATGAGAGGAAGGCATCCGCGCAAACCATATTGCCGTCGTTACCTTGACCTTGGCGTACGACCTTGAAAACCGAAACCCTGTAAGGGGGCATAACTTCCACACCGTTAGTGTTAGAGTCTTCAAATTTGGCATGAAGGTACTTTGGCTTATGCCCGTTCTGATGGTGGCATACGATCAAGGTCAAGGTCACGGTCCGTGGCGATCCGTAGGCCTTGAAAGTGGTAGGGGTCTACTAAGCCATATTTTCCACATTGGTACTTGACAGAAGTCGCTTCAGATTGTGTGTGGTACTGTATACCCTAGAGAAGAAAACATCCGAGCATAAATTATCACCATGCTGACCTTGACCTTGAAGTGTGACCTTGAAAACCGAAATTTCCTTCTTTGCGCTAAATGTTTCTTCAAGCTGTATCTCGTGAACTAGAAGACAGAATCCCTTCCAGTTTTTGTGTCTACACTCTACGGGGTGTCGCAAGTGCGTGGCATTGCTGGTGACGGACATGTCTGCCGCTCGGCGACGCCCTTGTTGGTTATGCATTCAACATTTTGCGATTATTTCGCTGATGTACATTTTAATATAAACTGGAATCGTTGTTATTTGGATATAGAAAAGAAATACCAAACCTGTAAAGATGAGGGCTCTTACAT
>CM065701.1:41800746-41818246 GCA_017654935.2 Phymorhynchus buccinoides
GTCTTCGAACCTTCAGAACTGGTTACTGCTAAGACCAGGCAGTTGACCAACGTTCTTTTTCTTTCCCACTTGTTATGTAGTAAGCAAGTTCTGTTCCCTCTACTGAAGTTGTTGTGCTTAAGGTTAGGGATAGACATTACAGATGCTTGACCAAAAACTACAAAGGAATGGAAACTGCGGGTTGTGTATTGCTGGTGATGTGCGACAATAAAAACAACAAAATCAGACTGTGCGTGAGAGGCACTATCTAGCAGAACTGAGAATGAAAAGCAGTGGTCTCCTATTCCTAGATCTCATAAATGCTTTTTGCTGTGGCATGTTTGATCAGTATGTGCGGCCCCTTCACTCAACAAACAAATGGATGTTGTCCTTATTAGCCTTATTAGGGGCTAACAATAAACTACGAGTTGTAGAATAAATTATTTTTATACAGTAATAGAACATCGTGGTATGGCTAGGGGAAGACGGGGTAAAAAGCGCATGGGCGGGTAAGAAGCCCACCCCAATTATCTCATGAAATGAAGCAAATTTCAGTCTCATTTTGCCCATGAGACGAGCGTTAATGTCTAGCATTCGTCTTTGATTGATTTGATTGATTGATGATTCATGGGCAAATTTGACTGAAATGTTCTTTATTTCATGAGATAATTGGGGTGGGCTTCTTACCCGCCCATGCGCTTTTTACCCCGTCTTCCCCTATTCGTCTTCGTCTGTGGCTCTCAGACAAGTGGGCAATAATTTGCACTGGCTCTTACCAAGAGTCTTAGAGCTGCAAGAAAAAGGCACTGGTTGGCTGTTGGGGACCTTCCACAACGCCAGCTGTCCTCGAATCCATTGGGCCGATAGGATGGGGATGTACCCTGCGCAAGGCATCACCATTGGAAACACAATTACAGCCTAGCCTTCCAGAATAGCAGCTGCTGCTCTCTCTGTTGCCTGGCAGTCATAGGCGGAAACGGAGAGTCTGGCATACATGTGCTGAAACTAGTCTTGAATGGAACTAGCCAACGCGCCATCAATCGTTTCAAAATGTTCCCTTTCCATATTATGACAGTGCAGTCTGCAGCCCCGTGCCTCTGGCATCCCCAGTTAGCATGCACAGTGCAGTGGTGTATCGATCCCTCAGCAACTCTACAGCTCCCCTGGCTGTTTGGGGGCAAATATTTTAGGACCTTCCCAACGTGAAATCAATGTTTCAATTTCCTGGTACTCCTCCTCCCAGTGCTGACGTCGTTTTCCTAGATGTCCTTGTCCGCTGGCAGTGGCTGCATGGGGAATTGAGGACGAGGCTCGCGGGAAGACAACGACACGTTAAAAGCCGGCGTCACACTGCATACGATTTGACCCCAAGACGACGACACGATTGTGACGATGTCTGTGAGTCTTGATTTTCGCGTGAGGTATTTCCGTCTAAAAATAACTCTCCTCTTTTCGCTCACTATACTCATGTAGACCGCAATCCACGATTCGAATAAAAATGTCCGATACAAAAATAAGGTGAAAGCTCCCCCCCCCCCCCCCCCCCCCCCCCATTGTCAGCTCCATGCATCAGGTCAGATCTACCTCTTCTTTATTTTCTTCCTCTACAAAAGTAAAATATTTGATCAGATTCGTGTACGGGAGACTGCAAAAATAGCGAACATAGTTAGTAGGGGAAGACGGGGTAAAAAGCGCATAGGCGGGTAAGAAGCCCACCCCAATTATCTCATGAAATAAAGAACATTTCAGTCAAATTTGCCCATGAGACGAATGCTAGACATTAACGCTCGTCTCATGGGCAAATGAGACTGAAATTTGCTTCATTTCATGAGATAATTGGGGTGGGCTTCTTACCCGCCCATGCGCTTTTTACCCCGTCTTCCCCTAGGATTTCATCAGATTTATTTAGACAGTAGAATTTCACGTCAATCACGCCTGACAACTGTCAAAATCGGATCGTGGTGAATCGAATGGTATGCCCTGCAGTCGGCTCTTAAAGACCCACCACGTCACGTGTCAAAATCACGGTTCTCACGTGTTTTCCCTCTTATAGCTGGTAGGAAATCTGAAGAAATCTTCTTAGCGTAAGAGGGAATGTGACACGTGACGTGGGGGGTCTTTAAGGAGCAGGTAGTGTAAGGTGGGAGTCTCTATTGCAAAGATAGTAAGTAATAGAGGGAAGACATGGAAGCTGCTTAAAGGATTTTTGGCTCACTCGTGTTAACACGAAGTGAGTCTATAGTATGATAGTTGTTCGGTTGTGTGTCTGTGTGTATGTGTGTGTGTGTGTGTGTGTTGCGTCCGTGGTCTAATCTCCAAACTTTAACGTTGGCATTTTTCTCGGGAAATAGAAGGCATACATTGTTCAAACTTTGCACACATATAGATGTCTATGCACACTTCCAAACAATAATGATTTGAATAATAAAATGCTTAAAACAACACTGTAAACAGATAGCAAACAGATAACATTTTAGATTAGTGGGTTAGAGAGCATTCAACGGGCAACATGAGTTAAGAAACTCATCAACACTGAAAGCCTCGATAGCTCATTGGTAGAGTGTCTGTCTGTCATGCCAATGGTTCCGGGTCCGATTCTCGGCACAGGCACTTTATTAAAAAAAATTTGAGTTGTATCCATTAACGATAGCTTCATTTGTACTTTTAAATTGTATTGGCAATCTTGTACTTTAGACACCCCCCTCAATCTTTGTTTGTTGTTGTCCCACATGTTCCTGTTCGAGTGAGCCTTGAAGGCTTTGCCTCTTGTTACATCTAGCTTTGCAGTAGGGCAACATTGCAGTGTAGCTATCCTCTCCACCCCCACCCCCTACCCCTGCCCTCGCGTTCACGGCTTTCAATCTCAAAGTGTCGTTCCTTCGGTTTCGACAATCTAACCCTATCTAACCTGAAGCTAACCCTATCCTTTTCCCGAGCAAGCACAATGTTACTTCTTAGCGAATATGTTCATTGAAAACATGTGGTTAGCTATAGCTAGCTAAACTGTACCTTTACCGCTAGTTGAGTGTGACAAGGTGGAACGCACGCCCCGCTTTCTCCCTTTCTACGATACACCCCCCCCCCCCTCTTTTTCTACTGGGGCACGTCACTTTAATTACAATTCAACATCAAACAGTTCGCCGATTATAGGCGCTATCTGTTTCAACCCTGGTTAGCTCCCTTGTCTTCTAGCTTGTGACACCCACAATCGGCATCTCTTTCATCCACGTAGTTCCCTTCCGATCACGCGCTCTTGACACGCCGCATCAGGCAGGATAGGAATTTTAGGCATGTGATGATGATGTAATATGCGCATGACTGTTGTCTCCTGACTTGTCGACGGCTAGTAACCCAATCATAGGCCCTCGGGTGTTTAAAATTAAAGGGAGATTTGAATAGAAAGCCGCCTAAAACATTCTCTAGCTCACAAGACTTCCTAAACCTGGCTGAAGCAACATTGCAGAATCAACCTCTCTCCCAGCCAGTCCTATTAGCCCCACTCGTGAGTATTATAGAACGTGGCAGGGGTGTAAAATAAGTGATTGAGATTTGTTTTTGTTTGATTCTATTTTTGATCTAGATCCTATGTTCCATGATGAATAAGGAGTAGATGTGTCAGTGAAAAGAATTGGTAAACATTCTGTTCTAATTATGTGCACTTATTATTTGTGTGTGTGTTTTTGACTTTAACTCTTTTGGTACAAGAACCGGATTCTAGGCCTACTAACACCTTTGTTTATTTTTAGTAGGGGATCCCTGGGTTGCAACCTTGCAACTTTTGATAACATTCCTTTCCAAGTGTTGGACTGAGAGTGATGTTTGCTGACTTGTGTTACTGAATCATAACAGTTGATTCCAGTACACATGTCATGTGTTATTTCAGTTTGACAACTGAAATTCAGGTTATTTGTATTAGTGCTATTGTACAAGGGCAGTCTTCTAGCCGGTTGGGATCCACTAATTCCCTGCCGGCTGAAGCCCCTTGTCTCTAAGCCATAGAGATCTACACCCACCTTCTGATGTGATTATCAGCAGGGCATCGTGGTCAGGAAGTTCAATCCCTGACTCACAAGCAAGAAGACGGGGCCGCCGCAAAGACGCCACCGCACCCAGAATCCGCGAGGAGACCACGACTGAGCCGTGCCATCCCGCGACGCCGCAACCGGAACGACTGGGAGCTACTCTCAACTGAAGAGCAAGCCAAGTCACCACAGCACTCGCTGCTCCCGACAGAGGAACCTTACAGCAGATAAGTCCTCCGGACAGTGAAACAAACAGTAACTTTCATCAGGACACAAAAAAGAAGAATATTAGTGACCCTTCCGGCTTGGGGCTAACCTTCTAGAAAGACAAAAGTCTTGTAAATCCTTTCGGATTTCATTGTTTTTCATTCATATTTTGTTTTGGCGCCATTGAGCTGCTTTATTATTATTGTTGCATAATCTTAAGCAGATTTTGTGAGTAAATAAAATGCAAGTGTCAAATAATTCTGAACCCTTTGGTCAGACTGATGAGAGTGGAAGTTTTGTAATTTTCATATAAAAACCTACTTCTCTCTGTCTGCCATTTAGAGCAAACTACCACTTGTATTTCATTCAATCATACGAGCCAGAACCCGGGCACAAATATAAATTTATTAGATGAAAAGGGGCCGGGAAAGTTGCTCACCTCCCACACCCTAGAGAAGTGGGCTAAAGGCAAATTTTCTACTTGAAAATTTAACACACTAAAAGTCTTCCCTAGAGACTTAGCCTTTTAACCCATTACTTCGTCACATTGAGTATTTCACACGAAGTCATGAAGGTTAAAGGGGCACACTGACCGATGCGTTTTTGTAAGAAACACGCCGAGATCACCAGAAAAACACCTTTTACAGAGATTGCAACACTCAATTTGCTCTGGTTTCCTAGAAATCAAACTGT
The DNA here is from genome assembly GCA_017654935.2 of Phymorhynchus buccinoides. Classification (NCBI taxonomy): domain Eukaryota; kingdom Metazoa; phylum Mollusca; class Gastropoda; order Neogastropoda; family Raphitomidae; genus Phymorhynchus; species Phymorhynchus buccinoides. The sequence goes on from CM065701.1 coordinate 41,805,648, forward strand.
CTAATCGGCGATTCCTCCTTGGCGGAGGTGCTGGAAGTCAAATTCTTTCATCCAAAGAGAAGGCGTGTGCCGCTTCTTTTCGAATGGCCGCCAAATCGTTTGCACGAGATTTTCGCAATACAAGCCTTTTTTTTCTTTTCTTTTTTAAATTTTATACAGTTGATCTAAAGGAGTTTCGCTCACAACAAAGGAAATAGCTCAATTTTTTTTTTTACTGCACTACAAAAAAAGAAAACGCTTCAACCACAATGAGTGTCCTCCACCCACTCCATCCAAAATGGCTACTCTCTCCGGCATCTCCGCCAAGGAGGAATCGCCTTTTTGGCGGCTTAATTTCTAGGAAACCAGAGCAAAGTGAGTGTTCCGATCCTTGAAAAGGCTGTCTTTCTGGTGATCTCGACGTGTTTCTTGCAAAAACTCATCCGCCCGGGTCCACCTTTAAGCAACTTTGTACGATGTCAATGTGCTTTCTCATTAATGAAGCAGAGTAAGGATGTGGAGCTCTTACCCTTGGAAGTACATCACATTATCATTACACAGATACTGTCAAGACAACAATAATTGTATTTCACGAGCGTGCAGCCAGAATCTGTGTTTTGCATTCATTCTGCATTGCTCCATGCACACACACAAAAACATTCACTTATAGCCCTTACACGATCATCATACACTCTTTCCTCTCCGCTTTTCAATCTTTTTAACACCCAATCGAGCACCTACTATCCCGCAACTATACTACCCCCTTCCCTGGCAACAAATAACTAAATAATGAATCTATTCAGAAAAGCTAAGATGCACCAATTTCTGGGACCCATTCACTACCCCAACAATCCAATTAACCCACAGATATTCCTGGTGGATGTGTTTCTGGTCGGTTTGTTCCCGGCCCACTCTCTGTTTCCGTTCATTGTGAAGTAATTACCTACCCAGGCTTCTGGAACGCACAAAGCTGCCCTGTCCTCAGAGAAATGTCGCCAAAGGGGAAAATACTCTTTTGTCATGGAGGTAAAGCTGGTTTCCTGGTCTTGTTTCTTCTTCTTCTATTTCTTCTTCTTCTTCTTCTTCTTCTTCTTCTTCTTCTTCTTCTTCTTCTTCTTCTTCTTCTTCTTCTTCTTCTTCTTCTTCTTCTTTTCTTCTTTCTTTTCTTTCTTCTCCTTCTTCTTCTTCCGTCCTTCTTTTCTTCTTCTTCTTTCTTCTTCTTCTTCTTCTTCTTCTTCTTCTTCTTCTTCTTCTTCTTCTTCTTTCTTCTTCTCTTCTTCTTCTTCTTTTCTACTTCTTTTCTTCTTCTTCTTCTTCCTTCTTTCTTCATAGTTCTTCGTCCGTAAAACTTTGTTGCTATTGTTGTTGTTATTGTTGTCCTTCTTCTTCCTTCTCTTTGTCATCATTAACAGCAGACACAAGAAGGAAGGGAGTGGCTCATTGTGGGGATCTTAACAATCTCTTCGTTTACAGGGCCAACGTAATCAGTAGAAGACACAAATCTGGCTGAATAATGAATCTTCTTCGTGTAAAGCACTTGAGACAATTCTCCAGGCATCTTCTTTTCTTCTTCTTCTTCTTCTTCTTCTTCTTCTTCTTCTTCTTCTTCTTCTTCTTCTTCTTCTTCTTCTTCTTCTTCTTCTTCTTCATCTTCTTCTTCTTCTTCTTCTTCTTCTTCTTCTTCTTCTTCTTCTTCTTCTTCTTCTTCTTCTTCTTCTTCTTCTTCTTCTTCTTCTTCTTCTTTCTTCTTCTTCTTCTTCTTCTTCTTCTTCTTCTTCTTCTTCTTTTTCTTTTTTCTTCTTCTTCTTCTTCTTCTTTTTCTTCTTTTTCTTCTTCTTCTTCTTCTTCTCTTCTGCATAGTGAGCACTGCCATCCGTGAACTTTGTTGCTATTGTTGTTGTTATTGTTGTCCTTCTTCTTTCCTTCTACTTTGTCATCATTAACAGCAGAAACAAGAAGGAAGGGAGTGGCTAACATTGTGGGGATAGGGATCCATGCATGAGTAACAATCTCTTCCCGTTTACAGGGCCAACGTAATCAGTAGAAGACACAAATCTGGCTGAATAATGAATCTACCTATCGTGTAAAGCACTTAAGACAATTCTCCAGGCATCTTCTTTTCTTCTTCTTCTTCTTCTTCTTCTTCTTCTTCTTCTTCTTCTTCTTTCTTCTTCTTCTTCTTCTTCTTCTTCTTCTTTTTCTTCTTCTTCTTCTTCTTCTTCTTCTTCTTCTTCTTCTTCTTCTTCTTCTTCTTCTTCTTCTTCTTCTTCTATTCCTTTACAGATTTGTTATGATATAATAAGCCCACATCACACTTGCATGCATTCCTGTCCATGGTGCTTCCTATATCCTCTCCTGTCCTTAAACAAATGTAAAAATAATATTTTATAGAAAACTTATATCTCGTTCACCTCCTACGAATTTCAGTAATCGTACCTTTGGCATCAGAGCAGAATATATTTTATGAAAACCTACGTCTCGTTCACCTCCTACGAATTTCCGAAATCGTACCTTTCGCATCAGAGCAGAATATATTTTATGAAAACTTACGTCTCGTTCACCTCCTACGAATTTCCGAAATCGTACCTTTGGCATCAGAGCAGAATATATTTTATGAAAACTTACGTCTCGTTCACCTCCTACGAATTTCCGAAATCGTACCTTTCGCAACAGAGCAGAATATATTTTATGAAAACTTACGTCTCGTTCACCTCCTACGAATTTCCGAAATCGTACCTTTCGCATCAGAGCAGAATATATTTTATGAAAACTTACGTCTCGTTCACCTCCTACGAATTTCCGAAATCGTACCTTTCGCATCAGAGCAGAATATATTTTATGAAAACTTACGTCTCGTTCACCTCCTACGAATTTCCGAAATCGTACCTTTTGCATCAGAGCAGAATATATTTTATGAAAACTTATCTCCTTCACCTACAGAATTCCGAAATCGTACCTTTCGCATCAGAGCAGAATATATTTTATGAAAACTTACGTCTCGTTCACCTCCTACATTTCCACACCTTTCATGCATTCCTGTCCATGGTGCTACCCTATATCCTCTCCTGTCCGTACCTTTCGCAAACAAATATATTTTAAAAATAATATTTTATAGAAAACTTATATCTCGTTCACCTCCTACGAATTTCAGTAATCGTACCTTTGGCATCAGAGCAGAATATATTTTATGAAAACTTACGTCTCGTTCACCTCCTACGAATTTCCGAAATCGTACCTTTTGCATCAGAGCAGAATATATTTGATGAAAACCTACGTCTCGTTCACCTCCTACGAATTTCCGAAATCGTACCTTTCGCATCAGAGCAGAATATATTTTATGAAAACTTACGTCTCGTTCACCTCCTACGAATTTCCGAAATCGTACCTTTGGCATCAGAGCAGAATATATTTAATGAAAACTTACGTCTCGTTCACCTCCTACGAATTTCCGAAATAGTACCTTTGGCATCATGGCATTGGATCGCATTAGGATCGAATCGCATGCAGTGTATCTGCTCCTTTATGGGGTAGGTCATGATCTTAAGAGTTATTGTTCCTTGCGTTTCCTTAGAGTTTCTCCAAAGTTAGTCGCTTTGAAGTGGAACAGGTATTCAATGGAACAACCGGATGTCAGGGAGACGCCAAAGGGAGGTAATTATAGGCGCATGACGACATGCCGTCAGATCCCATTCTCTTCCTCCGTTCGTCGTCTGTGCCTCTACAATAAAGTCAGCATGCAGCCAGCCCTCTGACATTCCAGTTGACTGGTGCATGCATAGTGGTGCATCGATCCTTAAAGGCCTAGCTACACTGCATACGATTATGCTTTCAATGCGATGCGATCTTGACGATGTGAGTCATGATTCACGTGAAATTCACGTATTGGGTCCACTTGAGCATAGCGAGCGAAAATGGCAGAATTGTTTTCAGACGGAAGTATTTCACGCGAATCTCGCCACAATCGCGTCGCATTGAGATCGGATACAGACGATTCGATTCACGGCGAACCGATTTTGACATTTTGTCAGGCATGATACATGTGAAATTCTACTGTCTACATAAATCTGATGAAATCCTACTAGTTTCGATCACTATATTAGTAGTCACCCGTACACGATTCTGATGAAATATCTATAATTTTTTGTATCATACATTATTGTTAATTCGTGTATTTGGTTCTGCTTTGAGTATAGTGAGCAAAAACAGAGGCATTATTTTCAGACGGAGGTATTTCACGTGAATCTCGACTCACAGACATCGTCCCAATCGTATCGTACTGGAGTCAAATCGTATGCAGTGTGGCTGAGCCGTAAAGCAACTCTCCTCTCCTCCCGCTACGGGGGGGGGGGGGGGATGTCAAAATATTTTGAATACCTCGCTCTAGCCCGGAAATAAATCAATTTTAATCTCCTCGTTCGTCCAGGGCCTGTATTCACGTTGAGATAGCATGAGACTTAGCATCATGCTAACTTAGAAGCTCTTCCAATGTCCTATAGGACAGGGCCTGTATTCACGTTGAGATAGCATGAGACTTAGCATCATGCTAACTTAGAAGCTCTTCCATTCACGTTGAGATAGCATGAGACTTAGCATCATGCTAACTTAGAAGCTCTTCCCAAAGTCCTATTAAATCCTATAGGACATTGGAAGAGCTTCTAAGTTAGCATCATGCTAAGTCTCATGCTAGCTCGACGTGAATACAGGCCCAGGGTTCAACACCATTCGGTTCTATCGTTCATCTCCCCGGGTGAAAGCCAGAAAGTACTGTTACTAGTGTTAGCCTTCGTGGGTTTTTTGTACGCCCAGTTCTTACAGAAACGGGGGTGCATTGGAATGGGGACGAAGGCTGTGCGTTGCCTGTCCGTGTGTGTGTGTGTGTGTGTGTGTGTGTGTGTGTGTGTGTGTGTGTGTGTGTGTGTGTGTGTGTGGTGTGTGTGTGTGTGTGTGTGTGTGTGTGTGTGTGTGTGTGTGTGTGTGTGTGTGTGTGTTTATGTGTGTGTGTCTGTTTGTCTCTCTCTCTCTCTCTCTCTCTCTCTCTCTCTCTCTCTCTCTCTCTCTCTCTCTCTCGCTCTCTCTGCCTGTCTCAGGGGCGGATATGAGGGGGGGTTTCCAGGGTTTCCCCCCCCCCCCCCCCTTTGCCCCAAGCATAAACCTTATACAAGGGTAAAAAGGAAGAAAATGTCTCCAGTGTTGCTTTAATAATCACTAAATTGTAAATTATTCAGGGAGCTTCGCCCCCTGGGCCCCAAAAGGACATCGCCCCTTAACCTGGAACCTATGCAGCTTCCTGGACCCCCCCCCCCCACCCCCCCGTCTGTCCGTCTGTCTATCTCCTCTGTGTGTCTCTCTGTCTGTCTGTCTGTCTGTCTGTCTGTCTCTCTCTCTCTCTCTCTCTCTCTCTCTCTCTCTCTCTCTCTCTCTCTCTCTCTCTCAATGGCATGTTAACTGCTGATGACATTAAAACATTTGCATTTGTCATTTGCCTCTCTCTCTCTCTCTCTCTCTCTCTCTCTCTCTCTCTCTCTCTCTCTCTCTCTCTCTCTCTTTCCATCTCTCTCTCTCTCTCTCTCTCTCTCTCTCTCTCTCTCTCTCTCTCTCTCTCTCTCTCCATCTCTCTCTCTCTCTCTCTCTCTCTCTCTCTCTCTCTCTCTCTCTCTCTCTCTCTCTCTCTCTCTCTCTCGGCTTATACATTGACAACAACTTATCCTGGTCAAAACACATGGAAATACTGTCCAATAAATAAAAATATTAAAAGTATTTCAGCTCAATAGAATAAAGCACTTTTTGGATCAATATACCCGTAAACGGTTTTTTACCATGCCTATATTCAACCTGACATTGATTATGCATCAACATGTTGGGATTCAGCACACTACAACATGTTGAAATATTATATAAACGCTCTCTTAAACTCATACTCCTTAAATCGTCCTCCCTAGAAACCAATATTTTATAAAGAACTCAACATTCTACCATTTGATTTGAAATGTCTACTAAACAAAGGTACCCTTATGTACAAGATCATAAATAAGTTAGCACCAAAATATCTTATTACAAAATTTAAAGTGCATGCAATTCGAAGCAAAACCAAATTAATAATGCCCCGCCCCAGAACAGATAGATGTAAGCATCCCTTACATACTCAGGTGGTAAATTGTGGAACGACATCCCTGATAATTAAAAAAACAAAAACTAGCGTATCTTCCTTTCGCAAATCTTATCACAAGTACATAATGGACAATCTTGTTCATCAGTAATGTTAATGAGTTTTACTACAAACATTGCCAATGCCATCAACTTATGCCAAGATTCTTGTAAATCTCATGTCTCTATGTATATCTGTATGAATGTCTCTCTCTCTCTCTCTCTCTCTCTCTCTCTCTCTCTCTCTCTCTCTCTCTCTCTCTCTCTCTCTCTCTCTCTGTGTGAAGGTGAGGATATGCGTGTATGTGTATTTGCAAGTGTGAGAGTTTATGCATGCATGTATGTATGTAAATAGTTATGTATGCATGAACATAGTTATGTATTTATGTTAATGTGTATGTCTTGAAGTAGCATTTATTTATTTATTTATTTATTGTATTTTGTATTCATGGATTGTTTATTCATTTGATTATTTGTCATGTTATTCTTGCCATGTCATGATAGGGGCTGTGGGCCTAAATCATTAAAACATTTCTGAGTTCTGAGTTCTCTCTCTCTCTCTCTTCTCTCTCTCTCTATCTATCTCTCTCTCTCTCTCTCTATCTCTCTCTCTCTATCTCTCTCTCTCTCTCTCTCTCTCTCTCTCTCTCTCTCTCTCTCTCTCTCTCTCTCCTCTCTCTCTCTGTGTTTTATGTAAAAGATTTCCTGTAACTCAGGTGCGGAATAAAGAAACCATACTCCTCCCCCGACCTAGAACAGACTTATTTATGTCATCGTTAACATACTCAGGTGGAAGGTTGTGGAATGAAATCCCTGAGTGCATAAAAACTAAAAGCACATTGCTGTCATTTAAAAGATGCTTTAATAAATATTTATTCGAAAGGTTATAACAGTTCATTCCCCTTTTCTAAACTTATCTATTGTGCATGTTATAATTTTAGTAAATGCGCATATGTCTGTAGCTATGCTCCTACTACCTGATATTGTAAAATTGTCAATTGATTACTTGTTTAACTATGATTTATGTGTGTGAAAGGAATTGTGAGAATGTTGATTTATATGTCATGTTGTCCTTGTTCTTTGGATTTGTTACATTGTTTACTTTTGAACCATTTGAGTTTGTTTTGTAATTTATTTATTTATTTATTCATTTCATATGTCATTATTTTAGAGGACCTGATGAAAATAAGCTATTTTTGCTTACTCAGTTTATCCTCATTAAAAATTTCGAGTTCGAGTTCGAGTTCGAGTTCTGTGCGTGTTTACGTGTGTGTGTCCTTATTAGATTCCCTAATCTCATGTTGCGCAGGGTTCTGGGTTAACTTGCTCCTGAGCTGCCTGTGTCCTTTGATTGTAAGGTAATCACTGTGCTTGGCCGGGCCTTTGAACTGAGCAAAGGACTCTCCCAAGGGACGGAGACTGCCCTGTATACAGCGGTGAGGAGACAAGATGCCTTCGTTTCTTTGTCACCATCCAACACACACACCCTTCTCACCGCTCACCTCTTTCCCTTCTTCTTCTTCTTCTTCTTCTTCTTCTTCTTCCTCCTCCTCTTCTTCTTCTTCTTCTTCTTCTTCTTCTTCTTCAGTTTAACGTCGCGTTCTTCTTCGCCATGTAATAGGTTTTTAGTCACCAACCAACACATACAATAATTTATACATTCCTGAATCAATAGCATCAAAAAGGCTTGAAGCTTAGAATGTGCCTACCTTTTACCATTGTAATGTACATATATATGGCAGCCGGCAAATACAACACACAAGTAGGGGAAGACGGGGTAATAAATCGCAAGGGCGGGTAAGAAGCCCACCCCAATTAATCTCATATATATGAGCCGGCAAATAAAGAGTAAATTTCAGTCAAGCGCATGGGCCCAAGAAGACCCGAATGCTAGACATTAAATTTCGTCTCATTTGGGCAAAATGCTAGACTGAAATTTGCTTCATTTCATGAGATAATTGGGGTGGGCTTCTTACCCGCCCATGCGCTTTTTACCCCGTCTTCCCCTACTGGCATGCTTAACATGAATAAATGTAAACAAAATAAATCAGTTTTCAAGATCGTGAAGGAAAATAAACAAGAAAACAAGGGTTAAGGTAGAAACTTCTTCTGTTCCCGTTGCTTATTCTTCTTCTCCTCCTCCTCCTCCTTCTCCTCCTTCTTCTTCTTCTTCTTCTTTTTTCCCCCTTCTTCTTCTTCTTCTTCTTCTTCTTCTTCTTCTTCAGCTACTTCTTCTTCGCCTCGTTTTCTAGACGCAAAACGTCTCGCGAAGCTGGCATGTGACACCACTGAGACACACTCTCACTGCCTGCAGTCTCCCCTCTTGGCTTGCTCTCCGGCAGTTGACCCACTTTGAGAAAGGAACAGTTTAGAACAGTTTCTATTCAAGCTTCGGTCCAATTGGGGCCTGTAAAGATCCACAGGATCACGTGTCAAAATCACGTGTTTCACGTGTTTTCCCTCTTATAACTGGAAATAAATCTTGTTTTGAATGAATGAAAAATGGTGTTTTACGTCCTCTCGGTCATAGACACATATGGGACATTTGTAAATACAAAGATGGTGGGAACAATACTGGCTGCAATGCCCGGAGGCAGTGCAACACCAGTAAAGTCCCGAGTTTTTAACAATATAAATATGTACTATGAAAAAATCTTGTTTTGACCAAGTCTGACTCCCATATAAATGGCCCCAAATTCAAACCGAAACATCAGTTTAAAGAGCAGCCTCAATTTGAAGTTGGGGAAATGTGTATGTGGGTCACAGCAACCCAAAAAAAACAAGGGACTTAGTCGTGGTGCGTCACTGGGTCTTTAAAAGCTAGAAGGGACAAGGTCTGGAGCAAATCGGGGAAGCTGGACTGATTCAACTTTTAGGCGAGTGGCCCAGTTGTGCCGAATACCTCACTTACATGATAAGTTTCAGGTAATAAAAAAAATTGTGTTCAATAACAGAAGAGTCGTTTTCAGTAAAGAAATGCCAATCTCAGTCTCTGGTTTAAAAGAAGGAAAACATCAGTGGAATAAGAGTAAGGAGGGCATGAACATCAGCTTCGCGTTAATTTGTGTATCAACTTCTTATCCATTACCAACAGCCCCAAATTGTGTAGCTGGACAGCATCATAAATTAAACAACTGATTCCCCCTGTGGGGGTGTACCAGAGGATCTTTCAATGCAAATAGTTTCCCCACCTTATGGAAGTTCTGTGCTAGCAGCGTTCTCTTATCTATCGCTCTATTTGACTCCGCCGTTTTCTTTTCTTATTATCATCTACTATTGTTCGGCCTTATTGGCCCATTCTCCTGCCTTTGAAAAAAACCCTTCCAAATCATGTTCTTTTTTGAGCTCCTCCGAAATCGGAATGTGTTGGTTGAATGCATCGGGAAGACCAGTGAAAACTGAAAAACGGACACATACATACCTCACCCATTATGGCCATATGGCCTGGTAACGCAGAAGAAGAGGAAACAATTGAATGTGCCAGCCCAAGAAAAGACATTGGTCTTTGCAAGGAAATAATGATAGTGTCTGGCTATTGCGTCTTAGGCTTCTGTAAGCAAGAAACTTCTTATTCTTATTCTTCAATCGCTCAGTTTCCTGTCAATTAAGAGCGCAGATGTGTCATGCTGCCGTTATGCGCCTAACTAAGAAATAGTTAGGCCCAGCAAGTCCGACTTCGGCTGGAGGAAATCTTTTTGAAAGTGTTTCTTGGGGGAAAAAAAGGCAGGAGATGAACCGGTTAGGCAGAAAAATAGTAGATGACAGTAAGCAAAGGGAAAAGGCAGGGTCAAAGAGAGCGACAGATTAGAGGAGGTTACAAGCACAGAACTTCCAGAAGGTGGGGGAACTATTTATACAAAAGACCCCCTGGTATTCCCACGGAGGGAGTAAGCAAGAAACAAACTGTGAGCAGACATTTTTTTCAAGGGGGGAGGATTTGTTGTGTGGTAACGATCAAATCATCGCCTGAAGAAAACGGATACAGCTTGTCATCACACCCACCATACTAGTCAAAGATTTTGTTCCCAATGATAGCTTACTTCAGAATTACATAGTCATTTCTTGCTCATCGCTAGCCGGAAGATTTATGAAAGCGTATGTCGGCCACATTATAAGCGCTGGGGGGAAAACATACAAAAGTACTGCATTTCGTAATTTATAAGCGCAAATTTTCCAACCCTACAACTTATGGTTGCCAACATCCACGTATCTTCATGTACAGGCCCACTGCGTATGATATATTTGTCGCTCCCCTAGCCTCCCCAGTGTCAGAAGTGAGTTTATGAAACACTTTCCTCACCAGCAAAGCGAGCGAGAATTCTTGTTTTCTCGCTGCTGTGGAAATACGTTGGTGGTGTCTACCTCGGTGCAGCAAACAGGTATTGACTGGCTGTCATTTTGAGGACGGCAAGATGCAAGATGAGCAAAAGAAAATGCCTCAAAATGGCCCCGACTTGGGAAATTGAATGGCTGGAGGAAGAAGGAACTTTTTGTGTGTTTGTTTGTAGTAATTCATCTTCGATTTTCCTTTGTTTCGTTCTTATGCAAAGAAACTTATTTAACAGAACTTTGGTTGACTAATTTATTTTCTTCTTCTTTTTCAGGTGAAAGAAAAGATTCTTCTGGAACTAAAAAGTGATCATTAATAGGTGAAGACGGGGTAAAACGCCCATGGGCGGGTAAGAAGCCCATGCCAATTATCTCATGAAATGAAGCAAAATTCAGTCACATTTTGCCCATGAGACGAGTGTTAATGTTTAGCATTCGTCTCATGGGCACATTTGACTGAAATTTTCTTTAGTTCATGAGATAATTGACATGGGCTTCTTACCCGCCCATGGGCTTTTTACCCCATCTTCCCCTACATACACGCGCGCATACACAAACCAGAAACATACACACACGAACGCGCGCGCGCGCGCGCGTACGCAAGCACGCACGCATGCACGCGCGCGCACACATACACAGAGAGAGAGAGAAAGAGAGAGAGAGAGAGAGAGAGAGAGAGAGAGAGAGAGAGAGAGAGAGAGAGAGAGAGAGAGAGAGAGAGAGAGAGAGAGAGAGAGAGAGAGAGAGAGAGAGAGAGGAGCGCTCGCTCAAGAGTGTGTGGGTATCCATAGTAATAGACTCAATTGTTTCAATTCTATGAGAAAATAAATAGACTTCAGAATGACATAGTCATCTTTTACTCATCGCTAGCTAGATTTTATAGCACTGTTGCCATTTATATATATATATAAATTTCAGACATGTATATACAACGGGTGAGAGAGAGGGGGGGGGGGGGAGAGACAGACAGACAGAAACACAGACACGTACTCACATAGTGACGCGGAAATGGAGACAGAGAGGCAGTGACATATAGATATAGACACAGAGAGAAGAGGAGGGGGGGGGGGGTATAGTACCTTTATTATATTCAGATATTTCTTTAGAAGCTATCAAAGGAATGGAGGGGGGTGGGGGGGTCTAATATGAAATACAGTTAAGCTGATGTGGGTCAGAGGATGCTTTTATTCGTGAGTTGCTTGTGGGTATGCATGTGAATGGCAGGACAGAGAGACAGACAAACAGACAGACAGACAAACAGACAGAGACAGAGAGACAAACAGACAGACAGACAAAGACAGAGACAGAGAGAACGGGAGGTTTCTTTGGGCAACATTCTTCTTCTTTTTTTTAATGGAAAACTAGGAAAATGCAATCTAATAGTAGTAGGTGTTGAGGTCAGGGGAAAGCTTTTATTGCCAAATTAAAGATGAAAAGACATGCATTACGATGCATTGGCTGATTAACCCTTTCACCGCCAAAGTCGCATTTTAGCACCACAGTGATTTAGCACCTATGTCACTAAAAGGCATCAAATTGGGGTCTATTATCCAAAGACCCCATTGTCGTAGTTTGGGGAAGTAAGGATAGATCTTATTTTATATATCTCACAGAAGCATCCCCAATACTGCAGGTAAATTTAATGGACATTTTTGGCTGAAATATGGCTGGCGGTGAAAGGGTTAAATAATCTTGATCTTGATCTTGAGTTGGGGGGGGGGGGGGGGGGCTTTCTTTGTGAAATGTCTTGTTCTTTACTATCCTCCTCACACTTCTTCCGTTTACTATCAGTCCCCTTGAACCATCATCATCATCATCACCCCTCTACTTTCCAGCTTTGGGTTCAATAGAAGAACCCCAGACTGCTGCCTTCAGACTCCAGAGTTTCCACTTGGAAGTTGAACTGCCAAAAGGTGTTACCTCTGTTAACTGCCAAAAGGTGTTATCCCTGTTAACTGCCTAAAAGGTGTTATCCCTGTTAACTGTCAAAAGGTGTTATCCCTGTTAACTGCCAAAAGGTGTTATCCCTGTTAACTGCCAAAAGGTGTTATCCCTGTTAACTGCCAAAAGGTGCTATCCCTGTTAACTGCCAAAATGTGTTATCCCTGTTAACTGCCTAAAGGTGCTATACCCTGTTAACTGTCAAA
>CM065701.1:41823246-41828246 GCA_017654935.2 Phymorhynchus buccinoides
GTGAAACATTAGTGACTGTAAGAATAACATGAATTGGAAATTTAGCAGATTCTTTGATAAATTTGTTTCTAAGATCACTGTAGGACAAACAGTTCAACAAAAAATGCTCTTCATCTTCAGTCTGGTTTCTACAGAAAGGACACATCTTATTTCCTACTGTATCACTATAGCGATTAGAGAGAGAGAGAGAGAGAGAGAGAGAGAGAGAGAGAGAGAGAGAGAGAGAGAGAGAGAGAGAGAGAGAGAGAGAGAGAGAGAGAGAGAGAGAGAGAGAGAGAGAGAGAGAGAGAGAGAGAGAGAGAGAGAGAGAGAGAGAGAGAGAGAGAGAGAGAGAGAGAGAGAGAGAGAGAGAGAGAGAGAGAGAGAGAGAGAGAGAGAGAGAGATTACAGGTGCATGCGAATTCACGTAAGGTGTTGGGGTTTTTTTCTCTTATCATTTCCTTCCATTTAACTGTAAGCGATGTTCATTTTTGTTTGTGGCACAAGCCACAAACCTATAACTCACTTTGTCGGTCTGTCGGTCTGTTGGTCTGTCGGTCGGTCGGTCCAAAATTGTCGCACATATTGTAAAAGAGAAAAAAATACTTGGGCATAAAGTAACATTTCAGTTGGTGTTTTACGTCCTCTCGACCCGTCCTTATATATGGAAAGAATTGTGTACTGAACAGAGCACATCAATCTTCATTTTAAAGCGTACAAAATAATAAACATACGTAATACAGACACTGCAACAGACACGACGAGTGCTTCTTTCGATGAGAATAAGTAGGATAAATAGTTTGAAATGTTTTCCAAAATATATAAAAAGTTACGAAATGGTGCAGAGATAACATTCTGGTTTACATATTAAAATTATTGAAAAGCCAGGGGAGGCGACTCAGTGTATGTAATGATTGGAGTGGTAAAAATAGACCGCTGCCACAAACGATTGCGAATCCGTGTTTGTTTTTCTTCTGCATCTGTGATTTTGTTCTGATATTTTTTCTCTCTTGTCTGAGTAAACTATGACTCTCTCTCTCTCTCTCTCTCTCTCTCTCTCTCTCTCTCTCTCTCTCTCTCTCTCTCTCTCTCTCTCTCTCTCTCTCTCTCTCTCTCTCTCCGTTTTATCTCTCGATTCCTGTGTCTCTGTTGTCTCTCTGTCTCAGTCAATATTTTTTTCCCAACTCCCTCTTCCTCTTGCCCTTTATTTTACCACTATTAGTACATTTGTCTACATTTATACATAATCATTGCATTGTGCTTGTATGGAATGTGTGTATTTTTCTCAATGTTAATTGATTGTTGGTTCGATTTTTCTCCAGTTTTCGTTTTTCATCTTATTTGCCTTAATTGTTTTTCGTATTAATTTTTGACGACAGGATGTAAACAAGCTTTATCAAGCTTATTCTTTTATGGTCAATAAAGATCATTTTGACTTGACACACACACACACAGAGAGAGAGACACACACACACTTCTCAGTTTCCCTTCCAAACCTCCCTCCTCTGATAGACCTTACTGCATCCATCTAGTCCTTCCCAAACCGACAGAAGCCAATGAAATCGACCGACACAGGAGAGTTAATCTGCAGAAGCCAATGAAATCTGTCGACACAGGGAGTTTTAATCAACAGTTTTATCTCTGGCTATTTCCGCCCAGTCCTCCAATGGCCGTTCCACTGATGTCTACCTTCCTTCCTTCCTTCCTTCCTTCCTTCCTTTTTTCTTTTCTTCTGTCATTCTGAGTGCTTGAGGTTGATATTTTGTTTTTATTTTGCTGTATCTGTCCGTCTATCTCAGACATGTCTGGTACCAACAGATTTAGATTTTTTGGGTTTAAACCAGTCTGTAGAGGGTCAGAGTATTAAGCTTATCTGGCAAACATTTAATTGCATTTTAGATTTAACGTGAGCGGTCATTCAGAAACTAGATTGCTTTATTCATTTTTTTCTGTTTAGTTTTTACTTAATAGATTTGCTGTAAAGTTACGATCAAACTGATTTTGATGTCAACTCTTTTTGTGGACAGTTGTTAAGGTGGTATTCGGGTTGCTCCATGTGGGAGCAACCCGAATTTCACAGAGACGCCTCTGTGATTATAAAGTGACTCTGACTGACTCGTGACTCCACCCTTGACCGGCTTGGTCGTCGGGGTGCCGTGCTGGATTGGGTGGTCAGCCTCCGCCACTGGTCACGATCCTCTGCCAGGCGTATGAGGGTGCTGGTGTTGCGGTTGGTCCAGCTTTTGATGTTGTCCAGCCAGGACTTTCTTTGTCTGCCTTGGCAACGTTTTCCTTGGATGGTGCCCTGGAGAATCGTTTTGGCCAGAGTGTTGTGACGTGTCACATGACCGCACCAGGCAACTTTGCGGCGCTAAACAACTGCCTGTCTGCCTGCGAGGGTGTTCAATTTTTGCCTGACATACTCATTTGTCTTGTGCTCTGTGTACGAGATGCGAAGAAGTCTCCGGAAGCACTTATGCTCAAACGCTGCTAGTCTGCGTTCGCAATATGCCGTCAGAGTCCAGCTCTCGCAACCGTACAGGAGGATGGAGACCACAAGGGATTTGTACAGTTTGATCTTTGTTGGGAAGCTGATGACTATAAAGTGCCAAATACCAAATGCCAAATACCCTTGGTAAGGAACCTCCACCGTAAACAAATGTTAGCCCAACCCTCTCTGCTATCTGGAAGCCATGGTCGGAGACGTTAGACTGGCGTGCGTCTGTAGCTTAATACTACATATGACATTGTGAGGCAGGATTCTCGTGAAATTCTACTGTCTAAATGGATCTGAAGAAATCCTACTTGTTATGTTCACTATATCATTTGTAGTCCCCCCACCCGACCCCCCTACACGAATTTGATGAAACATCCGGTGTGTGTTTTTTATCAGACATTATTATTTGAGTCGTGTGTGTGTGTGTGTGTGTGGGGGGGGGGGGGGGGGGCTACTATAATGTAGCATAGTGAACAAAAATAACAGAATTATTTTCAGACGGAAGTGTTTCACGTGAATCATGACTCACAGACATCGTCCCAATCGCATCGCATTGGGGTCGAATCGTATGCAGTGTGTCTGGCCCTTCAGTCAGTCAAGACCCCCGGACCTCCGATTGGCAGTTTAGACTAATTTGCCTTTTCTCTCTCGGATCAGGTTAGGTTAGGTGCATTATAGTCATAGAGGCGTCTCTGCGAAATTCGGGTTGCTCCCATCTGGAGAGCGCGTCGCAGCCAGAGGCGCGCCACCCAATTTTTAAAAATAAATTGCATGCGATTTTTGTGTGACTGATGAGGAAGGAAGGGAGGGGTATACATTTTGACCAAATGACAACTTTTTGGTTGCCGGTACTGGGTTTAACGTGTGCTAAGTGCATGAGCACACGGGACCTCGGTTTATCGTCTCATCCGAAAGACTCCACGTTCAGACAAGACCGCAAGGCCTAGTGCAAAGCGAGAGGGGAAAAAATCCCCTGTACCCAGGTTCGAACTCGGGTTTACTTGACACGAAGCGAACGCGCTACCACTGTGCCACTCTACACGGAAGTATTTCACGTGAATCATGACTCACAGACATCGTCACAATCTGCATCGCATTGTGATTAGTCGTCTCAGTCGCACTCATGACTACGCGAAAATGGTGTTTTACGTCCTCTTGGTCTGAATCAGACACATATGGGACATTTGTAAATACAAATATTGTGGGAACAATACTGGAGGCAATGCCCGGAGGCAGTACGAAACCAGTAAAGTCCCGATTTTTTAAAATGAATACAGATAGGTGTAGCGGTAACCAAGCCTCGGTTAAACCTCATCGGCTATGGCACCGCTACAAGTATTTAATGAATTAAGGATTACACACTCATGACTACCAGCCCTGGCGTTTAGATGTAGCCTTCCTGATCAGCTGTCCAGCGGTGACCAGGGAGGTAAAGGGTTAATGACCGGGGAGTGTCCACCTCCTTCCACACTGACGAGGTCAGGCTGATGTATTGGCTTCTTTGGTAGTCAGCTTACCTATCGGACTATGTGCAGACACGCACGCTAGGGGAAGAGAGAACTTGAACTTGAACTTGAAATGTTTAATGAGGATACACTTCTCTTCTCTTCTTCTTCGTTCGCTCAGACAGATTCCTGTCATATGAGCGTAGATGCGTCATGCTGCCATTATGCGCCTAACTAAGAAATAGTTAGGCCCAGCATGTCCGACTTCGGCTGAAGAAATCTTTGTAAGAATTCATAGAAAAAAAGGCAGGAGAATGGACCAGTGAGATAGAAAGATAGCCGATGACAGTAAGCAAAGGGAAAAGGCAGAGTCAAAGAGAGTGACAGATTAGAGGAAGTTACAAGTACAGAACTTCCAGAAGGTGGGGGAACTATTTGTGCGAAAGACCCCCGGTATCCACACGGGGGAAGATGATAAACTGAATAAGCATTAAAAAATACTTCTTTTGATCAGGTCAGAGAGAGAGAGAGAGAGAGAGAGAGAGAGAGAGAGAGAGAGAGAGAGAGAGAGAGAGAGAGAGAGAGAGAGAGAGAGAGAGAGAGAGAGAGAGAGAGAGAGAGAGAGAGAGAGAGAGAGAGAGAGAGAGAGAGAGAGACTGAGAGAGAGAGAGAGAGAGAGAGAGAGAGAGAGAGAGAGAGAGAGAGAGAGAGAGAGAGAGAGAGAGAGAGAGAGAGAGGGTGTGTGTGTATGTGTGTGTATCTGTCTGTCTGTCTGTCTGTCCGTGTCTGTCTCTGTGTCTGTGCCTGTGTCCGTGTGTAAATTTAACAGCTTAATCAATAAATCGAGCATTTTATGACCAGTGTTTCTATAGCAATTCTTCACACACATACACACACACACACACACACACACACACACACACACACACACACACACACACACACACACACACACACACACCGCGCGCGCACGCACGCACACGCACACGCACGCACACGCACACACACACACACACACACACACACACACACATAAAAATGACTGCGCAAGCAGCACATTAGTCTACTAGACTATGACT
>CM065701.1:41833246-41843246 GCA_017654935.2 Phymorhynchus buccinoides
TAAAATAACGTTTTTCAGTCTTCAGTCTTCTCTCTCTCTCTCTCTCTCTCTCTCTCTCTCTCTCTCTCTCTCTCTCTCCTCTCTCTCTCCTCTCTCTCTCTCTCTCTCTCTCTCTCTCTCTCTCTCTCTCTCTCTCTCTCTCTCTCTCTCTCTCTCACTCTCTCTCACACACACACACACACACACACACACACACACACACACACACACACACACACACACACACACACACACACACACACACACACACACACACGCCAAATAAAAAAATCAATCGATTGATTTGCTCAACAAAAATACTAATCAAATGAATAAGTCTGCGTGACTACTAAGACTAGTAGAGTAGATCAGTGAAGCTTCTAAACTTTCAGAAAATGCACACCGTCTGCGACCACGTACACACTTCCACCCTGCCATCTCGAACCTAACAGCGCCCAAAGGAACCGTCTGAAAAGGCTACCTCCTGTCGGAGCACCAGACAGACTTAGGTCTGTGGAACTGATCTAAATAGTTTGGCATCCTCATGCATACCCGACTGAGACTTCTTACATACTTCCACCTTTGTTTTCCAAATTACATAACGGCTGCAGAAAGGGCCGTCTGCAAAGACTACCATTTGTCAGAACACCAGACAGTCTGAGACTACCTCTTGTCGGAGCAGCAGACAGACTAGGACATATAAAACTTAACTAGCCAGTCAGAAAGGACCGTCTGAACGGACTACCTCTTGTCGGAGTAGCAGACAGACTAGGAGATATATAACTTAATTAGCCAGTCAGAAAGGAATGTCTGGAATGTCTAGTCGGAGCAGCAGACAGACTAGGACATATAACTAGCCAGTCAGAAAGGGCAATCTGAAAAGACCACCTCTTGTCGGAGCACCAGACAAACAAAGACTAGGTACACTTAGGTATGCCAGACAGTCTGAGACTAGGACATGTGTAATTTAACTAGCCAGTCAGAAAAGACCGTCTGAAAGGACTACCTCTAGTCGGATCAACAGACAGACTAGGACATATATAACTAGCCAGTCAGAAAGGGCAATCTGAAAAGACCACCTCTTGTCGGAGCACCAGACAAACAAAGACTAGGTATATTACTTATCGAGCCAGTTCGGCTCCTCCCAGTGCACAGCCTAATCCTCTTATGCAGACAGGGTCTGGATCCCCTGTCTCTCAGTATTGGCACTTCGCTGGCTCTAAGGCGATTTTCTCATCCCTGGCCCCGGCACTTATCATCAGCACGCACTCTTCTTTCTCCTTCATCCTTCTTCCTTCATTCCTGCACTCCGTCTTTCTTTCTTGTGCCTCCTCTCACATGAAGACAGGATAGAAGTAGGCGGAAGGTATAATGGAAGGAGAAGGTATCAGGTTGGGGAGAGAAGGTGGGAGGATGAGAACTTTCTCGTCGTTCACAAAATAAGCTGATCTGACAACGCGGAGGGAATTTTAATTGAACGAAAGAACGAACTAACTAACGAACAAACGAACGAATGTCATTGATAGAGTGCAACAGAATAAGTAGATAGATGCTTGAACTTTTTTTTACACCCATCCCTCTGTAAAAAAAAAAGTATCCGAAGCACAGACAAAGCTATATAACGCATGCACAAAACAGGATTATAAACACAGAACCCAATTCCACATGATAAAACAGAACCCAATTCCACTTTACATACTCGTATCCCATAATTGCTTCCCAAAACTAACATTACCAATTTACTACAAGCATTATCTCCCAAATATAAACATTGAGTACAAAATACTTTTTTTTTAAAGCCAACACATATTCTGTTAACTAAAAATTAAATTGTATAAACGGATCTATGTGGCGTTTTTCTTCTTGATAGTGAGAAAATTGAGAGAGAGAGAGAGAGAGAGAGAGAGAGAGAGAGAGAGAGAGAGAGAGAGAGAGAGAGGAGAGAGAGAGAGAGAGAGAGAGAGAGAGAGAGAGGTGGGGGGGGGAGGGAGGGAGGGAGGAAGAGAGAGGAAAACAATTAATGAGCATCTATGTCCGGTGATGTGACAACATTTTCATACAGGGTGTTTCAAAACAATACAACCCACAAAATCGCTGACAAAAAAATAAAAAATAATAAAAAATAATCCAGCTATCATTTTGATATTTCCGGTTGATGGAGAAGATTTAATGCATGAGTTTATGGGGGAGATTGAATGCATGAGTTTTGGAGAAGATTGAATACATGAGTCAATGGAGAAGATTGAGTGCATGAGTTTATGGAGAAGATTGAATGCATGAGTTTATGGAGAAGATTCAATGCATGAGTTTATGGAGAAGAGTTAATGCATGAGTTTATGGAGAAGATTGAATGCATGAGTTTATGGAAAAGATTGAATGCATGAGTTTCTGGAGA
The DNA here is from genome assembly GCA_017654935.2 of Phymorhynchus buccinoides. Classification (NCBI taxonomy): domain Eukaryota; kingdom Metazoa; phylum Mollusca; class Gastropoda; order Neogastropoda; family Raphitomidae; genus Phymorhynchus; species Phymorhynchus buccinoides. Next base: position 41,835,621 of record CM065701.1, read on the forward strand.
AGATTGAATGCATGAGTTTCTGAAAAAGATTGAATGCATGATTTTATGGTGAAGATTCAATGCATGAGTTTATTGTGAAGATTCAATGCATGAATTTGTGGAGAAGATTGAATGCATGAGTTTATGGAGAAGATTGAATGCATGAGTCAATGGAGAAGATTGAATGCATGAGTCTATGGAGAAGATTTAATGCATGAGTTTTGGAGAAGATTGAATGCATGAGTCAATGGAGAAAATTGAGTGCATGAGTTTATGGAGAAGATTGAATGCATGAGTTTATGGAGAAGATTCAATGCATGAGTTTATGGAGAAGATTGAATGCATGAGTTTATGGAGAAGATTCAATGCATGAGTTTGTGGAGAAGATTGAATGCATGAGTTTATGGAGAAGATTGAATGCATGAGTTTATGGAGAAGATTGAATGCATGAGTTTATGGAGAAGATTGAATGCATGAGTTTATGGAGAAGATTGAATGCATGAGTTTATGGAGAAGATTGAATGCATGAGTTTATGGAGAAGATTCAATGCATGAGTTTATGGAGAAGATTGAATGCATGAGTTTATGGAGAAGATTGAATGCATGAGTTTATGGAGAAGATTGAATGCATGAGTTTATGGAGAAGATTGAATGCATGAGTTTATGGAGAAGATTGAATGCATGAGTTTATGGAGAAGATTCAATGCATGAGTTTATGGAGAAGATTGAATGCACGTGTTTATGGAGAAGATTGAATGCATGAGTTTATGGAGAAGATTGAATGCATGAGTTTATGGAGAAGATTGAATGCATGAGTTTATGGAGAAGATTGAATGCATGAGTTTATGGAGAAGATTTAATGCATGAGTTTATGGAGAAGATTGAATGCATGAGTTTATGGAGAAGATTGAATGCATGAGTTTATGGAGAAGATTGAATGCATGAGTTTATGGAGAAGATTGAATGCATGAGTTTATGGAGAAGATTGAATGCATGAGTTTATGGAGAAGATTGAATGCATGAGTTTATGGAGAAGATTTAATGCATGAGTTTATGGAGAAGATTGAATGCATGAGTTTATGGAGAAGATTGAATGCATGAGTTTATGGAGAAGAGATAATGCATGAGTTTATGGAGAAGATTTAATGCATGAGTTTATGGAGAAGATTTAATGCATGAGTTTATGGAGAAGATTGAATGCATGAGTTTATGGAGAAGATTGAATGCATGAGTTTATGGAGAAGATTGAATGCATGAGTTTATGGAGAAGATTTAATGCATGAGTTTATGGAGAAGAGTTAATGCATGAGTTTATGGAGAAGATTGAATGCATGAGTTTATGGAGAAGATTGAATGCATGAGTTTATGGAGAAGATTGAATGCTTGAGTTTATGGAGAAGATTGAATGCATGAGTCAATGGAGAAGATTGAATGCATGAGTTTATGGAGAAGATTGAATGCATGAGTTTATGGAGAAGATTGAATGCATGAGTCATTGGAGAAGGATTGATTGCATGAGTTTATGGAGAAGATTGAATGCATGAGTTTATGGAGAAGATTGAATGCATGAGTCATTGGAGAAGGATTATTGCATGAGTTTATGGAGAAGATTGAATGCATGAGTTTATGGAGAAGATTGAATGCACGTGTTTATGGAGAAGATTGAATGCATGGGTTTATGGAGAAGATTGAATGCATGAGTTTATGGAGAAGATTGAATGCATGAGTCATTGGAGAAGATTGAATGCATGAGTTTATGGAGACGATTTAATGCATGAAAGATTACAACAGATTGGGTTTTTCCTGCGACGCCCGCGAGTGCTCCAGAAATTAACTGTTTCCATGGTAATGATGCAAAAACCCTTTCGGCTATTTGAATGCCTTCGTTTGCAATTTCTATGTCTTCGGTATTCGGACAAAGCTCTCATTCATATCTGGTGGGCTCGAAAAAAGGTCAGGGTGGATAGGCAAACACCCCAACAACAACTACAAATAAGGAACAGCGTTTCAATTCGCTCTATTATTTGAGGCGTGTAGAAGTAATACTGTTATAGAAAAGTGAGCTTGTTTTGGGCACGAAAATGAGAACCCCCCCCCCCCCCCTCCCCTCTCTCTCTCTCTTGAAAAATAAAGTTCAAGTTTTCAAGTTTTCAAGTTTTCTCTTTCTCTCTCTCTCTCTCTCTCTCTCTCTCTCTCTCTCTCTCTCTCTCTCTCTCTCTCTCTCTTCTCTCTCTCTCTCTCTCTCTCTCTCTCTCTCTCTCTCTCTCTCTCTCTCTCTCTCTCTCTCTCTCTCTCTCTCTCTCTTATGAGTAGAGAGGGATGCCAGGCCAAATGAGCGTCATCCAATTCAAGCCAAATCAGCCGAACACACGATTGAATTCACGCCCCCCCCCCCCCCTCACCCCCTCTCTCTCTCTCTCTCATCCTGTCTCATCCTGTCTACCAACTAAGTATGGCATACCGCAAGGTTCTGTTCTGGGACCCATACTGTTTACTATATACATAAACGACCTACCACTAATCCTGAGTTCCCTGAGTGCATTATTCGCTGACGACACTACATTACACACCAGTCACACTCGTTATGACCAAGTTTTGCATACTTTACAAACTAGTGCTGATGAACTTGTTAAATGGTCTGAATTTAATCACATGAGTTTGCATCCCCAAAAGACAAAATTTATGCTCATAACAACGAGACAAAAGCGTCAAAACCTCAATTCAAATTTACAGTCTCTTCAAATTAATGGCAATAACATTGAACAAGTAGATAGCCACAAAGTTCTGGGAGTTGTAATTGACAACAATCTTTCGTGGTCTGAGCATGTTTCAATGATTTGCAAATCCCTATCTAAAAAGGTATACCAGTTGTCCAAAATCAAACATTTTCTTGACTTACATACTCGTAAAATATTTTTCCATTCTTTCATTGAGTCTCACATAAGCTATGCTTCCACCATCTGGGATGGGGCTAGTGCCAACATATTAAGACCTCTGTCTAGTCTTTATAGACGAGCTCTAAAATTGGTACTTTTAAAATCATCTAAGCTAACAATTTCCGACTACATAAAATTAGATATTTTACCATTTCATTTAAAATTAAAACACAACAAGGCTGTTTTTATGTTTAAAATTCTATCGGGACGTGCACCTTCACTGTCAGATGAATTTGTTACAAATGATCGACGCCATACTCATAAAATAATGTTGCCCTTACCAAAACTTGACATATTCAAAACCAGTTTAATGTATTCAGGTGGTGCTCTTTGGAATTCAATCTTAAGTAACGATAACGTTGGCACTAGTCTCAATTCTTTCAAACAATTCTATCACAAGCATCTAATGACAGACTTTGTGAATTCCAGTTAAAAATACTATGTCAATTTTTATCTTACATTGGATTGATATTGCTAAGTGATTGTGTTTTCATTTGTTTTGTGAAGTGTGTGAGTGCATGCGTGTGTGTGCATGTGTGTGCATATGTGTATGTGTGTGTGTGTATGTATATATATATATATATATATATATATATATATGTATGTGTGTGTGTGTGTGTGTGTGTGTGTGTGTGTGTGTGTGTGTGTGTGTGTGTGTGTGTGTGTGTGTGTGTGCGTGCGTGCGTGTGTGTGTGTGTGTGTCTGTCTGTCTGTCTGTCTGTCTGTCTGTCTGTCTGTGTATGTGTGTGTATGTATGGGTATGTGCTGATAATTTGTAATTATTCATGTGTTTATGGAGAAGATTGAATGCATGAATTTGTGAATTCCAGTTAAAAATACTATGTCAATTTTTATCTTACATTGGATTGATATTGCTAAGTGATTGTGTTTTCATTTGTTTTGTGAAGTGTGTGAGTGCATGCGTGTGTGTGCATGTGTGTGCATATGTGTATGTGTGTGTGTGTATGTATATATATATATATATATATATATATATATATATATATATATATATATGTATGTGTGTGTGTGTGTGTGTGTGTGTGTGTGTGTGTGTGTGTGTGTGTGTGTGTGTGTGTGTGTGTGTGTGTGTGTGTGTGTGTGTGTGCGTGCGTGCGTGTGTGTGTGTGTGTGTGTGTGTCTGTCTGTCTGTCTGTCTGTCTGTCTGTGTATGTGTGTGTATGTATGGGGGTGTGCTGATAATTTGTAATTATTCATGTGTTGTGTCTTCATATATGGATAACTTTGTGATTTTGTATTTTTTCATTTTTTTCTTGACATTAATTATTTTCTTAACTGTTGGCAAGATGAAAAGAAGTGTGTTTAATATGCTTATTCTTTTCCAACAATAAAAAAGATTCGTTCGTACGTTCGTTCTCTCTCTCTCTCTCTCTCTCTCTCTCTCGCTCTCTCTCTCTCTCTCTCTCTCTCTCTCTCTCTTCTCTCTCTCTCTCTCTCTCTCTCTCTCTCTCTCTCTCTCTCTCTCTCTCTGTATTCATTTTTATCAGAATATGTGTGTGTCTCTGTCCCATGTAGGCTAACTGTGTCTGTCTTTCTGTCTGTCTTTGTCGTTCTGCCCAAGTCTGTCTGTCGCATGTTTGACTGTCCGTAAATGTGTGTGTTCTTCTGTCTGTCCGACGTCTGTCCTCTCTCCATGTCTTTGTCTTTCTTTCCCTAATTCTGTCTCTGTCTCTCCGTTTCTTTCTTTTTCTCTCTCTCTCTCTCTCTCTCTCTCTCACTCTCTCTCTCTCTCTCTCTCTCTCTCTCTCTCTCTCTCTCTCTCTCTCCCTCCTCACCTCTCTCTCTCTCTCTCTCTCTCTCTCTCTCTCTCTCTCTCTCTCTCTCCACTTTCGTTTTCCTTCCTGTTAGCTGAAAGTGATGCCAGGCCAAATGACCATTATTCAATTCGTGCCAAATCAGGCGAACAGTGATTGAATTCACGTCTCCACTCCAACCCCACCCACCCCGGCCCCACCACACCTCTCTCTCTCTCTCTCTCTCTCTCTCTCTCTCTCTCTCTCTCTCTCTCTCTCTCCCTCTCCCTCTCCCTCTCCCTCTCCCTCTCTCTCTCTCCCTCTCCCTCTCTCTCTCTGTGTCTGTTTGTCTCTCTCTCTCAACATATCTGTCTGTATGTATCTGTGTCTCCCATCTTGTCTTAAACCCTTGACTGCCACCAACGCGTCACGTACTGACCTGATGACATCACTGATAATGTCATCAGATGAAGAGGAATAACCTTGATATGCTGGCTTTTGCTCTAACACAGTCAAGAGAGTAATATCCCCAGACCATTTTGCCAGATTGGCTCTATCAGTTGTCTTTTTCATGGCATGATTTGCCCAATTATTTTGTTATTAATTTTCTCTGGCAGTCAAGGGGTTCAAGCGTTACCTCGAGGGTAGTAAGCGATGGAAATGTCATCCTTCATTTCCCGTTAATCCAAGATTTATGAGGGTGCATCATTATGCAATGAAATGTAGACTTTACTTCTTTTTGTGTGTGTGTGTTTTTGTTTGTGATTTCATATATCATACTTCACGTGCGTGTTATTGTATTAATAAAAAAATAATCGTGTTCACATTATTCTGACGTATTGGCCTTGGGATGACTCCTACCGGCAATAAACTCCACGTTTGAAACGCTGGTTCTAGCATAATAACCTAGGGGAAGACGGGGTAAAAAGCGCATGGGCGGGTAAGAAGCCCACCCCAATTATCTCATGAAATGAAGCAAATTTCAGTCTCATTTTGCCCATGAGACGAGCGTTAATGTCTAGCATTCGTCTCATGGGCAAATTTGACTGAAATTTTCTTTATTTCATGAGATAATTGGGGTGGGCTTCTTACCCGCCCATGCGCTTTTTACCCCGTCTTCCCCTAACTCTCCACAAAGCTGTGTTTGCTGTCATTTCTCAATAAACGTGATGCATACGTTTTGGAAACAAAACACATACTTTAAAATCAGAATTTCGATCCAGTTTAATTAATCCTAAAAAGTTTTATGTGTCATATTCTGCTCCAAAATAAAAATTTAAGAAACACTCATTAACAAACTGTTGAAAACTTCTGCTAAGTTAACAGACAGACACACACACAAACGAACAAAGAAACAAACACAATTTAAACAATAGAAATAAAAAGAAGAGAGATCCTATCTCCTTCCACCACTAATGACTGATCAAAATCCGTACCATAGACGCCGGCCTCTAGACAGAGTAGTTCCACGATCAAGAACTGAACTACATAGACACTCATCCCTTTCAAGCACAACCCATTTGTGGAATGACCTCCCAGATGACATTAAAGTAACTGACTCAATCAGCCAATTTAAACGATTTCTTTTTCTGTCTGATGCTAGTGTGCCTTCTTACTACTACACTGGTTCCAGACAAGACCAAGTAAACCACTGCAGATTACGTCTAGGAATAAGCAATATTAACCACGATCTGTACACAAGGCATCTACTAGCTGACCCCAAATGCGCGTGCGGTTACTCCATAGAAAATGCAGAACACTATTTGTTGCACTGTAAAAACTTTCATCATGTGAGAATAAACACAATTCTAGCTCTAACTGTTAACAAAATTAATACCCATACGCTTCTATTTGGAGACCACAGTCTAACAAATGCAGAAAATGTAGATATTTTTAAAACTGTTCAGCAATTTATTGCTACCAGCAACAGATTATAAGTTAATAAGATCATTTAGATTGTAATATAATAAATAAAAAAACATATGCAATATATAAGCTAGTGCGATGTGTATACTTATGCATGTGTATCAACGGCACAGGGTTGGGACTTGTGAATGGCAAAATTTGGGTCGGTCTCTCTCTCTCTCTCTCTCTCTCTCTCTCTCTCTCTCTCTCTCTCTCTCTCTCTCTCTCTCTCTCTCTCTCTCTCTCTCTCTTTGTGATGTGCGTAATATTATTTATGATCATGTTTGTGTATTGCATCTTTTCCTAATGATCAAAAATAATGTATAGCTGTGTTGATTCAAGTTTGCATCCACCCAGTCTTTCATTTTCATTCTATTTTGTTCTGTTTCGTATATTTGTTTTCCACGTTTAATTCAGTCATTGTAAATTCCGCCAATATTGCTGTGTATATTTTCTAACTGAGCACGCTATAAGCTTCGCTTGTTGTTGCTTCAGTCTGTTGTGGTTTATGTCTAAGCGAATGTAACTGAATAATAAATCGTTTAAACCAGAGAGAGAGAGAGAGAGAGAGAGAGAGAGAGAGAGAGAGAGAGAGAGAGAGAGAGAGAGAGAGAGAGAGAGAGAGAGAGAGAGAGAGAGAGAGAGAGAGAGAGAGAGAGAGAGAGAGAGAGAGAGAGAGAGTAACCTCCTTTTAAAAACTACAATCTGAAAAATGTCATCAGAGGGTTTGGATTGATTGATGAAAGCGTTTATTTGACCACGCTGCCCCATTTCTTTCTTTCTTTATTTGATTGTTTGTTTTCTTTCTTTCTTTCTTTCTTCCAAGATTCATTCAGTGTGTGGTTTTCTTCGTTTGTTCGGTGTCTTACGCTCAGAGCTGCCTATGAGAGTAAATGTCAATGGGAGACAATGAAATGTCAGTTGGCTCAGTTAGTAGCTGATCACCTTCAAGAAGGCCGCTTTTGCCAAGTTAATTAGCTTCCCAGTGCTTGCTATAAAAGGCGTGTGTGTATGTGTGTGTGTGTGGCTTGGTGTGACGTCAGAAGTGATGA
>CM065701.1:41848246-41853246 GCA_017654935.2 Phymorhynchus buccinoides
ATCAACAGAGAAGAAAGGAATGCGCATAATAGGGGAAGACGGGGTAAAAAGCGCATGGGCGGGTAAGAAGCCCACCCCAATTATCTCATGAAATAAAGAAAATTTCAGTCAAATTTGCCCATGAGACGAATGCTAGACATTAACGCTCGTCTCATGGGCAAAATGAGACTGAAATTTGCTTCATTTCATGAGATAATTGGGGTGGGCTTCTTACCCGCCCATGCGCTTTTTACCCCGTCTTCCCCTAGTAAATTTATGTAATATAGTTGGGGTTTTACAAAAATAATAACATTTGTAGCAAAAGTAGTACTGAAGAAAAACATGCAAGCGAAGGGACAAACATAGGGTAAGACGGGGTAAAAAGCCCATGGGCGGGTAAGAAGCCCATGTCAATTATCTCATGAAATGAAGCAAATTTCAGTCAAATTTTGCCCTTGAGACGAGTGTTAATGTTTAGCGTTCGTCTCATGGGCAAAATGTGACTGAAATTTGCTTCATTTCATGAGATAATTGGTATGGGCTTCTTACCCGCCCATGGGCTTTTTACCCCGTCTTCCCCTAATCAACAGAGAGAGGGACAGAGAAAGATGGACAGACACATTCGACAGAGAAAGTGAGGGTGAAGAAAAAGAAACAGAGGCAGATGATGAGATTATGGGAACGGGCATAAGTAGACAAACAGACAGACATACAAACAAAAACCAATTCCTGGCTGTATTGACTGAACGATAACTGTGCTGCAGCAATATCACTATTCTCCTATTGTTTGCATACGGAGATTCTGTGTGGTGCAGGGCAGGCCCCTTGCAAACACGAGCTTGGTGCGTGAATCTGACCCTGTAGTCACGAGTGCGAATGAGACAGTCAACACGGGGAATTAGCATGCAAACTAGACGATTGGCTGCTTAGCCTAATTTACATACTAATCCCCGTTTTGAATGTCTACGACGCTCTCGTGACTTCATGGCCTGCTAGCTCCTTTGCTCTTGTACTGCCAGAAAGAGTACTATACATAGATTGTGCGAGTGCGTTTTTGTGCATGTGTGCGAGTGCTTGTATGTATTTGCGTTTGTGTGTGAGTGTGTATGTCAAGTCAAGTCAAATGAAGTCAAAATTATCTTTTATTGAGGATAAAGGAGTAAGCTTGACGGCTTTTTTTAAAAATCCTGTGTGTGTGTGTGTGTGTGTGTGTGTGTGTGTGTGTGTGTGTGTGTGTGTGTGTGTGTGTGTGTGTGTGTGTGTGTGTGTGTGTGTGTGTGTGTGTGTGTGTGTGTGTGTGTGTGTGTGTGTGTGTGTGTGTGTGTGTGTTTGCGCGCGCGCGCGTGTGCATGTGCATGTGTGTCTGTGTATGCATGCATGTCAGTCAATGCAAGCATATTCTTTTAGATTTGAAAATTCAGATAGACCTATTGTAAAATAAATACGATAACACATCTGGAATGTTTCTCTCAAAACCCTTTACCTAGGTATTAATTAAAGATTAATTTGTGTCGGTTATTCAAATTAGTATGTATCATATAACACGACTATAATGTGTATATATTGTAGGTTTTATTATTTTCTTTACAGCTCTTCTTCTTCTGGCTTACGCCTGCTACACAACCAAAGAAGCTGTGCTGACAAACAGAGCCGTCTTCTCCAGCTCTTCCTTGGACCCATGGAGCCTGGTGGACAGCGGTGTGCTGATGGGCCACACTTCATCTCTTGCCTCATTGTGAAGGAGACATCTCTGCAGGACATGCAACAGCTAGCCAAATCAAAGAAGCCATTCAAATCAAGTATACTAAAGAGTTTGAAAACAGCAAACAACGTCAGAGAAACACATTTGATAAAGCAACTCAACAAAGTAACCACTTCAAACAAAAGGAAAGTAACAGCGTCAACACAGACAAGTGGATAGTGAATCTATCAAGTCGGGAACTTACCAATGAAGAGAGCAATGTTCCGAAGAAAGGCCTGAATTGTTTTGTTGCTCCCAGTACCATCCCAGTTAAAGAAGTGATTGCCTCCACACAACAAGCGTGCAATCTATCAAGTCGGGAACTTATCAATGAAGTGAGCAATGTTCCGAAGAAAGGCCTGATTTTTTTTTACTCCCAGTACCATCCCAGTTAAAGAAGTGATTGCCTCCACAGAACAAGCGTGCAATCTATCAAGTCGGGAACTTATCAATGAAGAGAGCAATGTTCCGAAGAAAGGCCTGAATGTTTGTGTTACTCCCAGTACCATCCCAGTTAAAGAAGTGACTGCCTCCACAGAACAAGCGTGCAAATCAATAAAAGACCCAGCAGTTGCAGACAGTTTACGAGGAGAGATTGTGAAGATTTTAAAGACCAGTAAACCCCCCAGTCCCAATATCACCAAAGGAGAGAAAAAGGCCTTGAGGGAGCTAGCCCAAGACAAAACAGTGGTCATCCTACCCGCAGTCAAAGGGCGCACCACCGTAGTCATGCGCTGCCACAGGAGGAATATGACAACAAGATGCAATCCCTCCTCAGTGATGAGAACACCTACCAGAAACTTAACAAAGATCCCACCACATCGGTCAAGAACAAGCTTGTCTACACTTTGCGTCAGTGGAAAAAGAACAATACCATTGACCCTCAACTGTACACTCGCCTCTACCCCACATCAGAATGTTCGCCAAAGATATATGGTGTACGTAAGATCCATAAAGAAGGTACCCCACTCCGCCCCATAGTATCATCATGTGGGAGTGTCATGCATGAGTCAGCAAAGTTAGTTGCTGGAATTCTGGCACCCCTTGCAGGAAAAACAGAGCACCATATTGTCAATAGCACTGACTTTGTTCTAAAAGTGAAGGACCATCAAATTCCCAGCGAAGAAGTTTTGGTGTCATACGATGTCAGTTCGTTGTTCACCAGCATACCTATTCAGGAAGCTCTTGGCGTCGTCAAAGAAAAGCTAGAAGGAGACTACACTCTTGGGCTCCGTACTGAGTTCAGTGTGGCCCAAATCATGACCATGCTGGAACTGTGCCTCACGAGCACATACTTCACGTACAAAGATGAATTTTACAAACAAACCCAAGGAGCAGCCATGGGCTCCCCTGTCTCCCCAGTCATCGCAAACCTGTATATGGAACACTTTGAAAAAGAGGCACTTGAGTCTTCCCAGAATCCCCCATCCCTCTGGCACAGGTTTGTTGATGATACTTTCAGCAGTATTGAGGAATCCGAAAAAGACAAGTTTACTGAACACCTCAACTCTATCAATCCCAACATCAAGTTCACCGGTGAGTCGGAGCAAAATCAAGAAATTCCATTCCTTGATGTCAACGTCCACAAACCTATGGATGGAACCATAGAAACCTCTGTATATCGCAAACCCACCCATACTGACCAATATCTACACTTTGACTCAAACCATCCGCTGCAACACAAACGCTCTGTTTCAAGAACACTCTTACACAGAGCCAAGACCCACTGTACCACAGAAGAGAGCAGACACAAAGAAGAACATCACGTTAAGACAGCTCTCAAAGCAAACGGTTATCCTCCGTGGATTTTCAATGCCCCAAAACCCAAACAAAGAGACTGAAAGAAAACACACCACAGTCAGTGTGCCCTATGTGAAAGGGATGTCAGAACGACTTTCAAGATCATTCAGCCAACATGGGGTTCAGCTGCTGTACAAACCTGTAAACTCTATCCGCTCATATGTCACTAAGGTGAAAGACAGGACAGCTTTGGAAAAGAAGAGTGGGGTGGTCTACCACATTCAATGTTAAGAGTGCAAAGAAGACTATATAGGAGAAACGGTATACCCCTAAACGCCAGGTTGAGTGGACACTCCTCTAGAGCATCTTCTGCATATTATGAACATTTGAGCAGTACAATCCACCATACTAACAGTTTGCATGCTAACATTTTGTCTACTGAACCACCATTCACAAAAAGGAAAAGGAAAGAGGCAATAGAAATTAGAGAGAGAAGACCAAGCCTAAACAGGGACTCAGGTTATGATCTACCCATCATATACCACAGTGTGCTGAACCAGACCAGTTGTGAACACAACTCAAGGGGTGACACCAACAGCCCCCAGACTTCTGACCCAGTGTGGATTGACGAAGGCCAGCAGTAAGCTGGCAGAAAATTTCCCAAGTATGTTTTCTTTCTTTTCCTTTTTCTTTTCCTTTTAGCTTTGATTGACTCTGAGAAGGAACTACGCTTAACAAGGACATGTTCTGTTGTCTGGTCTTCCAGACCACAGGGACAAACTGGTGATGGTGCCAGCTTCATCTCTTGCCTCCTTGTGAAGGGGACATATCTGGATAACATGTTCTGTTGTTTGGTCTTCCAGACCACAGGGACAGACTGGTGATGGTGACAGCTTCATCTTTCGGTGCATGTGATTGCTGAGCCTGTTGTGGCCAGTACGCAGTCGCACCAGAACTACTCGCTGCTCCCGGGACAGTAGATGGTAGTCGTCCCTCTGCACCGGTGGCCTTGTTAAAGCCTTAATTAATGTCTTCTTTTCGTTGAAGCTGACACTGTTTCTTGATTTGTTCTCCCCTGGATCCCTCTTTTGCAAGGACATCCGCCTGCTCATTTCCTGGAATTCAACAGTTTTAGAGCTGTGGAATTATTAGTTCTTTCAATAATGATTTAAAATTGGTACAAGATTGCATGTCTAATTACGACCCATTGTTCTACATTTCAACAGGTGTTTCCAGCGCGCAATCATTTCAAAATGATGTGATTTTTTTTTTCAATTTGCATTTTTTTTTTAAAGAGCCACACAAGTGACAACGGACAACAACAACAAAACGTACAGCACAGAGAGCGTAAGTAAATGCGATTATTTTGACAGTGAACAAACAACCCCTCCTCACTTTCCACATTAAACCCTCTAGGCATACTTCCCTACCCCATCACAACTAATTACTCTGGTAATAAGCGTTAAAAGGAAAATATTCTAGCTTAAGGGCACAAAGCAACCCGTTCTTTAAAGGGATTTTTAATCCGTTAAAAGCAAAC
>CM065701.1:41858246-41873246 GCA_017654935.2 Phymorhynchus buccinoides
AGACGAGACAAAGAAAGGCCATTTTCTCTACCCATATCAAAGAGGATCTTGAGTAAAGAAGAAAAACAAACAATGCAAGGACAGGCAGACGAACAAAAGGCCATTTTCTCTACCCATATCAAAGAGGATCTTGAGTAAAGACAGAAAAAAAACAATGCAAGGACAGGCAGACGAACAAAAGGCCATTTTCTCTACCCATATCAAAGAGGATCTTGAGTAAAGACAGAAAACCAAACAATGCAAGGACAGGCAGACGAACAAAAGGCCATTTTCTCTACCCATATCAAAGAGGATCTTGAGTAAAGACAGAAAACCAAACAATGCAAGGACAGGCAGACGAACAAAAGGCCATTGACCCATATCAAAGAGGATCTTGAGTAAAGACAGAAAACCAAACAATGCAAGGACAGGCAGACGAACAAAAGGCCATTTTCTCTTTTCATATCAAAGAGGATCTTGAGTAAAGAAAGAAAAACAAACAATGCAAGGACAGGCAGACGAACAAAAGGCCATTTTCTCTACCCATATCAAAGAGGATCTTGAGTAAAGAGAAAAACAAACAATGCAAGGACAGGCAAACGAACAAAGGCCATACAGGACTTGAGTAAAGAAAGAAAAACAAACAATGCAAGGAAGGCAGACGAACAAAAGGCCATTTTCTCTACCCATATCAAAGAGGATCTTGAGTAAAGACAGAAAAACAAACAATGCAAGGACAGGCAGACGAACAAAAGGCCATTGGCTCTACCCATATCAAAGAGGATCTTGAGTAAAGACAGAAAAACAAACAATGCAAGGACAGGCAGACGAACAAAAGGCCATTGTCTATGCCCAAATCAAAGAGGAAAGAAGGGAGAAAAGAAACAAATTAAAAAAGCAGGGACAGACAGACAGACAGACAGACAGACAGACAGACAGACAGACAGAAAAAAGGTCCATTTCTCTACCACTTTAGAAGAGGAAAGAAGGGGAAAACAAACGGAGCAAGAACAGAAAGACAGACAGACAGGAACAGTCCGTTTTCTCAACCCGCCTATTACAGGAGGAAAGAATGGAAACGAACAAAGCAGGGGGCACACAGACAGACAGACAGACAGACAGACAGAAAAAAGGGTCCATTTTCTCTACCCATTTAGAAGAAGACAGAATGGGAAAACAAGTTTCAACATCATATGTCGACTGGCGCCCGAGATATGGCTAAAAAATAGATTTTCAGTTCTCAAGGTCATACGTCAAGGTCATGACCTTGACCTTCACCTTGACATCCCAAGGCACATCTACAGTACCTAGCCTACATGCACATCAAGTTTCATCTTCCTGTCTTTATTCCTTCACGGTGATATGCTGTTAACAAACCCACATACATACATGCATACATACATGCATACATACATACATGCATACATACATACATACATACATACATACATACATACATACATGCATACATACATACATGCATACATACATACATACATACATACATACATACATACATACATACATACATACATACATACATACATACATACATACATACATACATACATACACACACACACACACACAGCCACTTACACAACAAAAACAATATCACCTTCGCTCCGTAAACTCCGCGGGTGATAACAAACAAACCAAGAAAGCAGGGACAGACACACACAGAAAGACAGACAGACAGACACACACAGACAGACAGAAAAAAGGTCCATTTTCTCTACCCATATCAAAGAGGAAAGAATGGGAAAACAAACTAACTAACAAAGCAAGGACACACAGACAGACAGACAGACATAGACAAGTCCATTTCCTCTACCCATTTAGATGAGCAAAGAGTGGGAAAACAACAGCAAAGCAAGGACAGACAGACAGACAGACAGACATAGACATTTAGATGAGCACAGAGTAGAAACACAACAACAAAGCAAGGACAGACAGATAGAAAATGTGAAAATTATCTGCCAACATCACCCAGCAAACGTACATCTCCGACTTACCAGGGATGAACTTGGCGAAGACCTGGTGATCATTCGCAATGACCATCACCTCCACCAGAAGAGCGCCGACCAACAGAGACACTGGCCATCTCAGGAGTGCAGCAGCAGCCATGATGACAGCACTGCAGTGGAATGAATAGCCTTCCGTTCACTCCTCGCTCACATACAGCCCAAAACTACAACTGCCTTTTACTGTATGGATGCTTCTGTCTTCTGAACACGTTCCAGTCAGCACTCAAAATAAATATAGTCGCACAACAGGTCCAGCTTCTTTCAACTCTCTGCGTATATGTGTGTGTATGTGCGTCTCTCTCTCTCTCTCTTTTGTCTACGTTCACATCGATTTCTTGTCCTTCAAAATGTCAACACAGAAATGCTCCGCAAAAGTTGATTCCAGAAATAGCGAAACTGTATATAGAAATTGATAAGGTGTAACTTACAAGTTTCTTGGTCTGTTGTGAAAGAAGATTCCCATTAGTGTACGTAAAAGGGGGAAATAAATTATGACCTTGAAAAAAAACAAATTGCGTCATTTGTCTGGATAGAGGTTTTTTTTTATGGATGATTAGTAAGACGGGGTAAAAAGCCCATGGGCGGGTAAGAAGCCCATGCCAACTATCTCATGAAATGAAGCAAATTTCAGTCACATTTTGCCCATGAGACGAATTAACACTCATCTCATGGGCAAAATGTGACTGAAATTTGCTTCCTTTCATGAGATAATTGGCATGGGCTTCTTACCCGCCCATGGACTTTTTACCCCGTCTTCCCCTAGTTTAGACAGTCTTGTATGAAAGAAGTCCAGCTGATTTTATGTGAGCACTGCATAGAATCTGGAATATGCTCTTATTTCTGTGACCTGGTCGGGGTGGGGCTGCGAATTGAGATTTGGAATGAGCGGCGTGGGAGCAACGCCACTGTACGGCCCAGAAGATGGGACAGCAACAAATAAAATAAAATTAAAATTAAAAAAAGATCTTATGAACCAGTTAAGTTGCTCTTGAGTGTAAATTCCCAGCCTCTAGCATTTTTAATTACAATCAGCGTTTCCCTACCACAGAGACAACAAGTGATCACTTACTTGGATATTTCAACCATCTCGTGTGGTTTTCATCAGCAATCTGAGGAGGCTTGGGTGTTGTTGGCAGTCAGACTTGATAGAGGTGAGTTGAATTCAGGTGAATTTGTAATGTCAAAAGTTGGGTGGGTTGACAGTGGTGCCTATCTGTATAGGTTTCCAAATAAAATTAGTTCATCGAGAGGTTTAAAGAACACGGAATCCGAAAGGATTGTACTTTCCATCATCATCTCACTGAATGTGGCCATTCTCTGGACCTGACCAATACCAGAATCCTTGACACAAAACTTCACCATCTCAGGAGGAAAGTAAAAGAGGCCATCAACATCAGACTAAGAAAAGCAAATCTAAACAGAGATATTGGTTTGTATTTACCACCCATCTACCAGTCTATAATTGGAAACCTACACAGACAGGTACCACTGACCCAACTTTTGACAATACAAATTCACCTGAATTCAACTCGCCACCAACAAGTCTGACTGCCAACAACACCCAAACCTCCTCAGATTGCTGATGAAAACCATGTGACATGGTTGAAATATCGGAGTAAGTGAACACTTTTTGTCTCCGTGGTAGGGAAACAGTGATTGCAGTTAACCCTTTCACCGCCAATGTCGCATTTTTTGCACCACAATGGCTTAACACCTATGTCACTAAAAGGCATCAAAATAATATATTTTCTTATTTTTGGGAGGTAAGGATTGGCCTAATGTTATACATGTCACAGAAGATTTCCCAATAATGCAGACTTTTTTGTTTGTGGCTCAAGCTACAAACCTATAACTCACTTTGTCGGTCGGTCGGTCTGTCGGTCGGTCTGTCGGTCTGTCTGTCGATCTGTCGGTCAAAAATTGTCGCACATTTTGACAAAATTGTCGCACTTCAAATCGAGGCTACACTTCTGGCCGCTCTTTAAAATGATATATTTTAAAAGCGTACAAAATAATAAACATATGTAATACAGACACTACAACAGACACGACGAGTATGCGGTGCTTCTTTCGATGAGTATAAGTAGGATACATAGTTTTAAATGTTTTCCAAAAGATATAAAAAGTTACGAAATGGTGCAGAGATAACATTCTGGTTTACAGATTAAAATTATTGAAAAGCCAGGGGAGGTAACTCATGATTGGAGTGGTAAAAATAGACCGCGTGCCACAAACTATTGCGATTTCGCGCTTGTTTTTCTCTACCTAATTAAGTTTAATGGTATTTATTTGCTGAAAAATGGCTGGCAGCGAAAGGGTTAAGCTGTAGTTTAGACACACACCCCTCTCCCATCGTGTTTACGACTCTCAATCTCAAAGTCTGGTTCTGTCCGTTTGATGGCAATGACCCTAGGTTGACTCTAACCCTATCCCTTTCCCGACAACGGCAGAACGTTGCTTCACAGTTTAAAACAAAATAATCAACAAATTATAAACTACGACTTTGCCGATGATCCAGTTAAGGTAGGTTGGTTCTAGTTGAGCACCTGGTACATGTGCCTAGCAAGAAGCTCATTTGTGCAGCAAGGAGAATACTGTGGTGCTGTCGTTGGTCGTTTGTGTCAAATTATCGATCCTTGTGTAGTGAGCGAGTCAGTCAGTCACAGTGGTACTGTCACGCGATGCAAGCAGCAGAAGGTTTCACGTGCATAATGATATATCGACAACGAGTCAAAGGGCAAAGTTATAGTTGAAACATCCCCATCAAATTTTCGCATTGAACATTTTCACCGAGAAGCTGTCGTTCTCGGGGAAGGGGTAGGGGTAGGATCAGCCTAGTGTTATTGTCATGAAAGCTAAAGAACCAGGCTTTGAGACTGAGAATCGTAAGCATGAGGGGGGGGGGGGGGGGGGAGGGGGTCTTTGCCAGAAAAGTAACCTATGTAAAGTAAGATATGTAGTATGGGCCTGTGTATATAAGGAGGCTTCCCTTATGCCATGGGTGCCTCTACATTGTCCCTTTCTCTAAATTATTAGTCCCCGAGCCGAAGGTTCGGGGAACTATTGTTTCTGTCTGGTCCGTCCGGTATCCGTCCGGCTATTCGTCCGTTTTTCTCAAAAACTATTCAGTCTATCATCATCAAATGTGGCATACTAGTTTGCCAAGAGGCAAGCTATCCACTGATGTATTTAGTTTTACATTAAGGTCAAGGTCGCGCCAGTTACGGGGTTCAAACCCCAAAACACATAATCGCTAATATCTCGCGAAGTTTTGCATGTATTTCAATGCAGTTTTTTTTCACAACATTTCTTGATGAATTCTTGTCATGAATTTTTCTGTGCGCTCGTGTGCGCATGATCGCGCGCGCTCAAATCACGGGTCCGAACCCCAAGGCTATATATCAAAAAAATCAGTTGCGTGCTGTTTTGATGCGTTTTTATGCAGCCGCTCGGCGTTGCACTTGTTAGAGTTTTTACTGTATGATTGAAAGACATTGGAGGATAAGACATACCAACGCACGCACGCGCGCACGCGCGCACACGCGCACACGCACACGCACACGCACGCACACGCACGCACACACACACACACACACACACACGCACACACGCGCGCGCGCACGCGCGCACGCACGCACACACGCGCGCGCGCACGCGCACGCACGCACGCACGCACACGCACACGCACGCACACGCGTACACACACACACACACACACACACACACACACACACACACACACACACACACACACACACACACACACCATTAATGTTTACATCTCTGTTTCTTTTCAATACAGTTATGATAATTCAGTTAGTGTTTCTGTTTGTGGCAGTCTATGCATATTGTTGCGAACGTATTTATGCTCCTTTCAAATTTCAGGTAATGTTGTTATGGATAATTATGTTTGTCGTTACATTGCTCATGGTTATTATTGTATTATGTGTTCCCCCCATGAAAGGGGCTGTAGGCCCATATTCATTAAACTTCCGACTTCCGACTTCCGGCACACAACATCATTAATCGCAAATGACAGCTGTTCCGTTAAGTAACGTTACAAATTATGTTAAGTAATGTTACAAATAAAATTTGCCTTTTCGGCTCACTCGTGTTAACGAAGTGAATCTATGTTCTCATCATTGTTCGGTTGTGTGTCCATGTATGTTTGTATGTGTGTGGTATGGCATTCCAAACGTCAAACAATTATTTGCACGATTTGTAGTGGTAAAATGAGGCACTTTCCTCATTCTGTGCACACAATTCATTCTGTGGTGCACACAATTCATTGTATGCACAGAATTCATTCTGTGGCTCACACAATTCACTCTGTAGGACAGAATTCATTATGTAGGACAGAATTCATTTCTGTGGCACACACAATTCATTTCGTAGGACAGAATTCATTCTGTGGGATAACTGAATTCATTATGTGCACAAAATTTATTCTGTGGGACATAGAATTCATTCTGCGCAGAAAATGAAATGTGTATCTCACAAAATAAATTTTGTGCACAGAATTAATTCTGTCCTACAGAATGAATTATGTGTGCCACAGAATGAATTGTGTGTGCCACAGAATGAATTCTGTCCTACAGAATGAATTGTGTGTGCCACAGAATGAATTCTGTCCTACAGAATGAATTATGTGTGCCACAGAATGAATTCTGTCCTACAGAATGAATTGTGTGTGCCACAGAATGAATTCTGTCCTACAGAATGAATTGTGTGTGCCACAGAATGAATTCTGTCCTACAGAATGAATTGTGTGTGCCACAGAATGAATTCTGTCCTACAGAATGAATTGTGTGCACCACAGAATGAATTGTGTGCACAGAATGAGGAAAGTGCCTCATTTTACCACTAAAAATCATGCAAATAATTGTTTGACGTTTGGAATGCCATAGTGTGTTGCGTCCGTGGTCCTAACTTAAACGCTGGCTTTTTCTCAGGAACTACAAGGTGTACATTGTTCAAACTTTGCATAGGGTAAGACGGGGTAAAACGCCCATGGGCGGGTAAGAAGCCCATGCCAATTATCTTATGAAATAAAGAAAATTTCAGTCACATTTTGCCCTTGAGACGAATGCTAAACATTAACACTCGTCTCATGGGCAAAATGTGACTGAAATTTGCTTAATTTCATGAGGTAATTGGCATGGGCTTCTTACCCGCCAATGGGCTTTTTACCCCGTCTTACCCTATATACAGAAATGTTTATGCAAGCTTTCAAGAAACATTATTTTAATAGTATCATTATTATTTAGCATAATAATACTAACCAATGAACTTGACCTTTGATCTTTAACATGTCATTTTTGTATTGGCCATTTTTTTCACATTTTCAGTTATGATCGGTCCCATGTTTGGCATGTTGGTGTATTAGCGTGAGGTGATATGATGATATGCAGGGCGACTTTTACCCTCTTGACCTTAACCTTGACCTTTGACTTTGAACATCATCAATTATTTGAGTTGGTCATATTACATCTTTTACATGTACTAACCAATTTCTTTGTGTCAAGTGTCCTTTTTATGTATGCTTTACAGAATATGCAAATCGAAAGTTTTTTTCTGTTTTTGGTTTTAGAGTTTATGTTAAAGTATTCAATCCAGCATTTATATCTATTTCTAAAAACACAAAGCGATTGAGCCTTGGAGGCTTTGCCTCTTGCTATGTATGTTTTAAGAATATACAAATTGAAGTTTTTTTCCTATTTTTGGTATAGAGTTTATTGTGAAAGTGAACAACCTGGCATTTAGATCTATCTCCAAAACCACGAACCGAGTGAGCCTTGAAGGCTTTTCCTTTTGTTGATGTTTTGTTTGTTTTCATAGTTAAAGGCCCAAGCAATCCTCAGCAGTTTACACAGATCAGTGCAACCTTTCAATCGTAACTCATTCGCTTCACACTCTTTAAAAACAGTATTAACACAAATGTATGTATATGAAAGGAATCAGTAGTTATAAAAAAACAGAAACTCGTGACAGATAAAAATTCAAAAAATGAAATAAATAACAATAGTAGTCCCACCTAAAGTGTAGGGGGGAGGCTAATTACGTAGTTGGACTGACTGATTCTTTGAGGGATCATTCTACCCCCCCCCCCCCCCACCCACCCCCCCCCCCTCGGTGAGAAACCAACTACCTTTCTTCAGAGCACAACCAACTGTATGATTGAAACCCTCCACTCTTCAGGCAATACTCCAAATCCAAATCATCTTTATTATCTCATAACAGAGAAATTGCAGCCAGGTGCACACAAGGAAAACCCAACAATAAACACATTGATCAACAACAAAGAATATGAACTAATAACTAATAACACTGCAATGTTGTAATTAACGAACCGGACAAATAGGAACAAATAGTCCAGTAAAAGCAGAACGCTAACAAACGTTGCGACGACGTTGTTTGTTTGTTTGTTTGTTTGTTTTTTCCCTACCAGAGGAACCACCACAGCAGAACATTCATGGATTCCTTGACATCCACCGTTAAGAAGCCACACAGAGAATCGTCAGGGTTTTTTTTTCTTTTCTTCTCCACACTCGTTGATAGTAAACTAACTCACGGAGACCAACGTAATGACAAGCCGGGGGACTTACGACCCTCAGTCTGCCAATAACATGGGAGTGCCAGTGTGACAGAGTCTCTGTGTGTATGTGTATGTGCGTGTGTGTGTGTGTGCGTGCGCGCGTCGTCTCTTTCCCTTCTCTCGCTTTTTCTCTCTGCTGCTGCTGCTGATGATGATGGGGGTCCGTTCGATGTGTCCCCGTCTGTAAGTGTTCCCTCGGGTTAGAGATAGCAGGGCCGGATCTAGGGGGGGGGGGGGGGGGTACCTGGGTTCCGTAACCCCCCACCCCACCCTCTCTCAAAAGAGAGAGAGAGAGGGGGAGAGATAGAGAGAGAGAGAGAGAGAGAAAGAGAGATGGGGAGGGAGGGAGGGAGACAGAGAGGGACAGAGAGAGAGAAAGAAAGAGAGAGAGAAAGAAAGAGAAAGAGAGAGGGGGGAGGGAGGGACAGAGAGAGAGAGAGAGAGAGAGAGAGAGAGAGAGAGAGAGAGAGAGAGAGAGAGAGAGAGAGAGAGAGAGATAGAGAGAAAGAGAGAGAAAGAGAAAGAGAGAGGGGGAGGGAGGGAGGAACAGAGAGAGAGGGAGAGAGAGAGAGAAAGAAAGAGAGAGACAGAGAGAGAGAGAGAGAGAGAGAGAGAGAGAGAGAGAGAGAGAGAGAGAGAGAGAGAGAGAGAGAGAGAGAAGAAGAAGAAGAAGAAGAAGAAGAAGAAGAAGAAGAAGAAGAAAGAGAGAGATTCCTATTTATTGTTTTGTTGTTCTAAGGTACAATTTAAAGGGAGTTTTGGCACTTTATTTTGTTTTTATTTTTTAAATCTCCAGCCTCAGGGGGCAACCCTGACCCCCACCAGGGGTGTTACCCCCTGACCCCCACCAGGGGTGTTACCCCCTGACCCCCACCAGGGGTGTTACCCCTTGACCCCAACCAGGGGTGTTACCTCCTGACCCCCACCAGGGGTGTTACCCCCTGACCCCAACCAGGGGTGTTACCTCCTGACCCCCACCAGGGGTGTTACCCCCTGACCCCCACCAGGGGTGTTACCCCCTGACCCCCACCAGGGGTGTTACCCCCTGACCCCCACCAGGGGTGTTTGACCCCCACCTGTTACCCCCTGACCCCCACCAGGGGTGTTACCCCCTGACCCCTACCAGGGGTGTTACCCCCTGACCCCCACCAGGGGTGTTACCCCCTGACCCCCACCAGGGGTGTTACCCCCTGACCCCCACCAGGGGTGTTACCCCCTGACCCCCACCAGGGGTGTTACCCCCTGACCCCCACCAGGGGTGTTACCCCATGACCCCCACCAGGGGTGTTACCCCATGACCCCCACCAGGGGTGTTACCCCCTGACCCCCACCAGGGGTGTTACCCCCTGACCCCTACCAGGGGTGTTACCCCCTGACCCCCACCAGGGGTGTTACCCCCTGACCCCCACCAGGGGTGTTACCCCCACCAGGGGTGTTACCCCTGACCCCCACCAGGGGTGTTACCCCCTGACCCCCACCAGGGGTGTTACCCCCTGACCCCCACCAGGGGTGTTACCCCCTGACCCCTACCAGGGGTGTTACCCCCTGACCCCTACCAGGGGTGTTACCCCCTGACCCCCACCAGGGGTGTTACCCCCTGACCCCTACCAGGGGTGTTACCCCCTGACCCCTACCAGGGGTGTTACCCCCTGACCCCCACCAGGGGTGTTACCCCCTGACCCCCACCAGGGGTGTTACCCCCTGACCCCCACCAGGGGTGTTACCCCCTGACCCCCACCAGGGGTGTTACCCCCTGACCCCCACCAGGGGTGTTACCCCCTGACCCCCACCAGGGGTGTTACCCCCTGACCCCCACCAGGGGTGTTACCCCCTGACCCCTACCAGGGGTGTTACCCCCTGACCCCCACCAGGGGTGTTACCCCCTGACCCCCACCAGGGGTGTTACCCCCTGACCCCTACCAGGGGTGTTACCCCCTGACCAGGGGTGTTACCCCCTACCAGGGGTGTTACCCCCTGACCCCCACCAGGGGTGTTACCCCCTGACCCCCACCAGGGGTGTTACCCCCTGACCCCCACCAGGGGTGTTACCCCCTGACCCCTACCAGGGGTGTTACCCCCTGACCCCTACCAGGGGTGTTACCCCCTGACCCCTACCAGGGGTGTTACCCCCTGACCCCCACCAGGGGTGTTAACCCCTGACCCCTACCAGGGGTGTTAACCCCTACCCCCCTGGACCCCATCGGGGTCCTGCGTGGCCCCCTGACCCCCGCCCTTGTTTGTAACTCACCCTCTAATGTGTCCCAGGACCAGACCCGGATAGAGTTAGGGCTTAGAATAGGATTTGGGTTTCTGGTTTCTGGTATGGGGGGGGCAAACATGTAGATTCGCCACCCCCCTCAAAATATTATATGGCACCGCTACATGACAGACGGAAACATCATCGACTAACGTTCCTGTATAAAACCATCAATGGACACTTCCCGGCTGTAGAGGCAGAGGATTTCACCACTCCTGCCAGAAACAAGAGGCCAGTGAGACCAACAAGATCAGAAGGTTCACAGTCTCAAAGCATCATTGATTAGCCTAACGTTCCTGTATAAAATCATCAATGGACACTTCCCGGCTGTAAAGGCAGAGGATTTCATCACTCCTGCCAGAAACAAGAGGCCAGTGAGACCAACAAGGTTCACAGTCTCAAAACATCATCGCACAGTTTGCAAGGAACAACACCCGCTGCTGCAACATCGAGTTCAGCAACACAGAAGCATACAATAACAGCTTATTTCCACGAACGGTGCGAGACTGGAACAGCCTCAACGATGACACCGTGGGAGCTGAGACGATCGAGACTGGAACAGCCTCAACGATGACACCGTGGGAGCTGAGACGATCGAGACTGGAACAGCCTCAACGATGACACCGTGGGAGCTGAGACGATCGAGACTGGAACAGCCTCAACGATGGCACCGTGGGAGCTGAGACGATCGAGACTGGAACAGCCTCAACGATGGCACCGTGGGAGCTGAGACGATCGAGACTGGAACAGCCTCAACGATGACACCGTGGGAGCTGAGACGATCGAGACTGGAACAGCCTCAACGATGGCACCGTGGGAGCTGAGACGATCGAGACTGGAACAGCCTCAACGATGGCACCGTGGGAGCTGAGACGATCGAGACTGGAACAGCCTCAACGATGGCACCGTGGGAGCTGAGACGATCGAGACTGGAACAGCCTCAACGATGGCACCGTGGGAGCTGAGACGATCGAGGCCTTCAAGCTCCGCCTCTCGTCTCCAACAACAAATCACTAAACCTTTTTTTGTTTTTGTTTTTTTGTTTTTTAGATATTTATTATTCATATTTATCTTTCTTATTTATTCATTTTTATGCTCTCCCTCCATTTGTTTCCGTTGGTGTACTATAACCAGAATTGGTTCTTCTGCCAACGTACCGGATGCAGATGCAGATGCAGATTCGCATTTAAAACTTTCACATCGTAGACACGAGGGGCTGACGAATCTGCAAGTTTGCTAAGATAGGGTTTCAGATTAAGTTTGGTGTTTGGATTAGGGTTAGGGTTAGGTTTTTGTGTCACATACAGACGTATAGCAGGGGCGGACCAAATGATTCGTAAGGGAGGGGGTCCACCGGGGGTCCAGGGAGGTGTGTAGGTCCGGGTTACGGGACAATGCCCTTTTCGGGGCCCAGGGGGCGAAGCCCCCGGAAAATGTTTGCATTTTAGTTATGCTTACGGTGAACATCGAGTCCTTTTCTTACTTTTCACCCTTGTGTAAGGTACATCCGGGGGTAGAGGGGGGGTTCCGGAAACCCAGGAAATCCTCCTAAGATCCGCCCTTGGTTAAATATATGACGGGGACATAATTATAGAGACGAGGACACATATGATAGAGACAAGGACATATAGAGACGGGGACACATAGAGACGGGGACACATAGAGACGGAGATACATAGAGACGAGAACACATATAATAGAGACGGGGACACATAGAGACGAGGACGCATGATAGAGCCACAATTGGCAACACATAGAGACGGAGACACATAGAGACGGGGACATAATAGAGACGAGGACACATATACTAGAGACGGGGACACATAGAGACGAGGACACATATACTAGAGACGGGGACACATAGAGACGAGGACACATATACTAGAGACGGGGACACATAGAGACGGGGACACATAGAGACGGGGACACATAGAGACGGGGACACATAGAGACGGGGACACATAGAGACGGGGACACATAGAGACGGGGACACATAGAGACGACGGGGACACATAGAGAGAGACGGGGACACATAGAGACGAGGGGACATATATAGAGACGGGGACACATAGAGACGGGGACACATAGAGACGGGACACATATAGAGACGGGGACACATAGAGACGGGGACACATAGAGACGAGGACGCATGATAGAGGCACACATAGAGACGAGGACACATAGACGGGGACACATAGAGACGGGGACACATAGAGACGGGGACACATAGAGACGGGGACACATAGAGACGGGGACACATAGAGACGGGGACACATAGAGACGGGGACACATAGAGACGGGGACACATAGAGACGGGGACACATAGAGACGGGGACACATAGAGACGGGGACACATAGAGACGGGGACACATAGAGACGGGGACACATAGAGACAGGGACACATAGAGACGGGGACACATAGAGACGGGGACACATAGAGACGGGGACACATAGAGACGGGGACACATAGAGACGGGGACACATAGAGACGGGGACACATAGAGACGGGGACACATAGAGACGGGGACACATAGAGACGGGGACACATAGAGACGGGGACACATAGAGACGGGGACACATAGAGACGGGGACACATAGAGACGGGGACACATAGAGACGGGGACACATAGAGACGGGGACACATAGAGACGGGGACACATAGAGACGGGGACACATAGAGACGGGGACACATAGAGACGGGGACACATAGAGACGGGGACACATAGAGACGGGGACACATAGAGACGGGGACACATAGAGACGGGGACACATAGAGACGGGGACACATAGAGACGGGGACACATAGAGACGGGGACACATAGAGACGGGGACACATAGAGACGGGGACACATAGAGACGGGGACACATAGAGACGGGGACACATAGAGACGGGGACACATAGAGACGGGGACACATAGAGACGGGGACACATAGAGACGGGGACACATAGAGACGGGGACACATAGAGACGGGGACAAATAGAGACGGGGACACATAGAGACGGGGACACATAGAGACGGGGACACATAGAGACGGGTGTACATAGAGACGGGGACATATAGACACGGGGACACATAGAGGCGGGGACACATAGAGACGGGGACACATAGAGACGGGGACACATAGAGACGGGGACACATAGAGACGGGGACACATAGAGACGGGTGTACATAGAGACGGGGACATATAGAGACGGGGACACATAGAGACGGGGACACATAGAGACGGGTGTACATAGAGACGGGGACACATAGAGACGGGGACACATAGAGACGGGTGTACATAGAGACGGGGACATATAGAGACGGGGACACATAGAGACGGGGACACATAGAGACGGGGGTGTACATAGAGACGGGGACATATAGAGACGGGGACACAAAGAGGCGGGGACACATAGAGACGGGGACACATAGAGACGGGTGACACATAGAGACGGGGACACATAGAGACGGGGACACATAGAGACGGGGGACACATAGAGACGGGGACACATAGAGACGGGGACACATAGAGACGGGGACACATAGAGACGGGGACACATAGAGACGGGTGTACATAGAGACGGGGACACATAGAGACGGGGTGTACATAGAGACGGGGACACATAGAGACGGGGACACATAGAGACGGGGACACATAGAGACGGGGACACATAGAGACGGGGACACATAGAGACGGGGACACATAGAGACGGGGACACATAGAGACGGGTGTACATAGAGACGGGGACACATAGAGACGGGGACACATAGAGACGGGGACACATAGAGACGGGTGTACATAGAGACGGGGACACATAGAGACGGGTGTACATAGAGACGGGGACACATAGAGACGGGTGTACATAGAGACGGGGACACATAGAGACGGGGACACATAGAGACGGGGACACATAGAGGCGGGTGTACATAGAGACGGGGGACACATAGAGACGGGGACACATAGAGACGGGGACACATAGAGACGGGTGACACATAGAGACGGGGACACATAGAGACGGGTGTACATAGAGACGGGGACACATAGAGACGGGGTGTACATAGAGACGGGGACACATAGAGACGGGGACACATAGAGACGGGGACACATAGAGACGGGGGACACATAGAGACGGGTGTACATAAAGACGGGGACACATA
>CM065701.1:41878246-41880746 GCA_017654935.2 Phymorhynchus buccinoides
TTTCAAACATAATACACACTATTAACAGTGGCATTTTAAGCTATAAAGCCTTTTCAAGCCACATTTCTACAGTGCATGGAGGGTTGGTAGTGTTTTGTGGTATCATTTACTCATAATTATATTCCACTTCGGTGTGTGTGCCACAGGCATCCAATATTGGATCCATTGCCAACTCTCTATGCACTGACTTTCCAGTTCTTTACATGTTGGGTTCAGGGAGTAGTTACACTACAAGGTTTACTTACATCCCTTTAATTAGAGGATCACCTCAGTGGTTGGCTCTTTCTACCCACATGTATTTGCGTATTTTAATAACTTATCTATTTTACCCAAAATGTTCTTCATTTTTCTTTTTACCTTGTGCTGGTTTGCTTAAATTGTGGACTTTTCGGCCTAGTACAGAGAAGACACCATTCTTTTATCAGAAATGTCTTCCTGTTGGGGTTGATCCACAAGATAGTGTTTGTTAGCAGATATACATACTGACGAGAATTCCATAAATTCGAAAAAGGTGTGTACTTGCTCATATGTACTTGCTCATACACTGTCTGTCCCCTATTGGGACAAGTAAACCAGCACAATCTTTAACATTTATTTTACACAGTTAGTGGTGTTTGTGGTTTCTTTGATCAAATAATACAGAAGAAGATCACCCAACGCGAGTTCTCAACTGGGAGCCGACGTCAGAGGCCGAGGAAGGCCTATTGTCGGAAGAATTCCTGTGATTTTATACTTTTTTTAAAAAGAAAAAAGAAATCAAAGTAAGGGTTTTCAAAGTAAGGTTAGTCTCATAGATCTCAGTGTCCGAAAGTTTCTATTTCAAGGCAGAATCTCTCTCTCTCTCTCTCTCTCTCTCTCTCTCTCTCTCTCTCTCTCTCTCTCTCTCTCTCTCACACACACACACACACATTCTATTTCAATGCAGAATTTCTCTCTCTTTCAGCATTCTCTCTTTAAACATTAAACATAAAAAATAAAACAAAGACATAATGAAGAAAATTTTAAAACACTTCATCTCAACTCACTCGTAGCTTACAAAGACAAGACACAAAAGGGGTTTCTCAAACAAAAATATGATAACATATATAGATACAGGAACACATTTAACAAGGAGTTGGCAATTCTGTTCTTGTCTTTTGGAATTGTTGCCACCTGTGGTGGGGGAGGGAGTGCGTACGTGTGTGTATGTGTGGGGTGTGTGCACGTGCATACATTTATGTGTGCGTGCGTGTGTATGCGCGTGCTCAATTGTGTGCGTGCGTGCACGCATACGCGCGCGCGGTTGTGTTAATTGTGTGAATGTCTATGTGTGCTTGTGTAAAGTATACGTGCGTGTGTTGAGTGCATTTCTTTCCTATTGAGTTGGCTATACTAATTTTTTGGTCAATTTTAAGGGGATGTTTCTTTATAAAAAAACATTATCTTTGTGTTTCCCAAAACTCATCAGATTCTCTTCGTATGCAGTTGCTTTTATTTTTATTTTCCTTCTTTCTTTCTTGACTTCAGAATCTCACGGTTGCCTAATCGATTTTGCCTGAAGCTCCATACTTTTTTATATTCTGTTTTGTTTTGTTTTCTATCCGGTGTTTTCATTCCATAGACATGTTTTCCTCATTTTATTTTCTTGCTTTATTTCTTTGCCTTTTAAATGAAGAATGGTAGAGAGGGGGTTTTAATATAGTTTTTTTTATACGTTTATTTTGTTCCCTGTCCACTGACAGGAATTCGGGATTCGAAAAAGAAGGGGGGGAGAGAGAGAGAGAGAGAGAGAGAGGGGGGGGAGAGAGGGGAGAGAGAGAGAGAGAGAGAGAGAGAGAGAGAGAGAGAGAGAGAGAGAGAGAGAGAGAGAGAGAGAGAGAGAGAGAGATTGACAAACAGACAGAGACAGACATAGATAAACAGAGAGAGAGAGAGAAAGAGAGAGAGAAACAGACGGGTAAAGAGAGACAGACAGAAACAGAGGATCAGAGAGAGAGAGAGAGAGAGAGAGAAACAGACGGGTAAAGAGAGACAGACAGAAACAGAGGAACAAAGAGAGAGAGAGAGAGAGAGAGAGAAACAGGCGGGTAAAGAGAGACAGACAGAAACAGAGGAACAAAGAGAGAGAGAGAGAGAGAGAAACAGGCGGGTAAAGAGAGACAGACAGAAACAGAGGAACAAAGAGAGAGAGACAGACAGACAGACAGACAGACAGAAACAGAGAGAGGGCTAAGAGTGGAGGGAGATAGAGACGAAGAGCCAAACATAAAGAGCCAGGGAGAAGAAGGGTATGGGCGGGCAGACAGACAGACAGACAGACAGACAGATCAACACATCGGAAAACAAAGGGAACAGGGGACTGAAGAAGAAGGGGGAAAACGTGGGGGGAAAAGTGAGAGACAGAGAGAGAGAGAAGAAGAAGAAGATGAAGATGAAGATGAAGAAGAAGAAGAAGATGAAGAAGAAGAAGAAGAAGAAGAAGAAGAAGAAGATGAAGATGAAGAAGAAGAAGAAGAAGAAG
>CM065701.1:41888246-41890746 GCA_017654935.2 Phymorhynchus buccinoides
AAATACCAATACCAAGTTCTGTGATGTTCCTCTAATCTGTCTCTGTCTTTGATTCTGCCTTTTCCCTTTGTTTTACTTTACTGTCACGTGCTATTATATCTTTCTGCCTTACTGGTCCATTCTCCAGCTGCTTTGTTCCAGAAACTCGTACAAAGATT
Source organism: Phymorhynchus buccinoides (assembly GCA_017654935.2). Lineage (NCBI taxonomy): Eukaryota > Metazoa > Mollusca > Gastropoda > Neogastropoda > Raphitomidae > Phymorhynchus > Phymorhynchus buccinoides. Next base: position 41,888,405 of record CM065701.1, read on the forward strand.
TTCTCCAACCGAAGACGGACATGACGTGCCTAACTATTTCTTAGTTAGGCTCATAACAGCAGCATGTCACACGTGCGCTCGTATGACGGGAAACTGTCTAAGCAGTTGACGAAGAAGAAGGAGAAGAAGTTGGTCTTTGTACGTTTACTGTTTTTTTATATTATCTATTGCCTTATTTGTTAAATGCTTGTTTCCATGATGATTCTTGTTAATTAATTATGCAGTTTTTCTTTTGTAATTTATAAATGTGTTGAGTACGCCCATAAGCTTTAGCTTGTTGTACTCTTGCCCTGAGTTATATTTGTATCTGCCTGAAATTGTGTTAATAAAGTTGTTTAAACCAAGAAGTTGGTCAATCCTGTATGATTCTCGGTTGTTACATAAATCTGAAAATCCTCCGCGCATAATATAAGCCTTGTAATATTGACCGAACCTTTGTTTAATTAATAATACCTAAACCAGGCGTGAAATAACAGGTGATCAATCTGTGGATTTATGTCTGCAGTTTGCACTGTGGCTATGATTACTGGGGGGAATACTTGTCATAATACGCTGGTCGTAGCCACGCTCCGAAGGCCAGGATGTGTCAACAGTAACCTGGCCGTGTAGACATGATTGCGTCTTAGACAGACAACACGGGTAGTATGGAGAAAGGTGGCAGAGTGGTTAAGACGTTCGCCTGCCAAATGTAATGCGTGACTGCAGCGTGAGTGACCCGGGTTCGAATCCCGGTCTCTTCGCCCTTTCTTTCTAGTTTGACAAGAAAATCGAACTGAATGTCGAGTCCTTCGGATGGGGACTTAAAGCTAGTCTGACCCGTGCGCATTACGCACGTGAAAATCCCACGGCAGTTGAAAGTCGGTAAGAGCATGGAGAAATCCCGCTGCCTGGTATGGCCAAATTGATAGCTAGGTTTTCCAAGTGTGTCCACACCCCCTCCTCACCCTAGGGCCCCCCCCCAAAAAAAAAAAAGGGTAAGCACTGCACTTGCGCAATTGCGACGACGCTCACTCCGGGGGAGAGCAGCCTGAATTTTACAGAGATAAGTCTCTGTTACTAGAATTATACCAAATACCAAAAATAGTAGTATATATAAATTAGGCGAAGCAGCCAATCGTTTTGGGAGTTTAGTCTTAAATTGCATACTACTACCCGTGTTGACTGGCTAAGACGCACTCGTGATTACACCCCATTGTGAAAACATGAACTGGGATTACGGGATCATGACGATGTGCCCCCGTCTCTATGTGTCATCATTGTGCCCCCGTCTCTATGTGTCCACGCCTCATTGTGCCCCCGTCTCTATGTGTCATCATTGTGTCCCCGTCTCTATATGTCCCCGCCTCTATGTGTCCCCGTCTCTATGTGTCCCCGTCTCTATGTGTCCACCCTCATTGTGCCCCCGTCTCTATGTGTCATCATTGTGTCCCCGTCTCTATGTGTCCCCGTCTTTATGTGTCCCCGTCTCTATGTGTGTCATCATTGTGTCCCCCGTCTCTATATGTCCCCGCCTCTGTGTCCCCGTCTCTATGTGTCATCATTGTGTCCCCGTCTCTATGTGTCCCCGTCTTTTATGTGTCCCCGTCTCTATGTGTCCACGCCTCTATGTGCCCCCGTCTCTGTGTGTCATCATTGTGTCCCCGTCTCTATGTGTCCCCGTCTTTATGTGTCCCCGTCTCTATGTGTCATCATTGTGTCCCCGTCTCTATGTGTCCCCGTCTCTATGTGTCCCCGTCTCTATGTGTCCCCGTCTCTATGTGTCCCCGCCTCTATGTGTCCCCGTCTCTATGTGTCATCATTGTGTCCCCGTCTCTATATGTCCCCGTCTCTGTGTCCCCGTCTCTATGTGTCCCCGTCTCTATGTGTCCCCGCCTCTATGTGTCTCCGTCTCTATGTGTCATCATTGTGTCCCCGTCTCTATGTGTCCCCGTCTCTATGTGTCCCCGTCTCTATGTGTCATCATTGTGTCCCCGTCTCTATGTGCCCCCGTCTTTATGTGTCCCCGTCTCTATGTGTCATCATGTGTGTCCCCGTCTCTATATGTCCCCGCCTCTATGTGTCCCCGTCTCTATGTGTCATCATTGTGTCCCCGTCTCTATGTGTCATCATATGTGTCCCCATCTCTATGTGCCCCCGTCTTTATGTGTCCCCGTCTCTATGTGTCATCATTGTGTCCCCGTCTCTATGTGTCCCCGCCTCTATGTGTCCCCGTCTCTGTGTGTCATCATTGTGTCCCCGTCTCTATGTGTCCCCGTCTCTATGTGTCCCCGTCTCTATGTGTCATCATTGTGTCCCCGTCTCTATGTGTCATTGTGTCGTCTCTATATGTGTCCCCGTGTCTA
>CM065701.1:41895746-41898246 GCA_017654935.2 Phymorhynchus buccinoides
TGAATAGTTTTTGAGAAAAACGGACGAATAGCCGGACGGACGGAGGCACGCCGGACGGACGGACACCGGACGGACGGACGGACCAGACAAAAACAATAGCTCCCCAATGTAGGACGATAGCATTGTCGGAAGGGGGTTAAATAGAAGTAAAGGACAGGACAAAACAAGAAAGAGCAAAAAGGGAAAGAACAAATCGGGTAAGGCGGACTAAACGTGATCTCTGATGTTTACCGAATGATGATGGTTCTGGTTGAGCACCCCACACAGCGCTGACAAAGATCAGCCTGTGTTCTGTCTTTTGAGAGAAACCAGATTTGACCCACCCGATTGGACCCGATCAAATGAACGGACAAACGATTCGGAGAACAGTTGCGCAGGAAAAGCGTTTTGCGGAAACTTTAACGCCGCCATTCGCCCTTCGTCATGCGTCATGAGAGTGTTGACTATCCTGTGGCACATTAATATTTTTCTATTTATATGATAGGCCTAAATTTGTTTAACCCTTTCACCGCCAGCCATCTTTGAGCCAACAATTTCCATTCAACTTAGGGGAAGACGGGGTAAAAGCGCATGGGCGGGTAAGAAGCCCACCCCAATTATCTCATGAAATGAAGCAAATTTCAGTCTCATTTTGCCCATGAGACGAGCGTTAATGTCTAGCATTCGTCTCATGGGCAAATTTGACTGAAATTTTCTTTATTTCATGAGATAATTGGGGTGGGCTTCTTACCCGCCCATGCGCTTTTTACCCCGTCTTCCCCTAGGCCTAGCCTTGGGGTTCGGACCCGTGATTTGAGCGCGCGCGATCAAACGCGCGCACAGAAATATTCATGACAACTGTGTTATAGGACCATTCATCAAGAAATGTTGTGCTGCATTGAAATACATGCAAAACTTCGCGAGATATTAGCGATTATGTGTTTCGGGGTTTGAACCCCGTAACTGGCGCGAACCTTGACCTTAATGTAAAACTAAATACATCAGTGGATAGCTTGCATCTTGGCAAACTAGTATACCAAATTTGATGATGATAGACTGAATAGTTTTTGAGAAAACGGACGAATAGCCGGACGGACGGAGGCACGCCGGACGGACGGACACCGGACGGACGGACGGACGGACCAGACAAAAACAATAGCTCCCCAATGTAGGACGATAGCATTGTCGGAAGGGGGTTAAATAGAAGTAAAGGACAGGACAAAACAAGAAAGAGCAAAAAGGGAAAGAACAAATCGGGTAAGGACTAAACGTGATCTCTGATGTTTACCGAATGATGATGGTTCTGGTTGAGCACCCCACACAGCGCTGACAAAGATCAGCCTGTGTTCTGTCTTTTGAGAGAAACCAGATTTGACCCACCCGATTGGACCCGATCAAATGAACGGACAAACGATTCGGAGAACAGTTGCGCAGGAAAAGCGTTTTGCGGAAACTTTAACGCCGCCATTCGCCCTTCGTCATGCGTCATGAGAGTGTTGACTATCCTGTGGCACATTAATATTTTTCTATTTATATGATAGGCCTAAATTTGTTTAACCCTTTCACCGCCAGCCATCTTTGAGCCAACAATTTCCATTCAACTTAGGGGAAGACGGGGTAAAAAGCGCATGGGCGGGTAAGAAGCCCACCCCAATTATCTCATGAAATGAAGCAAATTTCAGACTCATTTTGCCCATGAGACGAGCGTTAATGTCTAGCATTCGTCTCATGGGCAAATTTGACTGAAATTTTCTTGGTTACAGAAAATATTTCCTCTGCAATATTGTGGGATTTCTCTGTGACACATTTAGAATAGGGTCAATCCTTACTGTCCGAATTTAGGAACACAATATAATTGAATAATAGACCCTGATTTCAAGAGCTTTAATGACATTGGGTGATAAATTATTATGGTGCAAAAATGCGCCATTGGCGGTGAAAGGGTTAAACCCAACTATTTATATGTGTCACTTTTGATTAAAACTTACGGCATGCAACATTTGTCTTTTTTCTATCAGGTCGATAATCTGATTATAATGTGGTGTGATTGTGAGTTTGTGAGTGGACTCATGTCAGGTTTTTTAGGCCTATTTTGGGTTGTTTTTCCCCCAACTGTGAGTTTTGAAAGATTCTCCACTTTGGACTTTACTTCGGATCTGCTGTAATCTCACCACTGCTTGTAGGCTGTTAGTGAGTCAGTGGTTTGATATGTTTCGATTACATTAGTATTTGATTGCCTTGTGAGAGTGTGTGTATATGTGAGTGTGTGTGTGTGTGTGTGTGTGTGTGTGTGTGTGTGTGTGTGTGTGTGTGTGTGTGTGTGTGTGTGTGTGTGTGTGTGTGTGTGTGTGAGAGTGTGGAGACAGGGAGTGAGAGGGGGGGAGAGAGAGAGAGAGAGAGAGAGAGAGAGAGAGAGAGAGAGAGAGAGAGAGAGAGAGAGAGAAAGAAAGAGAGAGAGAGAGAGAGAGAGAGAGAGAGAGAGAGTCCCACTTCTAATTGCAAAGTACTCTCCTTTTTACAT
>CM065701.1:41913246-42035746 GCA_017654935.2 Phymorhynchus buccinoides
TCCCCCATCTCTTAACAAAGTATACCAAGACTCGGCCTCAATAGAGTCCGAGGTTACAAATAGATTTACTTTTTAATTAAATCCGACGGGGACCCACTTAAATTTTTAATACTAGCATCGGTCTCAAGCCTTTGGCTGATGGAACTGGTTGCCATGGAGTCAATGGCTGAATGTACAGTTTTAACTTTTTTGGATAAAATAAAGTATTCTTTGTAAAAAAAACAATTGTGCCCTCCTAACAGGGCAGACCTTAACTGACTTTTAAATCTTTTCGACTTCATTTTAAACGGTGGTCCTGGAAATTTTAATCAGAAGATGCTCAAATACAACATTTTTATCATAAATTTTATATACCAAAATAAATATTAAAACTAGCTAGCTAGTTAACAACGGGTCAAACAAGTACGAGCCATGGCACCTAAATTGAAACTTTACTAAAATAAAATTAAAAACTTTAGTTTTTTTTTCTCCCCCCCTCTTCCCCCACAACTTTATAAATAAATAATGTCCCATATGGTCTTTTAAAGAGCGGGAGGACGTAAAGCTTTAATCTGTCTCGGAAGTCAGTAACCACTTCTGACAAATCCTGGAAAACCTGAAAAGCAAGTGTCCAGTGCATTTGCCACGGAGTTCGTACAGTAGATCAGACACTACTAATTTGCCCGCGTGTTTTGCCCGTGGTTGTGGTGACCTCTCTAATCCAACCCTCTAATTTCAATTCAGTGAATTTCAAGGTCGCCCTCACGTGGCACTGCTCTATATAGTTCCCGGCGGGACATAGGGGCAGCACTCATGTTAGTGGGGATAACGCTTAGTGGGGGCACCCCCACACACACACACATCTCCTCCCCCCTGAAGTTGAATGTCAAATCAAAGGAATTTGACATGCTCTCCTTGACGCAAAATACAAATACTAAGGCGTGACATGGGCAGTGGTAAGTGCTGGTAAGTACACGATAATTATGGCAATGTGCAAAGGGAAGGTTGCACCTCAATTTTGTATTTAAATTTTTTAAAAAGAACTTCAAGCAGAGGCCACTGTAAAACCCTGAATTCAGGTCTGAAGAGAAGCACCCATAATACATTCTGGTTCTGATTAAGTACGTCGCATACGCCACTTTTGACGCTAAATAAAGAGAGAAAGGTGGCAGAGTGGCTAAGACTTTCACATGCCAAATGTAATGCGTGACTGCAGCGTGAGTGACCCGGGTTCGAATCCCGGCCTCGCCCTTTCTTTCTAGTTTGACAGGAAAATCGAACTGAACGTCCAGTCCTTCGGATGGGGACTTAAAGCTAGTCTGACCCGTGCGCTTTACGCACGTAAAATTCCCACGGCAGTTGAAAGTCGGTAAGAGCAGGGAGAAATCCCGCTGTCTGGTATGGCCAAATTGATAGCTAGGTTTTCCAAGTGTGCCCACACACCCTCCTCACCCTGTGCCGGCCACCCTCCAAAAAAATTTTTTTAAAAAATTGGGTAGGCGCTGCACTTGCGGCAACGCGCTCTCCGGGGGAGAGCAGCCCGAATTTCACAGAGATAAGTCTGTGACTAGAATTTAAAAAAAAATACAAAACAAAAAATCGCGACAGAAATACAACAAACAACGCACAGAAGCACGCGCAAGACACAGCAGCACGTGGGTTTAAACAAGACAACATCGTTGATGCATTTCGCGTGCAAACACACGCACGCACGCGGGCAAGCATTGCAAAAGTATGCAGACATACTTACATCGGTATGAAGGAGTAAGCGTGTAGCGTCTGTGCATAACCTGACTCGCGCACAACGCACGAACGTATGCACGAACGTATGCACGAACGTAGGAGTAGGCTACTTTATATTCCAGCAAAACGTAATAATTTTAGTCTCAAGGAAAACGTTGTTCTAGTGTTTTTTTCTTCTGCGTTCCCGGGCCATAAGGCCACAATGGATACGTATGTGTCCGTTTACCAGTTTTCACTGGTATATCCTCGCTGCATTCAGCCAACACATTCCGATTTCGGAGAAGCTCAAAGGAGAAAAGATTTTTTGGAAGATTGTTTTGGAAAAAAAAGGCAGGAGAAGCTTTATGTATCAGAATTAAATATTCAGAGTTAAAAAAATACATTTTGAAATTGATATTACAGCGGATTCTTACATGCAAGTTTACATACTCTCTCTCTCTCTCCCTCTCCCCCCCCCCCCCCCTCTCCCCGTCAGTAACCCCCTACTATCCCATACCTACAAACACAGCCTGAGCCCCCCAGTGATGGTGTCTCGAGTCCCCCCCCCCCCCTACTATCTATCCCTTCAGTAACAGGGCCACAGAAAGGGTTTATTGTGGAACCCTACTATCTATCATACTTACAAACACAGCTGCTGAGCCAGGGCCACAGTGATGGTGCCAGAGTCCAGGGTGGAACCCTACTATCTATCATACTTACAAACACAGCTGCTGAGCCAGGGCCACAGTGATGGTGCCAGAGTGGAACCCTACTATCTATCATACTTACAAACACAGCTGCTGAGCCAGGGCCACAGTGATGGTGCCAGGGTGGAACCCTACTATCTATCATACTTACAAACACAGCTGCTGAGCCAGGGCCACAGTGATGGTGCCAGAGTGGAACCCTACTATCTATCATACTTACAAACACAGCTGCTGAGCCAGGGCCACAGTGATGGTGCCAGAGTCCAGGGTGGAACCCTACTATCTATCATACTTACAAACACAGCTGCTGAGCCAGGGCCACAGTGATGGTGCCAGAGTCCAGGGTGGAACCCTACTATCTATCATACTTACAAACACAGCTGCTGAGCCAGGGCCACAGTGATGGTGCCAGAGTCCAGGGTGGAACCCTACTATCTATCATACTTACAAACACAGCTGCTGAGCCAGGGCCACAGTGATGGTGCCAGAGTCCAGGGTGGAACCCTACTATCTATCATACTTACAAACACAGCTGCTGAGCCAGGGCCACAGTGATGGTGCCAGAGTCCAGGGTGGAACCCTACTATCTATCATACTTACAAACACAGCTGCTGAGCCAGGGCCACAGTGATGGTGCCAGAGTCCAGGGTGGAACCCTACTATCTATCATACTTACAAACACAGCTGCTGAGCCAGGGCCACAGTGATGGTGCCAGAGTCCAGGGTGGAACCCTACTATCTATCATACTTACAAACACAGCTGCTGAGCCAGGGCCACAGTCATGGTGCCAGAGTCCAGGGTGGAACCCTACTATCTATCATACTTACAAACACAGCTGCTGAGCCAGGGCCACAGTGATGGTGCCAGAGTCCAGGGTGGAACCCTACTATCTATCATACTTACAAACACAGCTGCTGAGCCAGGGCCACAGTGATGGTGCCAGAGTCCAGGGTGGAACCCTACTATCTATCATACTTACAAACACAGCTGCTGAGCCAGGGCCACAGTGATGGTGCCAGAGTCCAGGATGGAAGCCGCTGACCAGTAAGGCTGCAGGCACTGCTTCACAGTGTGTCCGAAACGATCCGGACAATCCACAGGGGCTCCAGATACACCACCTACACCACCACCTCCACCACCCATCATTGTAATAGTCATCAGAATGAACACAGCAAAACATAACTTTATCCGTTCGCTTGCTGGTCTTGGAAGTAGCATACCTCTTTTTCCAATTGGCCTAATAGATCAAAGCTTTGGTCACAGTGAGTAGGTTGTTTTTAATCACTTCCGATTTTCAAGTGGGGTTGCAGGCCTATGATCTGTCTAAATAGAAATGGGGCGACTTGAGAGAGGTCCGATTTAATGTTTGTTGATCAGCAGGGGGGCAAACTCACATTCACTCAAGTTGGAAGTTACATCGATTAACTTAAGCAAAAATCTCCGTGCCATTTGTTTCGCACTTGTTTTCTTGTTCTTCTTCGTTCTTGATGTGGGTGTTGAAGTGTTTTGTTGTTTGTTTTTATGCAGACGAAGATAAAATAAAGGCCTTATACATTTGCGAGTTAAACAAAACAGTAAAGAAAAGAAAACCACATGCACAACTTTAAAATCAAAGCACACATGTAGCCAAACAGTCTCTCGAAGTTCAAGTGCCCCTTCTTCTCGTCTGCAACTTTTGAGCGGTTAACTCCCCTGCTCTTCGCTTGAGTGGAGGATGAAAAGATCGTACTAGGGATGGACTCTTGGCTACTAATGGCTAGCTCTAGTATGAGGCTACTGTTTTCCCACGCATAAAGTCGGGTAACTTGTTGAAGGGGTGGCCAGTTCACCTGCCTCTGAAGTTAAGGGCTATCGGAGTATGACCGCTGATGAGTCTGTCACACCTTTTTCCTCCCCACCCATCCTCAGCTCGCCACGCTGGTTGGTCAGAAAAAAAGCTACCTGCCACGCCACTGCCGTGTGCGCAGTTTGGGTGACACTTGCTGGACTAAGGAGGTGTTGCATAGCCGCTAGGAGTAGGAGCTATGGTTTAAAAAAAAAGTGTGGGTCTATCTCTCTCTCTCTCTCTCTCTCTCTCTCTCTCTCTCTCTCTCTCTCTCTCTCTCTCTCTCTCTCTCTCTCTCTCACACACACACACACACACACACACACACACACACACACACACACACACACACACACACACACACACACACACACACACACACAGAAAGAGAGAGTTGTGTAGTAGGATACACAGTGTAGATTTAATAAATAGGCATACAAGAAGGCCTAATAAAGTGCAGTGGAGTACAACCGCCGAGCAGTACAATACAGTATAACTTTTCATGTGCACAAATTAATTCAATGTAAGTTTTACCTTCAAATTTTCCATCAAGGAAAATATGGACTGTATTTCCCAACGAGTTTTCCCCTCTAGTGTTTTGCATTTTCTAAATATTTAGATGTACCTTATCCAACACTACAACATTTCTGTTCAAGCACAAAATAAAATTGAAATATCCAATACTGGTTTACCGTCGCCATGTTGAGTCAAGTTTCCAGAGGTCTCACGAAAGACACTCATTAAGTTTGTGCTTATGCACATCCATTATGCTAACAACCCTCAATCTCAAAGTCTGCTTCTTTCAGTTTTAAGAAAATAACCCTAGGCTGATCCTAACCCTATCCCTTTCCCGAGAATGACAGAATGTTGCTTCTGAGTTAAGCATTTCGGTAAAGGTCAAGATGTGCCCCCCCCTACATTTCTCGGCTCTCAACGTATTTTCACACTTGCCTTTCTTACCAAACATTAAGCTGTATATTATGAACCTTTTCAGCTAATTATCTTTCTTGAATAATGAATCGCAGTCATGATAAAGGCCATTATCTAATAGGACCCCCCTCCCCCCCCCCCCCCCCCCCCCCCCCCCCCCCCTATGTAGTGCAGTACATCGCGGCATTTGTCACAGTCCTGGTTCATTGCGTTTTTTCGTCTTGCCTTTATCTTCTACTAATATTGAATGCATGTGTTTCATTATATATTATTATGTAAATGGATGAAAATTAGTGTTTAATATAGCAAATGATAGAGGATGAAGTACTCAATCTGCAGTAAGAAAGGCAAGAACGGAAAAATGGAAACAACCGAGAAATGGAGGAGGGGGGGGGGAGGGCCGGTGGTCGTGTGTAAAGAAGCCGTGCTGTATTTTCCCATCTCCATTTTCAACCTCAGCATCTCCATACATTACGAGTTCAGCTTTCTAACGCCTTTCCGCCCAGCCCTGGACACGACAGCGTGGTCCGGTTTCACGGGGACAAAGCAACAAAGTTGATGATCCAGTCCTGCCATTAGCCTGCCCCCCTACGTCCACATCACGATCAAAGTCAAAGTCCTGGGAGTGGGACAGTTGTATATCTCCCAGCAGCTTTCAGTCGGTGTTGGCAGGTAGGGTTTCTGGGGTTTGCACAAGGGAAAAGAGGATGGTACGTTTATTAGAGAAGTAGAGGGGGAAAGAGTGGGGGGGAAAGCTGAGGATAAGAGTAATTGACACAATGGAGAGCAACAGTAGGGTAAAGTCGCCATAGTCCGCACACTTAACCAACTTAAAAATAAGAGTGTTCGATACTGCTGTTCATAATAACACGGCTAAATTGTCTTAACATTAACCCTTTCACCGCCAGCCATATTTCAGGCAAGAATTCCCATTAAATTTACCTGGGTAGAGAACAAAATCCATCTGCAGTATTGGGGATTCTTCTGTGGCATATGTAAAATAAGGTCTATCCTTACTTCCCAAAACGAAGAATATAGTTGTTTTGGATAATACACCCCAATTTGATGATTTAACACATGGGTGTTAAATCACTGTGGTGCTAAAATGCGACTTTGGCGGTGAAAGGGTTAAAATAAGAAAAGGTGAAATCACTGTAAAACAATAGACCATAGATTACAATTGGCTACAAAAACGTTTTCAGACAACTAAATTCATACTCTACCCCAGAGTATGGGAAAAGGATGGTGAAAATATGAGAAGAGAAGTCCAAACAATACAGACGTCTTGAATGACACCTCTTCAAACACAGCACTGTTGTGTTGGTCTTTTTCTCTGTCCCACGTTCTTCGTTAAATCCGTTGCTCACTCCCCATTACACCTTTTTCCTACGGCCCTCTTATTTATCCGCCTCTCTTTACAGATTCTTCCCACCTCAAACCGCCATTTCCCTATCCCTACTCAACCAATTTTGCCTCTTTTTTTTAATGTCCCATCTTCTGATCCGTACAGTGGCGTTGCTCTCACGCCGCTCATTCCGAGTCCCAACTCGCAGTCACACCCCGGCTTGTCAGGTCGTAAAATCCGAAATCAGCAGTCCAAGGGGAGCGAATCTATGTAAGGATGACAGGAGGCTACTATTGTAGGAAACATTCCACTGCTGCTGAGTCACTTCGGTAGAATTCAGTGGAGCCTGTTCTAAGCAGGGCACCACCTACTAAGCCCCCTACTGACGGTAATAATGTCTTAGGCACGGACCCAGCGTAAGTGAGGTCCTCGTCCGAGGGCGCCACCACGACCGTCCACTGACAGCTCCCCAGAACATAGGCCTACTGATCCCCATGACTTTGACCCAAACTCACCATGGCGTAGACTGGATTCAAAATCAAAACTGAGGTCACCATGAGAGCAGGGCATGCAAGGCCACATAATTTGAGACCATTTTTCTTTTTGATGATTGATGACGATGAGGCGGATGACTATGATGATGATGATGCTATAGAGTTCTGTGTTGGTCGAGGACTGCATGACAGGGCTGTACTCTACGCTTCCTTTCATAATGATGTCCCGGTGTGAAGAGAATATTCTACCTCATGAAATAAGTACCCATTCCTTATTCGAATTGTTTGCTTGTCCGCCATTGTGAATTTTCCGAAACTAAGTCACAGGCATGGCTTTGTACATCGATTTCTCGGCAAAGATGCGTCGCCGCACCCTCCAGCTCTATTTCTTGGTTCTTTCCGTGGTTAGGGTTAGGGTTAGGGTTATAGGGTTACGGTTAGGATGGTTATAGTTCGCATGCGAAGGGTATTTACTTCATGGGAGCTACTTATTTCTCATGACACCGGCGTTAACCAGGCCAGACTCGGAACTACAGATGCCTACAGCGTTGGTCATGAAATTAAAGCAACACTCTCAGAATGGCATTTTTAAGTGCAGATGAAACTCGACTTTGTGGTTTTAGACTTTCAGTCTTCCCATTGAGCCCATAGCGTACTCACGCTCGGTAGGAGTCGGTCCAGGACCGAAATAAACCTCGCCACTGATGAGATTTGAACCCGAGACCTCCCAGCCACTAGTCCACGACGCTACCACCGCGCCACGGCGGTTTTATTTCTAAAGGGGATAGGGGTGATCGCTATGCTCTAAACGTTTTATACGGACATAATTACTTTAGGGTAGCATTTCTTTGGTGTGAATGAAGGCCTACAGAGAGAGACTTATGGAACATTAAAGAGTGCATCATTGGCTGATTACCTGTTGACAAAAAATAATTATATGCAGTTTCTCTCTCTCTGTTTCTCTCTCTCTCTCTCTCTCTCTGTGTGTGTGTGTGTGTTCTCTCTCTCTCTCTCTCTCTCTCTCTCTGTGTGTGTGTGTGTGTATGTGTGTGTGTGTGTGTGTGTGTGTGTGTGTGCGCGTGCGTGTGCGTGTGCGTGCGTGCGCGCGTGCGTGCGTGTGTGCATGCGCGCATGTGCGTGTGTCAGCAGTCTCCTGAGGAGAAGCTGTGGACACGATACCTTTGTTGAGCCGACAACCGTCCCCACCTTGTATTGCACCTCACCCACTTCTTTGCCCCCTCTCTTTCTTTCCCTATTGCCATTGTTGTACTCCCAGCTCTGTAAGAACAGGAGTACATTGGAATGGGAACGAGGGTCTCCCCCCTCCCTCTCTCTCTCTCTCTCTCTCTCTCTCTCTCTCTCTCTCTCTCTCTCTCTCTTTCTCTCTGTGATAAAAATAATTCTTCCATTACAGAGCGCCTAAACTACTGAACCAATCTGAACAAAACTTGGCAGGTTGCTACCTTAGGAACTCGAGATGCGGTCCGTGGTGTCAGATGGACCAACTGACAAGCCATATCAACATAATAAGTGTGAATCAGAAGTGTCCTTAGGAACTCGAGATGCGGCCCGTGGTGTCAGATGGACTAACTGACAAGCCATATCGACGTAATCAGTGTGAATCAGAAGTGTCATCTAAGATTGTTTTTAAATAATAAACTACTGGGTGTTGCCATACCGACACAGGATTATTTAAAACAAAAAAATAAAATTAAAATAAACCATAGTCGAAAATTACCTCCCCTGGTTTTAGTCAGTAACTAGGAGTACGGTCGACATGGCTGCGCCGTCTTGTTTTATCCGACCCCCACCCGCAAATAGCAACGTCTTTCGCGTTACTGTATTTTTGTCTTCTCGGATTTCAGCATTCCTTGCAGACTACCACCCCCTACCCGTCATCCGTGTCCTCTTTGTAGTCTGATGTCAAACTTTCCACGGCCTCAAACCTTTTGATGCTTTAAATTTTGGTAAAGGTCAAGATGTGCCACTCCCCCTACCTATCTCGGTTAATTGTATTTTTCCGTTATTGCCTTTCTTACCATACATAAAGCTGTATTTTAGGAACATTTTTAGCTAATAACCTTTTTGGAATACTAACCCTAACCCTAACCCTAGCCCTAACCCTAACCCTACCCCCACCGTATAAGACGGAAAAACGCAACGAACCACAACTGTGACAAATCGCGGTGTACTGCAGTACATAGTGGGGGGTAGGGTTAGGTTTAGGGTTAGGGTTAGGGTTAGGGTTAGTATTCCAAAAAGGTAATTAGCTAAAAATGTTCCTAAAATACAGCTTTATGTATGGGAAGAAAGGCAATTTCAAGTTCCCCAAATGGCCCTTTGGCCCAGAAGGCGTTAAATCTCTATTTTTCTCACCTTTTGATGCTCCTCACCACCCTCCCCCTCAGGAAGGATGATCACCCCTACTGGGATCACAGGTTCAATTGGATGGGGTTATTTTCCTGAAACAAGCTAAACTTCCTCTTCTTCTGCGTTCCCGGGCCATATGGCCACAATGGGTAAGGTTTTCGGTTTTCAGTTTTCACTGGTCTCCCCTCTGCATGCAGCGGACACATTCCGATTTCGGAGGAGCTCAAAGGAGAACATTATTTGGAAGATTTTCTTTGGGTGAAAAAGGCAGGAGAATGGGCTCACTATGTCAGAAAAATAGTAGATGATAGTAAGAAAGGGAAAAGGCAGAGTCAAAGAGCGTGTTAGATTAGAAGTTGCTAGCACAGAACTTCCAGAAGGTGGTGGAATTACTTGCACTGAAAGACACCCCCAAGTTAAACAAAGGGCATTCTCTTCCTTGAAGCCTTGCCCCATACATTCAACTTCAGTCGCACGACTTCTGTGAGGCGTGAATCATCTCACAATGACCACCATCCACGACCCTTCTGTGAGGCGTGAATCATCTCACAATGACCACCCTCCACGACCCTTCTGTGAGGCGTGAATCATCTCACAATGACCACCATCCACGACCCTTCTGTGAGGCGTGAATCATCTCACAATGACCACCATCCACGACCCTTCTCCACGTGAGGCGTGAATCATCTCACAATGACCACCATCCACGACCCTTCTGTGAGGCGTGAATCATCTCACAATGACCACCATCCACGACCCTTCTGTGAGGCGTGAATCATCTCACAATGACCACCCTCCACGACCCTTCTGTGAGGCGTGAATCATCTCACAATGACCACCATCCACGACCCTTCTGTGAGGCGTGAATCATCTCACAATGACCACCCTCCACGACCCTTCTGTGAGGCGTGAATCATCTCACAATGACCACCATCCACGACCCTTCTGTGAGGCGTGAATCATCTCACAATGACCACCATCCACGACCCTTCTGTGAGGCGTGAATCATCTCACAATGACCACCATCCACGACCCTTCTGTGAGGCGTGAATCATCTCACAATGACCACCATCCACGACCCTTCTGTGAGGCGTGAATCATCTCACAATGACCACCATCCACGACCCTTCTGTGAGGCGTGAATCATCTCACAATGACCACCATCCACGACCCTTCTGTGAGGCGTGAATCATCTCACAATGACCACCATCCACGACCCTTCTGTGAGGCGTGAATCATCTCACAATGACCACCATCCACGACCCTTCTGTGAGGCGTGAATCATCTCACAATGACCACCATCCACGACCCTTCTGTGAGGCGTGAATCATCTCACAATGACCACCTCCACACCCTTCTGTGATGAATCATCTCACAATGACCACTCCACGACCCTTTCACAAAACACGACCCTTTTCATCGCCACTGTCGCCTCTTGGCACCACAATGACCCTTCTTTAACACCCATGTCATCATGACCAAAGGCTTCTGTCAATGATCACCAAAGGCGTGAATCATCTCACAATGATCACCATCCACGACCCTTCTGTGGGTCGTGAATCATCTCACAATGACCACCATCCACGACCCTTTAAAACCCTTTCATATCCTCTTGACCTTATGTTCTTATGGGGGTCTTTTGGGAGGCAAGGACAGGCCCTATTTTATGCATGTCACAGAGGAATCCCCAATATTGCAGACAGAATCTTTTCTCTACCCAGGTAAGTTTAATGGAAATTTTTAGCCCAAAAAAGCTGGCGTTGAAAGGGTTAATTAATTAAAACAAGTATGAACGTGTTGGCCGTTAGGCAGCATGCCTGTTTGTTTGTTTGTTTGTTCGCGGTTTGCTTGATTTCCCTCAAGTTTTCTATGGGATTTCCACCTCTGTGCTCAATCTGTATTGTTGTTCCGAGTCCTTTCCTACATTTAGTGTTGTGTTTCAGCCAATTCTGTGTAGCCTAACTTAAAACATTTTTTACAGAGTACCATGCATAGGCATTTTGCTTGTTGTACTCCTACTTAAATGTTGTTGCTGCTTTATTACCCGGCCAGAGACCGGGGTTTTGCGATTGGTGTGTGTGTGTGTGTGTCTGTGTGTGTGTGTCTGTGTGTCTGTGTATCGATTATCTTAAAAACTACTGTTTGGACTTTGATTAAAATTGGCAGAGGGGTAGACAGCTTGAAAAGGAAGCTTCCTTTCGTTAATCAACACCGTGCTGACCTTGACCTTGAAGTTTGACCTTGAAAACCGAAATTTCCTTCTTTTGGGCTATGTAATTTCCCCCCAGCTTTATTTCGTGAACTAGTTAACAGAATCGCTTCAAATTTTGTGTGGTGGTGTACCATGGTGCAAGGAAGTTTGTATAAAAGTTCAGCTGTATCTCGTGAACTACTGAACAGAATCGCTTCAAATTTTGGGCTGTGTATTTTATGCGTTCTGTAAGGGTGGAAAGTGGTGTGTTTATTGGGGGGGGGGGGGGGGGGGGGAGAGGACATAACTCTGGCCGGGTTTGCATTGTCACAATGCGTTGCTGCCGCTCGGCGATGCCCTTGTTATGTACTTTAAAATAAATTTGTTTAAACCAGCATGCCAAAATGTCCAAACGGAAATGCCCAAACCAGCCGAAATGCCCAAGTTGAACATTACTGTTATGCTTGCATAGTTATGCGGGGATTGCCTTTAGCCATGACAACCTCCTAGCATAACATCGTCTCCAAAATCCTCTGAAGTCGGAGTGTGGCTGCGCACGTGGCGGGGTAATAATAAAAAACCGGTCACGCACGTAATTTTCTTATCCCTAGCTGATGCATTTGTACCAGAATGTTCAAGTGCTTCGGCTGTTCGGATGATCCCTGGAGTCTTTTAGCCAGGGTACGACAATAACAACAACATTACTGTTGGCTTGGGCATGTCGTCTGGCTTCATAGCCTGTTGAAATGATGCCATTGAAATTACCAATGAGTCTACCACCATGTAATGCAAATGGAAATAATATTCCACGTGACCAAGTATTTAAAATATAACCTATAACATCAACAAAATGATGTTTTACAGCATAAATCTTATTCTAGGTATTTTATGTGCACATGTACATATGTGTAGCCTATATATATACGTTTTGTGATTGTCCGCTGTATTAAAATATAACATATAACAACAACAAAACATGATGTTTTACAGCATAAATCTTATCGTTCTAGGTATTTTATATGCACATGTACATATGTGTAGCCTATGTATACGTTTTGTGTTTGTCCGCTTATAACGTGTGTTCTCCTTTGTTAATAAAAGTAACTAGTATAGCTTTCTGTTCCTTTTCACATCTGCGGTGCTGAAAAGGTTTTGCGTTGAGGGTTTCTTGAAATTTATGAAATAAAGATGTATTATTAACCCAACCTTCACCCCTCTCCACCCCACCCCCTTTTATATAACCTCTGTTATTGAATCCTTTAAACGTTTTACCGTTAGTCCCCAGATACGCAGCGCGTGACAGGGACTGTAAAACCCATTAGAAGAAGAAGAAGTATCAACAGGCTAGGATACTTCTTAACTTGACCTGTGGTCAACAGACTAGGATACTTCTTGACTTGACCTGTGGTCAACAGACTAGGATACTTCTTGACTTGTGACCTGTGGTCAACAGACTAGGATACTTCTTGACTTGTGACCTGTGGTCACCAGGCTAGGCTACTTCTTGACTTGTGACCTGTGACCAACAGACTAGGATACTTCTGGACTTGTGACCTGTGATCAACAGGCTAGGCTACTTCTTGACTTGTGACCTGTGATCAACAGACTAGGCTACTTCTTGACTTGTGACCTGTGATGAACAGACTAGGATACTTCTTGACTTGTGACCTGTGATCAACAGGCTAGGATACTTCTTGACTTGTGACCTGTGATCAACAGCTAGGCTACTTCTTGACTTGTGACCTGTGATCAACAGACTAGGCTACTTCTTGACTTGTGACCTGTGATCAACAGACTAGGATACTTCTTGACTTGTGACCTGTGATCAACAGGCTAGGATACTTCTTGACTTGTGACCTGTGATCAACAGACTAGGATACTTCTTGACTTGTGACCTGTGATCAACAGACTAGGATACTTCTTGACTTGTGACCTGTGATCAACAGACTAGGCTACTTCTTGACTTGTGACCTGTGATCAACAGACTAGGCTACTTCTTGACTTGTGACCTGTGATCAACAGACTAGGATACTTCTGGACTTGTGACCTGTGATCAACAGACTAGGATACTTCTTGACTTGTGACCTGTGGTCAACAGACTAGGATACTTCTTGACTTGTGACCTGTGATCAACAGACTAGGATACTTCTGGACTTGTGACCTGTGCTCAACAGGCTAGGCTACTTCTTGATTTGACCTGTGGTCAACAGACTAGGCTACTTCTTGACTTGTGACCTGTGATCAAACAGACTAGGATCTTCTCTGGACTTGTGCCGGCGGTGATTGACCCTCTTTGGAGAACAAGTGGTTTGAACTGACCTGTGACTCAACAGGGTTAGGATTAATTCTTGACTCTGTGACCTGTGGACACAGACAGAAGTCTTAGGATACTTCAGGACTTGAAAGACCTGTGATCAACAACTAGGATACTTCTTGAATAGGTGACCTGTGTGTCAACAGGCTAGGCTACTTCTTGACTTGTGACCTGTGATCAACAGACTAGGATACTTCTTGACTTGTGACCTGTGATCAACAGTCTAGGATACTTCTTGACTTGTGACCTGTGATCAACAGTGCTAGGTGTACTTCTGTGACTTGTGACCTGTGATCAACAGACTAGGTCTACTTCTTGACTTGTGACCTGTGATCAACAGACTAGGATACTTCTGGACTTGTGACCTGTGCGTCAACAGGCTAGGCTACTTCTTGATTGTGACCTGTGAGTCAACAAACTAGGCTACCTTCTTGATGAAGTTAACTGACCTGTGGTCAACCTACTAGGATACTTCTGGACTTGTGACCTGTGCTCAACAGGCTAGGCTACTTCTTGATTTGACCTGTGGTCAACAAACTAGGCTACTTCTTGATTTGTTTGGCCTGTGGTCAAACCCATGCACCAGCTCTTCTCTGGGCGTGGCCGGCGGTGTTTGACCCTCTTTGAAGAACAAGTGGTTTGAACTCCACCTGAAACTCACTGGGTTTGGATTGAATAGGAGTTGTCTCTACCAAATAGCTGGACACAGACAGAAGTCTTAGAAAATAACAGTAAAAGAAAGACCAAAAAAGGCAAAACAAGAGAACAGAGCGAATAGGGACTTAAAAACGAAAAAAATGTAAAGTGAGTGTGTGTGTGTGTGTGTGTGTGTGTGTGTGTGTGTGTGTGTGTGTGTGTGTGTGTGTGTGTGTGTGTGTATTTCAAAGACAGACACAAGAGGGGAAAAAAAACCACTGTCTGTCTGTCTGTCGATTGGGTGTGTGTACATGAAACATTCTGTATGAACTCATCAGTGTGTGCTGTTTATCCCCATCTCTGCAGCACATCGTACATGTTCCACCGTGTGTCCTGAGCAACAAAGAACCGAGGATGTCCTGGGGGAGGACCTGGTCTCTGATGTGAAACCATCTGCCTGACTGATGTGGGACTCTTGCTGCTTTCCTTAACTTCGACCAGAGCAGACGCCGCAGATGTCTCCGGCAACTGGCTGCCAGGATGCTGGAACCGTAGAAAGATGGATGGACCTCTTCCTTGAGAGCTGGGTTCAACTGATCGTGCGAGACAAATGACACCTTCTTCTCTTCAAACAGTTATTTTGTTAGTTTGCATTGAAAAGCTGTCTTTTCATGTTTAATTGTTCCTCTTTCACTGGAGCGAGTTTACTAATATTTGTACTCGAGACAGATTTGCAAATGTTTTTAATAGAACTAACAAAGCATTTACTCATCTTCTCAGGGTCATCTTTTTTCAGGTTGTTTATACCACAATGTATCACAACTGCGTCTGGTGCAGAAGATACAGCCTTCATCTCCTTTTCAAGGTCTTCAACTTGGTACACTCTTTTGAATGAGGAATTGAAATCGTAGGACTCACCAAGCCTTTTATGTTTCACACCACGCAGGACCGAATCTTGAAACAACACCACAGAAGGCAACTTTTCTTTTTCTTTTTCATTGGAGACTGACGTCATTGTAGTTGTTACGTCTTTCTTTGGTCTTGCGTCACTTGTTCTGAACGTGTGTTCTTTGTTCTTTTCGGAGG
Organism: Phymorhynchus buccinoides; assembly: GCA_017654935.2. Lineage (NCBI taxonomy): Eukaryota > Metazoa > Mollusca > Gastropoda > Neogastropoda > Raphitomidae > Phymorhynchus > Phymorhynchus buccinoides. The sequence goes on from CM065701.1 coordinate 41,928,847, forward strand.
ATTTTTCTGATTTTCTCGGACTTTCAGTTACCTTCTTGTGGTGTGGATCAGCAGTTGAAGGTTTAGGCCTTCTCGCTGCTTCCGCATAAGACATGGGCCGTGGAGAGTCCGTCTGGATGCCAATATCAATGAAATGGTGGTGTTCTTTTTTTGATGATCCACCGTTGATAAGATCTTCGATCAGTTTCGTTTGATATTTCACAAGACCTTCCAGTGATTCGACTCGCTGGCTAAGATTGTCAATAGTTGAATTGATCTTTCTGGCCTTTTGGTGCATGGTAGAAGGCTTGGAGAGGTCTTGAATCGATGATTCAGGTTCCAGACTGCTACCCAGTTTGGTTTCCAGGGACACATTGCAGTGATTGCTGGAACTGACAACCACTCCCGTTGATTTAAATTCTGCTTTTTCCACTAATTCTGCTTGACACTTTTCAGTAGCAGCACTGGTTTCAGACGTCGAGCACTTAGAGAAACTAGACTGCTTATTTTTAACTCGTGTAGAACGCCTCATTGCAGCGGTTAATTTTCAATACTTAGCTGACTAAAATTTCCCAGCTAACACTTTCCGCCATCTTGAATGTGTCCTTGTGTGTGTGTGTGCGTGCCTGTGTGCGTGCGCGTGCGTGTGTGCGTGCGCGCGCGTGTATGTGTCTGTCACCCCATAGGGGAAGACGGGGTAAAAAGCGCATGGGCGGGTAAGAAGCCCACCCCAATTATCTCATGAAATGAAGCAAATTTCAGTCTCATTTTGCCCATGAGACGAGCGTTAATGTCTAGTTCGTCTCATGGGCAAATTTGACTGAAATTTTCTTTATTTCATGAGATAATTGGGGTGGGCTTCTTACCCGCCCATGCGCTTTTTACCCCGTCTTCCCATATATATATTTCTTTTATAAGTCGCTCTCAGTAAGTCAGGTCAGCCCGCAAGAATGATAAAATACCCCCCCCCCCCCCCCCCCCCCCCAACCCCCACACACACACTTTCAAAGGAAAACAAGCGAGGCCGCAAAGAAAGTCGGTACAGTGGGGATGGAATGGGGGTGGGGGGTGGGAGAGGAGAGATAATGTGCGATAGAAACCATCATGTGGTGTGGGGCCCGGAGAGGAGGGCGGTGATGGAATGCAGTCCATTGAAGTCTCATTGTCCGAGCAAACGTTGTAAGGGACAGGGGCTGTAGGCCTACTAGCCGGACAGTGGACTGGACTCTTCTTTAACCATAAAATTATATTCCCTGGATGAACCCCCCCCACCCCCCCCCCCCCCCCCCCCCGGTATGCCGCCTCATCCATCATGGCCCAATAATGGACAAAGATGGACCTCTATTGAAACCGCTTGATTCACTTCACTGCTCGCTGGACGGGTTGAATGAATGAAAGTAATATGTTTAACGTCCCCGCGGTCACTAAATGGACGGGTTTAGGCTATCGCCTCTTTTACAGATTCCCCATTCAGTTCGCTGCTAGCCGATTTAGGCTATGTAGCTTCTTTTAAAGACCCCCCCCCCCCCCCCCCCCCACCCCCACCCCCCCCCGACTGGGGGAGGGATAGAAATAATATTTGTGGGATGGGGAAGGAGAAGAAAAAGAAGAAGACAGGGGAGATATAAAGAGGAGTTGGTTTTGAGTGTCATAATTATCTGTAAAATATAATTAAAGGACCTTTTTCCTACCCGAAAGACTGATTTGTTGTTCCTGTGTGCAAAGGTCCTAGTGGTCACAAATTACTTTCAAGATAATTATGATAGTTTTGATTATAGGACTGTAGAGGGGAAGTGTTGTTTTTTACGCATTGGACTGTAGAGGGGAAGTATTGTTCAGTTTTTGATCATTTGTCTCATGGGATTTTTTGCTCCTTTTGTTGCCTGCTTTTTGCTTCCTATTTGCTGTTTGCTGTTTAATTGTTTGTCTGTGTTGATAAAGGCGCATTCGCCGAAATATCCAGTAGTTTTGTTTTGTCTCTTGTGAATAGAATAACGTCACTTTACACTTGTGTAGTTGTTTGTTTGTTGTATGTAAAATATATGGTTGAATATGTCACAAATAATGACTAGCTTTGAATTCTGAAAGGTGCTTCTTCGGTCTTTAAAAGTTTATGTTTGTGAATGCATGTGTGGTGGTGGTGGGATTCCTTTGTTGACCAGCGTCTTTGACACCCTTCTCCTTTAATGTTAAACATTATGCGCCTCTTCCCTGTTCCTGTTTGCCCTTTCCCTCCTCTTCATTATTTCATAACTCTGTATAAACACAATTTCGTTCGTTCGTTATTTCGTTCATCTCTATCTCTCTTGTTCCACTTGCATAAGAAAAAAACACAACACGAAATCGTATACAATATCAGCAGAGAAAAGCTTTCACGAGTTCAACGTCAAACACTTCTTTGGGTTAGGCATTCCGTAGAAAGTAAAATCGTTAGAAAGTGAACGTGTATGACTAAATGAGAAGCAAGACACATTAAGACAGCAACCTATTGATGATGTTGTGGTCAGTTTGAGTTCCACGCTTTCTCGCCCTCTAACTGATACTGACAGTGATAGCCTCCTTTTCCCGCCACTTGCGACAGCAGTGGTCATTACAGTCGGTGGACAAAGACAGGTGCGCGCGTGAAGCGATGCATGGACGGCAGGGGCGGATCGGGGGGGGGGGGGGGGGGGTCCTGGGTTTCCGGACCCCCCTCTACTCCAATATGTACCTTATACAAGGGTGAAAAGTAAGAACATGGGTCGATTTTTCTCTAAATTGAAACGTTTTCCACAGTCGTTGCCCCCTGCCCCCAAAATTGCCCCATAACCCGGAACCTATGAAGCTCCTTGGACCCCCCGGCGGAACCCCCCCCCCCCCTTGCGAATCATTTGGTCCGCCCCTGGACGGGACAATCTTTTGGCATACCAGCAGCAAATTGCTTTGAGTGTCACGCCATCGCTTGACACACGTCAGACGACTCTGTAAGTTTACACCCAAACGGGTGCCCACAGCCTCTGCCTGCTACTGGTCAACGCCGTGTCACAAGCTCGCTGCACCTGGGCGTGACGTGCGTGCGTGACTGTCTATCCTGCGTGACGGGAAGCGTGGTACGAAGCGTGTCTGTCATACGGGTTAACTTACGGCTTTGAAATGGTCACTTTCCATGGTTGACGCTAAAACGCCAAACAAAACCAGCAGAAAGAAAGATTAGTTTTTAGATTCAGGCTTGATGCATTGAAAACAAAATTCTGTCAACATGTGACTTGCATTTGTGGCCAGCATATTACACCATTCCATGTTATTTTTCTTTGTGAAAATATGAAATAAAAAACTATTTAACTGCTTGGTTGTTGGACACAGAACCATCAATGACAACCTATAAAGACATTATTTGTGATGAATCAAAGATTCTAGAAGTTGTTCGGGGACTTATTAGCAGCCCAACTGGATCTTTGCTTTGATGTGCTTGTTATCTATTTTACTTATCTTTTTTGGAGTTTAATATTGTTCATTTAGTGTGTGTTTCTTTTAAATGTTTAGACATAATTCTAAGTTTAAGTATTTCACTGACATTTCACTAACATAGGGTCACACATATACTCAGACCCACATACCCCTTACCCATCATACACATACATCATAATCATGCACATACATTTTTGTGTTTGTTTTTGGGGGGGTCTAAGATCACTGTAAGGTGGATAGACGTTAAATTAAAGAACGAACGAACACACACTTGCGCTAAAATGGGTAGAGGGTTGTGGGGTCACCTTGGAAATATTCAATTAAGTTTGGAATTAATCTGGATTGTTTTTCCGATTCAAGGATTTGGGGGGTTGAGGTCGGGCGAGGGGTGATATCAGCAGATTTGCTCTTAAAGTTGTTGTTTTTTGATATTTTTTAGAATAAAAAGGTCATACTTGAAATAAAGTCTTACTGTTATTATAATTTGATCTCAGATTTCTTTCTCTTTTCTTCTTCTTTTAGTTTTTATCATTTTTGTTAAGCTAGTATGAATCTAGCCTTCAAAACGCGACCAAGACTAGGGGAAGACGGGGTAAAAAGCGCATGGGCGGGTAAGAAGCCCACCCCAATTATCTCATGAAATAAAGAAAATTTCAGTCAAATTTGCCCATGGGACGAATGCTAGACATTAACGCTCGTCTCATGGGCAAAATGAGACTGAAATTTGCTTCATTTCATGAGATAATTGGGGTGGGCTTCTTACCCGCCCATGCGCTTTTTACCCCGTCTTCCCCTACTTCTAATGTGAATGGTTCTCTATATTATTCCAGTGGCCTTCCTGCCAGCACCTCTGCTGTGAATGAGAGGCTCTGAAGGTTTACATAATTATTATGTTTGTGTATTGTATACGCATAGCGCAACCGGACCCGTAATCCACTTAACCCTTTTGTCGCCAGCCAATTTTCAGCCAAAAATGTCTGTCAAATTTACCTGTGCCCAGAAAAGTTTGCGTATGTAATACTGTCAATTCCCCTATGACATCACATGTATCAAATTAATAAGGCCTTTTCTTATTTCCAAAAAATATTAAGGTAGGGGAAGACGGGGTAAAAAGCGCATGGGCGGGTAAGAAGCCCACCCCAATTATCTCATGAAATGAAGCAAATTTCAGTCTCATTTTGCCCATGAGACGAGCGTTAATGTCTAGCATTCGTCCCATGGGCAAATTTGACTGAAATTTTCTTTATTTCATGAGATAATTGGGGTGGGCTTCTTACCCGCCCATGCGCTTTTTACCCCGTCTTCCCCTAACTTCATTGGATAACAAATCCTAATTTCATGCCTTTTGGTGACAAGGGTGTTACTAAATCAGTGTGGCGCAGAAATGCGACATCGGCGGCAAAAGGGTTAAGGCATATTCAGAGGACGTGATGAAGAACTTTTGGCTATCATGCATTTTAGCCACCAACTTCTGAAGATTGGAAGAGAATGTACCGCATTTCGGATGCCCTGCCTGGCCGAGAGGACGTAAAACTCTATATTTCATTCATTCCGCATTTCTGATGACCACTGTCCGCTGCGGTCTGTACCGGTGATCTTCAGGAGTGACCCTGGTCAGCTCTGTGCCTCTGCCGTAAATGATGACAGTTCGTTTAACGTCCTCCGGCCTGGAACAGGCACATATGGGACATTAATAACTATAAAGATAGTGGGACGATCCTGGAGGTACTGCAATACCAGGAAAGTCCCGAAGTTGGTTTTTTTAATAATCAGGATGTATTACGATCGCCGTAAATGAATGGTTCTGAAGGTATGTCAAGATGTGCCACCCCCCTACCTATCTCGGTTAATTGTATTTTTCCGTTATTGCCTTTCTTACCATACATAAAGCTGTATTTTAGGAACATTTTTAGCTAAGAACCTTTTTGGAATACTAACCCTAACCCTAACCCTAGCCCTAACCCCTAACCCTAACCCTAACCCTACCCCCCACCGTATAAGACGGAAAAACGCAACGAACCACAACTGTGACAAATCGCGGTGTACTGCAGTACATAGTGGGGGGTAGGGTTAGGCTTAGGGCTAGGGTTAGGGCTAGGGTTAGTATTCCAAAAAGGTAATTAGCTAAAAATGTTCCTAAAATACAGCTTTATGTATGGTAAGAAAGGCAAAAACGGAAAAATACAATTAACCGAGAAATGCATGGGGGTGGCACATCTTTACCTTTACCCAAGGCATGCTTGATGACCAGTCCCTAGTGGTTTGTACCAGTGATTCTCCTCAGTGACCATGGTTAGTGCTGCCCGGACAACAACAAACATGCAACACACACGCACACACGCGCGCGCGCGCGCGGAAGCACGGACAAAGTAATTCCACACACACACACACACATCCCCCGCTCTCCGCGGGCCTAAAGGAGCCGTTTGTGTGTTAAGTGCCGGGGCCGTTTTAGTGTTGAAATCAGGGACCGTTTTGGGGGTTGAATCCAGGGGGCTGAGGGGCCGTTTTAGTGTTGAAATCAGGGACCGTTTTGGGGTTGAATCCAGGGGGCTGAGGGGCCGTTTTAGTGTTGAAATCAGGGACCGTTTTGGGGTTGAATCCAGGGGGCTGTTTTAGTGTTGAAATCAGGGACCGTTTTGGGGTTGAATCCAGGGGGCTGCGGGGCCGTTTTAGTGTTGAAATCAGGGACCGTTTTGGGGTTGAATCCAGGGGGCTGAGGGGCCGTTTTAGTGTTGAAATCAGGGACCGTTTTGGGGTTGAATCCAGGGGGCTGAGGGGCCGTTTTAGTGTTGAAATCAGGGACCGTTTTGGGGTTGAATCCAGGGGGCTGAGGGGCCGTTTTAGTGTTGAAATCAGGGACCGTTTTGGGGTTGAATCCAGGGGGCTGTTTTAGTGTTGAAATCAGGGACCGTTTTGGGGTTGAATCCAGGGGGCTGAGGGGCCGTTTTAGTGTTGAAATCAGGGACCGTTTTGGGGTTGAATCCAGGGGGCTGAGGGGCCGTTTTAGTGTTGAAATCAGGGACCGTTTTGGGGTTGAATCCAGGGGGCTGCGGGGCCGTTTTAGTGTTGAAATCAGGGACCGTTTTGGGGTTGAATCCAGGGGGCTGTTTTAGTGTTGAAATCAGGGACCGTTTTGGGGTTGAATCCAGGGGGCTGAGGGGCCGTTTTCGTAACTACTAGGGCCGTTTTCTCCAGTCACGCTGTGAAGGAATGATTTTCAAGGTGTGCTCAATGTACGGCATTGCTGATGACCAATGCCCACGCTCGTCCAAACGTCACCACTTCAACAGCCTTATCACCCTCACCCTCCTATCTGTCCAACCTTTCTTTCTGCTGGTTAACCCTTTCACCGCCAAAGTCGCATTTTAGCACCACAGTGATTTAACACCAATGCCACTAAAAGTAAAAGATATCAAATTGGGGTCTATTATCTAAAGACCCTATTGTCTAAGTTTTGGGAAATAAGGGTAGACCTTATTTTATATATGTCACAGGAGAATCCCCAATACTGCAATGCTTTTTGTTCTCTACCCGGGTAAATTTAATGGAAATGTTTTGCTGAAATACGGCTGGCGGTGAAAGGGTTAAACCTCCTACCATTGTACAATAGACCCTCCTCCTTCCAAACCCTACCACCCCCGCGGAAGGAAAAACACCGAGTGGGAGGAGGCCCTTTGTGCGTTCCAGCATCCTTTCTTAGGAGCCCTCCCAAGTTGTTGCTATTCAAACAAGGGGGGGGAATGCATGGGGGCAAATGAAGAGGACAGTCACCTCTTCTTTGCTGTGGATGGCCGTGTTCTGGTATTGACGGTGTGTACAATGCACCCACATTCCTGCCGTCCACTGGGCAGTCTGACCTCAAAGTCACTCCACTTCAACGTTCATACCCACATTCTCCAGCCTCGTCAATCGCATCCCCATGATCCACCCACCCACATTTTCTACCCTGCCTCCACCAGCTTTTTGTACTCCCTGTTCTTACTCCCAGTTCTGTAAGAACAGGGGTACATTGGAATGGGAACGAGGGCTGTGCATTTTGTCTGTCTGTCTGTCTGTGTGCGTGTGGCCAAAAATGTCTTCCACTTCACTGACAGTGTCTAAACTACTGAACCAATCTTCACAAACTTTGGCAGCATGTTTTTTTACTCTGTCTAAATACTACCCGTAGTGCCAGGTTGACCAAACGGCAAGCCATATCAACGTAATCCCCAAGAATCAGATTTGAATAATTATTACAAAGACGATGAGAATGGGTGGATTTGAACCAAAGTTGGTTTGGTGAAAAAGTGTCATCTAAAAATTGTTTTGGTAAAATAATTGGGTGTTGCCATACCGGTACAGAAAAATGTTAAATACAAAAGTAAAGTAAAAATAATGAAATAATAAAGTGGTTTTTGAGTTATTTTTACTAGCTTGATTGAATGTTGTGCAGTTGATTGTACATGTCCCCATGTGGATAGGCCGGAGGCCTCACATTAAAAATCCAGTGTTCCAGTGTTCTCTCTCTCTCTCTCTCTCTGTCTCTCTCTCTCTCTCTGTCTCACACACACTATCCAATGTTTTCTTTTAATGATATGAATTTATTTGTCACTATGCCAGCATCAACTTTTTCTGACAACATTGCGCTTTCATGGTGGGTCAGTCTCACTCTCCCAAAACAAAAGGAAACACAAAGAAACTACTTTGCTGGACACACATCTTGAGACATACAGTGGAACCTCCCTTATAAGACCTTCAAAAATCATCCCAAATGAGGTCTTAAATGGGAGGGAGTTGCATAAGGGAGGCATTATTAACCTTTACCGGATCATGCTTTTGACTACACGGACACGATGGCGGGGGTCTTACACGACCCCCTACTCAGCAAAGAGCAAATTCCGAGGTGTTTATCCCTGTCCGGATGGCGGGGGTCTCCCACGACCCCTACTTGTCAAAGAGGCACCATGTGTTTATCCCTGTCTGGATGGCGGGGGTCTACCACGACCCCTACTCAATGCACTGCAGTGCTCTTTAAAGTAGGGGTCATGGGAGACCCCCGTCATCCGGACAGGTATATCAAAATTACGCGTCATATTACATCATTTATATTTTATACACATTAATGAAATTTAACACACTTAAAGCCATTTACGTTTTTGACAAAGTCATGAAATTTCATGAAGATTGCTTAAATAGTTTTAGAGATATAACATGTTTTGTGTGTCAAGGGGTCATGGGCGACCCCAGAAATCCGGTAAAGGTTAATACTTACAAAGAAGGACAATGTCTCAGAGAAGTAGGTCTTAAATGGAAGGGTCATAATGGGGGGGGTATTATAAGGGAGGACATTTTAACTGTTTTTTTGTTTGTTTTTCTTCACAAGTTTATCAAAATCCACTCTTAAATACAAATCACTTTACAATCCAGCAGTTTCAGAAGTACAATCTTACTCAAGTACAAACTACAATCTTACTCATAATTTAAAAAAAATATTTTTAAACACTCATAAATTTGTAATCCTACTACAATCCCGTGGGGATACCGGGGGTTCTTTTGTACAAATAGTTTCCCCACCTTCTGGAAGTTCTGTGGTTGTAACTTCCTCTAAATGACAGTGACTTTCCCTTTGCTTACTGTCATCTGATCTATCTGTCTGCTTTACTTGTCCAGTCTCCTACATTTTGTCCAGAAATTCTTACAGAGATATTCTCCAGCCGAAGATAGACATGCTGAGCCTATTTCTTAGATAAGCGCATACCAGCAGTATGACACATCTGCGCTCATATTACAGGAAACTGTCTGAGCAATCGACGATGAAGACGTAGTACTACTACTAGTGATTTGTACATTATGAAGGCATGCATCACATTAGGATAATCATGATTGGGTGTCCATCTGACAGACTGAACCATGCAAAACAAAAAAAACACTGTGACCTACAAGAAAACAACAACGAAATATTCTATAATAATATGCAATATTTTTACCTTTGTTCTTGGGCAGTAAAATGACAAAGTTGGTTTTGTACAAAAAGCTACATATTTACTAATACTATTAGACAATAATCATGATAACAAAAATTACTGCAATTTTGCAAACATTATTTACATAAACATCTGTATGACACATCGTTTTCATGTGAACTGTACAATTATACATTCAACATTCACCCTCCTTTCCCTTGAAGTTAATGCTTACAAGGGGGATAATCAAACCAAATGGTATTCAGAGCACTTAATCTGTATCATCCTGTGAACTCATTTCCACACATTTTCTGTATCAAATTTGACACACACACACACACACCAAATTAACCCATTGTGGTCCAACAATGACAAAAAAATACATTCAATTTGAAGTGAACTGAACACAGTATTTCCTGACCTAATGATATTCACAAAGCAACTATGATGATACACACAAAACAAAAATAACAACACTAAAGTGAAGTCTGCCTTTGATTTCAAATCAAAGCAGAATTATTATTCCTAAAAAGAAACATATCCTTAATTCAGTCCATTCGTCAAGCTGGGCATGGTCCATGGTCCTTAACATTATCACAACCTTTCAATGTTTCATGCCATCAAAGTGGACACAAATGTTTATCTTTCCAATCTATCCTAACCCAACAAAAAAATTCATCTTTATATTAAAAGACAAGTGTTTGTCTGTGTGAAACACAAAACAGGCCTTATAACTCCGCCGTTTTTCAACCGAATCGCTTCAAATTTGCTGTGAGCCCTAACGGGGCGATGGCAACGGCAACCGAGGCGGCCGTGTCATTTGCAACTCCGCCGTTTTTCCACCGAATCGCTTCAAATTTGCTGTGAGCCCTAACGGGGCGATGGCAACGGCAACCGAGGCGGCCGTGTCATTTGCGCGGTATGGCAAATGCGCGAAACGCGTATCCACCGGCCTATCGGCGCCCGTATATCCGGTATTTCTGGACCGATTGCCTTCAAATTAGGCAGGTAGATGACCGGGGACGGTGACTATCGATGTGCCAAACCGGAAGCGAATCGATTCAGAAACGCGCACGATATACGCCGCTTCACCTTTTCACAAATAACTCTGCCGTTTCTTAACCGAATCGCTTCAAATTTGCTGTCAGGCTTGCTGTGGCAGGGGCAAAGCCTGGCAGCAAATTTGAAGAGAATCGGGAGAGCGCGTCACTCTCAGAGCAGCGCCAACGGGAAACAGGGCCTTATAACTCCGCCGTTTCTTAACCGAATCGCTTCAAATTTGCTGTACTCAGCGTTACCAGTACTTGGCATTACCGTTACTAGGGAGAGCGCAACACTCTCAGAGCAGCGCCAACGGGAAACAGGGCCTTATAAACTCGATTTTCCCGAATCGCTTCAAATTTGCTGTACTCAGGTTACCAGTACTTGGCGTTACCGTTATTAGGCGTTACCGTTACTAGGGAGAGCAGCGCCAACGGGAAACGAGGCCTTATAACTCCGCCGTTTCTTAACCGAATCGCTTCAAATTTGCTGTACTCAGCGTTACCAGTACTTGGCGTTACCGTTACTAGGCGTAACCGTTACTAGGCGTTACCAGTACTCGGCGTTGCGCTAGTTGATCAATAAAAACAAATCTTTAAAAAACAATACATATTAGAAAGAAATTGATTTATTATTTCTAAAGGGACAGTTTTGGTTGAAAAGAAAATTTGACAAATTATGCAACAATGATTAATTTTGTAAGTTTACTCGAGTTTCTTTCATTTCAGTGTGTAGTATCTTGCCAGTAGAAAGACATAGCATCTCTGCATGTGCTGTAATGGCCCAGTGTTATTAGCTTCCTTCGGTGAGATTGTTATTATGTGGGTTATGCAGACCTGTTTACCCCATATTTTCACTTTTAGTAACACCAAGCCTTCAAATTAGTAATTTGGGGCAACTTTTAGTAATACACCGAGCTTTTTTCTTCTTCTTCTTCTTCTTCGCCTCTTGCAGCCAACTTCATCAGGTTGAAGATTTTGATGCACTTTGGGGGGTAGTAAGAAGATAAGAAATTAGAAAGCTGAGGAGATAGAAGTAGCCTAATGGAAAGGAAAGTAAACATAAAATAAACCTAGTGTGGATCTGATTTTTTTGATTTTTTTTTACTAAAATAAAAAAATCTTATTTTTTGTTTGCTGAGCGTAATTGGGGGTCTCAAATCGTAGTGATTACGAAAAAATTCATAATAGTAAACAGGTCTGGACTTATGGTAGAAACTAAGTTGAGCGAGAAAGATATATTAAAAGAAATAAGCGTCACTTAAAAAAATATACCAGTTCTTTTTTATAAAACACAAGATTTGGGTGGTATACATTGGTTTATCACAGTACTTGGGTTAATTCACACTTTGGCTTAGTGCACGCAACATCTGCAGTTTGGACAATGAAAGTGGACACATTTATTTTGTTGCCTCTGTAGACATTTTTGCTTGAATAAGGTAGTTGATTAGCACTTCTAGAGAAAGACATAACAAAACTGGTGTGTTTATTGTGTTTTACTATTTGACAATGAAAGAAGCTTGCATGTCCGAAATAAGCTGCCATTTTGAATGAAAGTTTTTGAAACATTAACTTTTTTTTTGTAATCACAAAATACTGGAAACTCTGTTCCTTTCTGTTTATTTCAAACATTTGATATCTTGCTCTCTTTCTGAATTAGACAGTTATGGTCTTATAGATATCATACAAATGTGTTTGAAATAAGACACCCCTTACAAAACGTGGTTGTTTCCAGTAATGTAGAACTGCACACATTTTTCATTAGATTTGTGTACATGAAGATCAGAAGATAGTGAAACTAGTAGGATTTTATCAGATTCATGTAGACAGTAATAACTACTATTTAATCAGACTCAGAGTCATACTGTACAACTGAAGTTGGTGTGGAGCATGTCCTTTACAGGCTTAACCATCTTGGTCTACAGTGGACTCTTGCTGGCTTGAAACATCTCTTTTAAACAGGCATTTTAACCACAATGATTTAACACCCATGTGGCCTCTCGATTAAAATCCAAAAATGGTAACTACACAATCTTATTAAGGAAACTATGGCTGATTGTCTCAGTTAAGTTTAAAGTATCACTGAAAAGGGGCTGGCGGCGAAAGGGTTAAGCTGCATGGAACTCCTGTTTTGCATCATGATTTTACTAACACTTGCTTTTCAACTTAATAAAAACACAATAATTGTCCATTTTGATGCTCATATTAATAATCACTCACTCAGGACAAAACACAAATTAATTCCTTTTTTTTTTTACACATTTCAATTATCAATAGCCTTAATCAGTTAATGGGACACGTTAAATTCTAATAATAAACTGACATATATATACTGTAAATCCAATCTTTGAGAAGAGTAGCATTAACCCCCTTCCCTGTCGGCCCCTCTACGACTGGCAATATGGTGTCATTGATAATCATAATGTCATAACTTTTGATGTCACAACTCTGGAACATTGCCTTTTGCTTTACAGAAGTCAGGACAGATATATACCTCTACACCCATTTTGTCAGATTGCATTTAAACAGGTCTCTTTTCATTTTTATAATTAAAAGAAAACAATAATTTCTGCATTTTTCTCCGGCAGTGAAGGGGTTAATGCACTGTCTGCCATTTTCCTACTTGTTTGTAAACATTATGAACACTGTCTAAAAGTGAAAACCAAAAGTGTACTTTACTTCAACCGAGTGACTTGTCATGTAACATACAATATGCACACATCACCCACTGTACTGAAGTTCCCCACACATCCACAAACTTCAATCTAAGTACATGATTCCAAATCACAAGTCTACAAATGAATTGAATGCATTGCCCCTGTTCCATTCAACTCGAGTAACTCTTCTAGCACCATGGGCGAATACAGTCGCCCAAGACATCACTCTACACTCCCACCAAATGCAAACACATTCACTGCCAAGCACCCTGCCATGTGTCTTTAGGTCTTTTGTCACTGTTTCTTCCGTTAAAGCAACACATGCACACTCGAAAAAATAGTTACTCCCCTCTTAGTCTTATCGGTTGAGAGGCAACGGACAACCTATAACGTCGAAAAACAAGCAAAAAAAACATGGCGCTAGACGAGTTAGTCTTCTGATTTGAGAGACATTGATCACCTTTTGGTAATCTTCTGCACACAGCACCCGAGAAACAGATACCAGTTCAGTTTGTTTTTTCCATCAATACTTGCATTGTTGTTGGCTGGTCCTTTTCTTTACTTGGCAACTGATCGGTCAGCCTTCTTACTTTTGTGGGCCAAGACAGTTTCTGTCACCGTTTTACTCTTTGAACTTGACCTCTGGCTTGTGGGTCAGCGGTGCTTCTGTTCAGAAATCATCACTTGTGGGCACCCCTGGAAGTATATGAAGACTCAGTTTACGAACACGCTTACTCTCTGACACTCCTACGCCAGACTCTCAGTTCACCTTTCATGAGGAGTCTCCACTGGTGAAGTCCAGCACGACACTCCTATGACAGACTCTCAGTTCACCTTTCATGAGGAGTCTCCGCTGGTGAAGTCCAGCACGACACTCCTACGACAGACTCTCAGTTCACCTTTCATGAGGAGTCTCCGCTGGTGAAGTCCAGCACGACACTCCTACGACAGACTCTCAGTTCACCTTTCATGAGGAGTCTCCGCTGGTGAAGTCCAGCACGACACTCCTACGACAGACTCTCAGTTCACCTTTCATGAGGAGTCTCCACTGGTGAAGTCCAGCATGACACTCCTACACCAGACTCTCAGTTCACCTTTCATGAGGAGTCTCCACTGGTGAAGTCCAGCATGACACTCCTACGGGTTCACCTTTCATGAGGAGTCTCCACTGGTGAAGTCCAGCATGCGCTGGAAGATGTTGCTGTCGGCATGTTTTAGCGGGGAGCGGGCGGTCTTGGAGCCGTGGGAGGACCCCGGCGTGCCGGTTCTGGACACTGCAGGGACACCTGGGGCACCAGGACCCGGGGACACCTCCTCACTGCCACCACCCATCCCTTCTGGCGCGACTGATTCCAGTGATTGTCCAGGCTCTGCTTCAGCCTCTGGCTCTAGCGGCGGGGGTCCACGATCTCCCTCCACTTCCATATCAGACTCCTCTCCCTGTAGTTCTGAGGATACTGTCTCACTAACAATACCTGCACTAGATTTTCGGTCTTTCACAGGTGGGACGGTGTTCTGTTCTTCGGAACAGGCTCCCTCAGAATGTGTCTGTTTTCGCTGTGATGTGCACAGTTCTGATGAGGATTTGTTGTGTTGTTTTGTGGCCATGGCACTGGTAAGCTGTTCTGAGGACAGTCCTGTCGTGTTTGTGTTGTGCACTGTGGGTTCGTTGTCTGATGTGAGGGAACCACCTTGATGGGGTGCAGAGGTACATCGCAGTTTGGCCAGCGGAACATCACTGTCTTCATCATCAGAATCATCATCATCAGCCACAAGCCTACGCTTTGTGGCTTTAGACACTGGGTCCTTTTCCCCATCACTACCACTACTATTACTGTTCATTGTAGAGCACTTTGATTCCTGGTTCTTCCTATCACTGCAGGCAGACTGGCGGACATGTTCACTGTTTAACTGTGCACCTGCATCTTCTGTCAACAGTCGACCTCCTTGTGACGCTGTTGTGGAACACACAGTCGATGACACACTGACAACTGAAGGCGACGACACAGACACAGCTTGGGAAACCACACTGGAAGATGATGGGGCTGCACATGTTCCACCCGCCTGTGAAGAAGGAACTAAACTGGACTCTGGCGACACAGACAACGCTGAGGAAGGACCATCAGTGACTGTTGACGACTGACTGGTGTCGGGCTGATTTTTTCCAGAGGAACACAGGGCTGGAGACGAGACACCACTGCTTGAGGCAGTCACAGACGAAGCAGCTTCCGACACCCTGGCCTGGGCAGCCTTGGTGACGGTGGCGGATGCTGACGTTGGTGCAGCGTTGGGCATGGACGGAGCCTTGGGTTTGATCTGGAGGCCGGCCTGCAGGCGAACCACCTGGCCCTGTCCCCCGGGGGCCTGCTGCACAATCCTGATCTTGTTCTCTGCCACCAGGCGCTGGTAGTCCTCCTTGGAGATGCGCATCACCCGGGGAGCCGCAGGTCTCACCACCATCGACCCAGGCATGGCGGGTCTCATCGCCCCGGGTGAAGTACCCGTCACTGCAGGCTGAACAGCGCCGCTCTGTTGAACAGCGGAGGTCACCCGGTTCGCCCCGCTGCTGCCAGGACTCTGGGGCTCCAGAACCGGCGGTCCTAGAGCGGGGGAGACGCCTGCCGTCCCTTCCTCCTTGGCCTTGCCCGGCTCCTGTTTCCCAATCTGAGCCGTCATTGAACTGGGCACCATGCGCCGCAGCCTGGGTGGGCCTTCGTCCTCCAGCGAGGGTCGCGTGTCTCTCCGGTAGCTCCAGGTCGGGGTGGGCACTCCCCCCGTGGCAGCGGAAGCCTTCTCTTCAGCGGAGAAGGGCAGCTCCGGCTCCAGGACCGGGGGCATGTCGTTCCAGTGCTTGCTCTGCGTCTGCGTCCTGTTCTTGCAGTAGTCGAAGACGCGGTCGCCCGGGGAGTACATGCACTTGGCGGGACGCGTGCTGGTGATGGTCTGGCGGCCCCCAGACTGAAACTTCAAGTCCATCAGTTTGGTATTGGGGCTGCTGGCCTCAGGCACGGGGTCTGGCAGGGTCACCGACCTCTTGGAGTCATAGCCCGTGAACTCCTGGTCCCCTGGGTCCTCCAGCAGAGAGGAGTTCCCTCCACTGCTGGCACGGTTGCTTCTCCGCCCCCTGTTCGATCCCGTGGGCTGGTACGTGATCAGTTCGTTGCCATATCGGGTCACAATCTCACTGTTATCCTGGAAACAGGACAAACAAAGTCAGATTAGTCATCACTGTCAAGTTATGTTCAGAACCACTAAGGCATCTTTTGTACAACTTCCATCTTAGACCTCAGATCATAAGGAGTGATCTAGTTCACTGGAGCCCAAATCAAACATCCATATACCTCACAATCTATGATGGAATGCACTAATATTTTGTCAATGCCTTATACAGAGGCTGTCATGTATTAACATTTTAGACCTCTTCATTATTTTCTTCATACTTAAAATCTCATAAAAATAAAATATGAAAAGATTTTTTCCCCCATTTCATCGATTTGTGGACAGTTGTAAAGCAGAGCAAAGATTAATTAATTCTGGTTTGTTTTGAAAGCCGTTTCTTAACTTTTAAATTAAAAAATGAAATAATGTGAAAGCTCTTATGCCAAGCATTAAGAAACTTGCTCACTAAAAATGTCTTTACCAACTACAGAAACAGAAAACTGACAATAATTTCCTTTCTGAACCAAACAAAATCTATTAAACAAAGGTGTGGCTCGCCAACAAAACCAATCAGGTTTTGCCCAAACTGTTTTGATGTTGTTTTCCTGGCAAATACTAATAACAATTCTCAATTTTTTTTATGATCCATAATCAATACACCAGGGCCTGTATTCACGTTGAGATAGCATGAGACTTAGCATGATGCTAACTTAGAAGCTCTTCCAATGTCCTATAGGATTTAATAGGACTTTTGGAAGAGCTTCTAAGTTAGCATGATGCTAAGTCTCATGCTATCTCAACATGAATACAGGCCCAGGTCAAAGAATGCGCATGAATCCTGCCACAAAGTTTTCCCCACTATACCCCATTTAGTATTTAAGACATGTTTACCCTTATAATGAACAACCTGGAATTTGCCACAGAAAAACCCAGAATTTGAGGGGAAAAAAACAGAATTCACATCGCAATGTCGCTTGTGCCGCCATGCGAAATTTTGAAGTCCACATTGCAGTACTTGCAGTGTGCATGCTCGTCTCCCAAACGCGAACTTGTTATTCCTGGCACTTTCAAATACTTTTGAGAAAACTTCTGCTTCACTTTTTGCTGTCGTTTGTCGAAGATTTCTGGCGCTTGCCGCCTGCGGTTGACTTGCCTGATGACCTGTTTGGCACAAAACTACAATCTCTGCCAACAAGAATTACTATCATTGGTTGAAGGGGGTCCACGGACCAATGAAACATCGCGTCTCAGAACTCCAAGGTTTCGGTCAACCTTTTCATACAAACGGAAACAAATAATCCCGGGATCAGCGTTCACCCAGAATTTATTATTTTACCCAGAATGTTTGCAAATTCCCGGGATAATTCCGGCAAAACCGGGAGGGTAAACAGGTCTGAGTATTTACACATCATTCTATTCTAAATCACAGCTAGGCTAAACTGAACCAACCAAAGATATAACACCAGAATGTCACAAATCAGTAACCACAAAGTTGAGTAATCATACTTTCACTCTAAGCAACCGACCTTTCTCAAGGAAAAAACAGTTGGATAATCAAAATCAAAAGGACTGAAATGTTATTTTGAGATAGCCGATATTTCAAGATAAAGACAATGCTTTGCCGTAAGGAGGAATAAATTGAGACCATAACATTATTGTGAATTATTCAATTTTTTGTGGTACAGTGGAATCTCCATTTTAAGACCTCGAAAAATCATCCCAAAGAAGGTCTTATAAGAAGGAAGGATTTGTATAAGGGAGGTAATTTTAATGCTTACAAAAAGAGCGCAATGTCTCAGAGAAGTAGGTCTCAACTCACTCGGGACGAATGAGCCGGCTCCGACGAATGAGCCGGCTCCGGCTCATGGCTCGCACAACCGTTTAGGACGAATGGCCCGGGTCCGGCTCATAAGAGTTTTCAATAGGTTTTGATTTCTGGCGCGTAACCAGCTTTCCGGTGCAAAGTCATAACCTATTTTCAGTTTGCTTTGACCTTGCCTCTCTTGAAATCAACCAATCATTGCAGACTTCCCATTCAGGTTTGGTTGTAGAGGGGGGTCAAAGATCGGAATGTGAAATTTTCCTTCTTTCTATGTGTTAGCTGTTTTCGTCAATAGGAGACAAACGACGAAGGTATGGAATCTGATATTTTACGATCGTTTAGTGCATGGTGTTAGTAATCTTATCTGAAAATATCAGTCCATAACTTTTCATAACTTTTTTGTGGTGATGGGTTTTCGAACCTAGTCGAATGGCCCGTCCTAAACGGTTGTAAGGGGAAGCAACTGGCCAGTGCCGAGTGAGTTAAGTGGGGCATCTTATAAGGGGGGTCTTTTATAAGGGAGGTTCCACTGTACCCGTTTTTTGAGACAGCGGGTTTCCACTACTGAAACTAAAACTAAGTGCAGCCAAGCCAGAACCCACCTCAGACAGCAGTTTGGGGAAGGCCTCGGAGGCCCTCCTGCTGGCCTCCCGCTTCACGCGGTACCTGCGGGCCCCCACCCCCACCTCCCTGGTGCCGCCGCAGAAGTCTTCGTCCTCCTCCTCCTTCTTCACCCGCACCACAGGAAACATGCGCCTCAGCGACCGGTGGAACGAGTTGTGAAGGTTGCGCGCCATCATGGCAAAGTCTGGGGAGAAAGAGGAAAACATTGGTAAAAATCGACAAACATGTGAATAAATCTGATCTGATCTGGTAGGTGTGCTGCCTAGTTCCACAGCAGGAATCATCTGTTAAACAAGGGTTGAAAAGTCTTTAACATAATTGGATAAAAGTCTTTCTTTTTTTTATATTCCACAATTACTAATATTAACTCATTCAAGCCATATATGTCCGGAATTAATAGATAGCTGTCAATTTGATACTTTAAGGGAAGTAAATCTGTGTGCACATCACTGCAGATTCTGCAGTGTCCAAAGTTGCAGAATCCAAAATCAGCAGTCCAAAGGGAACAAATCTATGTTAGGCCATCAAGAGGCAATCACCAGAGGAGACACTGCACTGCTGCTGAGTCATTTCAGTGGAGTTCAGTGAAGCCTGTTCTGATCTAACTGCGAAGGACATCACCTACTGACGACAATGTCTAGGTCGCAGAGCTAGCATGAGTGAGGTCCTCCTCCGAGGGTGCCACCATGTCCGTCCATTGACAACTCCCATAAAATGCAGTGATCGCGATAAGAATGTTGAAAACCAGTCCCATCAGCAACAATACCCCCCAACAACCAGTATCAAAACCAGTCCCAGGGAAACAAAAACCAGTGAAAACCACAACGTCAAAGCCTCTATTAAACAATTTATCAGTTTTAGCACACAAAAATTATCAGTCCCTGGGGCTGACAGGTCAAATGTTTTTCCCATATTTGTGTTTTGCAATCAGTATTTTACTGATAATTACCAGTAAATGCTATTACTGAAAATGCAGTGCTCCAAATGCCTTTTGACCCGAAATGCACCAACTTGAAAACTGAGGGCACCATGAGAGCAGGGCGTGCAAGGCCAGAGTGTGGGTGGTGTTCTTACCGCTGTCCTCGCCATTGTAGTTGTGGCAGTTGTCAACGATGAGGTCCATGTCGGCGATGAACTCCTCCTTGCTGCTGTAGCGGTGGTTCTGCAGCTTGGTCTCCATCTCCGACAGAGTCATCGGCATCTGCACAACACCACAGACCAGCACAGCGAAAGAGTTTATTAAAGTTCAGTGATCACTGCTATCAGACATTACCCCAACACCACAGCAAAAGAGTTCATTAAAGTTCAAAGATCACTGCTATCAGACATCAACACACACGTACACACACAGAGATACACACCTACCTAATATCACTGTTGTGTGAGATTGTAAACTAAAAACAAGGGGAGGTAATCTTAACCTGTGCATAAAGGGATTTTGTTCATTTATGCACTGCAGCCGCTTCCACACAATAAACTAGGTATTCCAAAGGGGTTTTCAATAATACATGCTACACATTGTCTGTTGCTACAGTTTGATAGATCTTTTGATCCTGATTAATGTGATACCAAAAACAAGTCTGTGTGGTAAAAAAAAAAAAAGTTATGACGTTTTATGTGATTTTTGGACTTAGAAAATTTTTCGGCAACATTTTTGTGCCATTTTCACTCGCACACAGCAAAAAAACATAAAGTCACAGAGATCTCAAAGTTTTGGTTTTTAATCTTTATATACTGGTAATCAAACACACAAAATTTGTTGACATCAAATGCTTTACAAAAAAAGTTGTAAATCTCCAAACTCGGTCAAAAATTAAGTTATTTCCACAGATTCTTGGAACAAAATCGCACAATGGGGGTATTTCAAAGGTCTGGTACACAGTTGTTTTCAGTACCATAACTACAAAATCTTGATTACAACTTTATAGTGATAAAGAGATTATGCTCAATTTTTTTCAGAACTCTGTTTGTGATAGTTACATCATACTGGTCCAATGAAAATGGTACATCATCGAATTTGAGCGCCTGGCCAAAAAGGATCAATTTTGAAGGTTTTTCAAATTGCTATAACTTTTTCATTTTTAATGCTACTGAGTTGCCCTTTATACCAAATTGTCAAGTTTTTAATGTCCTCTACTCTGAAAACAAGTAAAAGTGCTAAATTTACAAAACATTTAAAAAATTTATGCTTTTTTTTAACAAAAATATTCAAATTTGTAATTTTTTCACATTTTCAACTTTCTTTCTTTTTTTTCCTGAATGAAAATTATGAATAAAAACTCATACCAAATTGTACTTCTGTCTTTTGTGGTTTTATTGGTGTGCTTTTTATTCTTGTGTATGATGTGTTATTATTTTTAAATATTTGTTGAAAATACCAACCGTATTGGAGATTTTGGCCACCGCCAGAGCCTTCAGACTAAGGCCGTCGGCACCCCCCGGCACTTCATGGCTTTGGATGAGCGTGCCCCTTTACTCAATATTAACTAAAATGGTTATATCTAAAAGAAAATTGAATGCTCTTTAAAACCATGTACTTTTTGAAAGGGTGGGGCAAAAATTTAGTTCAAACTGTTCAAAATAAAATGTCTTATCGAAAATAACATTTTTGCATAAAAGTTACACCGATCGAAAGCTTGGGGTTTCCTCTTCCCGTGACAACATGTTCTATTTTTATCCGACCAATGGGCATGCTCAAACAATTGCCAAAAAGGCGTGCAGCGCGTGACCATTCACTAGCTGGCGGACAACAATACAACAAGGAACAAAAAACAAATATTTTTGCATGATGCACATAGACTTGATTGAGTTATGCCGTAATGCATTATTCAAAATGACAACGTCAAATTCTTTGGCAAGCAATGCTTTGACAGGTGAGTTTCCCTCAGTCCTGAGAGGTTCCTGGCACATTCAGGTGGAAACCCGGAAGCAGGAATCAGATCTTGGAACCATTTCGCCACCTGCAACATAATAAAACAGAATATATGCGTCAGTTCTTTGATTTAACTTTTATTTTCCGAAATGAATACTTCCATATATTTTCATCTTTAGCAACTAAGCAAGACACCACAAGTGCTTTGCGTTAAGATTCTGTTGTGAAGTCCTTACATGAATTTAAACTTGAGGGAAAAAACAACCTTCAATTTTTTTTCCCCACCTGAAATATAATTTTCCCATCTTTTTTTTCAAAGACAAAGTAAAATGAAGCTAATATTTAAATAATCTGAAACGAATCTCCAAAATTTATTTGAAAACTCCTAATTGGCCCACTCCCAGTACGGTGATTATGAATCACATCAGGTGGTAGTTGACCTCCTGTCAGTCGTTGACGACCATGGATGTTGGGCCCTAGGTCAGGCAATGCAATAGAACATTGTATTAATTTAGTCGCACACACAGAACGAGAGAAAGGTTATGTGCGTATGTGCATGCATATTTGCATGTGTGTGAGCTATTAATAAAATTATTATAATTATATTATGTCTTTGTTGAACTTCGTTTTTAAAATTTTAAGCGCATATATAAAATTTAGTCTCTCTCTCCCCTTAGTGTGTGTGTGTGTGTGCGCGCGAGAGAGAGAGAGAGCAGGCATGGGAATTGTCAGAGACAAAAAAATCTGAAAAGCCCCCCCCCCCCCCCCCCCCCCATTTTTACAGCATTAAAATATAATATTATAAAAATTGAAGTATTTAGTAACTTAAAGTTTGCCTTTAAAAAAAATGTCGCGGACAATTCCCATGCCTGCAGAGAGAGAGAGAGAGAGAGAGAGAGAGAGAGAGAGTTTTAGGAAGTCAGTTGCCTGAAACTGCATCAAATTGTCTTAATTCAGGTACATCCACATGCACTGTGTGTTGTTGGGTCTTTAATTGTATGTTTATTATTGGGTTGCTAGGTGCTTGAGTTAAGTTCCTTGTAGTGTGTGTGTGTGTGTGTGTGTAAAATAAAGCGTGCAGAAATCAAAATCTCATGTTTGTGAATGAGAAACAGCAGACCTTTATCAATCATTCAATGTATTGTTAGTGTGTGTGCATTCTCCAGTATCTGTTCATTGTTAATGAAACACAATATTGAGAACAATTGACTGTTTTTTGTAGTTTTGCTTAGCATTAACTAGTTTCGATTTTGTTGGTAGCCGTAGGTCTAGGCCAAGACAACGTTTACTTAGGCCTAGCATGATATTCCTCTCTATCTCAGAATCTGGGTTGAACTTGAAGTTGAAGATGCTTCACTTTACTGACTAAAGGTTTTCAATTCAGAAACAAACAGTTGAATCTTTTGCAAAATACATGCAGAAGTCTAGAAGCGCAATAATTTTAACCAAAACAATTACTGATTTGAATAAGTATTGGGCAAAAAACGAGGAAATATAATTCTGATCCTAGGCCTAGGCCGATCGAAAAACAGAATCGAATATTGCCAAGGGAAGTCACTCAGTCTAACTAGTCAGACAGACCATTTTTTCAACATCACGTGATCTCACATTTTGATCGATTTCTTTAAAATCTTTCAATGTTATTTCTAATTACATCTTTAAGCGTTAATAATAGGCTTTTTCCAAAACATCTATAATGGTTATGATCGGTTTACATGATGAGAAAAAATTAGCTCGGCTTCGATAGTACTCGACTGCTCGCCGTGTCAAAGATTTGATTTCTAGCTCAAGAACGATGTCATGTTTTACGGAAATACAAAACTTTACATCATCATATATGCATAAAAAATGCACGAATATAATCTTAAACAGCAATACTCACCTAGCATGGAATCAATATCGTAGATAATTTCAAGATGGGCAATATTTTCGCGATGAAACTGAACCTCTGTTAGCGTTGTCGTGCGTGCGCCATTTTTGTCGGCCAGTTGTAAATGGCTGAATGAGGTCACGCGCTTCGCGGAGTTTGGGTTCGTGGTTGAGCCTGCCCATTGGTCGGATACAAATAGAACATGTCGTCACGGGAAGAGAAAACCTCAAGCTTTCGATCGGTGTAACTTTCACGCAAAAATGTTGTCATTTTCGATCAGAAATTTTACTTTGAAAAGTTTGAACTAAATTTTAACCAGCTTAACATTACCCCACCCTTTCAAAAAGTACATGGTTTTAAAGAGCATTCAATTTCCTTTTAGATAGAACCACTTTAGTTAATATTGAGTAAATGGGCAGGCTCATCCAAAGCCATGAAGTGCCGGGGGGTGCCGACGGCCTTAGTCAGAAGGCTTGTCGGCGGCCAAAAACTCCAATACGGTTGGTATTTTCAACAAATGTTTAAAAATAATAACACATCATACACAAGAATAAAAAGCACACCAATAGAACCACAAAAGACAGAAGTACAATTTGGTATGAGTTTTTATTCATAATTTTCATTCAGGAAGGAAAAAATGAAAGTTGAAAACAAGCAAAAATCGGGATTCTGGGCAGTTTGTCACAGCTGCAAGGCAGGGCTTTGGAATACCTAAATAAACGCACACACACACACTTGGTGATGTACCGAGGATCGAAAAGTGATAAGACAAAACTGTCCTGAGACAAGAGAAATCAATAGGACAATGTCCTGGCTCTCACATAAATCAATAAGACAAAGCATGTCTGTTAATAATTTAATTAGACATTTGTCCTGACAGGGAGAGAACACAATATGACTTTTTAATTTTAATAGGTCAATGTCCTATGACCGGGGCCTTGGGACATCACTGCTGACACTTACACACAACAATCAAAATTTACTTTGATCAGTAACATCCAAAAAGCGGCATCATCTAAAAAGACCAAAAGCAACATTTGAACTGAAGTTTTGGTTGAGCGTTGTGGCCACTAATATAATTCAATCCATTGGATCAGCAATTGATGACAGCTAATTCATAAGGTAATGACTCAACGGTATGAAACTAGTTGTTCACGTCAGGTTGGCGGGGTCGCTTACCTTGATGATTTCAAAATAGCCAGGTGCAAACTTCTCCTCCACAGGCTCCACAAACGGCCACGCCTCGCTGTGCTTCATGCAGTGGGCTAACACTGCACACACACAACAACAATAGTCACTCACTCATTGCAAGAATAAAGCATCCACCTGACCCGCTACAATGCATTCAGTACTTAGCAAGTACGCCTCGCTGTGCTTCACGCAGTGGGCTAACACTGCACACACACAACAACAATAGTCACTCACTCATTGCAAGAATAAAGCATCCACCTGACCCGCTACAATGCATTCAGTACTTAGCAAGTACGCCTCGCTGTGCTTCATGCAGTGGGCTAACACTGCACACACACAACAACAATAGTCACTCACTCATTGCAAGAATAAAGCATCCACCTGACCCGCTACAATGCATTCAGTACTTAGCAAGTACGCCTCGCTGTGCTTCACGCAGTGGGCTAACACTGCACACACACAACAATAGTCACTCACTCATTGCAAGAATAAAGCATCCACCTGACCCGCTACAATGCATTCAGTACTTAGCAAGTACGCCTCGCTGTGCTTCACGCAGTGGGCTAACACTGCACACACACAACAACAATAGTCACTCACTCATTGCAAGAATAAAGCATCCATCTGACCCGCTACAATGCATTCAGTACTTAGCAAGTACGCCTCGCTGTGCTTCACGCAGTGGGCTAACACTGCACACACATAACAACAATAGTCACTCACTCATTGCAAGAATAAAGCATCCACCTGACCCGCTACAATGCATTCAGTACTTAGCAAGTACGCCTCGCTGTGCTTCACGCAGTGGGCTAACAATGCACACACATAACAACAATAGTCACTCACTCATTGCAAGAATAAAGCATCCACCTGACCCGCTACAATGCATTCTCATATGTCCCAAGTGTAAACGTAGAAAATATATCCCTTTCTACTATTACGGATTCCCATCAAATTTTAAATCCAGCTATTGTATAAAAATGCAAAAGCAAAGTTATCACTCAAAACTGGTCTGCACTTTAGTAAATGCTTAGAAATGTGAAATTACCATATTTTACAGACGGTAAGGCAATACTTTTGTTCCCAGACTGATATCCCTGCGCCTTATAATGTGACTGATAAAATAGTAAGAAAACAGAGTAACAAAATCTGAATTTTGAGTTAAATTTTAATCAGGTGCGCCTTGTAGTCCGCAAAATATGGTAGTTATTCTGTGCATGCGAATCGTTCATTCTTGCTGATGTTACTATGGGCCATATGGCCTACACAAACCAAATTAAACCTCTTGCTGTTACTGTTATAGTTATTGTATAATGTTGCTCACCTTTGTTCAGCTTTACCACCACTTCCTCTTCTAGACCTTGCTCTTCAGGGGTGGGACTGCACAAAAACAAAATCATGCTAAATATTGATTTCCAATTATTAACATTATTACTAATGGTACCAAAACATTATTACAGTGGAACCTCCCTTATAAGACCTCCCATTATGAGACTCCCTCCCACATAAGACCTGCTTCTCTGAGACATTGCCCTTCTTTGCAAGGATTAAAACTACCCCCCTTATAAGACCCCTCCCTTGTAAGACCTCATTTTGGATGATTTTTGAAGGTCTTATAAGGGAGGTTCCACTGTATAAGACAACAACAACAAAAACACAAAAATGACTTTAAAAAAATCACAACAGAAGACTGAATTCTACAGGTTTTTTTTAAACATTATTCATTTATAAAAAGCCTTACAGTCAGTTGCTACATCAGTAACAAAACAATGCCATTTCAGTGGTGCTTCTTCTTCTTTGTTCTCGCCATGTTAGATGTTTTGTCTGGTCCGGTGGATGAAGGTTGCAGATGACTGCAGCCCTGCTAGGAGACCCCACAGCTTGTCTTCGGGCGCCACAGGCCTGGGCCATATTTCGCATCTCAGTGTGTTGAAGAGAGGGCAGTGGTAAAGCATGTGAGCTGGTGTCCGTATCACATGGCCACTCATCAGTGTGGGAATTCAGAGGTAAAATGTTATGCTTCCTTGCTGAAGTGATCACAATTTCTTGCCAACATTAAAAAACAAACGAACCACTTTTAAATTTTTTTTTAAATTCCTCAAAATAAACGAAATCCCGAACAGAATACTTAGTTACTATGCAGAAAATTTAAGAACCTACCCATCACTTTTGATGCCGTTCATGAGTTCAGGGGGGATCTCCTTGCCCTCAGCTATCAGTCGTGCTCTCTCCTCCCTCAGCAAAACTCGCTTCGCCCGCTCTGCAACAACACAGCGCTGATCACATCACATGAACATGGGTGAAAGAGAAAAATGAACCGATTCCTGAAATGACACGCTTAAATGTGCTTTGAATCTTCTCCATTCCTGTGTTTTGGGAGGTGTTAGTGTTGCATGTCTATCACCATATTTCTGGCTGCCATCAAGTGATCAACGCAAGCAGACAACATTTCTGATGTTGTAAGACTGTTGTTCCTGCCTATCTAAGATAGGCATGATTACACTGTTTTGAGAAACAGTTATCTGTTGTTTTTGTTTTGCTCTCTTAATTGTAAAGAGATACACTAATATGTCAGTTGTTCCTTTTGTGTTCCTTTCGTTTTGTCATGTTTTGTTTGAAGACACTTTAAAATGTTTCTGACCCTTTGACCTCTTTTTGTTATCTTGTCAGTGATTGGTTTGTTTTCTGAATGTTCACGCACAGTTCTCTTCCTTTTTGAATTGAGCCTTTTTCTTGGGTGAATTGTCACTTCAGTTTGAACTATGTCATTAGGTCATGCCAGTTCTTTGTGAACTCAGTACTGGCTTCTGCTCCCTATGTTCACATTTGTCTGGATTTGTTTTACTTCATGTGCCTGGTCCTTGCATGAAAGGTATGTTCCCCCTTTTGGGGTATTTTGCTAGTTTGATCTTGTGGTCTAAACTTGTCCTAAGACATTTTCTGAAACTCTACGGCTTGTTCATTTAATGTTCTGTAGGATATTTTGTCATCCTTTTTTGTGTCTGTCTGCCTCTCTCTCAAAAAAAAAAAAAAAAAAAAAAAAAAAAAAAGTATGTGTAACCAAATATGTTATTGCATGATTTATGTTTCTATCATTGTGACCGACAGGAAGGGGCCTATGCCTATATCTGAATTTTTTTTTTAAAATCATATTCTCTCTCTCTCTCTCTGTTGCTTACTCTTTCTGTCTCTTCATCTGATATCTAAGTTGTTTAATGTTTGCGATAAAGAATTGCCTTGAGTTGGGGCTATGTCAGGCCAGTTGACTTGGGTTTGAGCAGCAGGGCTGCATCACATATGTTGTTATAGGTATGTAGGGCTTGTCGTGGGCCGTGGCGGGCTCCTGGCAGAATATTACTCATTTGAATCCTCTGGAGACGGACTGTGACTGCCTTCGTGGCGGAGTGACAAGAGCAGTCACTCACGTAATGTTCTCTCCCTTTGTTAGTTTGTTTCTACTGTGTTGTTTATGTGTTTTGGCTGTTGGGATGATCCCTGGAGTCCTTTAGCCAGGGTTGGGAAACAAACAACAAAGAGCTTTTCTCCCGTTTAAGTCTTATGAACTGAGTCTTTTTGAAGTTTTGCTTTGATTGTTTCGTGTCACTTTGACTCTTTATGATTCAGAGTATTATAGTTTAGCTTCATGTGGGTTATTCAATTCGTTTTGGGATGACACACCTTTGGGAGAGTGTTTTGGTTTTAGTTCTCTTGACTTCAGTTTGGTCATGAATTGTGAAGTGACCATTCAGTAGCAGTGTGTTTTGAGTATGTTTTGGGTCATTCATTGTCGGTTCCAGTTAAATAGTGAGTAAAGACGAACCTTCATTGTTTCGATTTAATGAATACAATTTAGTTCACTCTCTCATTTGTGTTTCATCTCATGACTTGCCTTTTGTCTCACTTAAGTTTTGTAGTTAATTTCTTACGACCGTGTTTTCGTTCGTTTGTCTCAGTACAACGATTCAGACGATGTCATGACCCACCAGTCCAGTCAAGGGTTGCAGTATGAAGTTGACTATCTGTGCTTGTGACTGTTTCATTTCCCCTATGCCCTTCCTTCAATGCTGTATTTTCAAGGCAGAATAAATGCAGAAGAAATTCCCTTTGTTGAGTTTGGCTAAGTATGACTGGAGCATGACGAACAACGAACCGGCACCCAACCCAGACATAACAACTGTTGTTCCTGATAAAAGACGGCAATTCCTAAAGACTCAATCTGTCAGCTTTTCAATCGTGATTTCAGGAGCGTTCCTAACTACTTTCACCCATGCATAAATGGCAGACATAACTGAGAGCATTTCTGTTCACCTGAAAATGCTACTCGTTGCATTCATGCAATCTCAAACAACAACACAATAAAGCCTGCAACATAAAAAAACCAGTGCTCCAAACAATCATGTACGTCTGTAACTAAAATTCTGGCTGACTGAAAACCAAGGCGTAAGAAAAAAACTGGAGAAAATCTTGGTATCAAATTAATATGTTAACTACCATCCCGATCGATGTCTGAAGGCGTCTTCAGTAGCTATGTTGTGGTCCTGCCAACACCAGCTTTTGTGTGGTGCAGGCGGCCAACCTGTTTTTGATAAATTTAAGAGGGGAAAAAAAAACTAATTCAAAGCCAAATGTGTTGGGGGGAGGTGGGTTTTTTTATGGCTTTTTTTCCGTAAGGATATGTAAGAATGTAAGCAGGCAGTTAAAACAGACCTGTTTACCCCAAATCTTCACTGTCAGTAATCCCAAGCTCTGAAAACAGTCATTTCAGGCATCTGTCCGTAAATTTGCTGCCTGAGAAATCCTTTCACCAGAATTTTTCGCTGCCGTCAAACCTTTTGTTGAGCAGGGGGGGGTGCTGCAACTTCCCATCCAAACCCAACTTCGACAACTGCCGAAATTTTGCACTTCGTACCTATAAAAATGGCGGCATGGAGAAATAAACCGGAAGTATTCATTCAAGGGACATCACTCGAAATGATACCTTTGATAGCAGTAGCGAGTATGGCTCAAACGCCATGCCTTCTTTTGATTTCTTCTTCTTTTTTTTCGCACTCATTCAGCGGAAATGCAGATTTTTTTGTTACTGACCGTAATAGCGTAATCGGAGGTCTCAAAACGTGCTGAAAATTGGTGCTGCAACTTCCCATCCAAACCCAACTTCGACAACTGCCGAAATTTTGCACTTCATACCTATAAAAATGGCGGCATGGAGAAATAAACCGGAAGTATTCATTCAAGGGACATCACTCGAAATGATACCTTTGATAGCAGTAGCGAGTATGGCTCAAACGCCATGCCTTCTTTTGATTTCTTCTTCTTTTTTTTCGCACTCATTCAGCGGAAATGCAGATTTTTTTGTTGCTGACCGTAATAGCGTATCGGAGGTCTCAAAACGTAATAATTATGGACAAATCTGTAGGGAAAACAGGTCTGTTAAAATGACATAACGGACTCAAAGCCCAACTGAAATAAAGAAATAAACCTGAGGCCATTACCTTCCCTGGCGCGCTCTCTCTCCTCGCGCTGTCGTCTCTGCTCCTCCAGCCTCTCCTCCTCCAGCTTCCTCTTCCTCTCCTCCTCCTCAAGGGCTCTGGCACGCTCCTCTTCCTCCTGGGCTTCCTGCAGCAACCGCTCCTGTTCGTCCACCTCGATCTTCTGATACAGCAGCCGGGCAGAATGACGCCGCGGAGCCATAAGCCGCTCTCTGCGTTTCCGCTCCTTCTCCTGGGAAAAAGTGATCAACATTGTAAATCTATGCTCCTTTTCCTGGGAAAATTGTGATCAATGCTGGTTTTCCTGGGAAAAAGATAACATTGTAAATCTATGCTCCTTTTCCTGGGAAAATTATGATCAATGCTCATTTTACTGGGAAAAAGTGATTAACATTGTAAATCTATGCTCCTTTTACTGGGGAAAATATGATCAATGCTCCTTTTCCTTACAAAAATTGTGATCAATGCTCATTTTCCTGGGAAAAAGAGTGATCAACATTGTAAATCTATGCTCCTTTTATTGGGAAAATTGTGATCAATGCTCGTTTTCCTGGGGAAAAGAGTGATCAACATTGTAAATCTACGCTCCTTTTCCTAAAAAAAATTGTGATCAATGCTCGTTTTCCTGGGGAAAAGAGTGATCAACATTGTAAATCTACGCTCCTTTCCTAAAAAAAATTGTGATCAATGCTCGTTTTCCTGGGGAAAAGAGTGATCAACATTGTAAATCTACGCTCCTTTTCCTAAAAACAATTGTGATCAATGCTCGTTTTCCTGGGGAAAAGAGTGATCAACAGTGTAAATCTACGCTCCTTTTATTGGGAAAATTGTGATCAATGCTCGTTTTCCTCGAAAAAAGAGTGATCAACATTGTAAATCTACGCTCGTTTTCCTACAAATTTGCTTGCGAAATGCTCGTTTTCCTGGGGAAAAGAGTGATCAACATTGTAAATCTACGCTCCTTTTCCTGGAAAAAAGAGTGATCAACACTGTAAATCTACGTTTGTTTTCCTGGGAAAAAGAGTGATCGAAAATTGTTTATCTACAGGATGAAAGGAAAATGAAGGGGCTTACCTCAAACTATGTTACAGGGTATGTGCGCTCTCATAGAGGTTTTCATAGGATTCTGTATGCGTGCATGCGCGTGTTGTGTTCTTCTTCACACACCCCTTCCCAATAGAATTATTCTTTTTTAAACGTAACACCCACAAAAAAATGAAGTTCACTGAAATTAGTTGAACTGGCGTGGCTTACCAATGATTTGAAACTCACAAGACAGCAACAACAAAAAGACTAAAGTAACATTACTAACAATGACCTGACAAAGTCACAAACACAAGAGTGAACTTTGACTTTGAACATGCCAAACTCAGGTGGTTTGATGTGACTCGAGGAGTACTTAGCCTAAAGACAAATTCCCTGAGGAACATGAAATCATGAAGGAGAAAAATACTCTGCAAAGGTTTAAAATCCTGCCTGAAGAAAGAAGAAAGAAGAAAGGTGGCAGAGTGGTTAAGACGCTTGCCTGCCAAATTCAATGCGTGACTGAAGAATGAGTGACCCCGGCCTCGCCCTTTCTTTCTAGTTCGACAGGAAAAACGAACTGAACGTCGAGTCCTTCGAATGGAGACTTAAAGCTAGGCTAACCTGTGCGCTTTACGCATGTAAAAATCCCACGGCAGATAAAAGTTGGTAAGAGCAGGGAGAAATCTTGTGCCAGGTATTACCAAATTGATAGTTATTTTTGAAATTTTCCCAAATCTGTCCCCCCCCCCCTCCCCCCCCAAAAAAAAATGAGTAGGTGACACGCTCTCAGGGGGAGAGCAGCCCGAATTTCACAGAGATAAGTCTCTGTGATTAGAATATACCAAATAATGAAGTTATCTTCCCTGTAAAACGTAAAATCAAGCATGAAGACAAATTCCCTGCAGCCTACCTTTTCCTCCTGAATGGCGGGGATCTCAGGGATGAAGTCTGAGCGGATGGTCCTGAGCAGAGCGCGCTCGTTCTTGAGCCCCGCCCCGTCCAGCAGTGAGACCAGGTGCTCCCAGTCCTCCACCACCTCGCAGATCAGGTGCCACCCGCTCCGGTCCCCCGACACCGTCGGCTTCCACGGCTCCCACGGCTTCTCCTCCTTGCTGCTGCCGCTGCTGGACACGCGCGAGTCCTGGCTGTCCTCAGTGTCCTCAGTGTCCAGTCTCCTGGGACGTAGGCGGCTTCGCACAGAGTCAGAGTTTGTGGGCGGATCTGAGGCTTTCTCATCTTCGCCCTCCTCTTCCTGCTTTGTGTTGGAGTTGCTTGGGGCAGAGTCTTTCTCTGTTGTGTTTTCTTTGTTGGTGGTTTCCGTCTGGTCGTCTTGGCCATCTTGCGAAGACTGGTCATCTTCCCAAACGAACGACGTGTGGGTAAACTTGCGGCCCGATTCCTTCGTCTTTTCTTCTCCTTTGCAGTCTGATTCCTTCGTCTTTTCTTCTCCTTTGCAGTCGGATTCCTTCGTCTCTTCTTCTCCTTTGCAGTCTGATTCCTTTGTCTTTTCTTCTCCTTTGCAGTCTGATTCCTTCGTCTTTTCTTCTCCTTTGCAGTCTGATTCCTTCGTCTTTTCTTCTCCTTTGCAGTCCGATTCCTTCGTCTTTTCTTCTCCTTTGCAGTCTGATTCCTTCGTCTTTTCTTCTCCTTTGCAGTCTGATTCCTTCGTCTTTTCTTCTCCTTTGCAGTCCGATTCCTTCGTCTCTTCTTCTCCTTTGCAGTCTGATTCCTTCGTCTTTTCTTCTCCTTTGCAGTCTGATTCCTTCGTCTCTTCTTCTCCTTTGCAGTCTGATTCCTCCATCTCTTCTTCTCCTTTGCAGTCTGATTCCTCCATCTCTTCTTCTCCTTTGCAGTCTGATTCCTTCGTCTCTTCTTCTCCTTTGCAGTCCGATTCCTTCGTCTCTTCTTCTCCTTTGCAGTCTGATTCCTTCGTCTTTTCTTCTCCTTTGCAGTCTGATTCCTCCGTCTTTTCTTCTCCTTTGCAGTCTGATTCCTCCGTCTCTTCTTCTCCTTTGCAGTCTGATTCCTCCGTCTCTTCTTCTCCTTTGCAGTCTGATTCCTCCGTCTCTTCTTCTCCTTTGCAGTCTGATTCCTTCGTCTTTTCTTCTGTATCTCGCCGTTGTTGTTGATCCGACAGGTTGCAGCCTGTTGTGTCCATGGTACTTTCATCATCCTCTCTGTCATCCTCTAGCTCCATTGGCTCTTTTTTGACGTCACACGCACTCTCATTCTGTGAGCATTCGCTATCATTTGCTCCTGCTTCTATTGTCATGCTTTCTGAGGCACCTTCTGCTTCGGAGGAAAAAGCCTTTGTCTTTTCCGAAGGGTCTGCAGCAGCGTGGTCTGAACAGACCGACTTCTTGATGCCTTCAAGAATATCTTCAATTACATCCAAATTGTCAGCTCTGCAAAACACAAGACAAACCATGAATTATGAAAAGGAATATTAGCTAAGGCCACATAAATATTAGTTGTCAGCAATCATACTTTAACGGCACTATTTTACGTTAAACTATCTCATCAGGCATAGTCCTTCGTATCACTGCATTATTTCCTTTACCAGTAATCTGTTTAATATCAAAATGTATTGTTTTATGTTCTTGAAGAAAGTAAAAAAGTTTGTTGCATACCTTTTATTTAACGAATACAAATTTATACAAACTTTTTTCTTGAGGGAGGCTGGGTAAGCTGAATCACCTTTTTTACACCATGCTCTTAGGCAAAAAAACAAAAGGGGAAAAAAACCACCCCAAAAAACCGAAAGTGTCATGACTAATTTATCAGAAATTGATTTTCTATACTTTCTTACACACACACACAGAGTGACACACACACAAACACACACACACACACAGTGACACACACACACGCGCGTGCGCGTAACAGAGCGCACTTACTCAGTTTCCATTGGCTCACGATTTTGCAACCCGTTAACTTGGTTGTCTTCCGCGTCTTTTTGGCATGAAGCCTCACTTTCCTCTTCTTCAACAGGATTTTCTACCGAAAGTCCATCTTTGTTCAATTCTTTGTCAGCCTCTGTGTCAGATGTTCCCTCTGTCATAATACTTGCTGCCACAGAACTTTGATCACAATCCTCTGTTTGCTCCATTTCTTTCTCATCAGCTTCTGTGACCGTTTCACTTGAGATTTTGGCATCGCTTTCATTCACCTGTGGGGCATCTTTAGAAATGACCACCTCAGCATCACATCCCTTCACAGGTGTTCCATCCTTTACTGATTGAAACATCAAATTGGTGATGCTTTCTTCTGATTTGGTGCCTTTGGTCTGCTCCTTGGCTACACCGTCCAAGTCAAGGGATGAATTGTCACACAGTTTTATATTCTCTTCACATTCTTCCGGGACAGCTTTATTTTCTGATATTTTGGCTGGAATACTGTATGGTTTGTCATCCTCTTTGCTGTCTGTGCCTGCAGCATTCACCTGGCATGAAGGGGAGGGACTGTCAGACAGTTCCTCCAAACCTTCATTCGTACTGCAGCCATCTTTCACACACTCTATGGCCGCAGACTGTCTAGGACTAGCGGTGCCTTCCTTCTCATCGTCAACAATGTTTCCTGCTTTTGCTTCAATGTTACTGGAATTTTCGTCACAGGACATTTTGTCCTGGGTTTGACCACTTCCCTCTGTAGCTTTGTCCAGTTCTCCTGAGCTACACGGTTTCCCTGTCAGATCACCATCTAGTCTGTTATTGCGGTCATTTTGCCCGTTGTCACACTGGCTATCCTCTGTCAACTGCTTGTCCTCTTTCACAATGGGATGTTCCTGCACAGAGGGTTCCACAGCTCTGTCTACTTCCATACCATTCTCCTTACCTTCTTTTGTAAGCTTTTCTCCATTCACACCTTCACTAGTACTAGTACTTTTTCCTTCTTCCACATCATATTTGCCTGAAGCATTTTCGCCAGCAGCATTGTTTTCAAGCTGTCCATTTTCCAGAGCTTGGGTTTCACTTTGTTGTCCTTTACTAGGTGCTACACATTCTTCTACAATTTTCTTTGATTTGTCCATTTCTGACTGGTTGCTCTGAACAACATTTTCCGATGAGTCATGCTGTTCCCCATCTTCTACAGCGTTGTCTTGTTGGGTTACAGTTTCAGTCTCTTTCTTCCCCTGCTCTTGTGACGGGCCACCTTCTTCCTGCACAGTGGAATCCCTTTTACGCTTTGCGCCTCTTTTGCTCCTGCCTGTCTGCCTGGCTGTTTCAGAGGGAGGGTTTGTGGAATCTGAATCCATTTCACGAATTTCAGACAAACTACCAACTTTCTTAGCATTGTGATGTTCTGAAACGCTAGATTTGCATCTCGTATCAATGTCTACTGGTCGCGCTTTCCTCGTTCTGCTGCGACTCTGCTTGGTCATTTCTGACTTGGTGGTGCTCTGACTCGACGTGGACTGTCGATCGTCCTCATAGCTGGACGCCATGCTGTCTCGGCTGTTCTCTTCAGCTAGGTTAAACTTGGCTCTGAGGCGGGCGGATCTTGGAGGATTGCGTAGCACATGAGGAACTGGAGTTTTGAGAGGCTTGTCCACGTCGGTGGTCTTGGTGGTGAGCTTTTTGCCCCTTCTTCCTGAACGCTGCTTTCTGGGGCACCTCTCTGAATAGTCTTCATCAGAGCTGTGATCGTCTAACTGTTCATCATCATCGTCGACGTCATCATCATCATCATCTTCGGAATCTTCAAATTTCAGGCTTTCATCTAAGTCTGAGGGTTGTTTCTCTTCATCCGTATCTCCGTCTCCCTGTTCATTTCTTTCCAAGTTGACCCGCAGCCTGGCAGATCTTCTCTTCCCCTCTGGCTGTGTTTCCTCTTCTTCATCCTTTTCTTCACCTTCATCCTTCTTCAGCCTTCCCTTCACACCGCTCAAAGGTTCATCGTCACTGTCCTCTTCAGATTTGTCCTCCTCTTCATCCTCCTCTTCACTGTCCTTCTGGTCATCATTTTCATCATCTTCTTTCTCCAGCTTTTTGCGAAGGCGGATGGACCTAGGCTGATGACTGGATGGAGTATCTTTGGCCTGATCAACAGAATCTTGTTTCCTGCCTCGGCCTCTCTGAGTTGGCTGCTTTTTCTCCTCCACCTTTTTGCTGCAAAAGACCAATATAGAACATTATCAAACATAGCAGTAAATATAATCTACAGTGTCTAACTGACAGGATCATTAATTGTTGGAAACAAAAGGAATTGATCAATAAAAAATTTCCAACGTCCGGAGCTGCTAAGATTTGCAAGATATTTCTTTGAGAAGTAGAGTGATCGATCCACTGAGAATGAAAAAAATTAGTGGAAAAAACCTGCAGAGTCGTAAAAATGGAGGTGTAAATGAACAGTTGAAAATTTGCTAGCTCCTAAAACTAATTTTACCACTTCACATCATAATTATACCACTTCACATCATAATTATACCACTTCACATCATAATTATACCACTTCACATCATAATTATACCACTTCACATCATAATTATACCACTTCACATCATAATTATACCACTTCACATCATAATTATACCACTTCACATCATAATTATACCACTTCACATCATAATTATACCACTTCACATCATAATTATACCACTTCACATTAGGTTATCTCCAAGCTATTTTGCCAGGTGTCCTTTTTTATAAGTAAAAGGTGGATATGTTCAGAAATGTTAGGAATGCTAGGAAGGGGTTAGACCTCTCACCCTTTCTTCTTGTCCGTTTTTTGTTTGTCCGGTTTGGGCTCTTCCATGTAGAGACGGGTGCCGTAGAAGTACCAGTACTTGGCTCCTTTGGAGTCCACCCCCAGTGGCTCCACCCTCATACTGTCTCCATCCAGACCCTGCCACAGCAGCCGAAGGGTTAATCAGCATGTGAACCGCCATCTGCAGCTATATCATCTATGCATGATCCAAAGCATTGGGCGGAAGCTTTTCTCTGTAGATTTGGTAGGCAACAAACTATGTACAAGTGTAGAAGATCAGGAGTTTGGTGGGAGATCGATGAGCGAGATAGTGCACATGCACTGGGTTTAATTTTGTTTTCTGAGTGCATGTGCCTGCATGTGTGGGAGTTACCGAGTTTTCTTTTCTGATGACTAAAACGACAGTGTCTCGATGAAAAATGGTGAATATAAAGATTGGCTTTACCTAAGTGACTCAGAACACAAATATAATGCTATTCTGACATAAATTAACTTTATCAGCTGCTAGATTAAGGTTACAGAAGTGAGGATGCAGATTTGAAGTAAAAAAATTAAGATGTTAGGAAAACAGCGGAGGTAAATTTATGTAACAGTTGACAGACAAGGAGGAAAATAATGCTTACACACATACTTTACACTTCAAAACAAGCAAGTTCATGGAACAAGAGAGGGGTGGGGGGGGAGAAAAGTTTGTAGGTACATAACTTACATTTTATCATAATAAGGTAAGAATCATAATCGCTCAAAGACAACACCATGATACCTTCAGAAGATCAACAGAGTTCATGGAACAAGAAGGGAAAAAACTGAATTGTTTGTAGGCACATAACTTCCATTTTACCACAATTTGGAATTAGGTAAGAATCATGAAAGTCCAACTACAAAAACGCAATCAGATCTGACAACATACCTCACACAACTATTATTACATCCATTTGCATCTCGCTAAGAACAACAACAAAGAACCATTTCAAAGAGCCGTAACTCTGCAGAAGCTCCAGGCAAAGGCAAAGAACAATAACTGTGGAGATCAGCTTTCAGTCCTTACCTTCAGCAGATCAAAGACGTCGTCTGCATCCAGCCTGAAGTCACAGAGGTTCTGCAGCAGCTCCACTCTCTGTCGCAGGGGCAGCTCGAAAAACGTCTTGTCGGCCAAAGGGTTGGGCCGGTTCAGCTCCATCTCCAGCCGCTGCTTGAAAATGTCCCTCAGGAACACGTCATAGTTGTTCGGGCTGAAACCAAAGATATTTACACTTACGCAAAGAGAAGACTGATCACTGGCTGAATGCTTGCACTACTAGTGTGAAGCCACATGTTTTGCCACTCCCCCTGATCCTAGGCATGTTAGGGTGAA
The DNA here is from genome assembly GCA_017654935.2 of Phymorhynchus buccinoides. Lineage (NCBI taxonomy): Eukaryota > Metazoa > Mollusca > Gastropoda > Neogastropoda > Raphitomidae > Phymorhynchus > Phymorhynchus buccinoides. Next base: position 41,967,028 of record CM065701.1, read on the forward strand.
TGGTAGCTGTTTGATTGCCCTGCTGAACTTGCCACTCCCCACTGGACCCAGGCATATTACGAATGGGTAAGTGGTAGGAAAGGATGCCAGATGTGGCTTCAAGCTGGCAGCCACGTGCCCTTTCTTGGTGTAAGCTATGTCTTTGCTAAAACCAAACGGAAAATGACAGTCACTCCACAGTTCAGTTTCTTTTTCATTGTCCTGGTTTATTGGTAACAAAATAAACAGACATGGTACTTGAGGAAAAGAGTATATCTCTGAAAATATTTTGGGGTTTAGGTGATGTTGTCTCTTGGTGTTATCAAGGGATAAAGAGCCCTTTATCATTTATGGTGATCATGGGGGTAATTGCTCTTGAAGATGAATGCATAAAACAGTTAACAATTGGGGAAAGAGCATCAAGCTTAATCCTTTTATATTTGTTTTTCTACAAAAACATTCTCTGAATTGAGAGAATTCTCTGAAAAGTACCATGCCTCTATAAATGACTTAATCAGGTTTTTTTTACTCTATACGTTTTTACTATGAGTATGAAGCAACATAATCTAATATTTTACGACCAATTAATCATTCAATACATGGTTTTACTAATCTTTTCTGAAAAGTTTTGGTTCCTAACTTTTTATAACTTATTTTAAATTGTGTGTTGTGAAGATCCTCATCCATAGCGAGAAGCTCCAAAGACTCACTTCTCACCCTGCCAGCCAGCACCTGCAGGAGCACACCAAGAACAGGCTGAAGAGATCAAGCTTCAACCACCTTGCCAAACAGCTCTCAAGATCCCATGCTGAGATCCTCCCAGCCACCCCTGAAGAGAGAGATCCTCTGTTTGACGCTGATGACTGGAGTGCACAAGCACATCGGATTGACTTCTCTACAGAAGTTCCAGGGGTCACAACCAAAGGCAACCAGCATGACGCCGCCCTGAAGTCACTCACTCTGGAAATGCTGGACCGGTGCTACAGTAGGTCAACATGGACCCATGCGTACACCGATGGATCCTCAGAGCAAGCCGTCCATAACGGTGGAAGTGGGATCTACATCCGGTTCAGCAATGGAAACAGCACTTCCAAGATCGCTGCCTGCCGGTGTGCTGTCAAGCAACTACCGAGCCAAACTCACTGCCCTACAGGGAGCTGCCAGACTCCTCAGTGCAGAAACCCCACCTCCATCACACATCCGTACCATCGTGTTCCTGGCTGACTGCAAATCAGCCATCCAGAGTTTGCAGGCACCAAGAGAGAAGATGGAATGAGAGACACGGCATCTTCTCTGCAACCTCGCACGACACAGCCAGGTTGGCGTCCAGTGGATCCCTGCCCACTGCGGTCTGTCAGGAAATGAGCAGGCCAAATCAGGCAGCAAGTCTCCTACAGAGAGACCAAAACTCTGGTCAAGCGGCAATTCAAACAGCAGTGGACAAAAGCACACAACCCGCCATCTGATGACCAGATTCACCTCTTACCGCTCCACCTGCAGACCATCATCTTCAGACTACGTACTGGACACTGCCGACTTCACTCCCATCTGTACTGCTTTGGCCTGTCGCACACCCCAGACTGTCCATGTCAAACAGCCCCACAAACCCCCGAGCATATCCTCCAGTCCTGCCCCCTACACCAAGAAATCAGGATCCAGTTCTGGCCCGAGGGTGCCACAATCTTAGAGAAGCTGTGGGGCCCCAAAAACAAAATGTCCACTACAGCCCAGTTCATCATTGCCCCCAACACAACCATCTGACGCATATCCCAGGAACGCTGAAGAAGAAGAAAGAAGAAATGATCCATCCTGAAGTGTTGTAATGGGAAGCAACTCATCAGTGCCAAAGTGGAAATGAGTTCAGACAAAATCACAGCATTTTCATTTAACCTTCATGGGTTTCCCAGTACTGTTTATCTGTTGCCTTTAAAGATGAAATCACAGCTTTATCCCTACTTGTATTGTTCCCCACAGATGAAGATCTGTTCTTACCCAATGTCGTCCCTGCCATAGCATCCATTCAGCAGTCTGGACATCAGATCCACCAGCAAAAAGCTGCCGTCCACATCTTCTGCCACCAAACTTTCTTCCAGGTCCTGAAATAAACAGTTTAATTTTACTATTCAAGTTCTTTCACATGTACTCAGAACTGACAAGGACTTTTTTTTTCATCAATCATTTTTGGGGTCCTTTTTTTTTTTACATTTCATTACTTAGCATATTTTACAAACCATAAGGCAATACTTTTTTCCCTAAACCTGAGACCCCTGTGCCTTAGTTAAACTAATTATGACTAACAATTATTGTAAGAAAATATAATAAGTAAATAACAAAATCTGATTTTTTTGTAAAATTTTGGCAAATTCCTCTTATCATAAGATGCGTCATATATCATATGTGACTGAAAGGATATTAACTTTAAGTGTCAAAATGACCATTCTGAGAAAATGGCACAGTTGAAAACTTCAGGCAATTCCCTTTCTAATGACATAAATATCATTCTTGTATCCTTTCTTGTTGCAGAGTTATGAGCATTCAAAGTTGGTAAGGTGACTGTCAGCCATTTTGAGAAATCAGTCTAAAGTCTAGCCTATCCTAAGAAAATGCACCAACCTACTAATTTTAAAGCACTTTTTGTAATATTAACAGATCATTTTAAAGATTATCCTTTATGCATATGAAAGATAAGATGTTAGAGAGCACAAAAATAACCATAATTCAAAATTGATAAAAAATTACATTTTGACTTTCCGTGGTGCTAGGTTACATATATGAAAAGGTACTTTTCCATCAATGAAGCATGCATGAACTTGCCAGGACTAGCTCAAGTACTTGAACTGTGCGGGTTACAGTTTTAAGTTTATAACCACAAAATCCACATTTTCGTCCACAAGAAAAGATTATTTATTGACGGAAAGAAACCCGCCTAGCTCTTTTCTGCTATGAAAATATCTCCTTTTTGGTTCTAAATGTGGCATAACCTTGGCTTGATAACACTTTCATTGGCTGTTTATACACTATTTGCTATAAACATTCTTGTCACCAAAATGTCATGTGTATTGTGCTATATTTGAGTAAACATGCCTCAGCAAATCCCACCCTGAGCATCTTTTAGTTTTACTAGTTTTAACCTTTAAAGTCCTTAGATCAACAACATGAGAACATTCAACAGCTGATCAGTCATTGTTTACAAACAAAATGTTTACCTCCCTTGGTTTATTTATATTTAGTTATCTCCCTTAGTTTACTGATTTTTTACTTATTTATTCAACAATGGAAAACCAGGAATGATATTTTTTGGAATTAGCTTAGGATAAAAAAATATATTACTGTAACAAGTAAACACTCAATGAGTCAATATCTTGAAGACCTTGAATACTGACTCTACTGACCAGCGCAAGTCAACAAGTCTGCATGCTCCTGTTTCAAAATAAAGTAGTTATCTCCCTTGGCAGAGTTGTGTTCAAGTAAAGGATAAAACTTCTAAAAGGTTTGTCCTTACATCTATACGAATACAAATGTCCCATATGTGCCCTCCCAGGCCGAGAGGACGGAAAATTCCAAATTACTACTACATGTACCTTTAGAAAATTATGTGTGCGAGTGTGTGTATGTGGGTGAATGTGTGTCTCTGTGAGTGTGTATGTGTATGCACGTGTGTGAGTGTATGTGCATACTGGTGGGCATGGATGGATGGATGAGTAGATGGATTATGGATGGATGGGTGGGTGGATGAGTGGATAAATAAAATATGCCTACATTTATGTTTCTTTGTATGCTGATGTTCTCATAGAAGAATCAATTAAATACACTGTTATACTTTATAGTCCAGATGAGGTATTGTACATATTGCTTATTAACTGTAGTGTAAGCTTTGTAGCTGGTCTTAAAATCTTAACTTCTTCACTTAAAATGTCTCTCCGTGTGTTTGTCTGTCTCTCTCTCCATCTCTTTCTACCTTTCTCTAGTCTCCCCCCCCCCCCTCCCTTTTCTCTCTATCCCCGTGTCTGTCCATCTACATGAATGTCTGTCTGTCTCTCCCCCCTCTCTCTCTCCCTTCCCCTCTTTCTACCTTTTCGCCTCTCTTCTTCTCATTCTCTTTATCTCCACTCCTATCTCCTTTTTACATTAAGCCATTTTCTACGTTATTTGCGTGCACAATCAGTATTTGTTTTAAGGTGAATTGTTTTAATGATTAATTTTCGAACTTGTAGCACGCTAGGAAGTTTATACGACAAAGAATTAATAAAATTTGAAATATTTACTGTTTTAAAGTGGGCGTTCCGATCTTTTCATTGTAGGACCTTCAGAAGTTTAGAAATAGAAGCAAACCTCTTATTTTGTATACCCTTTTCCAACATAAATGAAATTACCACTTGACATGTTGGTTAAAATAAACATGAAAAGCTCTTACGTTTTAGTCTGTTAATCTGTGAAATTAGCCCAGTAGGTGTAAACCTTGTTCTTGGGACAATTTTCTGTTTATACCATATTACCCGCGGTTAAGTTATGAGGTGCCTTCTCAAAACTAGAGCTAATAACAAAGCAAGATCTAACCACCTTCATAGCAGCAGCACTTGTTTGTTTAATTGGTGACTGAACAAAAAAAGGTATAATCTAGGGTCCGTCTAATCTATAGATTTATTATAGTAGACGGGATCATCCCAATGTTCCCCGTTCCGCAGTTCCCCAATCCCGTAGTTCCCCCGTTCTCTTTTTCCCCCGTTCCGGTATCCCCATAACGTGTTTATCAGATCAAAAGTATACTTGGCTACGTGTCGTGTCCACATGTCGTTGCGCCTGTAATGACGTGTCGATATGTTCGAGTTTGAAGTGCCCACGTGTCGATGTGTCCATGTGTCAGCACGTCCTTGTGTCATTGTTTTGCCCCCATATCGTTGTGCCCCTGTGTTGTCATACCTGTCGTGTCGTTGTGACCCCATGTTGTGAGCCCATTTCATTGTGACCCCATGTCCTTATGACTGCATTACGATCCAGAGTTGTTGTGACCCCATGGGCACAACATGGCAAACACTGACATGGGGGCACAATGACACAACACAGGGACACAACTACACAGGGATACATCATACAACGACAGAGGGACACAACACATGAACATATATACTGACACTCACACATCAACACTTCGGCATGACCGCGTCACACACACATATATATGACTCTGTGCCAAAAGGTGAGCACGGAGAGGGTCAGGTACTTACATTCTCAATAAATTGTCACATAACCTTCTGACTGTTGTGCTTATGTTATAAACATACAGACAAATGTCTGAAAAGACACTAGAGACAATATCAGCTTTATAAGATCAGTAGTTGTTTAGTTATGTGACAATGAATGTCAAATCAGCCCCAAAATCTGGTCTTCAAAAGTGGACATTGCAAATAGTCATGATTTCAACAAGTGCTAGAACACACAAACTCCAGTAAAATTACTTGAAATTTGGACAGGTTATGCAAAAGTACCTCATTAGTAAACGCTAAAGATTGTAACATTCAAAAATGAAAGTTCTGTTAGTTATTAGGCTTAAACCAATGTTGATGACAAACATCATTTTTGATGTAATCATTCAACCAAAATCAAACTTCCCAACAATTTTCACTTATATAAATCCAAAATACATGAAAATGTCATGCTTTGTTGGAGCAGATATTACTTTATCATAGGAGTATAAAAGTATTTTTACAAAATATATTATTTTAAATAATATTGTACTTTCTCTTAAAGGTTCTGACTTAGATGTAACACTTGACATCCGTCATACCTAAGTTATAATGCTCAATAAAATCCTCAAGATATATATTTTTAACTTGCTCTCTTTTATTTTACAATTAAACTGTCATATAAAGTTGACCTCTACCCTTATTTAACACCAGCATGTTCATTTTTTTCTTCTACACTAATCCAAATGTTCAATGTAATCATTTTACTGGACTTGATGTTTGTCATCAAGAAAATGTTAATTATCAAATTTTGCTGGTTTTATATATATTGGTCTAACCATCTAATAAACAAATAAATACCACTTCAGTGGGTTTAGTCATTCATTTAGAACACTTTGCAGCCTTCATAGAAAGATAAATGAAAAAATAGTGCTTAATGAAAGTTATTAATGTAACTATGATGTTCGTCATACATGTCCTATGGTGTAAATAGTGAATTATGATAAATAATTCAACAGTTTTTAAAAAAAAACTTTATTTATGCAAGTTATTATTTTCTTTAAAGCATTCTGCTTACTGTAGTTGACAAAAATACAGTTATTCATAGACATTTTGGCCAGAAACTGGAAAATAAATGATGTAGGTAACTTTGATGTTTGTCATACATTTTTCACACATTGTGTAATAAAACAAAAACAATGACATGAATCAATTAATAGTTTGGTAGAAAATATTCAGTTAAGTTGTAATTGTTTTTTTTATGGCATCTTAAGTACTTAAAGACAGAATTAGTGTATTTGATACAACTTTCAAATGTAAAGTGATGACAAAGGTCATTTGTTACCTCAACAGACCCATAATAATCATCATACTAACAACAAATTTCAACAGGAAATGTCACAGACTAATAGCAAACAATGAAAACAACTTAACACAACAAGATTTGCTGGAGCTATGAGAAAATACTGTGACATAACACCATGGTTGTGATGTAATCATTGATGTTTGTCATCAGGTGGAGGACACCACATTATCACTATTTTCTCAGAAATCGGTTGAAAAATTGTCCTGCGACTTTGCACATGTTTTGCCTCATTTATATCCTTTCTAAATATGCATGTATTTAAATGGTATTAATAGTTTCATTTTTTACCCTCTATGTCCACTTTTCATGCCCACCTTTTGGCACAGAGTCATATACATACACACGCGGGCATGACACAGGGACACAATGACACAGGGATACGACAGAGGGACACAACACATGGACATGTCATATATACCGACACTCACACATCGACACGTGGACACTTCGGCATGACCGCGTCACACACACACACATATACACGCGTGCAGAGCATGCTCGGTTGGGGGAACACCAGAACAGGGGAACTTCGGGACGAGGAACTTCGGAATCAGTAAGGGAAAATTCAGGACGGGGAAACGTGGGAGAACTACTACGGCACAGAAAGTAGAAATATCTGTGGTGCACGGGGGAACTATGGAACGTGGGAACATCGGCACAGGGACACTATGAAACACACCCATAGGAGACTAACTCTACTGTCTCAGGGCCAAAAAAACTGACTCATCTTCTGGGATAGAACTTATTACATGGCAAAATAGAAAAGTTTAAGATTAAGAATTAAAAAGAAGGTAAAACACTATTCAATCTAACCTTTCTTAAATGTTGAATCTTGTCTTGTACCTTTGAGATTAGGCAACAGCAAATTGAAACTTCACTTCAGTGGATGATAGATCTATTTTATAATTTTTGTAAGATTTTCTTGCCTTTCGTTTCACATAATCATTTACAACTTAATTAAGTTAATACAAGTGCTGCAAGTGTAAGTTGTAACTGGCCATAGGTCATAATGGCACGCTAACGTTATTATGAAATGCTCTGAGGAAAAAGACTTGGGAGTAATATTTGATGATAAACTGAAATTTGATGAACACATTCACAGTGCTGTAAGTAAAGCAAATCAGAAAATTGGTATAATTAAACGAACGTTTTCTTTCTTGGACAAGGACACTTTTTTATGCTTGTACAAAGGTTTAGTAAGACCTCATTTAGAATATGGAAATTGTATTTGGTATCCAGGTTTAAAGAGACAGTCAGCTTTGATAGAAAAAGTACAGAGACGAGCAACTAAGTTAGTACAAGGTCTTCAAAATGTTTCTTATTCAGACAGGTTGAAAGAATTAAATTTACCTACATTAAAGGCAAGGAGAATTAGGGGTGACCTAATTCAAACTTATAAAATATTTAATAGTGTAGATGACCTAAATGTACATGACTTATTCACAATATCAGATTTTGACAAAACAAGGAACAGTACCGACAAAATATTTATTCAACACTGCAGGACTAATAATAGAAAATTTTATTTTACTAACAGAGTTGCACCTGTATGGAATAAATTACCACCTAACATGAAAAGAGCACAGAATACTAACATTTTTAAAAACCTTCTCGACGAATGGAATGACTATAAGGCAGTTATGTATGATTACGATGAATAATATTAATAAAAACTGAGTGTGCGACAGACCGAGACAAACAACTAAATAAAATAAAAGATGGGACAGGAAAGCCTTACGGCTATGTTTTGAGTCCCTAAATCCTAATCCTAATCCTAATGTAAATGAATAAGTGCAGCAGAATCTTCAACGTGATGAAGAAGAAGAAGAAGAGTTACTTTCTGGTTTAAACTTAAAGCTTACCTCAATATCAAAATCTGTGAGATCAAAAGCAGTTCTGAAGAGAGAACAGAAATGGGCAATGCTTGGGACTTCCCACCAGGACTGTATGTCTGCACACCCAAGAAAACAAAGCACAACCAATGAATGTCATTGCTATCCTTTAAAATTATATTAAAAATGAAACAATATTCCTGAATGCATCTCATGTGGTAGACCGCAGGTAGCTAGACGAGACAATGGTCAATTTTTGCCAATTTCTCACCCTCCATCTCGAGTAGCAAGCCGTGGAACAGCGTCCCCGCTACCCAATTAAACGTGAAAAGTACACTGTGTTGCTTTCTAAATCCTTATTTGGGGTAACAACCAAACTGGCAATCAGCATAAACGCTTAAGAAATACTTAAGCGCATACGGGTGAATTAAACTGTTCGATAATGTAATGCAGCATGACAGACAGTGCTCCTGATGAGTGTGCCATTTTGTCGCTGTGCACGCTGGGTAAAAAGATAGCAAGATGGCGGAAAGCGAAATCTCTTTCACGTCTTTGATAAACAGTGCATAATGTGCCCCTATTGTCTGAGGACTATACTGAACTATTCACATATAGGTATGAAATAGCTTCGATGTTTTAATGCTGCCTGCAAATTTTATAAGAAATTGAAGTCTGGTGATTGAGATTTTGCATGTGTTGTGTAATTTGTAAAAGATGTGCGTTTCAGTTCACTCTGTAGTGTTTGTGTTTGTAGTCTGCTCTGGTTTACTCAAGGTGCAGCAGGTGCATTTGCCTAACTTGCAAGGCCGACCCTTCAAAATATGGATGCTTGAGTACTGTCTTTCTGATTTGTCAGCCCATATGGTCAAAACTGAATGAATCAATCATGGTTGTGCTCGCAGCTCTGCCTCTGGTAATGTTATTGTTAGGGTAAGCACAGCCACAATGATACTAGTTTCGAGACAAACTCACAACAACAAATGAACAATGATTTTAGGCTTAGAAATGAAAGATTACTCCCACTGCTACAACATTGAGTTCAACAACACAAGTATACATTTCAAGAACAGAGCTCTTCTTTCACTAGTTAGTTTCAGCTATCGGTGCAAGGCTTGAGTTCTAGTGTCGTAGTCAAGACACTGAGGGAGCAGAAACTATCGAGGCATTCAAGCGCTGCCTCTCGTCTCCAACAACAAATCACTACTTTTTAAAAAAATACTATTATTCATATTCATTTTTTTAATTTATAAATTATTTATTTTTGTGCTCTCCCTCAAAGTCCCTGAAGTTTTTTGTTGGTGTACTACTATCCCCCCCACACACACACTTTTTTTTGTTTTGTGTGTCCTCCCTCCCCCGTGTGCGGCTGGGTGTTCTCGGACTAGCCAGGGGTGCTCGGTCGTGCACGTCCTCTTATCTGTCTAGACTTATTATTTTTGTTTTTGTTTTTCCTACGTTGCATAATTCTTTGATTGAAACCCAGTACATGTCAGTAATTGCTGGTTACGGCAGGTGGACATTATTGGCAGAAGAAGAAGAAGAACTACGCCATGTCACCACATATTGAAAGCAGACAATACTAAGGTTTAATTAACGTGTCTTTATTTTTTTTCTTTCTGAGATTTCACAGGTGTACATGTGTAGGTAAAAAATACAACTTTCAGCAAGAACAATGATTTGATTTGATTGATTTAGTTTAAAGTCACAACAATGGTGATATTAGAGTAGCAGCAAGAACAAGGGCTTGTGGATTTGTCTCTGTGTGTGTGTGTGTGTGTGTGTGCATACATGTGAAAAGAGATTTCCCATGCTCTTGCACAGTCCTAGGCTAGACTATTGAACTGATGTGTGTGTTGTGTTGTGGGTTTTTTTCAGATCTATAGATTGTTGTGTCCTATCAGAGCTGTGGAGGAGGGTGGTGTGTGCTGGCAGGTCTACACAATGGATCCGAACCACTGGTCCAACTATCAGCAGTACAGTCGCCTAGCTCAGGGCGGTCTGTCCACGCCTCACTCTGCTTTTCCTCTGCTCGATCAGGCTGGCCTTAGTTCAGGTAACTAAACTTTTTCAAGTATTAACCAATGAACCATTACAATATTACTAATATTATTAGTGTATTATATTATTTCCATTTTTTTTTTTTCAAAATTAAATTTAAAATGCCCTCACTTGGCTAGTAGAATTGGAAAAAATTGCTGATGAACGCTTATGGTGGTGGGATTGTGTTTTTGTTGTTGTTTGTACTCCAACAGTTTGTTTGATTCGCCTCTCAATGAAACTTGGTACTTTTGTCATTTAGGTGACATATCTTGAGTCAAGAGAGAAAATAAAACAAGCAAAATAATCCAGACTGATTTGTTAAAAAATAAAATGACTTTTGTGTGCTCTTCGTGTCATTTGTTTAATACAATGAATTAATGTCTTGTTTACGTGCATTTTCTATCAAAAATATTTGATTGATTTTATTTAAAGTCTGTTCACACAATGTGATATTAGACTTAAATTAAGTTTAAAAAATAAATAAATAAATGAAACGAGGTTTTGTGATTGTGTATTTATTTTATGCCTGGGTTTATGTGTGAGTATGGGTGTGCATACATATGTGATGCTAATAGCACGTGTGTATTTATTGTAAAATGTAAGTATTAAAACTTATGGCGAGAGATCCTTTTCTTTTCAGGCCCCAGCTACTTGGAACAAACTCCCTCTGTCTCTCAGACATTCGAACTCCCTGTCAGTTTTCAAAACCAACCTGAAAACCCATCTATTCTCTGAACACTACTGTCCACCATGATCGGATTGTGAGAATGAAAGCGTGTGTGGATGAGGAATGGCATGGGAAAGTTGGGAGACAGAAAGTGTGTGTGTGGATGCGTGCGCTGGCATGTGCTTATGCACGTGTGTGGGGATGTGTGTGTGTCTGTGTGTATGTATGTATGTATGTACGAACGTACGTACCTATGTATGTATGTATGTACTGTATGTATGTGTGCATGCGCGTGTAAATGTTATGCTATGTTCGTCAGTGTGTGTGCTTGTGTGCGTGCGGGCATGGGTATTGATGTGATTTGATTAAATGTATTTTTTGTAAAGCGCCATGAGCAGCTAGCCTGGAATGTGCGCTATATAAGTTTTCTTCATTATAATTTTTCTTCATTATTATGTGACTGTGAGTGTCTGTGTGAGTGGCTGCGCACACACGTGTGTGTGTGTGTGCTTGTTTGTGTGTGTGCATGAGTGTGTGTGTGTGCGTGCATGTGTGTGTGTGTGTGACTATGTGTGTGCATGAGAAAAAAGGAAGGGGGCAAAGAAAACAAAATTAATATTAACAAACCATCAATTATACTTTAGAGCTGGATACGACTGAAGCGATTTTGATCATTTTAAAGTTCCTATGTTTGCTACTTGTATACCAAGCAAGGTGTATAGCGATGTTAAAAATGGACATTCAAAAAGAATGTATTGAATTTTCTATCAGCGTTGCTCCAGTGTGTCAGTTTTTATAGTGCAGCTTCGCTGAGCAGTTGTAAATGAAATTATAAAGTCATTCAAAGTGACAAATGTCAGAATGCTAAAGTGGCAAGCAGCTGGTGGCAAGTTGTGTGTGCAAGGCTCAGTTAGAAATGGTTCAAAATGATTACGCTATGTACAGTCACACAGTGGCAAGTGTGTGTGTGTGTGCAGGGCTCAGTCTGACCCACACCCTGCAGCCCCACGCCCCCTTGCCCCAGCGGGCCCTGGGCACCATCCCTGCTGTCAACTATGCTGCTGCCCACCACCCCTTCAACTCCTCCACCATGTCCCAGATCATCGAGTCCATGAATCCTCTCACTGGGGGCTTCAACGCCCAGTCCCTGCACAAAGCTGGTATGACGCTGAGTCAGAACCCTCTGGTATTCGAGTCGGTCAGAGCCGACCAGCAGATCCCATCCTGTACCGCGCGTTTCTCGACGGCTTCGAATTCAGTGTTCAGCCCGTCCAAGTCGTCCTTGTTTGAGGAGCAGAAAGACCCTCCTCATTCGTACGCGTCTCCCTCTTTTGTGTCTCAAAGCCCTTCTCTGGAGAGCAGCTCTAAAGGGTGGGGGTTGTCCAATTTCATGCCTGCTTCTTCGTCAAACCCGTTTGGCACAATCTCCAGTGTGGATTTAGCTGGCGCGTTGCCGATCTCTTCGGGTAGCCATCGTTCGTCGCAGCCTCCTCCCGCTCACAGTTCAGCCTCTCGACACGGCGCAATCCAGCGGAACCCCTTTGCTGGGGACGCCATCACCATCCCAGACGTGTCCTCGCGAACTGGCAGGTCGGAGGCTCCCATCTCGGCAGCGTCCCAGGTGCACTCCCTGTACAACATGATGGGGTTTGCTCGCCAGCATGGGCACTCCACTCCAGCTCCCTCCCAGACCCCTCAGCCACAGATGGAGTTCCACAACATGGCCTCCCATGAGATTGAGGACTTGTCGTCAGGGTCCCAGTCGCAGAACCATCTGTATTACTCTGTTGCTACAACCTCCTACTCCAGCTCCACCCCTACCCACTCTAACAGCTTTTCTTCGTCTCATCTGACTGCTGCGGAGATCAACTACGACCCAGTTAGCCCTGCCACACCCCTATCGGAGAATCAGCCTGGAGAAACGGCCTTTCCTACCACCGTTTCTTTTGCGGATCTGAATGCCATCGGGGCCAGCACTCACCATCCGCATAGTAGCTCCAAGTCCCGCGGACCCCCTCCAGCCCTTTCTCACCAGGAACCCAGGGAGGTGCCCCAGCACCTGCATTCTCTGATGATGCCTCAGCCCTCCAGCAGGGGCAGAGCAGGATCCAAGTCCCAAGTGCAGCAGATCAGTGCTAGTGTGAACAGCCCTCACCAACACTCTCCCATCAGTGTGGGCAGTCCACAGGCCCCAATGTCTTCAATGGGAAGTCCCCAGAACAATGTCATGCCCAGTTCTACTGTCAAGCCTCCTCCCCCTCCTGTGCAGGCTATGGCGGATTCTTCAACAGCTGCCAAGCCCAAGAAGCCACGCAGTCGCAAGAAACCTAAAGCAGAGATTCTGAAGAATGTGCCCCCACCTCACTCCCCTTTCAGCAGCAGTCAGCAGACAGGGTTCCTGAGTTCCTCACAAGGGTTTTCCAGCGGCAGTAACAGTTTCCAGAGTCCCACATCCCGCAGTGTTCAGCAATTCCAGCAGCCACAGGACAACCAGCCCCTGATGCAGGGCCAGTACAGCAACAACTCTGCCTCTTCATCCTCCCCTCAGAATGTCATGCGCATGCGCTCGGGTCTGAATGACAATATGAACAGTGATGGTAGCTACCAAGTGTTGTCCAGCGTAGGAAACAACCAGGTGTCTCCTATCAACAACCAGTCACCTCGCTCACAGCCGCAGACAGTGGACAATTCTCTGATGTCTCTGACCAACACCAGAGGGTCCAGCTCTGTACTGAAATCAAGCGGCAGCAGTGCAGCCATGCTGAGTGGAAGCTTTTCACAGGAGCAGGACCTGATGCCTCAGCACACCCCACAGTTTGACTTGCAGGCCTTTTCCTCGCAGCCCTACATGGAGCAGCTGGCATCTGGGCAGCCTGTGCGACTGATTCCTGGAAACGTCTACTCTGAGGCCATGCACGTGGCTGCTGGCATGCCTGTCTTCCCTGGTCCCTTTGCCTACCAGTCCACTGAAGGGTCCACCATCGATGAAGTTGCTTTCTCCAGTCTCTTTGACAACTCAACCAGCAACAAGTCGGAGCCTCAGGGAAATGCTATGGTAGATCATCCTGTGGTGGAAATGCAGCCAGCTCCAGCCCTCCCCCCAGCCAAACCCTCAGCCACATGTACCAACCCTCTGGATGAGGATGATGAGCTACGCAACTTTGCTCTCCCGCCTCCCGAGCTAGCAGGGAGGGAGCGCCCCATGGCCAGACAACAGTCTGCCCAGCCATCCGGCAGTGCTGCAACTACTGCCGAATGCTCAGACAGAGCTGAAGGGAAACAGCGCGCTGCTGTCAAAACGGGTCCTGGTTTTCAAGATTGCTTCATGAATTTCCTGATGGGCAAAAAGCAGGAGACTTTGTCCAGTGTTACCACAGCCTCGATGGCCGAAAAACCTCAGCTTCCCAAGTACATCCCAGAGCCTCGAAGGCCACCCCCTCCCCCTAAACCCAAAGCACCCCAGCCACCACCCACTTCTTCCACGCCTCTCTCCTTCTCCGAGGATGAAGAGGATGGGAAAGATGTGGGCACGGCTGTCAAAAACGCTCTGTCCACCCTCGACTCGGACTCGTGTGACTCTGAGGTCCAGGAGGTGGGTAGCTACTCTGTGCAGCGCACCAAGGATCTGACAGTGAAGATCACCCTGCAGAACAGGCAGAAGCAGCACAGGGCACGAGGGCGGCCCCCTAAAGGGCCGGGCATGTCTGCGGGGAGAGGGCGAGAACTTCCCAAACCCAAGCCCTTGAAGGAACCCACGCCTCCGCCTCCCAGGGAAATCATTGGTCGGAAAGCCAAAGAGGATGCCAAAGAGAAAACCAAGAAAAAAAGTATGTCAAGACATTCATTACTTTGGTAAAAAATACAGTTTAGGTTTTTTCTTGTCTTACATTTGTCTTAAATGACCTTAAGTGAATTTTTCTCATGGTGTAATCAATGTATTAATCAATGCTATGCATTTAAATGAACTTTTCTCTGACTTGTTTTTGCTCATCAGTTATTTGTTCTGTGCTAAGCTTTGCCCAGGTAACCAGTTTTATTTCAAATTAAAGTCTTTTTTGCCTGGTGTTCAGTATATTTTGTAGATGTTTGAAATAGTTAAATCTGATGGTCTGTCATCTTAGATAGTCATATCTACTTTGGAGACAGAGCAAGGTTTTTTGGTTGGTGGTGATGATTTTTTTTTTAATTGTTTTTATTTTGCTGACTATAAATAATGCAATACTTTTTTCACAGACCCATGCACCTAATAATATTAAATTTAGTAAGAAAGTATAATAACAAAATCTTAAATTTGTGTAAAATTTTGGGGGTACACCTTATAATAAGGTGCTGCGCCCTCTAGTCCAAAAAGTATGGTAGTCGTTTTCACTGTGCACTGTTAGTGTTTTTGTTTGGACAGAAAAATACCAGGACTCAGACTCTAGCGGTGACGACTCGGACGAGGGCTTCAGACCCAGACTGCATCCTGGTGGTAGCGGCAGTGAATACGATTCTGACAAAGATCCTGTGTGGATGCCGGGCGAAGTGAGTAGTTAGGGTTTTTCATTTCATTTCAGCAACTTATGATTTCTTTTGTGAGAAAAAATAATGCTGCTCAATGGTATAAGTAGGGGTATGTCATTTGGCTTGATTAAGTTCTGAATAGGTAATCGGATATATATAACTATATTATAAGATGATAACAAAGTACAAATGTGTTTAAAGTTGTGTGTTTTTTAGGGACTCCGTTAGTCCATGCAAAGTGTATAATAATAATAATAATAATAAACGGATATTTATATAGCGCTTTTTATCGAGCACAAAGCGCTTTACATTCAGTATTGAAACACTCACACACGCACGCACACGCACAACAGACACACACGCAAAACAGACACACACGCGCGTACGTGCACGCACGAGCATGAACGCGTTCTTGCACACAGACATACACACACATACCCACACACATTTCATCAAACACACAGAAAACACATTATCACTGAAACGCACACAAACTTACTCAAGCATACACTTGTACAAACACGCGCACACGCACGCACACACGCACGCACGCACACACATACACACACACGCGCACTCACATACACAAAGACAATAAGTACTCAATCTATCTCTGATCGCCTTGGCTTAAGGCTGTGTCAGACCAATTTACATAGGCTAGAACACCAAGGCTACATCCAAATGTTATTATTCTCTGCTTAGTTATGTGGGGATTGTCTTTAGCCATGACAAGCTCCAGAGCTGCCCCCTTGCTGGATTTTTGTAATTTCCCAGGATGAGTATGGGTATGGGATCTGACGACATGCCGTCACACGCCTTAATTACACCCCTTTGTGTCTCCCTAAAAACAATGGCGAAGAACAATTTCAAAGAACAATGACACTGAAGAAACTCAAGGGAGACACAAGGAACAGTAACTCTGGAGATGGCATTTCATCCTATTAGCTGTGTTGTTCATGATTTTATTGATCAGTGCAGCAAACCATTGTGACACCTGCATTGTATGCACATCTGTTGTGCTTCAAAGCAGTTGTCCTTGTGTATTATTGTCTGATTCAAAGAACACATACTATGCAGACAGTATGATCATTTATGCTTGTACAATTATGCATTCTATAGTTATACTAGATAAACCCGTGCTCCGCACGGCAGTATGAAGCATCTGCGTTCATAATTGATAGGAACCTGTCTGAGCGATCGAAAAAGAAGAAGAACTGGTTAGATGTAAATAATGAAGAAAAGAGACACAAAAATATGTGGTGGTGCCCCATCCCTTCCGCCCACTCCCCTCTCCTTTAAAAAAAAATGATGCCCCTCCTCCTGAGAAAAAAAATTGTGGCTAGGGGCAGACTCAAACCCGCATAGAAGTGCGTGCCGCGATCTACTGATTTGCGCCGCTTTACCCATTGACCTATCAAGGCTTCTATGACAGTCGATGTAAAAAAGTTATAAGAGAAAGAAGGGAAAGCAGTCAAGTCAGTCGGACACCTGACGCAGCTTCTAAGCCTTGCACAGAACCGACTTAGGTTTTGTCACTTTGAGAAAAATAAATGTTGTGAAAACACACACACACACACACACACACACACACACACACACACACACTGTAGTACACAGCACACACTTAATCATTGCTTGCTCGGTTTCATGTCAATAATATTGATGACCGTTTTTAGCAGACAACACATTTTGCTATTCCACTGTCATGAAACTGTCTTTCTTTCAAATCACTCCCTCCGTTAAGCAAATTTTATGTGAAATCCCGGCTTTAAAGGACGACTTGGCGAATTTCACTTGGAAGAAGTGTTAAGTACCTACACGTGCCCCTATATTTCACAGTTGAAGGCAAAAATCGCCGCGACTTAGGAGAAAATAGAGATTAAAAATAATCAGCACGCTTATTATAATATAGATGGAGGTTTATTGGATATCAGTCGGATACATTCTGTGGATATGTTTTAATCAAAACGGAAAGCTTTCTTCCTACTATGAGATAGATATGGCATGTTGCGAGGGGAATGGGGTATTAAAACAGAGTGTGTACAGTTATACGACTTTTGGTTTGCTTCCACTTCAGATGTAGCGAAATCCTCAGTCTAATGTTCAATCTTTCTTGCCACAAGTTCTACTTTCTTGACTATGAAAATTGCACCTTCAAAGGATCCCCTGTTAACCCTTTCACCGCCAAAGTCGCATTTTAGCACCGCAGTGATTTAACACCTATGTCACTAAAAGGCATCAAATTGGGGTCTGTTATCTAAATACCCTATCGTCTTAGTTTTGGGAAGTAAGGATAGACCTTATTTTAGATATGCCACAGAAGAATCCCCAATACTGCAGATGGATTTTGTTCTCTACCCAGGTAAAGTAATGGGCATTTTTGGCTGAAATGTGGCTGGCGGTGAAAGGGTTAATAATGTTATGGTTTCTAAGCCTTTCAGAATATAGTCACATGAGTTTACATAGCACTAGTGTTCCATTGCACCTCCACCAGGCAGGTTGGGGGGGGGGGGGGCCAATTTTTGTTCATTTTGAGTATTTTTTTTGTTTTGTGCATTTTTTATATAATGCCAAATTTGAAGACTGTGTGAAGGCACTATGAAAGTATGGAGTCCACCTAAAAAAAGAATTAACACAGAATCTTAGCCCCTCAACAGCACTGGATTCAAGTACTGCACATGGTGATGCTGATCATGTGTCCACTTTCCTAAGACATCAAAGCGTGCAATGGTCATAAAATTAGCATGTCTGAGTAGTTAACTCGCATTCTTTGTCTCATCAAACAATAGTAACAAATTTATACGATCTCACTTGAGACAAAGAATACTTTCATAGTGCCTTCACACAGAGTCTTCACATTTGGCAGTATATATGGTCAGGGCCATGTTTCGTATCAGTGTGCAAAATTTCATGTAGATATCTTTATTAGTTCCTGAGAAACAAAAATGAACACAAATTGACCCCCAAAAAACATAGTGCATCACCTTAATACTGCTGAACAGTATTGGAGTAGAAAGGCCCTATCATCGACATGAAGCCCTTTAGAAGTGAAGTGATTACTATTTTGGAGGGAAATATGTTGGTTTCAAACCAAGACAATTGCACAGACTAAACTGCAGAAAAAAAAGAAGAAAGAAACTGAATGTGAAATGTGAATACCCAAATAGCACCATGCATAAAAGATCAGGGATGCTTTGCTGCACATCCTTCAAGTTGAAGCAGTTTACTGTTAAAAGACTACAACTTTTCAGTTTGCCGCTTTACACCTGGGTGTCGAAAGTGATCAAGCAGGTCTGATATGGAGGATTAAATGTGGATTTTATTGGCAGTCTTACCATTAATTGTTTTCAGAGCAGAGATTTTTTTGAACAATTTCAATTTTCACTATATAAAATTCATGACGATATTCTAGATACAGTACTCTATGTTTTTGACATTATTAATACATTTTTGAATTGTGCTGTGCAGGAGCCCAAACATCTTCCTGGCTTTGGCTTTGACACGTCAGCCATCCTGGAAGCTAAAAAAACATGCAAGAAATCAAAGTAGGTCACTCTGTATTGGATAGCCGGGGTCTGTTGAAGTGAGAGAGAAAGAGGGAGTATGTGTGTGTGCATTCGTACACGCAAATGTGCATGCGTGCATAGGCTCTGTGTCTTGGTGTAGCTAAGTTCTCTTTCTATGCTTGTCTCTAGCACTTTTCTTTTTCTTCACTTCTTCTTCTACTTCTTCTTCTTTTACTACTATTATTGTTTGTTTATTGCTTCCTTGTTAATGGTTGTGTTTATTTTTGGTTTGCGTTTGGGCAGAAATGAAAAAGGCCTTCAATGTGCCTAGTTCTTAACCCAAAATCAATCAATCTTCTTCTCATCCTCTCTCCCTCCCCTTCTCCCTCCTCCTCTCTATCTCCCTCTCTCCCCCTTTCTCTTTCTTTGTGTGACTCTGACTCTTTCTCTCTGTGTCTCTCTGAGTCTCACTCTCCCTCTCAGTTTCTCTTAATGCTCCCTTTGTACCCCGCAGGGGGCTAGGTGGGCCCTGGATCCTTGCTTTTCAGGGTTTACAGGAATGTGTAGAAGCACTCATGTGCTGACTATTTGCGCCACCAAATTCAGGCTAATATCAACCAATGATGAAAAGTATTGGAGTAGAAAGGCCCTATCATCGATGTGAAGCCCTTTAGAAATGCATATACTCTGCTTATTGTAGTGTTATGCTTACAGGCGCCCTAAAACAAGTGGGATGAAGAGCCCTGGCCGTCCAACAGTGCCGGGGATGGTGGGTGACCTGTCCTGCTGCCCAGTGGTCAAGGTGGCGCGCATTGATGAAGGGGTAGGGGCAGGCGCCATGGACTGCAGCACGCCCCTGCACACCCACACCTACACCCCGTCCCTGCAGGAGCCCCCCCTCCCTGTGGACAGAGACGGCTTCCAGGTCAGGGCTCAAAGGACCTTTAACAATGACTGTTTCAAGTACCGTAATTCATGGTCTGCGTGAAGTTTAAGCCACACCCCTTAAAAATTCCAACACGCACAAAAAAGCAATGTTTAAGCAGCTTCGACAAATAAGCTGAATCGAAACAAGCAATTGGTAAACACAGACCTGCCACTTGCCCCGATTTCGCGGGAGCAGCTCCGCTACTTTGAGCTATGCTTGAAGAGTGAATCTTAGCAAAGTAAATGTATAAAATGCGTTGCCCCTGAACCCCACTGAGGGCCTACGCTGACCCCCAGACCCCTGCTCTTTTTTTCAGTCTCAGAATGTGACAGGTCTAAGCATTGTGAAAGCAAAGCAAAAATGACAGCAAAGTGAAACTGACGTACCGTATTTTCCTGGCTATAAGCCACTACTTTTTTCTTCTTCAACTTTGACCCCTGCGGCTAAAACAACGATTGCGGCTAATTTGTGAATATTTCCCCTTCCGTATTTTAGGCTGGTCGTCAACTCCAGCCTGTGCATGTTGACATCGTCAATCTCGGTGAAAACTAACCATTCTCATGCCAAAACTAGAGAATTTAATCAGTGATATAACGATCTTACCACTAATTTTCACCACTTTTATGCACATGTGTCATCACAGCAGTTTATGATCAAAGTTTGAACTGAAACAGTCGTGATCGTGTCGATCTTTACGAACTCTGTGCACACGTAAATGCGAAGTCAACTTCCAAGTAACTAGGTGATCGGTCTCACTCCATAAGTTGGAACTCAGTGAAAAAAAGAAAAAAAGAAGTTAAAAAGCAGCTCCTTTCCATTATCAAACGGATAAATCGGCGTTAGTGTGTGCTCTGAAATACTTGCTGTATGCAAGCAACTCACAAAATCCGATAAATGAAAGCAGCTGGCGCATTAGCGTTTTCCGTGATTTTGTGTGTGCGCTGCGCCATTTTGTCAGCCGAGTTGTATGCGCGGTAATAGTTCCGTGTGTGCAAACTGTGACTGAAAATGAACTGCCAGTGCGTTACTTTGTCATGTTTTGTGTTGTGTTGTGCCGAATCCAGTATTTGGTAGGACCGTTATGGCGAAGATTTGGTCTGTACTGTTGTGTAGTTTGTGTGCGAGTGCAACACGGGACGTCAAATTTGCAGTGGCCGATCACAAGTTCGTCTGCTCGTCTTCTCAGGTTCTTTTTTTTTTTGCAGTTTCTTGCGGCTTAGACACTGAATGCGGCTTTATCGTTGTTTTTTTCCAGAATTTTAATAAAATTCAAGGGGTGAGACTTAGACAACGGTGCGCTTTGTAGTCCGGAAAATACCGTAAGTTAGCCACTCTCAAGTTCGTGACTCTCAAGTTCGTGGGTAAATCTGACCACAGAAAAAGCATAAAACCCTTACATCCACACAGTTTATGAAAGGCATACACACTATTTCATGTCAGAAGAAGAAAATAAGTAGCTCAAATTAAGAAAAATGCCCTGTGTTCTGTCTGAAATGAAAGCATACAGGATTGCTTCTTCTAACAGGGCTGATAAACAAAACGGCAGACCTGCCTACTGCTACGATTTGGCCGTAGCAGCTACGAAAAATAAAGCTTTGCTACGGAGCTACGGCAGCCTTAACGTTGCTACGGAAAAAACAAATTGCCGCCGCATTTTATTTTTGCTTATGCCGTTCCCGGTTTTGTCGGTTTCTAAGAGCAGACGCCGTGTCACGCGCGATAACCTAATCACTTCCGTTTTTATCAAAGTGCCGCATGCGTTCTTATTACTTTCTCTGACAAAAATGGCGGACTCCAGCAGCAGTAGCGATTTGGGAGATGTTTCAAGCGAAGAAAAACGAACCCAAACCAGAAAACGAAAATCATCTGGCATCTTGTTCTAAGAAAAAACATCGGCCTGCCGCACAAGTTTTTAAAATAGCTTACACGGAGGAGTGGCCTTGCATCGTCAGAAGTTGACTCGGTGTGAACCATGCTCGCTGCAGTGCAACCTCTGCCATGCGGACTTCTCTGTGAATCATGGTGGTAGAGACGATTGCCGTCAACACGTTCAATCGGAGAAACATATTAAGCAGTGCGTTTCGGCTCAGGAAGAGAACAAATCGATTGCCGTTGTTTGTGGATACTACGGAAAAATTTGCCATGCTACTGAAAATTGATGGCTGGGCTACTGATTGGGAAAATTCCAAGTAGGCAGGTCTGAACGGCCCGTTTTATCTTCGTGGAACCTGAACTTGTGTCATCTTCTAACAATTAAATGAATGCTTGTGTGTTTCAATCTGTGAGTATTAAAAACTGGTAATAAACATTTTGCATAAACGTGCAAACACCTTCATTCTTTTTGCATTCCATAGAAACAACCGTACGTATGTTTTGCACATCGAAATGGGCGCACATAGAATTTGAACAAAGATTCAAAGGCACCTGCATGTTTAATTTTTTTACCAAGTTTATATGGGGTTTTTTCCAACCATGTATAATTGTTTCCAATAATTCTTGTAGCTTTTTAGGGTTTTCAGTTGATTTTTTTTCTGATTTTTTTCATTCAATTTTCAGGTGGGGCAGTTTTTGCTGGAGAAAAGAGACTTGCACAGCTACGAGACATACCCCATCTGGCGGGTGGAGCACGGGGGGATGCTGCGCAAGTTTGAGATGAACATAGATAACGGGCACCTGTATCATAAAGCCGTGTCCACAGTGAGTGGAGCTGTTGCCTTTCTATGCCAGCCTCTCTCATTCTGTCTTTATCGTCTCTCTTTTTCTCTTTCACTCTTACTGGGGGGTTTTCTGTGTGTGTGTCTCTCTTTTCCTCTCTCTCTCTCTCTTTGAGTCTTTCGGTCTTATTGTATCTCTTTTTTTCTTTCTTTTTCTCTTTTACTCTCTCTCTCTCTCTCTCTCTCTCTCTCTCTCTCTCTCTCTCTCTCTCTCTCTCTCTCTCTCTCTCTCTCTCTCTCTCTCTCTCTCTCTCTGGTTTTTTTTTTCTTTTTACTTTATCTCTTTCTGTCTGTCTGTCTCTTTCTCTCTGTGCCCCATCCACTCTTTCTGTCTGTCTCTCTGTCCCCTTCTCTCTCTCTCTCTCTCTCTCTCTCTCTCTCTCTCTCTCTCTCTCTCTCTCTCTCTCTCTCTCTCTCTCTCTCTCTCTCTCTCCTGTCTTTTTTTTCTTTTTACTTTATCTCTTCTTCTGTCTGTTCTTTTTCTCTCTTTCTGTCTGTCTGTCTCTTTCTCTCTCTGCCCCATCCACTCTTTCTGTCTATCTCTCTGTCCTCTCTCTCTCTCTCTCTCTCTCTCTCTCTCTCTCTCTCTCTCTCTCTCTCTCTCTCTCTCTCTCTCTCTCTCTCTCTCCTGTTTTTTCTTCTCTCTCTTTCTCTTTATCTCTTTCTGTCTGTCTCTCTCTTTCTCTCTCTGCCCCTCTCCTCTCTTTCTGTCTGTCTCTCTCTCCTCTCTCTCTCTCTCTCTCTCTCTCTCTCTCTCTCTCTCTCTCTCTCTCTCTCTCTCTCTCTCTCTCTCTCTCTCTCTCTCTCTCTCTCTCTCTCTCTCTCTCTCTCTCTCTCTCTCTCTCTCTCCTCTCTCTCTCTCTCTCTCACTCTCTCTCTCTCACTCTGTCTATTTCTCTGTTTGTGTGTGTGTCCCTTCCACCTGCGGTCTTCCACCAATCCATTGTCTCATATTAACCTCCTCGTTTCATTTTCTCTCCACTTGTCATGTAGACTTGTTCATACGCACAATAGCACGCACCTTTGCCATCAAGCGACAGGTTTTATGAAGTATTTATTGATCCGTTTGAAATTAATGTACTATACCAAAGGTCATATAATATTATTGATAAAATACATGCCTGTTGAACCAATTTCTTCATTCCGAGCACTTATTGATCTGTTTGAAGGGTACTTTTAGGGGTGTAATTTTCCGGCGAACGTGTTTGTCTGCATGCGTGTGTTTTTGCCTGTCTGTGTGTGTCTAATGTGTGTGCATTTGATATTGGCTTTGGTATTACTTTCTGGTCACAGATTATCTCTCTGTGAAATTCATGCTGCTGCATCAGGGTTCATAGGGGCCTTACCAGTCCTTATAAGTCCTGACCAATTGAAATCTCCAAGTAAGGCCTTACAAGTGCTTACATTTATTTCAAGGTCCTTACAAGTCCTGACAGCTGCCCAAAACTGCCCTGAGCAGCAAAGCCATATTCAAAATAGATCGCAGAAGCAGCACTTTTACACTTGAGAAACATCGCTCAGCACCTACTCCACCTTACCCCCCTCCCCCACCTTCCCGTTTCAACTGACCGCTTAGCAGACGAACGATGCACCGCGAGTTGTCAAGAGAAATTGGACTGAAATCTCGTTCTTTATCCTTGTGTCGTTTTACGAGAAAACATGTATATCTGTGTCAGCCATAGTTTTTCTATCAGCTTAGACATTGTTCACAATGCTGGGAAAGTGTTCCTTTCAAGATCGTTGGCTAAAAGATGGACATTATCCTTAGGCCTACAGGTCCTTACAAGGTCCTTACTTGGGAATAGCTGAAAGCCCTGGGAACCCTGTGCATCCTGGAGAATGTGTTGCTGTTAATGCAGCGCCTCCCGTATATTTTGGTTTTTACAATGCAGGCATGTTATTTGTGAGTGAGTGTTGCAGTACTCATGGTCTCAAAAATGCTGGCAGGCTACCTGCCGATCCAGGTGTCGGTGATCATATGTGTATGTGAATGATAAATGAAAAACACAGATTTGTTTACTGTACGAAATTTCCGTACAATCTCACGAAATTTAAGGTTATTGTACGATTGTATGAATCACAGATGAAAGATGCGAAATTCACAACATCGATCATACAAATTTGTATCCACATGGCAAATTTATTTGCGGGTCCACACTTTTCACCTCTCACCGGTTTGTAACCTTTAGCAAATGACTTTTTGAGGCGATGATTCTGATTGGCTGAGAACGTCCAGTTGTAGTTCTCTTTTTCGAGATTTGGCGTGGTTTCGTGGCGGCCATTTTTTTCGCTCTGGTAAATCATGCTCGATACGAAAGTACACACCAGAGAGCTACTGCGAAAGTTGGGATATGTAATGCGCCTGCATCAAAGTCAAACCACATGATTGAGAAGTTCAGGTCTTCTAAGAGTATGAAACCAAATGAGGAGCCCATCAATCGTGACACAAATGGCGTTGTACATGAAAGTGACACAGGAAAAAAAATTGCCTGCAACATTCAGTGTTAGATTCTAACAAACAATGGGACAAGTCATACGGTGAATAGAACAACATACGGCTAAATGTAGAAGACCAACTTTCAGTTGACCTACTTCAACTTTTACTTGTAAAGTTAGGCTGCCGATCTTTGAATCACAACTGTTTGTGATTCTGGAGTGCAGAAGGCGTGAGCGCCTATCAAGTCATCTGGGTCAATCTCAATGTTTATTTTATTTGCGAGTTCGCGAAGTTCTGCAAGTTTGGTCAGTTTGTGGCTACTTGTGACTCTTTCTCTTTAAAATGTTTGCAAGTCGCTCACAGGCATGGTAGTTTCACCCTACGACGCCAT
This sequence comes from Phymorhynchus buccinoides, assembly GCA_017654935.2. Lineage (NCBI taxonomy): Eukaryota > Metazoa > Mollusca > Gastropoda > Neogastropoda > Raphitomidae > Phymorhynchus > Phymorhynchus buccinoides. The sequence continues at coordinate 41,992,574 of CM065701.1, forward strand.
GGTTTGACCAATTCGGTAGTGCTCTCCCCTTGGTTTTTTTCTGAAAATCATCTATTGAATTGTGTGTGTGTTGCAGTACTCGTCGTGGGTGCCGTCGATGCGGGCGGGCTACCTGCCGATCCAGGTGTCGGTGATCAGCTCCAAGGCCCATGCTGAGGTGGTGCAGGTCCTGGAGGAGTACCGACCCAAACCCCCCGCAGACGGCAGGTAATGCTCACAGCCCACACACCTTTCCCTACCTGTCACCTTTAGGGGCAGACCCAAACCCCCTGCAGACGGCAAGTAACGCTCACAGCCCACACACCTTTACCCACCTGTCACCTTTATGGGCCGACCCAAACCCCCTGCAGATGGCAAGTAACGCTCACAGCCCACACACCTTTCCCCACCTGTCACCTTTATGGGCCGACCCAAACCCCCTGCAGACGGCAGGTAACGCTCACAGCCCACACACCTTTCCCCACCTGTCACCTTTAGGGGCCGACCCAAACCCCCCGCAGACGGCAGGTAACGCTCACAGCCCACACACCTTTCCCCACCTGTCACCTTTATGGGCCGACCCAAACCCCCAGGTAACACTCACAGCAGACGGCAGGTAACGCTCACAGCCCACACACCTTTCCCCACCTGTCACCTTTATGGGCCGACCCAAACCCCCTGCAGACGGCAGGTAACGCTCACAGCCCACACACCTTTCCCCACCTGTCACCTTTAGGGGCCGACCCAAACCCCCCCTTTATGGGCAGACGGCAGGTAACGCTCACAGCCCACACACCTTTCCCCACCTGTCACCTTTATGGGGGGCCGACCCAAACCCCCTGCAGACGGCAGGTAACGCTCACAGCCCACACACCTTTCCCCACCTGTCACCTTTATGGGCCGACCCAAACCCCCCGCAGACGGCAGGTAACACTCACAGCCCACACACCTTTCCCCACCTGTCACCTTTATGGGCCGACCCAAACCCCCTGCAGATGGCAGGTAACGCTCACAGCCCACACACCTTTCCCCACCTGTCACCTTTACCTTTATGGGCAGGGCCGACCCAAACCCCCCGCAGATGGCAGGTAACGCTCACAGCCCACACACCTTTCCCCACCTGTCACCTTTAGGGACCGACCCAAACCCCCTGCAGACGGCAGGTAACGCTCACAGCCCACACACCTTTCCCCACCCGTCACCTTTATGGGCCGACCCAAACCCCCCGCAGACGGCAGGTAACGCTCACAGCCCACACACCTTTAACGCTCCCCACCCGTCACCTTTATGGGCAGACGGGGCATATGGCAGGTAACACTCACAGACCAATTGACATAAGCTAGAACACCAAGGCCACATCAAAATGTTGTTATGTTCTGCATAGTTAGGGGGGGGGGGGGGGGGTGTCTTTAGCCTTGGCAAGCTTCTAGCATAACATCATCAGTCCAAAGTCCCCCGAAGTCGGAGTGTGGCTGCCCACATGGCGGGATAATCAAAAACCGATCACACACGTAATGTTCTCATGCCTAGCTGGTGCATTTGTACCATTGTGTTCAAGTGCTTTGGCTGTTGGGATGATCCCTGGGGTCTTTAAGCCAGGGTACAGCAAACATAGCGGGGGTCTCATAAGGGAGGTTCCACTGTATTTTTGTTCACTGTACTCATGTAGATCCCAATGCACGAATCAAATCAAATGTCTGATACAGTAATACAGATATCTGAGTGTACATGGACTACAGCTATAGTGAACAAAGCTAGACTGATATCATCAGATTCATTTAGACAGTAGAATGTCACGAGAATCATGCCTGACAAGTGTCACAATCGGATCGCAGTTATTCCTATCACTTTTTCATCCTTGGTGCATCACTGTACTCGTAAATGGGGTAGAAAGAGTTGGGTTAGTTAAAAAGTGTAGTTCTCACGTTTACGGTGTAGTTATATGAAGGTGATGGCTAGTTGCGTGTGTGTGTGTGTGCAGCCTTGAAATCCTGTATGAAGATGTGTACCTACAGGTCTTCCTGAGCCAGTGCTTAATGTGTGTGTGTGCAGCCTTGAAAACATGTATGAAGATGTGTAACTACAGAACTTCCTGAGCCAGTGCTTAATGTGTGTGTGTGCAGCCTTGAAATCCTGTATGAAGATGTGTACCTACAGATCTTCCTCAGCCAGTGCTTAATGTGTGTGTGTGTGTGTGCAACCTTGAAATCCTGTATGAAGATGTGTACCTACAGGTCTTCCTCAGCCAGTGCTTAGTGTGTGTGTGTGTGTGTGTGTGTGTGTGTAGCCTTGAAATCCTGTATGAAGATGTGTACCTGCAGATCTTCCTCAGCCAGTGCTTAATGTGTGTGTGTGTGCAACCTTGAAATCCTGTATGTAGATGTGTACTTGCAGATCTTCCTCAGCCAGTGCTTAATGTGTGTGTGTGTGTGTGTGCAGCCTTGAAATCCAGTACGAGGACGACCCCCTGGTGGAGCACTTCAACGTGTACCTGCAGATCTTCCTCAGCCAGTCCCTGGAGGCCAGCTTCCTGGCCGCCATCAGAAAGTCCCAAGGTATTTAGTGACCGCGCTAGGAATTTTCCAAACCGGTCCCATCATTACAGGCCTGCCTACCCCTACGATTTGTCCGTAGTTCCTACAGAATTTGACTATAAACTACGGAACTATGATTAATAACCAATTTCTACGATTTTCTGTTACCGCAAAGTACGTTTTCTAGCAAAACGGCGTATCGATTCGTTTGAGATCCACTTGCCTCTATATCGGTTCCTCTGAAGTTTGCGAAGGCGCGTGGCAAGTATGGCTCTCGTGCATGCGCTGTCCCACATCAGTGTGACCAAAATGGCAGCGAGAGAAACTATTCAGACGGGTGACAGCGATTCAGTTTGCGAAGTTATTTCAGAAAAGATCGAAGAAGAAGAATATATTAACATCTACTCAAGCATACCGTGCACAATACACAGAAAGTTTTCTGTAATGCGTGGATAGGCAGAACGTGAGAACACTTGCACCGTGTGCCAATGTGATTTCTCAAGTTGGGGGCCGACGGGGGACTCAATGATTGACAGCGGCATGTTGATTCAAACAACATGCATTGCAATTGGCGTTAGTTGCACAAAAAAACACTCAGAACATAACAGATTTCTTCGCTACAAACAACGAAACCAAGCTGAGTGTCAAAGATTTGACTCGGGCAGAGACGACGCTTGTTGAAGTGTTGATAACTTGCAGGGCCACGATGTTCGGCCAGTCGACACACGGAGGCATTCGAAGTGAAAATAGGCCTGATGTTTCCCCATTCTCTCTCTCTCTCTCTCTCTCTCTCTCTCTCTCTCTCTCTCTCTCTCTCTCTCTCTCTTTCTCTCTCTCTCTCTCTCTCTCTCTCTCTCTCTCTCTCTCTCTCTCTCTCTCTCTCTCTCTCTCTCTCTCTCTCTCTCTCTCTCTCTCTCTCTCTCTCTCTCTCTCTCTCTTTCTCTCTGATTTACTGTTGGTATTTTTCTTTGTTTTTCTTTTTCTTTTGTTTGTTGCTGTTGTATTTTTTTTCATGTCCTTAAAGGCTTTTAAGAATTATCAAGAAACCTTGAACCTCCCTCTCTATTGTCATGCCCCCTCCCTACCTTTCCCCCCTCTGTGTCTGTCTCTTTCTCTCTGATCTCCACTCCCCCCTCCCCTCCCCCCACCTCCCCGTTTCTCTCTCTCCCACTCAGTCTTAGGTGTGTGATAGTCACATAGCTTTTTATTTAATAAAAGTAAATTAACAATGCATTCATACTTATGCATACTCTACACACACAATGACACACACACACACACACGCAATGAATGACATGCACACAGTGACACAAAGAGGCACACACACACACGCGCACGCATGCACATGCACACAGTGACACAAAGAGGCACACACACACACGCAATGAATGACATGCACACAGTGACACAAAGAGGCACACACACACACGCGCACGCATGCACATGCACACAGTGACACAAAGCGGCACACACACACACGCAATGAATGACATGCACACAGTGACACAAAGAGGCACACACACACACGCGCACGCATGCACATGCACACAGTGACACAAAGAGGCACACACACACATGCAATGAATGACATGCACACAGTGACACAAAGAGGCACACACACGCACGCACACACGCACGCATGCACATGCACACAGTGACACAAAGAGGCACACACACACATGCAATGAATGACATGCACACAGTGACACAAAGAGGCACACACACGCACACGCACACACGCACGCATGCACATGCACACAGTGACACAAAGAGGCACACACACACATGCAATGAATGACTTGCACACAGTGACACAAAGAGGCACACACACGCACGCACGCACAGTAGAGATCACTCATGCATTGGGTCATACAAAATACTGTAACCTTCATATTCAGTTTCTTAATTCTTGCAAAGTAAAACGTTTTCAAATCATTTTAATGACGAAGTGCAATACATTGGATTATAGTCATGCTTTATATGAAGTGATTGAAACATTTCTGAGTTAAAACTGGCAAGCATTTTTAGGGATAGGCAGCTCTGCATGAATGACCAACCTCCCTACAACCCGTGTCAGAACCAGTCCCTGGGCAACAAACCTTCAGGCATCAGAATTGTCAGAGGATCTGCAGATTTCAGAGGATTAAGAATTTCTGACAGAGGATTGGTCTCTAATGTCAAAGGTTTTGCCTTTGAATTGAGTGCTATCTTTTCTGTTAAATAGCATTTTAAAGGGATTTGTCACTGTATTAAGCCTTTTCAATCATGTGAATAGAACTGATTCCCGTGTTTTCCCTCTACATTCTGGGGGCTCAGTGGCACTTGTACCACAGTTTTCAGAGGATTACATTCTGATGCCTGAAAACCCAGGAAAAACTGTACAGATAGGAAAGTATGAGGTCTCTGGTGAAACCATGTATCAGTCATAGCAAACATAAATCATTCAAGGGACTGACAGCCCCGATAATGACGTGTTAATTCGATCAGTGGGAAACCACTTGCATCCACCTCATGGGTTTGCTTGTCTTTTAACAATAACAACAATGATGATTTTATCGATAGAGTGCAATAAAAGTCATGCTAATAGCAAGCTCTCAGCATTTTGCTAAACTCTGAAGAAAACAAGAGAAAAAAATCAACCAATCAACAGAAAAACTCAGTTCACAAAATGTATCTGATTGACAAAATCTCATTTCACTCAAGAAGTTGGAGAAAACGTCATATACCGTATTTTTCGGACTATGAGGCAATACTTTTTTCCAAGACTCGGACCCCTGCGCCTTATAATGTGACTGATGAAATAGTAAGAAAATATAGTAACAAAATGTGGTGTAGGGTGGCACAGTGGTAGCGCGTTCGCTTCGTGTCAAGTAAACCCGAGTTCGAACCTGGGTACAGGGGATTTTTTCCTCTCATTCTGCTCTAGGCCTTAACGGTCTGAACGTGGAGTCTTTTGGATGAGACGATAAACCGAGGTCCCGTGTGCCCATGCACTTAGCATATGTTAAACCCAGTGGCAACGAAAAAGTTGTCATTTGGTAAAAAAATTACCCCCCCCCCCCCCCTCATCAGTGACAAAAATCGCAGGCAAAAAAATAAAAAAAATAAAAATTGGGTGGCGCACCTCTGGCTGCGACACACTCTCCAGGTGGGAGCAACCCGAATTTCACAGAGACGCCTTTGTGACTATAAAGTACCTAATACTAATAATAATAAAAATCTTAAAACTTGGGTAAAATCTGGGGGATGCGCCTTATACAAAGGTGCGCCTTGTAGTCCGAAAAATACGGTACAGACAGACACATGGGAGAGAATAAAACAGACAGACGGACAGACAAAGAGAGAGGCAGATGGAACGAGAGAGATGGCAACAGGGACACAAGAAACAGACAGACAGTGCCTCACCTCTGCCACTGTCAGGGCTTAACCACTTCTTCTTCTTCTTCATTCGCTCAGACAGTTTCCTGTCATATGAGCGTAGATGCGTCATACTGCCATTATGCGCCTAACTAAGAAATAGTTAGGCCCAGCATGTCCGACTTCGGCTGAAGAAATCGTTGTAAGAATATGTAGAAAAAGAGGCAGGAGAATGGACCAGTGAGATTAGCATGCCCCACAAGGCCGAAGAGGGCGTAAAACCCTATTATCACGACCAATGAGATAGAAAGATAGCAGATGACAGTAAGCAAAGGGAAAAGGCAGAGTCAAAGAGAATGACAGAGTCAGAGGAAGTTACAAGCACAGAACTTCCAGAAGGTGGGGGAACTATTTGTACAAAAGACCCCCCGGTATCCCCACAGGGGGCTTAACCACTGAGAGAAAGCAACACCCGAGTCATTGTCATTGAGTACTCTGATAACAGTATTTTGTAAATGATGCTGTTAACAAAGCGAGGTGTTTTTGAGGAGTATGGCCTCGTGCACAGTTCATGCGGAAATCCCATGCGCAGTCCATATATAAGTGAAAGGAAGAAGGGTAAAAATGTACGGATTAGGGGATCTTTTCTCTTCTTTCTTTTACTTATTTACGGATTGCGCACGGGTTTCCGCAAGGAATCTCTGCATGTATGTGTACGTACCCTAATTTGTAAATTGTGCTGTTAACAAAGCGAGGTGTTTTTCAGAGTATTTTGTATATTATGCTGTTAGCAAAGCAAGGTGTTTTTAAGAGTATTTTGTATATTATGCTGTTAGCAAAGCGAGGTGTTTTTCAGAGTATTTTGTATATTATGCTGTTAGCAAAGCGAGGTGTTTTTCAGAGTATTTTGTATATTATGCTGTTAACAAAGCGAGGTGTTTTTCAGAGTATTTTGTCAATTGTGCTGTTAACAAAGCGAGGTGTTTTTCAGAGTATTTTGTAAATTATGCTGTTAGCAAAGCGAGGTGTATTTTGAGAGTATTTTGTAAATTGCGCTGTTAACAAAGCGAGGTGTTTTTCAGAGTATTTTGTAAATGATGCTGTTAACAAAGCGAGGTGTTTTTCAGAGTATTTCTATCTGGTCCCACTGGAGAAGATTGACAAGCTGATTGAGCGCAAGCTGGAACAGATTGACAGCACTGTGCAATGGAAGCCAAGATTCAGGGTAAGTGACATAGATTTGTAAAGACCTTTTCTTTTTAAAAGTGCATCAGTGAGAAACTTAACTCTTTCGTTCCTGAGAACCGCTTTTGAGGTTGAATGGGAGCACCTGCAGATTCCTAGCTTTATAGAGCTCTCTATCTCCCTATTCCTGAGTTTCCAGAGAGAGTAAAACTGTATAAAGGGGTGTTATGTTATTGTGATTATGCGGCATGTTTTCAGCAGCCTGTTTCTCTTTCATAAACAATACTTGACCCAGTAAGAAAAGGGAAAAACCCTCATTGCATTGCAATTATAGAAGAGCAAAATAATAACAGTTGCATGATGTTACGAGCAAAAGAGGCCCGTAGGAATCAACGGGTTAAAATTTATCAGCAGCTAAAGAGGTTCTCAGGAATGAACAGTAGTTGAAACTTCTCTAAATACAGAAACCAAAGAGTTAACTCCTTCACTACTGGAGAAAAAGTCAGAAATTATGATTTTTTAATTCTAAAAATTAGGAGACCTGTTAGATCAATCTGGGAAATTGGTCTTGAGATATATCCCCGTTTCTAGATCTAAAACGAGCATTTCAGAGTTGTGACATCAAAAATGACGACACCATCAATGACATCATTGTGCCTGTAGTAGACACTGGGCTGGCAGGGGAGGGGTTAATTCAGCTGTTGCATTTGATTAAGGAATAGATAGTGGATCTTCCTTAACCCTGCTGTGTGCCTTCATGGTTTCAGGAGTGCATGCGAATGAAGCCTCAGATGCGTGAAATCAACCGGCCCAACCTCAAACAGTCTTGTCAGGTAAGGCCAAAACTGAACTGCTGTGATAAATGCTTTTGTTTGTTTCTTGCTATGTGTAAAGGTTTGACCGGCAGTATCCAGATTTGTTTTCGTATTAGAGACGCTACTCTGTGGACTGAGAAAGCAGCCCTCATCTCTTTTCTGTCATTTAATCATCTCCCATACTGCTTACGGGCATAAATGAGGACATAACCTTTTTATGTGAATATACACTTGAAGTTTTCTTCCTGTTTAGTTTCACTTTGATTTGATGTGATGGCCATCATTGCTCACTCATCCTTCAGCACAACAGTTGTTTAACATGGGACGACGAAAATGGTGTTTTACGTCCTCTTGGTCTGAATCAGACACACATGGGACATTTGTAAATACAAATATGGTGGGAACAATACTGGAGGCAATGCCCGGAGGCAGTACGAAACCAGTAAAGTCCCGATTTTTTTATTAATACAGATAGGTGTAGCGGTAACCACGCCTCGGTTAAACCTCATCGGCTATGGCACCGCTACAAGTATTTGTGGACAAGTGCACCTATCCAAGCGTAACGCTTTATGTCCTTGAGCTAAAGTTTGTTTAACATGGGCTTTGATCTACGGACAGATATGGTTGGGGTTTTGGTGTGTATGTGTGTGCTTAAAATAATCACCTTGAGCAATCTACCTTATATATCTGAAGTTTAGATGATATCTGCTTGTGCCTACAAAAGCAATTCATCATCTGTTGTGTTCCGATGTTGTGTTGAAGTTCCATGACGAGTGTTGTAACTTCTTCATTGCCGGAGAAAATTTGAGAGATATTTTTTGTTTTGTTTTTTTATTATAAAAATGGAAATAGACTTTTGATTCAATCTGACAAAAATGTTAATGGTCAAAGAGATATAACTCCTGAATGTTCTAATGCAACAAAATAGCATTCCAGATATGTGACATCAAAACTTACGACCTCCTTAGTGACATCAAATTGCCAGAAGTAGACAAGGGGGTGGCAGGGAAGGGTTAACAAATGTTGGTGACGGCCCATCCACAGCACCTGGCTTCGACTCCTTTTAGTTCATGCATTTTGTTAACACTCATCACCAGAATAAACCAATTTAAAGTGTTTTATCCATTAGGCTTACATTGTTTTATTGTGGTATACCACTTGTAAGGTCTTTGAGAAAATACACTTTCCGACTCTGGTGTGTTCGTGTTTAGCATAGTTCCTTCTGAGAGTCAATGGAAAACTAGAAAAAGAAAATCTATAAATACTTGTAAGGTCTTTGAGAAAATACACTTTCCGACTCTGGTGTGTTCGTGTTTAGCATAGTTCCTTCTCAGAGTCAATGGAAAACTAGAAAAAGAAAATATATAAATACTTGTAAGGTCTTTTTCTATCCCTAACCAGTCAGTTAAAAGAATACTTAAAAGAAATAACTTGAAACAAGTAGCTGTCTGTAGAAAACTAAAAGGAGTCAGAATGTGGGAAATTTGTGTGCTGTGTTGCATCAGGCTGTGCGTTTTTCTCTGCAGGCGTGTGAAAACTCAAATAGCTGTCTGTAAAAAACTAAAGGAATCAGAATGTGGGAAATTTGTGTGCTGTGTTGCATCAGGCTGTGCGTTTTTCTCTGCAGGCATGTGAAAACTCAAATAGCTGTCTGTAAAAAACTAAAGGAATCAGAATGTGGGAAATTTGTGTGCTGTGTTGCATCAGGCTGTGCGTTTTTCTCTGCAGGCGTGTGAAAACTCAAATAGCTGTCTGTAAAAAACTAAAGGAATCAGAATGTGGGAAATTTGTGTACTATGCTAATGCAGGCTATGCATTTCTCTACAGGCGTGTGAAAACTCAAATAGCTGTCTGTAAAAAACTAAAAGGAGTCAGAATGTGGGAAATTTGTGTGCTGTGTTGCGTCAGGCTGTGCGGTTTTCTCTACAGGCATGTGAAAACTCAAATAGCTGTCTGTAAAAAACTAAAAGGAGTCAGAATGTGGGAAATTTTTGTGCTGTGTTGCATCAGGCTGTGCGTTTTTCTCTACAGGCATGTGAAAACTCAAATAGCTGTCTGTAAAAAACTAAAAGGAGTCAGAATGTGGGAAATTTGTGTGCTGTGTTGCATCAGGCTGTGCGTTTTTCTCTGCAGGCCTGTGAGAACTCCTCTGGGCCGACCATCAAGTCTGTGCTGTTCCACGGCCCTGCCTATGACCGTTTTCTGCTGACAGAGATGGCCACTGCTGACTGCAGCGCTTCACAGGTGAAACCTTCCTCACTGCTTCTTTGTGTATGTAGGTCTTGCGCAATATCAGCTGTAATGTAATCTCTCAACACAGTCCAAACTTACTGTCAGATGGACCCTCTGTATGGTATTTCTTATATGCAAGCATTTTGGAATCCCCCGAAGTGAGTGTGGCTGCCCATGTGGCGGGGTAATCAAAAACGGTCACACATGGCAATGTTCTCATCCGTAGCTGATGCGCTTGTACCATAGTGTTCAAGCGCTTCCGCTGTTGGGATGATCCCTGGAGTCTTTTAGTCAGAGTAAGCCAGCAACAACAACAAGCATTTTGGTCAAGTGACGCATGGAAATTGAAGTTACTCAGAAAGTGACGTTTCAGTATAGTCCATTCATACCAGTGTATATCTGACATGTTCATTGTCCCTCTGTGCAGTTATTGTTCATGGGTGGGGGGTTTTAAATCAAAGAAACAAAACAATTTTTGTTAAAGGGTTAACAGGGAAAACAAGAATTGATGGCAAGCAAATTAACCTATACCCAGGAGTTATTTTGGGCAGTGCACTTTGAAGGTGCATATCAGATGGTGCTCAAACATCTGGTCATGCATGAGTCAACATTTCTATAAAGGGTCCATCTGACTAAAATGTGACCATTGTGGAAAGTGGCAAAATGGTTGATACACCCAAGGCATCTCAGTTCCCTTAACCCTTTCACCGCCAATGTCACATTTTAGCACCACAATGGTTAAACACCCATGTTACTAAAAGGCATCAAATCAGGACCTGTTACAGGGTTCGTACGCCCCTTGAGAACCCTTGAAAACCCTTGAGATTTCAACTTGCCAAAATGATTCTTGAAAACCCTTGAAAAATGGCATTTGGGCGCCTATCCCTTGAAAATCCCTTGAAAAATTGAAAATCACGCTTCCAAAGTCATTTCTGCGCAAAATCATCAGAACTGACGAGTTTGAAAGCCGAGAACAACATCGCAAAGAAATTTAGATTTTCGTTCTCGAAGATTCGCTTCGTCGTCTGCTACAACCAAAGGGAGACAATTTTTGTCCGAGTCAGTTATGGTTCTTGTTTGGGCATGCGCAAACCGAATATCCGCCTGTGAAAACAAGCGCGTTTTCGTGGAAAGAAGTCGTCATGCCGAAGGGAAAATGTATTTTTTGCCCACTGTGGCTAGATGAGGAGGAGTATAAGGCTTGGATCGCCGAGTGCAAGGACAACAAGTATGCATGTTCCTGCAAATTGTGCAAGAAGATCGTTGATGTTCGTGGGATGGGTGAAGCTGCACTTCAAAGCCACGCTAAAGGAAAGAAACATGTGGAATTACAAAAAGCAAGCAAACCGGTTGCAACACTCACAGATTTCATGCGTGCTGGTAGCAGTTCGTCAACAACACCGGCTGGAAAAAGTATAGGCCAGACACTTGCAGCAAATGGCAATTTCCTAACCAAAGCTGCCCCTTGAGAAATTAGAAAATCCCCTTGAAAACCCCTTGAAAACCCCTTGAATTTTTCCTCTGTTTGAGAGTATGAACCCTGTGTTATCCAAAGACCCTATTTTCTTAATTTGGGGAGGTCAGGATAGGCCTAATCTTTGTATGTCACAGAGGAATTCGCAATATTGCAAATATTTTATTTTCTCTACCCAGTTAAGTTTAATGGTATTTTTTGGCTGAAAAATGCCTGGCGGCGAGAGGGTTAAAATGTATTAATAATGGCTTTTTATTGTCCAAGCAAAGTTTTGTTTTTTAAATTTGAAAACAAAAATTTCAAGAAAAAAAATCCATGATTATTTTAATTTTGTTTCCGTGTTGAGTGACACGTCACATAGTATTATAGTGCAAATGGTATGTTTACCAGGATTGTGTTCCCTTTATTCCCATGTGCACATCCCACTGCGTGTAGAGTGGCACAGTGGTATCGCGTTCGCTTCGTGTCAAGTAAACCCGAGTTCGAACCTGGGTACAGGGGATTTTTTCCTCTTAACGGTCTGAACATAGAGTCTTTCGGATGAGACGATAAACCGAGGTCCTGTGTGCCCATGCACTTAGCATACGTTAAACCCAGTGACAACAAAAAAGTTGTCATTTGGTCAAAATCCCCCCCCCCCCCCCCCCCCTCATCAGTGACAAAAATCACATGAAAAAAAAAAAAAAAAATGGGTGGCGCGCCTCTGGCTGCGACGCGCTCTCCAGGTGGGAGCAACCCGAATTTCACAGAGACGCCTCTGTGACTATAAAGTACCTAATCATAATACTAATAATACACTGCTTTGAATTCATTGCTTGGCTGCAGAGTCATTGACTCATTGCCCTTAACCCTTTCGCTGCCAATGTCGCATTAATGCACCACAATGGTTTAATATCCATGTCACTAAAAGGCGTCAAATCCGGGCCTGTTATCCAAATACCCTTTTTTCTTGATTTGGGGAGGCAAGGATAGGCCTAATGTTACACATGTTACAGAGGAATTCCCAATCTCATTTTTGTTCTCTACCCAATTCAGTTTAACCCTCTTGCATTTAATCTTGCCAAAACCGGCCAGCTGGAAGTTGCCTCTGTGTATTCAAACCGCCCGTAGCTTGTCCCCACTCTAAGACCCCCTCTGATGGCATTTCCGTCACGCACTAGGTTCTGGCTGGTAATGCACACACTGTGAACAAGCTTTTCACTTGCAATGATGCGATGATAACTGTATGGTGCTCTGTGTGCTTCAAAAAACAAGATTTTCCCGAAAAACTTGTGAAAGAATCTAAGCACTAGAAGAAGGTAACTTGAAAGTAATTTATGACCACTAGGACCTTTGCACACAGGAACAACACATCAGTCTGTCGGGTAGGGAGAAGGTCCTTTATTAGAAAAAAACAATGCAGACATTTCAGACTATAAGCCTGTTTTCAATGCAAGGAGGATATGCAACAACAAAAAAACCTAGAAGAAGGGTTTTTTCTGTAACAAATGCGAATGCAAGAAGGTTAATGGTATTTTTGTGCTGAAAATGGCTGGTGGTGAAAAGGTTAATGGGGGGGGTCGGGGGTCCCCTTTGAAATGTGTGTGTGTGTTCACTGCATTGGTGTGGGTTGTTGCAGGAGTTTCTGGTGGGGAAGATAGCGGCCCCCTACATCTCCCAATACCACAGCCTGCACCACTTCAAGTACCGCCTGTTCCAGCGATGCAGGGCAAAGGTACCGTACTGCCCCTCACACTCTCCTCTGTCCTACAATTCTGTCTGATGATAGCTTGTCTTTAAATTTGTAAAGGTACACGTTAACATTATTCACGGGATATTTCTATTTCCCCGTGGCAACACAGTGAGTTGTAAGTCATATTATGAGTGGCCTAACACTGTGTTGCCATGGGGAAATAGAAATATCCCGTGAATAATGTTAACGTGTACCGAGACCTTAAGGCTGGATGTGGTACAGAAATAAAAACATAGTCATGTCTGCTTCATACAAAAAAAAGTTCATTTCGTATTCCATCCACAGCATGCTTTTCTGCGGCATTCTGGCTTCATAAAGTTTGTCCCACTCTAGCCACTTACCCTTCCTTTTTCCTGCCTGCTTCTCATCTGAGCCAGCACCACTGCTGTTCTAATTTTAAACTCGCTACCTATGCCACCAGAGAGAGAGAGACAGTTATCTCTATCCAGCCAGTAAGGGAGAGGTAACTAAAAGGTCAGAAAGGCCTTGAAGGCAGCAGAAGAGAAAAAAAAAGGGAGAGGTCTATTTTTGGCAGGCTCACTGCTGCTGGAAAATGGGAAAGCTTAGGGCCTAGGCAGTGAAATCTGGGTCTAACTTTCTGATGCTGAGAATGTGAGCTGTGCATACTGTTTTTCTCTTATAGAAAAGACATGAAGCCATAATATCAACAGCAGCAGCAGCTTTGAAAGGTTAAAAAAAACTGATAAAAAGTGAAGGAAGCTCACAAAAATATGTCCAACATTAGCGATGGAAATAATAAAGTAAGGAGAAAGTTGACTGAGGCCCTGTTTTGGTGCAATATGCAGGGATTGAAGCTAATTTAATAGCTTATCTCCCCCCGTGGGGATACTGGGGGGGGTCTTTTGTACAAATAATTCCCCCACCTTCTGGAAGTTATGTGCTTGTAACTTCCTCTAATCTCTCTCTTTGACTCTGCCTTTTCCCTTTGCTTACTGTCATCTGCTACCTTTCTGCCTTTCCAGTCCATTCTCCCGCCTTTTTTCACGAAACACTTTCAAAAATATTTCCTCCAGCTGAAGTCAGACTTGCTGGGCCTAACTATTCCTTAGTTAGGCGCATGACGGCAGCATGGTGCATCTGCACTCATAATTGACAGGAAACTGTCTGAGTGATCAAAGAAGAAGAAGAAGAAGATAGCTTATCTGAAGGAAAATATGAACGTCTGAAAAGACGAAAGTTTTCAAGGTTTTCACTGGGTTTCGTATGAACTGAAGACATTGATTGTATATTCAAACAGAACATAGGGCAAGGTGCTTTATCATTGGATGTTTTTTTGCTGTCCCATCTTCTGGGCCGTACAGTGGCGTTGCTCCCACGCCACTCGTTCCGAATCCCAATTCGCAGCTACACCCCGGTTTGTTCAAGTCGCAGAATCCGAGACCAGCAGTCCAAGGGGAGCGAATCTATGTTAGGCCGTCAGGAGGCAACCAACCGAGGAGACACTGCACTGCTGCTGAGTCACTTTGGTGGAGCCTGTTCAGGACACCACCTACTAAGCCCCCTACTGACGACACTATTCTCTTAGTCGCGGAGCCAGCGTGAGTGAGGTCCTCCTCCGAGGGCGCCACCACGACCGTCCACCGACAGCTCCCCAGAACACACTGATCCCCATGACTTTGACCCGAACGCACCAAGCCATAGACTGGATTGGAAACTGAAACTGAGGTCACCATGAGAGCAGGGCATGCAAAGCCACAGAATTTGAGACATTTTTAATGTTTTTATGATTGATGGAAACTGAGGCCGATGATGATGATGATGATGCTATGGAGTTCTGTATTGATCTGAGACTGCATGGCAGAGCTGTATTCTACGCTTCCTTTCATAATGATATCCCTGTATCAACCAGGCCCGAGAACTAAGAACTACACACACCTGTATGATTGGATGCTGTGTGTTCAGGTGCACATGGTGAGGGAGAGCAACCGCTCGCAGAACATCCGGGAGGAGAGCATCCTGGACCAGTGTCTGCAGAACAGGGCCTGGGTTCTCAAGGTCAGTTCATAGCGCGCGCGAGAGAGAGAGGGAGAGAGAGAGAAAGAAAGAGAGAGATTATAAAATTGTTCTTTAATTTTTTTATGTAATGCTGTATTGCCTCTTTTTTGCGTGTTTATATATATTTTTTCCCTTGTCATGTTTTGCCTGAGGGCATGGTGTAAAAAAGCTGTCTCAGCTTATCCAATTTCCCTCTTTAAAAAAGTTTGTATTCGTATTCGCATTCATCCTCCCAAGTCGGAGTGTGGCTGCCCACAGTGGCAGAGTAATCAAAAATGGTCACACGCGTACTGTTCTCATCCCTAGCTGGTGCATTTGTACCTAAGGCCGTGTACACGCGTACTGTTCTCATCCCTAGCTGGTGCATTTGTACCTAAGGCCGTGTACACGCGTACTGTTCTCATCCCTAGCTGGTGCATTTGTACCTAAGGCCGTGTACACGCGTACTGTTCTCATCCCTAGCTGGTGCATTTGTACCTAAGGCCGTGTACACACGTACTGTTCTCATCCCTAGCTGGTGCATTTGTACCTAAGGCCGTGTACACGCGTACTGTTCTCATCCCTAGCTGGTGCATTTGTACCTAAGGCCGTGTACACACATAAGCGGATATTCCATGCAGAAACCCGTGCGCAATCCATAAATAAGTGAAACAAAGAAGTGTAAAGATTTGCGCACATGTCCAAATTTCTCCTATGTGCGTAAACTTTTATCCTTCTTTCTTCCACTTATTTAGGGTTTTCCGTACAGAACTTAAGCGTCTAATGTGAACCCGGCCTTGGTGTTCAAGTGCTTCGGCTGTTGGGATGATCGCTGAAGTCTTTTAGCCTGGGTACGACAACAACAACAACAACAACATGGTCAGTTAAACGAACACATAGAAGGAGAGCAGAACATCCCCCTGTGGGAATACCGGAGGTATCTTTCAATTGTTCCTCCACCTTCTGGAAGTTCTGCGCCTGTAACACCCTCTAATATGTCACTCTTTTTTTACTCTGCCTTTTCCCTTTGCTTACTGTCATCTATCTTTCTGCCTTGCCGGTCCATTCTCCTGCCTTTGTTGTTAACAAAATTCTTACAAAGATTTTCTCCAGCCAAAGATCAGCATGCTGGGCCACACTATTTATTAGTTAGGCACATAGCGGCAGCATGATGCATCTGCGCTCATAGTGACAGGAAACTGAGCGATAAACGAAGAAGAAGAAGACAGACTGTGTGTGCCAGTCTGTCGTTTCATTGACTTACAGTAGCAGAGGAGGAGGCTGGACTCCTCTTCTTCTTCTTCGATCGCTCAGACAGTTTTGCTGTCAATTATGAGCGCAGATGCGTCATACTGCCGAAAATCCCGGGATTTCGAAAGAACGTCTATTATTTGTTTCTGTTTGTATGAAAAGACGCTAGGGTTGACCGAAACCTTGGAGTTCTGAGACGCGATTTTTCATTGGTCCTTGGACCCCCCCTCAACCAATGATAGTATTTCTTGTTGGCAGAGATTGTAGTTTTGCGCCAAACAGGTCGTCAGGCAAGTCAACCGCAGGCGGCAAGCGCCAGAAATCTTCGACAAACGACAGCAGTGATAGGGTGAAACGGCCAAAAGTGAAGCAGAAGTTTTCTCAAAAGTATTTGAAAGTGCCAGGTTCGCGTTTGAAACAAACAAGTTCGCGTTTGAAACAAACAAGTTCGCGTTTCGAAGACGAGCATGCACACTGCAAGTACTGCAACGTGGACTTCAAAATTTCGCATGGCGGCATAAGCGACATCACTGAACATGTCAACACATCAGTGTTTTATCGCGAGTCGTGTACCAATGTGAATTCTGGTTTTTCTGTGGCAAATTCCGGGGTTTTCTATGGCAAATTCCAGGTTGTTCATTATAAAGGTAAACAGGTCTGGTCAGAGCAGAACATTGTAAAGACTGTTGGTTTCTTTTCGCTGCTACGGTGCTCTAAGATCTTGGGTCCTAATTATGCTCAGTGTCTAAAAGCAGTAAATGGAATTACTTAGATGTGTTTGTTGTTAGCATGTCTTCAATTTTCCTTAATATACATAATAAAAATAGTCTACTCTTGAAGAACAGTAGTATTTGAAAGGAAATCCCTTGCTGTGCAGATATTTGAAGACTTCAAGGCACTACTGGAGCGATGATGAGTAACGGTGAGATGCTGCTGCTGACCTCTGTATCCAGCCATGGATGGGTGTGGCTGGTGCTGCTCCTTTTGTCCTGTGTGAACTACGCCCCTGTCGTGCTCTTCAATCCACTTGATGTGTGATCAGCTAGTGAAAGCGAGTGAAGTTAGCCGAGTAAAGCTAGCAGAGATAAGGGGTAATGGCTGTATGAAACGGTCATACAGTCAACAAACGTGGTATTGATAATAAATAACACTCAACTCATCAAAAAATCCTTCTAGTTATTAGAAAATCAAACAATGCTCCAATGCAGATGTATTTGTACGCAAACTTGCTTGCCATGTTATTTAGCAGGCATGAAAACATCTCCGTTTTCTCCGCCTTCTCCGTCTAATTTTTTTCAGAAATCGACCAATATCTGCCTAAAAAAAATAAAATCGAAAATCGAATAAAAACTCGGCATGCTGGGTCTTTAAATGGCATGATCATCATTTCGCGCCTTCTCCTCCTCACGACGTCATCACTTCCAAAATGGCGTCTGAAGAGCAAGCCGTGCACGAAGAATGGGTGAAAAAGAAGAAGAAATATCAGGCATGAAAACAGCTCCGCCGTTTCCATTTTTACTGAACAGATTAGCCCCCCCCCTTGCTGAACAAAAGTTCTGACGTTAGTTATTTGTACCGTAAAAAAAAATTTTGGTAACAGTCTCCCCCCCCCCCTCCCGCTCCACAAAACTTCTGACGTCAGCTGAAAATCCGTGTGGAAGGATTTCTCGGCTGAAAAAAATCTCCTCTTTTTTTGGGAACAGTAGTTTTCATGCCTGATTTAGGACAGGGGTAACAGCTGGCGAGGCCGCTAACAGAGCTAACCTAGGGGCTAGCTTTGCTACGATGTAGTGGTGAGCAATGAAACGCTTTCCCAGCTTCGCTGTGTAGGGGATAGAAACACATGACTGTTGTCCACTCTCTGCCTGTGCTAGGCTGGCAGACTGTATATGATCAACTACAACACTTAACACCGTCGGAGCTAGGGGCATGAAAGCAGCCTGCAGCTAACACGTTTGTGACTGGTTGGAGGACGAAGACTTTGCTTACCCTGATTGTGGCCATGAAACGTCGTTGCAGAGCAGTGAGTGACGTTGTTTGTTGGGTTGCTGTGTGAAGCCATAGATCAGAACCTTTTGACGAGAAACTGTGTTTGATTTGTGCAGGGCTTAGTCCATTTAGTGGTGGGATGTGTGCTGTAAAGCTCAGCAGTGCTGCTGATTTTGTGTGCCTGTGCTTGTTTAAGGGAAACTGCTAGGTATACCTGTGCTTGTTTAAGGGAAACTGTGCTAGGTATACCTGTGCTTGTTTAAGGGAAACTGTGCTAGGTATACCTGTGCTTGTTTAAGGGAAACTGCTAGGTATACCTGTGCTTGTTTAAGGGAAACTGCTAGGTAGACCTGTGCTTGTTTAAGGGAAACTGCTAGGTATACCTGTGCTTGTTTAAGGGAAACTGCTAGGTATACCTGTGCTTGTTTAAGGGAAACTGCTAGGTATACCTGTGCTTGTTTAAGGGAAACTGCTAGGTATACCTGTGCTTGTTTAAGGGAAACTGTGCTAGGTATACCTGTGCTTGTTTAAGTGAAACTATGCTAGGTATGCCTGTGCTTGTTTAAGGGAAACTGCTAGGTGTACCTCTGCTTGTTTAAGGGAAACTGCTAGGTATACCTGTGCTTGTTTAACGGAAACTGTGCTAGGTATACCTGTGCTTGTTTAACGGAAACTGTGCTAGGTATACCTGTGCTTGTTTAAGGGAAACTGCTAGGTATACCTGTGCTTGTTTAAGGGAAACTGCTAGGTATACCTGTGCTTGTTTAAGGGAAATTGCTAAGTATACCTGTGCTTGTTTAAGGGAAACTGCTAGGTGTGTGTCCGTATGTGAGAAGAGAGAATTGATGTGACAAATTAAGCTGTATGGTGTGTGTTAAAGGTACACGCTAGTATAACAGATATGTGGTGTGAGAAAAAATGATACCAACACTATAGTCGAATAGATGTGTGTGATGTATGAAAGAAAGATACCTGTGTCTATAGATGAATGGTCTGTGAAGGTCTTAAAATGCCAGTGCTATTAGACGTGTTGTGTATACAAATATGATAACCACATTGTTTTATTTCCGATAATGTGTGAAATGTGAAAAGAGAACTGTTGTAAAGTCCAAAGATGTGTAGGGGGTGTGTGTGGATTAGAACATGGGGCAGCAATTGCAGCTGTATGTATTGATGTATTAGGAACACGTCTGTACAGACCTGCATGGTTTAACCAAAACACACTGTGCTAATGTGTGCTTCAGTGGTGTCAGCAAGGCATTTAATAATCCACCATTGATCTTTGATGCAAACGGGACAGAAGGGGGCAATCTGGTCAGGGCTGAACTTAGTTTAAATCTGTACCGATATAAAATTTGAGAAGAAAACGTGCAGCGGAAGTTATCCGTGATTTACTTACTATCGTGACTCTGGATTTCTTTCTGAACCAGTGACAGCCAACATTTAGAGTAAGGGTCAGATGTGAAATGCATGGCAATGTACACAGGGGAAGCGGATTTTATGCAGTTTGGTTTCAGGTTCATTTTATTTCCTGAGCTGAGTTTATGATATTACTTCTTTTTTTTCTGTTCTGGAAAGGAGATTCCATTTTCAGATTTTTTTTCATTGCAAACACCTGTATGAAGCTAGAACTCGAGAAACTGTGTCTCAAAATGTATATTAAGTCTATTATTTTGGTTCAGTCTTTGTTCCCCTAGATGCTCATGTTTGTTTTCTTCCAAATATATTTTGAACAGCATTATGTAATGTTTAATATATATCTTATCAATATTTTGCAGTTTGTGAAATTTGTTCAGTGTGTAAAATGACGTTAAAAATAAGAAAGGATTGAAGTTACTTTGGGTAACTGTAGGTGTCCGGAAATAATTCACCATGTTAAAGATGGTTTGCATATAAATTAATAACTCGTTATCAAGTTTTCTGTTCAAACACATGTCTGGAATTTAAGAAGAAAACCCAGGCATGAAAAGTCAACAAAATCAACAATGTAAAGAGCCCACTAGGATTGTACAGTTTGAACAATACATTTACAGTTGCGATACTTCTATTGTGAAGGGGCAGTTGTAAAGTCAGGCATGGTAGACCGCGAATCGCGAAAAATCCGCGAAAGTTAAAATTTGACAACAAAAAACAAAAAAAGCTGTGGTACAAATTTGCTCGCGTGCCTAAAAATTATGTTTATGCAATCGCTTCGCGGAACCGGATGTGAATGACTGAACAAGCAACTTCCCGCCGAAGTTAGCAGTCGTGCGCGGCCTAGTTCACGCCACACGTTTCCAGATTTGTGATCCTAGTGCTTCTTTTTCTTCTTCTTCTTCTTCTTTTTGACGCCCAACTTCATCATTTTAGTTTGAGTCGACATCTTTCAAATGAAATGCAGAATCGGTTGGATATTCTTCCGCGAAACTCACTTTGCCCCCACTACCATGCCTGGTTAAAAGATTGTATACAAACTTAAAGTGGCATACTTTTCACCTTTTGATATATTATTCATTGATTTGAATAGTGAAAGGATAGTTGTGAAGTGGATTAAGAATTTTTGTTACAAATTCACTTGCAATATACTTTGCCTAACTTTATTGCAAGCCTGCACCTTCATCATTTTGGGGCACACCACCTGAAGCCTCTGCGAATTCTGAAGATGTTGAACACCAAAGGTGTTGCTGAAAAAGGCCTTTGCCGCAGGCAGGCAACCTTGAATTTCACCGAATTGAAATTAGAGTGTTGAATTAAAGACTTCACGGCAACTTCTCCTTCTTCTGCATTCCCAGGCCATATGGCCATAATGTGTAAGGTACGTAAGTGTCCGGTTTTCAGTTTTCACCGCTGCGTAAAGCTGACGCATTCCGATTTCGGAGGAGCTCAAAGGAGAAAAATTATTTGGAAGATTCTTCTAAAAAGGGCAGGAGAATGGGCCAATAAATCAGAAAAATAGATGATAGAAAGCAAAGGGAAAAGGCAGAGTTAAAGAGAGTGGCAGATTAGAGGAAGTTACAAGCACAGGAGGTGGGGGAACTATTTTTACAAAAGAACCCCCGGTATCCCCATGGGGAGAGACTGGTGGAGGGGGCGGGGTCGTCCAGCTCCACGTATGGAGGCACGAGGCATCCACCCACTGCCCCGCACGGCAACTACAGGCAAAATATGCAGGCAATGGTGTAGTCAAGTCTACACTTTGAACGCCCGTAGCAACTGCCCTATTAGGAAATGCAGATAAATGAGAAGTGTGCAGATGGCTTGTAGGATCATCCCTGCTGTGGAAAGGTTGACTAGTTTGCGTCAAGTGACAATGTGGCAGTGTTTGTTTGGGGTTGGGTTTTTTATGGGGGTTTTATGTGAGATGTGATAACTGATAGCGTTTGTGACACATTCATTTTGGGCAACAGGCTTATTTTTGTAACCCGTGGATCTGAACTCAAGATTTTTACACCAGTTTTGTGATGGTTTTATTATGATGGTACTACACAAGTTTACAAATGGGAGATGCTGTTGTTGTTGTTGTGATACTTTTATTTTCTGTGTTGTTGTGGATCATTTAGGCCCCCTTTTCATACCCTAACTTGACTCTTTTCCAAACAAAATGAACACATGAGTTCCTTTCTATGTGTAAATGTGGCAGCAAAGTATGTCCTCTTTCTTATGTCCTTGTTTGTTTTTGTAATCAAGTAAATAGAAAGGTTTATGTTGTTGAAGTAGACTAGACTGGGTTGTTTGGGTTTTTTTTAGACTTGATGATTTTTTTAAGTCTCTGACTATGTTTAACAAAATGAATGTTATGATGATAGATCTGTTGCTGTACATTGGTTATAATAATGTTAACATTTTAAAGGCCTTGTTTTGCCATCAGTTAGGTATGAATGAGTAATTACTCCTTTTGTGTAAATATACTTTCCTTCCTACATAAAACTCATTTAAAGCAAATTGTCAAAATTGAAAAAGAGCTTTTTGTTTGGGTGGTCTTTGAAGTGAACATAGCTGGTTTAATATTGGAAACACAGTGATTGTTAGTAACCTTGAATCAGTGTTTAGTCATACGATCCCCATATCTTTGTTCAGAGAGTTGGCACCCCTGGTTGTTCGATTCTGGACGATGTTTTACCTCTATCCTCTAGGCAGCCGTACTCCGTATTCAGGAAGAACCAGTTAAGCCGTTCAAATAGAAGTGTTGTGTGTGATGTGCGTGAACAGTTAAACGTGGTGTTGTACAGGTTGGGTTGTTTTTTCTTCTATTCTTGGCTCAAATTGAGAACCATTGTGTACATTTTCACTTGTCCGCCCCCTTATGCTCGCATCCCCTTGAAACTATTTTTCGGGAAATTGGAAATGTGACTTTACAATTATGTAAAATAAAATTGTGTGGTAAGTATCAAAATGGAGAGCACTCTTTGTCATTCTGTAGTTCTTACATTAAACATTTCCGAAAGTTTGGATGTGAGGTTTATAATGTTTAATCTGTATGGTTGTTTATTGTGGTTGTGGTGGTGTTTTTTGTTTGTTTGTTTGTTTGAAACCAATGCCAATTGGATAAAGTGTGAAAACTTGATGTGATCTAAACATCTTTATGTTAACCCAAGAACCTGAAAACAAAGCAAAGATACAAACTGTTGCTGCAGACTGCTCGTGCTCAAATAAGTACACCATTCATGCATGATTAGAAGTCAAATTTAATTAATAAAAAAATAGGATGGGATTAGAAGCTGATGGTCTTAACTATATCCAGTCCACTATTATTTTTGTTTGTTTATTTGTTTAAACACCATAAATGTGTCAACTGCAACATGCTGAAAATAGCTTTTTTGTCCTTTATTTCTTCAGGATTTCAAAAGCTTAAGATATCCAGACCTGTTTTCCCTACGGATTTGTCCGTAATTATTACGTTTTGAGACCTCCGATTACGCTATTACGGTCAGCAACACAAGAATCTGTATTTCCGCTGAACGAGTGCGGGGGGAAAAAAGAGAAGAAATCGAAAGAAGGCATGGCATTTGAGCCGTACTCGCTACTGTGTCGTCTGCTATCGTAGGTATCACTTCCAGTGATGTCCCTTGAACAAATACTTCCGTTTTATTTCTCCATGCTGCCATTTTTCTGGGTGCGAAGTGCAATCTGAAGGCATGCCGGAAAAAAACCACCTTGCAAGCGGATGATTCCGACTCTGATACCTGATCGGACGCCAAAGAAAAAAGCGAAGCCCCCCCTCCCGCCTCAACGCAACCAAAATTTGGGCAGTTGTTGAAGTTGGGTTTGGATGGAAAGTTGCAGCGTGTATGCCCCCCCCCCCCCCCCCCCCCCCCCCCCCCCCCCCCCACCCCCCCCCCCCCCCCCCCCCCCCCCCCCCCCCCCCCCCCCCCCCCCCCCCCCCCCCCCCCCCCCCCCCCCCCCCCCCCCCCCCCGTTCAACAAAAGGTTTGACGGCAGTGACAAATTCTGGTGGAAGGATTTCTCGGCCAGCAAAATTACGGACAGATGCCTGAAATGACTGATTTCAGAGCTTGGGATTACTGACGGTGAAGATTTTGGGTAAACAGGTCTGGATATCTATTATGTTATTGTGTTGTGGAATTTGCGTCCAATGAATCTTACTGGGATTTTGGTTTTTGTTTGTTTCTTTTCATCATGTGCTGATTGAAAGGCTCCTTTTGACTGAGAGTCAAAAACAAAGATGTGTGATACAGAGGAGTAGATGTTTACTGTATATGAGACTCTTTAGATTTAATACTTGTAGGTTCCAGAGGCAGTTTGTTTGGGGGTTTTAATAACAAAATGTTTCATTGTACAGTATATATATTTTTGTTTCAATTTGAGAGTTGGGTTCTGGATTTATTTGTGAACGGTCTGCAGCTCTTGGGCAATGTGCAGGCATCAGAACGGCCCGCGGATCTGCGGATTTTCGTGGTTTTGGTAGTCACTGGCCGCGGTTTTGGCACTGCCTGCCGCGGTTTGTACTTCATGAGGCAGCGCGATCTTATTCTCAAATGGTATTCTTAAACGGTTTGTTTTCATACTGCGCCTTCGGAAACGAAAAATCGCGGCCATGTTTGTTTTTTCTTCCGAGTTTAGAGCTCTCTAGACTCTTATTTTCACTGTTTCAGAGTTTGTTTTGATGACAGTGATTGTGATTTGGGTTTTAAATGAGTCGATTCAGAGGATATGATCGCGGGAGACTACGATGATGTGAGAACTTTGAACTTTTCCGCGATAAATTGGGTAGCGAATGATCGCAATGATGCCAACTACGGACTAGAGTTTTGTGGGGTCTGACTCGATGTCGACTCTGAGTCATGGCGAGTGTTGTTCATCCGCGGATTGGACTCTGGAGTATTCTGATGCCTGAATGTGTGTGTTTGTGAAATGTTTAAAAACAATCTACTTCAGTGATGGTGCATGATAGTTTTGACGAACTTTGCAATTTAGGTTTCATTTGCGTGCTATAATATTAATATGAGTATCGCTGGTATGGATTTCTGTTTTAACTATATCAATAACTATGTGTGAGGGATACTTGTATGCATGGCTCTTTTTTTACATTTTGAAGCATATCTGTGGATCTAAAGTAATTACTTTACACAGTTCTTGGATACAAAATGCTTACATTTAGATTGAAGGTTAAATCAAAGAAATAAAGTAAGAATCACTGAAATGCTGGTATGTTTTGAAAGGTTAAACTGGAGTGTACTTTGACAAAAAACAAAAAAGGCGGCTGATAATACCCTCTCATTTTCACCCCTGGAATCTATTGTCCTCCTCATGCTACTCAAAATCATTGTCAGCTAAAACGGGGAGGATTCGCCATGCCCTCTCAGACTGTGCAACGTAGTCCAGCTAAACAGGTTAACTCACTCGGGACGAATGAGCCGGAGCCGGCTCATGGCCTGCACAACAGTTTAGGATGAATGAGCCGGATCCGGCTCATGAGAGTTTTCAAGAGGTTTGGATTTCTGGGGTGTAACCAGCTTTCCAGCACCAACTTATAACCTACTTTTGCTTTGACCTTACCTCTTGAAATCAACCAATCATTGCAGACTTTGCATTCAGGTTTGTCGGGGGGGGGGGGGGGGGGGTGAAAGATCGGAATGTGAAATTTTCCTTCTTTCTATGCATTACCTGTTTTCGTCAATAGGAGACAAACAACAAATCTGATATTTTGCGATCGTTTAGTACATGGTGTTGCTAACCTTTTCTGAAAATATTGATGCCTAACTCTTCATAACTTATTTTTGGTGATTATTTTCCAAACCTAATCAAATGTGATGCAGCACAGGAAAAGGAGGCTAAAGTCGGGCAGCCACAAGAGAGAGAAAGAGAGAGAGATTTGATTGATTGAAAAATTGTTCAAAATAAACTATTAGAGATAGATGAATTCTGTTTTTTTCCTGTTAATCTGTTGTGTCTGGCCTTTCTGAAAATATGAATAAGTCAAAAGTGATCATTTACGACATTAGCCTGGTTTTCCTGTGCTGCATCACAAATGCCCAGTCCCCACAGAACAAGGAGAAATAAATCATCTAGTCCCAAGCGAGTTAAGGTCGACATATGTGTTGTTAATTTTCACTCTTTCCCCATGGCAACACAATCAGGCATGAAAACATCTCCGCCGTTTCCAGTGTCCGCGGATTTTTTTTGGTATAAAATCGAGCGATCTCCGCCGGAAGAAAAAAAAGAACCAAAATTATCTTTACACAGCACAATCTTCATTTCGTGCCTTTTTGCTCTTCCGCCGTTGTCATTTCCAAGATGGTGTCCGCCGAGAACGCATGTATGGAGTTGGCGAAACCCAAATGTAAAAAAAAGAAAAAGTATGTGAATCATTGGAGAAGTGACTGGCTGCAGAATGTAGTTTGTGGCAGATGAGTCGGCGATGTCATTCGGAAAAGAGACAAAGACCTTTTTGTGAACCTTGTCAAAAAGTTGTCAGTTGGAAGGCGAAGTAGGATGTGAAATGCTTGGGGGGCCCCCCCCCCCCCCCCAACTTCTTCCGGGTGGAAGGATTTCTCGGCTGAAAAAATCTCCTCTTTTTTTTGGAACAGTAGTTTTCATGCCTGAAATGATACTTTAATAAATATATTGCTTGCCTGTCACTGTGTTGCCGTGGGGAAAGAGTGAAAACTAACAACGTGTATTTCAACCTTTTCACGTGAAAGCTCTGTAAAGTGAAATACACCACCTGTTTTGATCAACTAAATTGGACAGTTTGAGACACATTTTAGAGGGAGGCAGGTTCTCATGAATACTGCCTGTTTGTATTTTTCTCTCTTTTATGTGTGTGTGTGTGTTTTCCTAGCAGCACCTGCATTTGGTTAACTGAGCAATGTAAAAAGATAAGTGACAGTGGGCTAGGATAGGAGTCTGATGCCATAATAGACAATTTTCGGAAAAAACTAGGGGAGAGCACTTCGTGAAAATTAGAGTTGTTTACCTCCATTACTCTGTCAAATACCACAGCAACACTGGTGTCGAAGCTTGAAACCGCAGGATGCGAGTCAGCGACTTGCCCAAAAAATCTTTTAGAAAAATTAGGGGTGGCTAGTTGCTACAAAGTGATAGAACTTGCAAAATGTGACGTAAAAGTTTAGAATGACGCACAGTGTTCTAAGTGCTGTATGTCTGCTCAAACACACGAGTCGATAGGCTACGAGAGCTGATGGTAGAGTGACTTCCCCTGTTTGACCGATTGAATTAGGCAACTCCCACACACCATGAAGTTATTCCCCTTATTTCCGAACAATTCCTATTGTATTGTGGAGTTTTATTTCCATCTGGACTTCTGTTGTGCACTGTGATTGTTTGTGAAAGGAAGCAACAACAAAAAGTGGGCACATCATATTATGTGTTCAGTTTTGTGCATGCTAATTCAATGCTGTTATGTGCTTTTGATTTTATCAAAATTGAAATTATTATTTGTATGTGCATGCTTTTAAAGATTAGTATGATATAATGATATTGATTATAGTAACTATCCCTTTATTTATTTTTTTAAAAGAAGATATTTCTTTTAATTGTGATTTCATAACTTAAGAAATATTGATGCTTTTTGTGCAGGTTGATTTTTCATATTCAATGATAATAATTGTGTTTAATGTCAATTTAAGAAGCGCAATTATTTCAGTGGGTTTTTTTCTGCATTTCTAGAAAATATTGTGCTGTATTATATCCCTCACTCACTCAGGTATTATGACTTTTTTTTCTTAGATTCACGCTTGTCTTATTATAAATCTTTTAGATTTTAACTTCATAATTATTGCATAATTGTTAGCTTTATTGCATATATGTTGTGTTTTCATCGTTTGGTGTTGTTCCGAGATGTGTGTTAGACAGTAGAAGAATGCGCTGTTCTTTTTGTGTGTGTTTGTGGAAGGACAAACTGATAACAGGGTGCTTTATCCAACGTCAGCATTTATTAGATGTGTGCAGGTCTGGCTTTGATTTATTTACATTTGCTTTTGCATGCTCAGTTGATTGCCAGAGAGACGGATGGAGGGAGGAAGCACGGGGGGATACTGCGTGGTGCTGTGTAAAGAGAACGGCAGACCCACTGACCCAGCAAGATTAAGTCACTTGGTTTTGTCTGGGTAGGTGTGACCCACATACAAATGCCCCCAACTTCAAATTGAGGCTGCTCTTTAAAGTCTCTGTCTCATTTTCAATTTGGGGGCATTTGTATGAGCTGGTCAAAATAAGATTTCTTACCAGCGAGAGAGGGAAACACGTGAAACCCGTGATTTTCACTCATGGATCTGGTGGGTCTTTAACTTCTGAGTGGAGTGCATGGGAAGAAACTGCAACATGCTCATGCACACACTCACACATGCTCATGCACACACACACACACATGCACGCATGCGCACACACACACGTGTCGCACACATACACACATGCACGAGCGTGCGCGCGCACATACGCAATACACACACAGTAATACACACATGCATGCACACACACACGTGTCGCACACATGCACGAGCGTGCGCGCACACATACGCAATACACACACAGTCATACACACATGCATGCACACACACACACACACACCTGGTAGTGAGGATCCTGATAATATTTTTGTGATGCTAGTCAAGTCCATCGTGGGAAGTCTTTTTCAGTTTATCATAAATATCATTTGTACAAAGTGTAAGTGTGAATTATTCCAGATTCATGTACCCTCTTGTAGTTTGTAAGGGAGTGTGTGTGTGTGTGTGAGACACATAAATCAGATTAGTTTGTCTGTGTGTCTCTTTTTTCTTTTCTTTTTTACCAACCCTTTCCCCTTCATTATCGTTTGTGATCAGTGTTGTGGCAGTTTGGTCATGCATGTAAACTTTGTTTTATAATGAACTAGCAGTCTTGCTTGCTATGCTTCGCACGCACGCACACACACACACACAGTCTCTCTCTCTTTCGCCTCTACCTCACTTTCACTCAGATTTATTATTCAAGGGAAGTAAGCAATGAAAACCAGTCCGGTCGGTCATTCCCTAATTACTACCCTTTAGTTACTACTCCTACTTCGGACCGGTTTTCAAGGTCAGATTCTGAGGTCAAGGTCACCACGGTTACAAATTTTCTATGGGACCCTCCCTGCACCATAATACATCACCACACAATATTTGAAGCGATTCTGTGCACTGGTTCGTGAGTTACAGGGCGAACAAACAGGACACACACACAGAGTTGTTCAGATATGAGAGGCATTAAGATATCTCTACTTTGCCCTTTGACTGCCTAACACAAGCGGAGAAAAAACATAATTATAGTATTTTTCAGACTATAAGGCGATGTACTTTTTCCCCCAGACTCGGACCCCTGCGCCTTATAATGTGACTAATAAAATAGTAAGAAAACATAACACAATCTGAATTCTGGTCCGAAAAATACGGTACATAGCATGGAATTTTTCTTCGATCGTTCAGTTTCCTGTCAGTTTATGAGTGCAGATGCGTCATGCTGCCGTTATGTGCCTAAGTAAGAAATAATTAGACCCAGCATGTCCTACGACTTCGGCTGGAGGAAATGTTTTTGAAAGTGTTTCTTGAAAAAGGCAGAAAGATAGTAGATGACAGCAAGCAAGGGGAAAAGCAGTCAAAGGGAGTGACAGATTAGAGGAAGTTACAAGCACAGAACTTCCAGAGGGTGGGGGAACTATTTATGCAAAAGACCGCCTCCCCCGGTATCCCCACGGGGAGTAACATGGAATGATAGAGTGGAATCCTAAAAAAAATGGACAAGAAGAAAAACAGTACATAGAATGGAAAGGACAAAGAAATAGTTAATTTAGCAAAATGATCTGGAGATATAATATTATCCTGCTTGATTGTATGCCTTGCAATGTTTACAACCAAGAACCATGTATAACAGCCACAGAAATCCAATAACATCTGAATTATTTTTCTTACTGGTACTTCTTTCGAGAGCTATGCTGAGATCATCAGTTTGGTTTTTTGGGGTTTTTTTTCGGATTTTGTTTGTTTCCTTTTTTCCCCAATGACTGGTGGGACTAGGATATTTTTGGTTTTAATTTTTTTAATCTGTATGCACTTAAAACGCAATGAAAATGTTCCTTTTGGTTTTTTGGTTCACACCGCCCCCCACCCCTGGCCCACAGACCACCCCCTTAGGGCACACACATTAGACATTTTCTTAAGTTTTATTTTTCTGTTTGCATGCTTTTCTAGTTTAGGTTGAGCACAGAATGTATAAAAAAAAGACTTAAAATTTATCAACCAAAAAAAGGAATGGTTCCAGCAAAAAAATAGTATAAGTGCATGGCTTTGTACATCGATTTCTTGGCAAATATGTAGATTTACACCCTCCTGCTCTATTTCTTGGTTCTTTCCGTGGTTAGGGTTAGATGGTCTTTTCTTTTGCCACAAGCATCTGTTCTTTTGTCAAAATCATCTCTTTTTTTGGAGCATTAAATCGCTGCCATAAAAAAAAGCTGTCAAAGCTTATTTCTTTATGATCAATACAAATAATTTTGACTTCACTTGACATGGAAACCCCATGTGCTTATCCACAAATAAGTAAAAGAAAATAAGCGCATGCGTTTCCTCACGGAAACGGTGATGGTATACTGGATTGACGAAAGCATGATGTAATAAACAACAGGGAAAGAGCTCACTATTTTTTGATGATTATAATGTGCTTTGTAGCAAGAGGTAAAAAGTGGATATGATTATGAATACCATGTTGTGATAGTAGGAATCATAAATCTTGGTTTAATGGTTTTGCAGATCTATAACATGCTGTAAACTGCATCAGCCCATTTGCCATGTTTTTGTTTTTACATCAAAGCTATACAATATGTAATAGAGAGCATGGGTATTTTGTGTACGTCGTATTTTCAACACCATAGTTGTATCTTTATCAGGTTGTTGTTTTTCCACGGAGAAGTTTAGTCAGAAAAATTGTTCATGAGATTTTTAAAAGAAACATTTGATGATCTTGTAATGGAAAGCAGGAGATGATTTTCCGCGGCATCCTTACAAACATGAACTGTCAGTCATCCTTACTGGTAAGGACTCGAACTTTGTTTGACGTTGAAATTCTGATCGCTTCTCAGCCTTTTGGCTGAGACAGTGATTCAGGAACATAAATTTTTCTTTATACCCTGGTTGGTTTGTTCAGCCCGTCGTACATGGCGAAAGCCGATACGCGACGTTAAACTGGACTTCCACCATCCTTACCGATTGGTTTTTTTAAAGCAAAAATTGAGTAGACATGTTTTCTACTTTAAATTGCTTTTCTTTCTACATAAAGTGTATCAATACAAACAGACATTGCTTTTCCTAAGTTTTTAATTAAAGCTGTCGTGATATATCATGTGATAGATCTAATTTTATCAAGTTTGGAACCTTTTTACAATACAGATATTTCTTTTTGTCGATTTTCACTTAAATCCTTGTATCACCCCCCACCCCCCCCATCTCTTCCCCCTCCCATTCGCAGTCTCCCCTCACCTCCCCACTCTCTGTATGTGATGTTCAAGATATACATGTAAAGCTTAGATTTGAAGATAGAAAATTTGTTTACCTTTAACTTATTTTACAATTGAAGGTGATGGTATACTGGACTATCTTTAAGTATTTAGTACATGTACATATTAAATGCAAGGCTTCTCCTAAGGAGACGACGTTCATCGGGCTTTTGTGGGTTGCTGCTTTTCTTTTCTTTTCTATAATTGTACATAAATGACTAGATAATTGCATAGAAACCAGTGGTTTTATACAAAATGTGTGGTGGTCTTGGCTTTGTTGGGGGTCAAGCAATGGAAAATAAACTGATGTATGTCAATAGCTTTACACAGAATAAACCTTTCTTGTCATGACTGGTCCGTGTGTGCGTGATATGTTTCTGAGTAATGTGTCTTTAGTAGAAGAACATTAACCCTTTCACCGCCAGACATATTTCAGCCAAATGTTTCCATCAAAATTACCTGGGTAGAGAACAAAATCCATTTGCAGTATTGTGGATTCTTCTGTGACATGTATAAAATAAGGTCTATCCTTACTTCTCAAAACTAAGACAATAGGGTGTTTGGATAATAGACCCCAATTTGATGCCTTTTAGTGACGTAGGTGTTAAATCACTGTGGTGCTAAAATGCGACTTTGGCGGTGAAAGGGTTAATGGCCAAAAAAAATTGAAAGCCTTAATTTTTAATATGTAATAAATGTAATAAGTATACTGTCCAAACAAAGAAACACATACTTTTTTAATTCTTCACTTTGGGTGTCAAAGCGCTGGAAGGATAAACTATGGAAAGTGCTCACTTGCTCAACTGAGATTGGTGATTGTTGAAACAAAAGAAATTGTTACATGAAATATTTCAAATTGATTTTGGGGGAAATTAATGAAACTTCAAATAATTTTTTTTGTAAAAAAACAACTACTATGCGTTTCTTTGGTTGGACAGTATAATTTTGTTCAAATATTTGCAAAGACCTCCTTGGCAGAAGTAATCAAGGCTTGTGCTTCGTGTCTTTCTTCGTGGATTAGTCCACTACACCAAAATATAAAACGTCAAATACATCAGGCTTCATGCACAGAATGGAAAGATATAAAAACCCACCCACTGGTACACATTTGGACAAAGTCATTCACACATGTAGAATTGCACAGTCATTCACACATGTAGAAATGCAGTCATTCACACATGTAGAAATGCACAGTCATTCACACATGTAGAATTGCAGACATTCACACATGTAGAATTGCAGTCATTCACACATGTAGAATTGCACTCAAATATACATCCATGCTACGGCAAGTTCCACATCTATATTTCAGCTGATGTTGACAATGCAATGTTTCAGTAAGCCAGGGCACATTAAAACTGTATTTTCTAATCTTTGCTATGTGTTAAACAGTTCAGTCACCCTCCTCATCTCTCTCTCTCATGTAGAAATGCACTCACACACACACACACACACACACACACACACACACACACACACACACACTCTCTCTCTCTAGCACACATGCTTACCAACTAGAAGCTTTAAGGCACGAATGACCCCAAAAAAATACACTATGTAAGATTGAAAGTTGTATTAAAATGAAAACCACAAGTATAATCTCCTTAGCTTATTCCTTATATTTATGCCATTAAAAACATATAAAGATTATGTCAGCCAATTTTAAGATAATCCCTGATAAAGGTAGAAATCAGCAAGTTAAAAAATGAAACTGCAAAAAGTATCAAATGATTCCCCCCCCCCCCCCCTCCCTTTTTTCTTTTAAAGGGTGGGGTCTGGGAGGGGGTTGAAGGGTTCAGGAAGCGAGGTATGGGATTAAAGAGGGAAAAGGGTGAGGGGGGGGGAGATATTCATACTCTCTCAGGGCTGGGTGTAAAAAAAGTATGTATACTTATCTCATTACCCTGCATAAATAAAATTTTGTTCGCTCTCTCTCTCTCTCTCTCTCTCTCTCTCTCTCTCTCTCTCTCTCTCTCTCTCTCTCTCAAGGCTCGGCTACACATCAACTAAAATCGTACGACTGTGCGATACGATTCGATCACGTGGTCTTGAAGAACAAGTTTGATTCGCGTTTCGAGACCACGTGATCGAATCGAATCGTATTGTACAGTCGTACAATTTTAGTTGACGTGTAGCCGAGCCTTGAAAGGGGTTCCATAGACAGATGAGCAGCACGTGCAGCATCATTTTACCATTGTGAAACCGCGTTCGGTCCAGCATTGAACTTTCACGCATTCACCACAAACAGTCTATTCCTTTCAAGCTGAAGAATGGGCAGGCCTAATAAAATGTTGATGCTGTCTATGAAAGCCCAAGTAGGGGAAGACGGGGTAAAAAGCGCATGGGCGGGTAAGAAGCCCACTCCAATTATCTCATGAAATAAAGAAAATGTCAGTCAAAGTTGCCCATGAGACGAATGCTAGACATTAACGCTCGTCTCATGGGCAAAATGAGACTGAAATTTGCTTCATTTCATGAGATAATTGGGGTGGGCTTCTTACCCGCCCATGCGCTTTTTACCCCGTCTTCCCCTATTTACCTCACAAAATGATACGGTAAGCTCATAACATTCGTTCTGCAAACTAATCCTCTCATTCTTAGTCACCCTGCCTACTCCTCCCTTCCACCCTTCCTAACCCCCCTCCCCCTCCCCCTGCTCGCATTTCCAGTTTCGCGCTCAGTTACAAAGATTAAGCATCCCACTCCTGCATCTTCCCCGACCTGAGAACTTTGAAGTTTTTTTTAAATATCTTTAACCCTTTCACCGCCAATGTCGCATTTATGCACCACAATGGTTTAACACCCATGTCACTAAAAGGCATCAAATCAGGGCCTGTTATCCGAAGACCCTATTTTCTTCATTTTGGGAGGTAAGGATAGGCCTAACGTTATGCATGTCACAGAGGAATTCTCAATGTTGCGGTTAAAAAAGTTTCTCTACCCAGTTAGGTTTAAAGGTATTTTTTGGTTGAAAATGGCTGGCGGCGAAAGGGTTAAAGTTACACAATGTTTCTATGGGTGATGATGGGAAGTCCCGTCTTAGCGAGAACCAAATTCTAGCCAAACTGTCTCAGAGAGAAGTAACACATGTGTCCTCATTTTTGAAAGACGTGTCTTCTTTTGTATCTTCACCTTTGGAAGAGGAATGTTCACTCAAAATGCCCTCCTCATCTTTGAAAGACTGTTTCCCTGTTTTCTCGTCTGTCACAGAGGACTGTTTTTCCCTTTTATCGTCTGTCACAGAGGACTGTTTTTCCCTTTTATCATCTGTCACAGAGGACTGTTTTTCCCTTTTATCATCCGTCACAGAGGACTGTTTTTCCCTTTTCTCGTCTTTGAAAGAGGGCTGCTTTTCAGTTTTATCGTCTTTGAACGAGGACTGTTCTATTTTCTTGCCATTGGAATGTTCTTCCATTTTCTTGCTACTGGAAGAGGACTGCACTTCCATGTTCTTGCCATTGGAAGAGGACTGCACTTCCATTTTCTTGCCATTGGAAGAGGACTGCACTTCCATTTTCTTGCCACCGGAAGAGGACTGCACTTCCATTTTCTTGCCATTGGAAGAGGACTGCACTTCCATTTTCTTGCCATAGGAAGAGGACTGCACTTCCATTTTCTTCCCATTGGAAGAGGACTGCTCTTCCATTGTCTTGCCATTGGAAGAGGAGACTTTGGCTGGATTATCGTCTTTGCCTGAAGAGTGTTTAGTTTTTGCCGTGAAAGAAGACAGCTTTCCTGTGCTCTCGTTTTCGACAGTTGACCGTTTTCCGTTGCCAGACTGCAAGGGGGTGTTGCTCAGTTGACCACCCTGCCGAGGCTCTGAGTCATCAGCTCCACGACCAGAGACACCGAGTCGATACGGTGGATCCGGATCACGCCGGACGTGAGAAAGGAGCCCCATGTAGAGGTCCCTGACCCCCTCAATGTCCTTGACGCGCAGGAGGCTGAACATTTCGCCAAACACCATGAAGTGGGTGAACACCGTGTTGAGGTGGCCGTGCAGACCTAAGCTGAGCAGCTGGTCGAAGTGACGGTGGTACAGGTGGGCCAGCACGTGCAACAGGTTGCGCTGCACGCGCCGCGCCTTGTCCGAGAAGTCTGGCGGGAACTGAAGCCCTGCGACGCAAAAAAAAGGAGATCAGAAAGAGTAGGTCAGCGTTCATGTGTTAAAGGAGATCAGAAAGAGTAGGTCAGCGTTCATGTTTAAAAGGAGATCAGAAAGAGTGGGACAGCGTTCTGGAAGATGAGATAAAGTAGATCAGTGTCCTGGCCCTCCTGGGGGAAAGGAGACAGAAAGAATGGGTTGGTGTTGTGTGGAAAAGAAAGATCAGAAAGAGTAGGTCAGTTTTCTGTGAAAAAGGGATTAGAAAAAGTGGGGCAGTGACTGGTGTGGGGAAAGGAGAAAAAAAAAGAGTAAGTCGACGTCCTGGGGGAAGGAGATAGAAAGAGTAAGTGTCCTGAGATAAAGGAGATAGAAAGAGTAGGTTAGTGTCATGTGAATTAAATTGTGCTTAACGTCCTCCGGTCTGGAACAGACACATATGGGACATTAGTAGATATAAAGATGGTGGGAACGACCCTGGAGTCAATGCCCGAAGGCAGTGCAACGCCAAGCCGGAGGAAGTGCAACGCCAAGAAAGCCCCGAATGTTTAGCACTCCAGGGATCAGCCCAACAGCGGGAGCACTTGAACACTATGGTGCAAGTGCATCAGCTACGGATAAGAACATTATGTGTGTGACCGGTTTTTTTATTACCTCGCAACGTGGGCAGCCACACTCCGTCTTCGGGGAGACTGATGTTATGCTAGGAGCTTGTCATGGCTAAAGACAATCCCCGCATAACTATGCAAAGCATAACATCTCAAGGCAAAGTGATTTGTGATGTGAGGATTGAAAAGATGTGTGGTGTGTGAGTGAGCAACCTGACTGGGTGGAAAGGGTGCGTGAAGAGACGACGGCATGTTGTGTGCATGCATGAATGCACACACATGCAAACATTATCTCTCTCTCTGTGTGTTTCTGTCTCTGTCTCTCTCTCTCAGAAGTTTAATCAGATAGGCCACAGCCCCTTCCGCTTCTTCCGCCTCTCTCTCTCTCTCTCTCTCTCTCTCTCTCTCTCTCTCTCTCTCTCTCTCTCTCTCTCTCTCTCTCTCTCTCCTCTCTCTCTCTCTCTCTCTCTCTCTCTCTCTCTCTCTCTCTCTCTCAGAAGTTTAATCAGATAGGCCACAGCCCCTTCCGCTTCTTCCGCTTCTTCCGCTTCTCCGCTCTCTCTCTCTCTCTCTCTCTCTCTCTCTCTCTCTCTCTCTCTCTCTCTCTCTCTCTCTCTCTCTCTCTCTCTCTCTGTCTCTCACTATGTAAGAAAACAAGGGAAGATGATGTTCATTTTGTGTTATGTTGTCCTGCCTTGTATGATTTAAGAAAACGGTACATTTTGCAAACGTTCTACAAACATCCAAACCAGTTTCGTTTTAGTTTACTCTTAGCTTCTACGAATGAAAAAATTATAAGAAACCTGTCGATTTATTTATACAAAGCTTTACGTTTGCGATCAGTTATGATATCATGAGATACATTAATTTGTTAATATTATTATGATCAGTTATATATGATGTTTTGTTTATCCTGTACCCCCTTCATGAGGGGCAAAGGCCTAAATGAATAAATCATTGTCATTGTCATTCTCTCTCTCTCTCTCTCTCTCTCTCTCTCTCTCTCTCTCTCTCTCAGAAGTTTAATCAGATAGGCCACAGCCCCTTCCACTTCTTCCGCTTCCGCTTCTCTCTCTCTCTCTCTCTCTCTCTCTCTCTCTCTCTCTCTCTCTCTCTCTCTCTCTCTCTCTCTCTCTCTCTCTCTCTCTCTCTCTCTCTGTGACACTTACCAGTATTGGTCGGGAAAACGGACTGATCTGTGATCATTTTTCCTATTGAAGTCATCAACCGATCGATATGATGAGGACCAGACATCTTGACTTTCCTTCCCTTTCTATCTAGCCAATGATACTCCCTGAAAAAACAGGCAAATCAAAATAAAAGCGATATTCTTTAAATTCATGTTTTGGGACGCTAATCTTTCAAAACAACTGAAAGGCCATTTCAAAACCAAAAAGAGCTTTGATATTAAAAAAATTTAAAAAAGTGATGATCCGTGCGTTAACACAGTCGTTACTGTTCAGTAAGCTAATGGCGTTTCTCCTATTTCAATGTTCTGCTAGGCCTATCTAGGCTAGCTATAGCCACAAGCTGGAGTTGCAAGCCAAAATCTACTAAAAACTCTACAAGATCGTGTTAAAAGCCCTGGCTCTTAAACTTGGCCACATTCTGGCAAGTGTGCAAGAAAGCTTGAAAGCAAAGAAGGAACATGTTGTTCCACAAACAGACAAAAATCAGTTATGTGTGTGTGTGTGTGTGTGTGCGTGTGCGTGTGCGTGCGCGTGCGTGCGTGTGTGCGCGCGCGTATGTGTGCGTGCTTGTGTGTGTGCATACATGTGTATGTGTGCGTGCGTGCGTGCGTGCGTGCGTGCAAACGTGCGTGAGTGCTTTAGTATGTTATGCACTCGTTTGTGCGTTTTGTTGCCCAATGTTGCTGCAGTTATGGTCCTGTTAACAAAAGAGTGTTACAGTAGAAAGGGGTGTACACATTAAATTGTGTATAAAAACAGTTCCACACACACAAGGCAACACTCACACATTGTCCGGTCCAGTGAAGGTGGCGCAGGACGCTACAGTGCAGAACTCCGCCACTACACCATACATGCTGTTGACCTGGTTGAAGAACTCTATGACTAGCAGGGAGAAGACACACGCAAAAGGCAACACTCACACATTGTCCGGTCCAGTGAAGGTGGCGCAGGACGCTACAGTGCAGAACTCCGCCACTACACCATACATGCTGTTGACCTGGTTGAAGAACTCTATGACTAGCAGGGAGAAGACACACGCAAAAGGCAACACTCACACATTGTCCGGTCCAGTGAAGGTGGCGCAGGACGCTACAGTGCAGAACTCCGCCACTACACCATACATGCTGTTGACCTGGTTGAAGAACTCTATGACTAGCAGGGAGAAGACACACGCAAAAGGCAACACTCACACATTGTCCGGTCCAGTGAAGGTGGCGCAGGACGCTACAGTGCAGAACTCCGCCACTACACCATACATGCTGTTGACCTGGTTGAAGAACTCTATGACTAGCAGGGAGAAGACACACGCAAAAGGCAACACTCACACATTGTCCGGTCCAGTGAAGGTGGCGCAGGACGCTACAGTGCAGAACTCCGCCACTACACCATACATGCTGTTGACCTGGTTGAAGAACTCTATGACTAGCAGGGAGAAGACACACGCAAAAGGCAACACTCACACATTGTCCGGTCCAGTGAAGGTGGCGCAGGACGCTACAGTGCAGAACTCCGCCACTACACCATACATGCTGTTGACCTGGTTGAAGAACTCTATGACTAGCAGGGAGAAGACACACGCAAAAGGCAACACTCACACATTGTCCGGTCCAGTGAAGGTGGCGCAGGACGCTACAGTGCAGAACTCCGCCACTACACCATACATGCTGTTGACCTGGTTGAAGAACTCTATGACTAGCAGGGAGAAGACACACGCAAAGAAGAACAATATAAGAATCCTTATTGATGGAGAAGAGTTGTCCGAAAGAGAGATAATGCAATGACATATGAGCAGGGGTGGGGTAGGGGGGGCCGGGGGCTGCTCTTTTCATCAATGGATTATCTTCTCTTAGGGGCGAACATAATATGGGGTTTTCTGCTTCATCGTCAACATCATTATCATCATCATCACCATCAGAGTTAAATAAAATAAAAATATATTGGTATAACAAAAAAACAAAAAAGATGTGCCACCCCCCATGCATTTCTCGGTTAATTGTATTTTCCCGTTTTTGCCTTTCTTACCATACATAAAGCTGTATTTTAGGAACATTTTTAGCTAATTACCTTTTTGGAATACTAACCCTAACCCTAACCCTAGCCCTAAACCTAACCCTACCCCCCACTATGTACTGCAGTACACCGCGATTTGTCACAGTTGTGGTTCGTTGCGTTTTTCCGTCTTATACGGTGGGGGGTAGGGTTAGGGTTAGGGTTAGGGTTAGTATTCCAAAAAGGTTATTAGCTAAAAATGTTCCTAAAATACAGCTTTATGTATGGTAAGAAAGGCAATAACGGAAAAATACAATTAACCGAGATAGGTAGGGGGGGTGGCACATCTTGACCTTTACCAAAAAATAACACACAAAAATGGACAGCCAGTGCTCATTCAG
Source organism: Phymorhynchus buccinoides (assembly GCA_017654935.2). Classification (NCBI taxonomy): domain Eukaryota; kingdom Metazoa; phylum Mollusca; class Gastropoda; order Neogastropoda; family Raphitomidae; genus Phymorhynchus; species Phymorhynchus buccinoides. The sequence continues at coordinate 42,032,373 of CM065701.1, forward strand.
CGGGCCACCAGCGTCATGCGACGGCCAGAGGCTACCTAAGTAATGCCCTTATATTTAGTCCCCGAGCCGAAGGTTCGGGTTTTTGGTCTGGTCCGTCCGGCGGCGGCAGCGTGCCTCCGTCCGTCCGGCCGGCCGGCCGGCTATTCGTCCGTTTTTCTCAAAAACTATTCAGTCTATCATCATCAAATTTGGTATACTAGTTTGCCAAGATGCAAGCTATCCATTGATGTATTTAATTTTACATTAAGGTCAAGGTCGCGCCAGTTACGGGGTTCAAACCCCCAAACACATAATCGCTAATATCTCGCGAAGTTTTGCATGTATTTCAATGCAGTTTTTTTCACAACATTTCTTGATGAATGGTCTATAACACAGTTGTCATGAATTTTTCTGTGCGCGCATGATCGAGCGCGCTCAAATCACGGGTCCGAACCCCACTAAGGCTATATATAAAAAAAACTATTCCGTTACGCGCTGTTTTGATGCGTTTTTATGTACTTACGTGCTGTTTTGATGCGTTCTTATGTATGTGTACAGCCGACACATTCCGATTTCGGAGTAGCTCGGCGATGCTGCGAGGGGACTTTGCAGCCGCTCAGCGTTGCACTTGTTTCTTTTCTTTTTTTAATTTTTATTTTATTTTTTTTATCGAAAAACTATGGCTTTCAGACCACCAGGCGTTTACATTGGCTCTTATTGTTGCAACCACAAAGAGGATGATCTTATTCCGTCGCCATTTATCGTCAGAAGTGGCGTCTGCGACGTAGGCTACAGAACCAGATCCAGGTTAGTTGGCATTCGGGGACTTTACCGAAACATCTGTTGCCCCAGTCAAGAAAATGGGGATGTAGGCCTAACATGGACACACAAAGTTCGTGTAATATCACTGTGAAGTGAACACACGTTAAATAAAAGATTCATTCATTCATTCTGGACACACAATTTTTACTACTAACAAATTTTACTCCCTCTAGAATAGCAGCTTGCACTGCGTTCTCTACAAACCAGGAAGTCAAAGCCGTTAGAAACGACAGGTTGGCGTAAAAAAAAAACAACCTTACTGTGGGTAGCCAACCATTCGTTGCCGTCCACGTGAGGAGGGAGCTGAACCATTCGTCTGAAGTCCGCGTTCACCATCTGCGCCTTCAGATACTGCTCTCTCAGGTACGGCTTGTAGTCTCCGCGCCTTGGCGAAGAAGGAGCGGTCTTGTCCTTTTTCTTCCCTTTCCTGTCATCGTAGAAATATAAGAATAGTCTAGTTCATTTCAATGCTCAGGCATCAGAATTGTCAGAGGATTTGCAAACAAATATCAGAGGCTACGATCGAGGCTGCTCTTTAAAGTGATGTCTCGTTTTCGTGCATGAGGAAATTTGTATGGGAGCCACATTTGGTCAAAATAAGATTTCTTACCAGCGAGAGAGAGAAACACGTGAAACACGTGATTTTCACTCACGGACCTGATGGGTCTTTAAAGGGGCACCCTGGTGGATACGTTTTTGTAAGAAACACGTCGAGATCACAAGGAAGACACTCACTTTGCTCTGATTTCCTAGAAGTCAAATCGGCGATTCCCCTTTGGCGGAGGTGTTGGTAGTCAGATTCCTTCAGTTATCTTGTAACTGAATCTTTTTTAATGGCCGCCTGAGTTAGAACAAATCTTTGGCCCGAAATGTCCACAATACAAGCCTTTATTTTTTATACAGTTTACCAAGAGGAGTTTCGCTCACAACAATGAAAATAGCTCCCATTTGTTTTTTTATTGCACTACAAAGAAGAAAAAACTTCACTCTGAGTGGCCTCCACCCATCCCGTCCAAAATAGCTTCTCTCTCCGGCAACTCCGCCAAGGAGGAATCGCCATTTTGACGGCCGGTTTGATTTCTAGGAAACCAGAGCAAAGTGAGTGTTCCTATCCTTGAAAAGGTTGTCTTTCTGGTGGCATCGACGTGTTTCTTGCAAAAACTCATCCGTCAGTGTGCCCCCTTAACTGTCAGATAAGTTTTCAAAGTAATTTGTTGATTTATGCTTTGGGTCTTGTTTGGGACTGACTTTAATGTTGCCCATCTACTCTGTAAGGTCTTGCTGGCCCCTTTGTCGCGGTTTTCATAGGATTTGACCTCAAACTACTCTGATGCGGCATGATGCTTTAGTCCTACTCACAAGTGCAATAGGCCTATGAAGATAGGATGCGATCTCCAGAGCTAGTGGGTTGGGTGGGGGTTTTGCGTTTCCCTAGAGTTTCCTCAGAGTTGATTGTTCTGTGAAAATTATTCCCCGCTGTTGTTCTAATGGAGAAGCAAAGGGACGTAATAACAGGCGTGTGATGTCATGTCGTCAGACCTCGTAGGCCTACACGCATTTTGCCATGCTCACATGCTGTCAACTGAGGTGGGCAGGCCATGTATGCAGGATGGAGGACTCCCGAATCCCAAACATGCTGCTCTATGGTGAACTGAAGCAAGGCAGGCGCTCTCGTGGAGGCCAGAAGAAGCGGTATGAATCAAGACTGTCTGAAAGTCTCCCTGAAACGTCTTTAGTTACTTCTGTATCGTTAAAAATTCGGGACTTTCCTGGAGTTGCACTGCCTCCGGGCATTGCCTCCAGGATCGTTCCCACCATCTTGGCTATACCATCTTTATATCTACTAATGTCCCATATGTGTCTGTTTCAGACCGGAAGACGTTAAACGGATTTTCACCACGTCTCCCTGAAACGCTGCTTTATATAGTCAGACCTGGTAATGCAGTACCTCCAGGATTTGCTCAGAGCATTGAATGATGGTTGGTTGATGGTTCGTCGCATATGTGCTATTTTGCAGCCGAGTGGACGTAAAACCTAACTTTCATTCATTCCCTGAGACGCTGCAGCATGAACACAACAAGAGTCATGGGAAAATTCTGTGCAAAACCGCCCATCTTGGCGCGCACTAACCAAAAAGGGGGTGGCTGACTTCGGGGACAGGCGAACTGAGAGAGCAGAACAGCAACGCAAGCAGCGCAAATCCAGAGCTACAGCTCACATAGCCTTCCTCAGCTCCGAGCCTCCCCTGTCCCCCACTGCAACGGACAATTCAAGGCAAGGGTCGGCCTTACCAGCCATCTCAAATCCCACTCAGCAACCAAGTGAGGGAAAGCCGTGGGCATATTCGCCGAGCGATGGTCGAACATCACATAATTTTATATCATCACACGCATTCTGATTGAAGCAGCTAGCTGAGACTTGTGCTTCCACACGGACACACCTTCACCCCCCCCCCCTCTCTCTCTCTCTCTCTCTCCACAGGGCTGAGTGTAAAAAAGCAATGCTTATCTCATTACCCTGTATAAATAAAAATTCGTTTCGTTTCGTTTCGTCTCTAACTCTCTAACAAGGTC